>JBBMOL010000067.1:1954246-2602426 GCA_037954665.1 Laguncularia racemosa
AAATAAAAAATAGAAGAATCATACCCCACCCCCATGGACCATATTTGAACTCCGTTGAACACCTGCATTGACAACCCACCGTAAGAGACCAAACACTAAATATACAAAAAAGATATATATATATAGAGGTCCTATGACCATACCGCCACATACCCCACTTCAGGAGACAAAAAATACACAAAAGAATGTTGGATGCTCTAATGCCTATGCCACTTCTCCTCAAAGTGTCTGAAGCCCAAAGTTACATGATCCTAAACCAAATAGTTCATGCAGTGACACCATTTCTTTTTGCTACTTATTAATCCAATGAACAATGCAGCAATTACAGTAGCTACGTAACCACTACAATTATATTGCAATGAACTCGTTTTTACATCTGGCCATCAACTACCTACCTGTCTCAGCAGCACGTGATTTTTGATATGCAAAGTTGTTGTTGAACCTTGAATTATTTGAAACCCCAGGATACTTCCTAACATTATAATGTTGCGGAATAGGTCCTCTGGTTCCAACTGCAACAAGAAAATAACTACATCAATCACATGCTCAGTGCAAAGACGATGGAAATTTACTCAACTCCTAGAGAAAACAGCACATACATTGTGGAGAAGCTCTATCTGTAGTTCCTCTTGAGCGAAGGGCTGGTGGAATATAGTAGCAACTCTGGTGTAACAAAGAGTTATACTTCAAACAAAACAGCCAAGACCAAAGGGGAAAAAAAAATAGTTGCATTTTTTGACCCGAGTGCACGTGCTGATTACTCACCTGAAAGAATGGATGCTGAAGGGCCTCGGTTGCTGTAGGCCTCTTGTAGGGATCCCATGAGCATAGAGACTACAATGGAACATAGCAACATGAGCTAAGGATAAAAAGGGGGGGTCAGACAAGTTTAGAGAGGGAGAGAGAGAAGGAGAGAAGGGAGAAGCCTATAAATAAATAAGTTGATGCCTTACCTCAATAAGGTTAATTGCGTCTCCACTTGCAGATGGTATCAACGTGGAGAGATAAACACCAGGGAACTGCATGAATGGGTTGTCATCATGTATATAAGCAACATAAACATCCAGGAAAAAATGAAGGGAAAACACATGTAATTGTATAAACAGAACACAAACCTGAGGGAATTGGTAGTTAATATCCCTTGCAAGTTGAAGGCCCTCAGCCCAGGAGTTCTCAGTAGGACTGCCAAGTACACTGCATATCTTGTAAACTTCATCAGCTTCACTGAACAAGTTGACACGTAGAAGAAAGATTCATAAATTCCTTGTAAGAATCTCAGAAGAAGATATAACATGCACAGAGTAGCTAACCAACAATCCAGTGCCCTTTCCAGCAGTTGAAAGAAAAAGAGCTCATAGCCTGGAGAGGAATAAGCACAAGTTACCTGCTTCCAGGGAAAAGAGGACGGAGAGTAAACAGTTCGGCCATGATAGCTCCCATGGCCCACATATCTGCGGGACAAAATGCGCAAATATTTAGTTTATGCAAGTGTAGCATCAATGTATTCATTTCAAATGCTTTATGAAGTTAAGATGCCTACCAACTTTCGAGGTATAAAAATAAGATTGAAGCAGAACTTCAGGGGCTCGATACCTGTAGATAGACAACGATTTCACAACAAATAACCATTAACTTCCAGAGAGACTGGCTGCTGAAAGTAAGCGAGATACTCTAAAATGTACACACACATACAAACCGTGTGATTTTAGATTTTAGTATAATGAAACAAACAACAAAAGGTGCATGAAAAACATGGGATTGCATCAGGATCTGACGGACCATAGGTAACAGATTCAACATACTAAGGTTACCAGCACCAGAGTAAATAAAATTGTGCTCAAGGATTATTATTGAAGACAATACACTTCTTTGCATTTTTGGATAATGTCACAAGCCCTTTGGATTAGGCCATAAATTAAAAACATATGTAGGATATTGCAAAGTCCCAACAAATTCTAACAGATATCACCAATTCAATAACCCTGTAAAAAAGGATCACAAATCACGCACCAACGTGTTGACACATATTGTGTATATGGAGGTTGCGAGTTTATCTCCCTAGCCAGTCCAAAATCAGCTATTTTGATTGTTTCCTTTGACACCAGCAAATTCTCTGTAGAAGAGGCATAACAAGATTAGAAGGATAAAAACACAACAAGATAATAGAAAGGAAATTGTTTGGGAAAAGATAATATTAAGGCAATTCTATTAAGAAAAAAGCAGTAGAGACAACCTGAAAATTATTGGAGCATACAACAAAGAAAAACAAAAAAGCTATGAGCAGTCCCACCTTTTCGTTAAGACAAGAAGAAATGCAAAAAGGAAAATACAGCAACAATCACCAAGTTGCAGCAATAAAACAAATTAAATTGACCCATCAAGAAGGCTTTCTTATAATTAGAAATTGAGGAAGAAAAAGAAGGGAAAAGCATAGAACTTCAGACAGGTTATGTCATGTATTAGCACATCTAACTGACGAAAGCACAAATGACATTCACTGTGATTGTACTATAATCCATATGATTTACCTGGCTTCAGATCACGATGAAAATACCCACGCTGATGCATGTAAGCAAGACCCTGAAACACTTGAAAGCACCATTTTCTGATCTGGAACTCTGAGAATAAAGATTCTCTGTCTTTCATAAGTTGGTATAGGTTACAGTCCTGAATTATAACACAATACCACAGGGGTTACTTCAGAAGTTGATAGAGACATTCATCAAACCAATCTTTAGATTTGACATACCATGTATTCAAATACAAAATACAAGATGTCATTTTCCTGTATCACTGTCTTGAGTTTCACAATATTAGGATGATCCATCTTCCGTAATGACTGCCAAATCAAGCATCTTTCAACATTAAGAAAACAATTGGCCGATAAAATTTCAATAACCAATAAAAAAGTATGGCATAAGACGCATGCCAATACCTTGACTTCTCTTAAATTCAAGCATTCCTCCCAAGAGTAATATTTTTTCTTCATTTTTTTAATTGCAACCTGTTACAAAGAAAAAAAAAAAAAAAAGCAAATCATACTGGTGAAAGGAAAAATTCAAATCTAATCGCCCTTTGAGGATCTTGCAGGGAAAAAGTGAGTTCCTCTTATTGTCACTACCTTAACTTTTTTGTATGAAAAACTTAAAGTTCATGTCTTTTTCTTGCTTAGTTGTTGTTGTTGTTGTTATTATTATTATTATGATCATCATCATCATCTTTTTGGCTCGGTTACTCATCATCATCTTTTCTGCTCGGTTACTTGATTTTAAATCCACTTAACTAGAAGTTCATATGCTATCATATCCTTTAGCTGATGACTAGAAACACTTACTTCTTCACCAGTGAATTTATTTATGGCTCGCCAAACCCTTCCAAATGTTCCATCACCAACTTCCGTGATTAGATTGTAGCTGCAGCACCAAAAATATTGTTGTATAGAAACCAAAATGTAAAAAAAAACACAGGAAGGTAATTCACAAACAGTGCAGCTTGAGATGCCACTCACCTCTCCATGATTTCAAGACACAGGAATATTTAGACGCTCGAGGCTCTTTCTTTATTTGATATCAATGAAAGGAGCACACTGGGAGATATTGTATTAATGTGTAGTGGATGGCTCTCAGTAAACGATACACCTACTAACAAAGAGAGTAGCTGGACAAGCTAAGTCCACCATTAATTTTTGGTGATGGCATGAAAGCATTCATCACCCAAAATTTTCTGATGGACAGGCTTCCTGGCTTTATTTATACTAGACTCCACAGCTTGATGGCCATAACACAACTCAAACTGCAGGAGAGGGCTAGTACCATTAAACATACTGCTACCAAAGAAAAGGTCTTCAAGTGCCAAATAGCTAGTGGCTACTAAATCCAATTAACCTAGAAATAAGTTATCTGGTTGACAGCAGCTCCAATAATACTGAAAGTGTACTTTTGAATGATGCAGCTTTTACTACTTCTGCTTCATCAGCTTCCAACTGTTTAGATGAAGACTTCAACCCTGTGAAGATATTGGTTGAAAAAGAACCCTCTTAAGACGAATGAATCTTTGAGGGATGTGAGAAATAAAACACAGCATCATTAAAAAGTATCACCATAAGCTTCTACCTTGGAAGATGTTCTGGAAATTATCACTTGAAAGCAAACTGGAAATGCACTACAGGATAAAACAAAAGAAAGTTAAAAATACCCAATATAATTGTTAAAAAAAATAAAAAATAAAAAAGTTTTGCTTACTCACACAAACGCATCAGAGATCTAACACCTATTCTAGTAACAACTTCCATTACAACCACCTGCACTGACCATCAGAAGCAGCTGATGACTAAGTGCAATTAACAAAGGAAACCAGAAGGAAATCTCCAAGCACAAAAAATAGCCAGTCAAGCAGTTCTTGGAGTGGAAGAATCCGACTCTTGTGGCAATTTGAAGAGAAGCATAGTTGCTCCATGTGGTAGAAAATTAAAAATGGTCTTTAGATGCAACAGTTAACCTGAATCAACAAATAAAGAAGTTACTAAATTGCTATATGTTAGGAACAATTGCTAATAAAGATTAGAGCAACATCAGCATAAAGTTATACATCAAATGGTCACATTCAAACAGTACGGTTGAGAAAAAGGCAATCCATCAAATGCAATGTCCCATCAGAAGCAAAATGAATGTGAACTGACCCATTTATTAATCATGTTTGACAATCTAATCCCATAACCTAATCCATTACCCATTTAATAAGCATTTCCATATCTAGTAGCAGGACCAGGACCTGTTTATTGACTGAGAAATTCTATAATAAATATATCATTGCTAGCCCTACACAAAGCCCCCATAATGGATGGAACTGATACATTAGCATGTTACTGATTATTGTTAACAGTTCTATAATTAAAACAAATCAAGAAGGAATTTATATGTCCATGATGCAATAATCTATAGAGGCCAAACAACCAAAACAGCACTGTCACATCAATACTCAACTTCCAAGCATAACATGATCCCCAAATCAAAGCAACGTGGACTCCTCCGAACCAAAATTCTAACTAAAGGCTCTCAATCACCTTATTTGTACTACATCATTCCACAAAACAACAAAAGCTAAACCCTAAAAAGGAGAGAGAGAGAGAGAGTACAATGACCAGAAAAGAATTATCAGCACAAGTGGAGGTCAAACCCTGAAACATCAAGCACAGTTGGCACACCATAACCCTCAACAATTTTTAAACCACAAGCAAAGATTATCCAATTACCAATGTCCTCTTCTAATTATAGAACCTGAGTCCAACAACCGCAACTTTAATAAAACTCCAAAGTGCACTAGAGCAACCAAGAATCAATACTTTGTCCTTAAAAAACCGAACTAGGAGTTAGTCAATCACCACAAAACAGATGCAGTGGAGAAAAACTGATTAAAAAAAACAAAAAAACAAAACAAAAACGCCAAATTCCATAAGAATTTCCCACCGAAGGCCGTCCTTGTAAGTTTCTAAAAAGCAACGAAAAAAGAACGAATCCGCTACCGAACATTAAATAGAAAAATACAGCCATAGAACAAAGAACAAAAAGAAGCATCATTGAATACACTAAAACCCTAACCCTAATTATGATCGCGCTCAAATCAATAACAAACCCGACATATGTATAACCACGAATACATAAATCGAAATTAACATGCAGAATTGAATCAAATAAAAAAAAGACCAATCAGATCGAGATTTCGGTGGTATCAGAACAAACGTATACCTAAATACTAAAGAAAGAAAGACAGAGAGGTACCTGAAAGCAAAGCGGCATAAGAACCGTGAGGAGGACGGGGAAGGAGAATAAATGGACACCACGGCTTTTCTCTCTCTCTTCCTCTCTCTCTCTCTCTCTCTCTCTCTGCACAGGGAAAAGATAGGAACTTTCTGCTCTGGTGTGGCTGAATAATTTTCTACGGCTGTATTTATAGTTACTATTTTTTATACTAAATGACAATCATACCCTTGATAGATAGATAGAGAGATC
Organism: Laguncularia racemosa; assembly: GCA_037954665.1. NCBI lineage: Eukaryota > Viridiplantae > Streptophyta > Magnoliopsida > Myrtales > Combretaceae > Laguncularia > Laguncularia racemosa. Next base: position 1,960,255 of record JBBMOL010000067.1, read on the forward strand.
TTGGATTTGATTTATTTTCTGGTGGGATGATATGACGTGAAGATAATTCGTTCTTCACCATTATTCTAATATTAATAAATATCTCCACTAGCGAGGTGCACCGGGTACAGGCACCACGCGTGCTAAAACATCATAAATAAATTCACTTTGTTATTTTTTTATACGAGTGTGCTATTTTGATATTTAATTCAGTAAATAGTCTAATAAATTGTTATTATTACGATTTTGAATAATAATTACTGTTCTTACCTTATAAATTGTTGTTTAAGAAGATACGATTTTTCCATTTTTTTTGAAAAAAAAAATGAACGGTATATATATTTATAAAACCATTTAAAATAACTTTTCTTTATTGTGCTTTTATTTATATAAAAACCTTAAATAATTATTTTATTGAAAAAAAAATATAAATGTAAGAGACAGTATTTAACTCTTTTTTTAAGAATATTTACTTCATTTTTTTATTTGATCTTTCAGCATTTTTCATTATGTCTATTAAATTTTCTATCAATTTGTGATACATATTAACTTTAAATTAACAAAATAATTATTAAAAAAATAAAATGATAATATTAAATATATTTATTTACATATTACAATAAAAAATAATATTAAATATATATAATGATATAATGTAATAAAAATAATAATTAAAAGTAAGAAAAGGAAGCTGGAAAAATTTATGTATACCTTAATTATCTTGGCTAACTAATTCAAAATTAATCGAAATTTAATACATAATCAAGATAGATAGAAAAATTAATCTATTTAATAAAAAATATTTTTTATAAGTTTTTAAAAATATTAAGAACTAACATAGAAAGAAAAAAAAAAGGAGAAATGATTAACTCAAAAAAAAAAAAAAAAAGAGTAAGTAATTAAAAGGCACGGTGCAATTTCAAAAGGTCGAAAATCGATCACTAAGTCGATCCAGCCATCTCAAAAGGATCGGAAAACAAAGGATCCATTTATGTATTATTAAGCTGATCTTTTAAATTGGACTTCATTTGAAATATGCTGGGTTTGATAGGCCAAAATGCACTAAACAAGTGCTTAAAACTAAAAAGAACTAGAGCTTAGACGGGCTTAAACTCTTTTAAGGGCCATTAATGATAGATCCCACGACATTTAATGCAAAATAATTCTTATATAACCAATGATGAGTTGTGAATGCATATGAGCAATATTCTTCTCCAACATGTTAACAAATTAGAAATATGGTACAAGCTAACTAGTAGTCATGCATTTTTAATTAATTAATATGTTAGGAAATGGAAACTACTACAATGTAAGGTTTATACATTATATTGTAATTTCTTTTGCGCAAATAAATATCATTTTACTTGTGTGTAATTCTTTTTGACATTGCTCTCTAGTTATTATGTAATCAATTGCTTTAAACATTAGAAAATATAACTATTAATAATAGCTAATTTGTTTTTTCTTACAAATCTAGAAACAAGAAAAAAAAAAGAGAAATCATTTAAATAGTCTATAATATATAATTATATGGTCATATAAGTAATATTTTAAATTTTTTATCAACCCTAGTTCAACCTTTTGAACCTCTACCCTTAGCATTATCTAAGAGTCCTATTTAGTCAACATTAATTTTAACTATATTTTTTTAATCCATCACCATCTCATCGCTTTCGTTGTGGATATCACTACCACTATTGCATCATCACCACCATAACTACCAAGACTAGTGATTCCATGCCCCTTACATAGTAACATTATGGTGATAGTAGTATGCATTAATTTAGTCATAATAATATTAACAGTAGGGTGATGACTAGGAAAAGATGGTATATAATAATGGTGCAGTGACTATAATGATTGTGGTGGTAGTACTAATGATGAAGAATTGTGATGGCAGAAATGGTGGTCATGTAGTATAAAAAGAGGTAATGTATAGGTTTTTGATATGGTATTACAAATGGTGAAGGTGGTGTAGTGGTGATTGTTTAAACAATAGTGTGATAGCATATTGGTAATAATATGATGATGGTAATGGTAGCTTGGTTCTAATTTTGTATTGATAATGATGGCGATTTTGGTAGTATGGTGGTAGCAAAGGCAATAGTGATGACTTATTGAAACCCTAATTCGATAAACTAATACCTTAACTTATAATAACAACTCTAAATAAAGCAGTATACTTTGAAGCCCTAAATTAAACCCTAAAAACAAAATTACCTAAAAAAGAAACATAAATGACATAATTAAATAGAGATTAACTTCATCAATAAATCAAACAATTTAAAATAATTGAAGGCAATTAACATCCCTTATTTACCTTAAGTTGGTGTGAAATGCTTGAGGGTAGAAGTGACAATTCACCCATTAATTAAACTAACCTAAATCATACTTAATTATGCCACTAATTGAACTTAATTAATCAATTAATGGACAAAAGAATTTAGGAGCTAGACACACTTATAGATTGTTAGCCACCCATCAATGGCCACCCATGTGACACCACATCCAAATTTAAAGGTTATCATCTGTTGATGTTAAGGGGGAGAATGTTAAGTTCTCTAATTTAGTTTTGATGTTAACAAAAGAGGAATGAGTGTACTGAATGTTTAAGATAGCACGTAATTTTCTAAAGTTGAACAAGGAGACAGAAGCTTGTTCAGAACCTTCAAAAGTGTTATAAAGACTATTTTTATTCTGACAGAAGGTGTTTCAGAAGTTGTGTAGTGTATCCGTAGTTATCGTGGTAACCTTTCAGAACCCTCATAACAGGAGAACAGTTGACAGGTTTGTTTCAGAAGCACTTTCAGAACCTTCAGGATAGTTAACAGGTTTGCTTCAGAAGCACTTTCAGAACCTTTCATGTTTGTTACGAATTTTTCCAGATTACGTTCTAAATTTTATACCGATAGTTTTAATAAATTTCAAGGCCTAGCTCCAAGTGTCAAGTATTTTTGGGTAACATACTTGATGTGTTTTATTAAAGTTGGATTTTATATCAAGGGTTTTTTAATTTACATAAAGTTTTACAAGATTTTATTCAAAGATTTCATTTTATGATAAAGTGAGATCATATAGGATTTACAAGTTTTATCCAGATTTAAAATTGGATATTTGTACTATATTTTGGGAGATCCAGCAGTTACAAAGATAAGGATAAGAGATATGGTTGTTATATCAAGATATGGTTCCACAATGTGAGGGATATCTTCAACAAACTTGATCCAAGAGATATATCCAAAGAAGATCTCGGTCAAACAAATTATCTAAGCTTATCCTCATCAAGAATATCACGAATGCAGATCTTCCTCAATAGATCCAACTTATTTTTGAATTGAAAATTCAAAAATAAATTCAAGATTATCACGTGGAAAGTACCCGTTATATTTCCTCCATATATAAAGTGTTTAATTCAAATGAAAAAAATAGGGGAGAACATTGGTAAACAACAGAAAAAGAACGTTGTTGAGAGAAAAATTACACACGAGAAGAAAAGACTCATACATCTTCAAGCAAATATCTTTACATATATATGTGATATAGAGGAAATTTGTTATTCCTCATTGTTGTTGTTGTTGAGATTCCTTTCGTGGAAAGGGAATTGTTTGTTATTTCATCACTGTAGTTGAGTGATTAGCTTAGTGAAGAAGCTAGAAAGACTCAACAGTGAGACTTTGCCTTAAAGTGGCTTGTGTTGTATATCTTCGATTTGTTGATATAGTGAAACACAACCGGTATAGACAACCGGGACCCCGACGTGGAGCTGGAAGAGAGGACTGACGCTCGAGGCGGAACCTCCATAAATATCTGAGCATTCTATGCTTCTCTACTTTTATTTACTACACATTATCGTTCTTCATTATTGTTATTCACGTGATTTTATTAGTCAAGAGTTTTGGTTGATTTGCGAAAAAGTGAAATTTTAAGTAATTAATCAATTCACCCCCCTCTTGATTAATCTAATTGGGACCAACATCATCCACTTAGGCTAGACTTAGGAGGTAGACATAGACCTTGTAAAAGACCTAAATCAAGTGATAAAAGGCAATTACCATAAGTGGAAGGTGATTTACCCCAAAACAAACTAAACCTTTGTCTAATGCCATCTATTACCTAATGCTTTAAAGCAAGGAGTTAAGTAAGATAATGCGCCACCCCACACCCCCCGGTTGGAATTCTAATGTAAACTTGCTCTCTCTTTCCCCCACTTTCTTCTATCAACTTCAAACTTACAAAACTCTCTAAGGAAGAAGAAAACCACCCACATCCATTAGTCACCAACCACCATCACCTAATGTTATGCACATGCACCTAAATCACCACTAAACCTTTCCTACATCCAAGACCAGCTTAGTAAGCTTTTAGGAGGGCATTTAAGGAGCTCAAAAGTGGAAGAAACAAGAAGCAAAAGCCAAGGATAGGAATGGGATGAGAGTGGGAAGCAACACATGCCACTTTGGAAGCCACTACTAAGAGTAGGGAATTACCTTGTCAATGTTATTCATTTCCTTATGATATCTCATCCTATTTTAGGCTAGATTAGCACGTATCCTTTCTTTATAACATGTACTTTAGTACTTAGAAGTAAGGGATAGATAAACTTTCAATCATGATGTAAATGTAAACTTCATTAGAAGGTAATGCAACACTACACTTTTCTTAAGTTTTTGGATGTAAAGGAAAGAGAAACATGCAAAAGCTTGCCTTATGAAATATCAATATGAAAGATTGGGAGCAAAACATTATAGCTAAACCTAAGTAATAAGGCCTTTGAGTGAAAAATATGAAAAACCGAAAGCAACAATACTAACACCTCATGAATGGGCCAAAAACTTGGAATGTACAATAACATTTCTAATCTTAGAAACTAAATGAAAGCCCAAAAATGAGTACAAATTAGATTAGAAGTGGCCCTTTAAGTTTTTAGGGTTTTAGATAATATTTAAATTAGTCAAAAAAACATGGACGACTCATTTAATGGATGTGACATACTAAGGGAAGATCGAAATGCATACAAACTACTTGATATAATGTATAAGCAAGTTGTATGGTTTTCACGCCACAATTTGTGAAGACTGGTAAGAGCAAAAGTATCAAATGAGAAGCACTCACTCAATACATAAAAGTAATAATATCATTCAACTAACTATTTTTGTAAGGTTACATAAGAATACTTATAGTAGAGCAATTAAAACTAAGGAATAATTAAAAAAGGAGAGTAAATATGTCTAAAAGAAAAAGTAAAATAACAACTATTTCTCTATAAATCAATTCTTCTAGATCATTTGGTGTAATAGAAGTAACTTCCAAACTTATCTAAAGGAATATACCCTATTTAAACTTAGCTTTGGTGCCTTCAACAAACCATCACTCTTTAGAAGTTGAAATCTTCAAGTTGACTTTAGAAATAGGTTCGGAATCATAGATTCCTTTCTCATTAGAACCCCTCAAGTAAGAAATAGTACCAATATATGATTGAAACTAGCAATAATAAAAATAATAATTAAAAGTATAAATAGAGGTGGTTTATGAGGTTTTTCAAATGGTATTACTAATGGTGAAGGTGGTGTAGTAGTGATTGTCTAAACAATAGTGTGATGGCATATTGGTAATATGATACGATTCCAAGAGCTAAGATACGATCGCCAAAGAAAATAAGGTCAATTCGAGCTCTAGGTAGTAGTGCGAGGTCCAAAAAAAGGAAGACATAAGCGTCGGGAGGACCCAAGGCGAAGTTCGGCCAGCCTTAAGCCGACCTTGAATAAAGACCGGCCGAGTTAGCTTCAAGGCCACCGGCCTTGGAGCCGGCCTTGAATGGCTTCGCACAATTGTTTTTAGGATGATATAAATAGTCGTCTTTAGGGTTTATTCGGGGAGAATGTTATTTTTGGTTGTAAGAAAAACACTTTTGAGTGTGTGAATCCTCTTTGGAGATTCTTGAATATTTGACAATTTGTTTTCCCTATATTCTACTTGTTCTTATCAGATTCTTGGTCCCTATAGAATTTGTGGCGAACATCGTTATTGAATTCTTGGAATTCTTTAACCCTAGTGATTGATTTATAGAACGTGGTCTCTATCATTCTATGATTTGATTGCGAACCAGTTTAATTTTATCAATCTTGGCATCTATAGATTGGTAATTTTATCCATATTCTTTGATTTTATTCGTTAGTACCAAAATCTAGAAAACCCTAAAAATTTGTATTATTTGATTGTTATTGACGTTTTGATTTGTGTGGAAGGATTCGTTTCCAATTCCGTGTCATTTGGTATCAGAGCATATCTGAATCCGCATAATTTGGTATCAGAGCATATATGAATCCCCATCATAATAATATGATGATGGAAATGGTAGCTTGGTGCTAATTTCGTATTGATAATGATGGCGATTGTGGTAGTATGGTGGTAGCAAAGGCAATAGTGGCGACAATGGTAGCAATAGATGATGGTAGTAAGGTTGAGGTGGTGATGGTAAGGTGGTGGCAATGATGGCGGTGGTGGTAGTGGTCGGCTAGTGTTAATTGAAAAAATGTGTTAGTTTAAGTTTTGATTAGAAGACTTTGTTTTGTTTTGTTCTAAGATTCTTGAACCATCAAATGTAAGGTATAAAAAAGCTTGAAACTTTTCTAGTACTATACAAAGATTTTGTCCAGTGTTAGACATATTTTATAAATCATATATGATATAATAGCTTCTACTCTATCTTATACCTGAAAAAGTTGCAAACCAAAATGTTACCTTAATAATAAACACAAATAATCTTTTATACATTGATATTGTTCATACTTCTTTCAAGTCATTCAACTATATTCACTTTTCTTTTTCTTTTTTTTTTTAAAAAAAAACTGTCAACTTTAAGTAAAATTGTTTGCATTCATAAACTTTTATATAAGACTTCCTGCATGTAGTTCTTTAACAAGTATTATCAAAGCACTCTAATTATAAAATAATAAAGCTATTATAGGTTAATTAATTGTTGAACAACCTAAACTTTGGTAAGGATAGTGAATATGCAAAAAATTGAGCAATTATATGCGTATAATTATCAAAATAATTTAAGGTATGTGATGTGCCTAAATTCCTAAGCTCAAATCCAAACATGATGGAACTACATAACAACTATAGGATCTTTCAAAAGGTAGGCTGAGGAAAAAACAATCACCCAACAATAAGAACCAAAGATCAATAATATTAGATCCATGGAGAATTCAACCACTAGACCCATAAATTGACAATATCTTTTTTAGGGTTTTAGATAATATTTGAATTAGTAAAACAAACATGGATGACTCATCTAATGGATGTGACATAACAAGGGAAGATCAAAATACACACAAACCACTTTATATGACGTACAATCAGGTTGTATGGTTTGCATGCCACAATTTGTGAAGATCGGTAAGAGCAAAAATATCAAATGAGAAGCACACACTCAATACATAAAAGTATAATATCATTCAACTAACTATTTTCGTAAGGTTACATAAGAATATTTATAGTAAAACAATTAAAATTAAGGAAATTCAATGTAATAGCAGTAACTTCCAAACTTGTCTAAAGGAATATATCACATTCAAACTTAGCTCTAGTGCCTTCAATAAATCATCACTCTTTAGAAGTGTAAATCTTCAAGTTGACTTTAAAAACAAGTGTGGAATCATAGATTCCTTACCCCTCGAGTAAAAAATAGTACCAATACCATGATTGTAACTAGCAATATCCTTACTTTCAAAACCAAATGTTCCCTTTTCTTCCACTAATATCAAACTTCTTCCTAAAGTGATGTTATGTACTGAATATCCTTTTGAATAAGCTTATTCATCACCTATCATAGTTTATTGCAATACTTTTTCCACCAAGTGGTTCAAACCTTTTGTCTTAGCTTGGATCATTAAGCCTCCTTAAATTAGAACTCAATTTAGAACTTAATTCCCATCATTTCCCTAAAGCTGATGAAGATTAGCCCTTAACTTTGATGAATCATCTATAAAGTTTTCATCTTGATCTAGTACAAAGGCTAATAAACTTGCAACATTGAATGTAATAGTAACACCTTTAAAACCATTAGGCAACTCTAGCTGATAAGCACTATTAATGAATAGTTCATCAATTGATTTGGAAACCTCTCTTTTTGAAGATGTAGCCATACCAAATCTCCTAGTTTAAACTCCTTATGCTTTCTTTCCCTATCTTTATATTATTTCTTTTCAACCATTGCCTTCTTGAGTTGATTAGCCACTTTTTGGCCTTTTCAATAGTAGTGAGGCTTTCTTCCCTAGAAGCTACTATAGGTACCATATCTAAAGGAATAGTAGGATTATAATTATATACTACTTTAAAAGGTGATTTTCTTATAGAGTTATGAGTTGATGTGCTATAAGTAAATTCCACAATAGGTAAACGCTCATCTCAGTTTATTAAATTCTTGCCTATGGTTGCTTTAGGTAAAGTTCCAAGAGAACGGTTGACAACTTATGTCTGTCCATCAGTTTAAGGATGATGAACTATAAATACTCAATTAAGTATATAAAAATATAAAGATGTAATTACCTTTTTATTTAAAATCCAAGCTAAGGTTAAAGATGGTAAATAAAATATATGGATGGGGGCAATTTGGTCGTTTTGTAGCTTAAGTAAATAAACCTTTTTATGACCTAAGGCTACACTTTTCCTCCTTTTGACAGTTGTAAGCATTGAGACTCTCAGAGAACCTACAAATCAACCTAAGGGAAATCTAATAGGAGAGTAATAGAAATGAATCAATTGCAACCGGGTAAAGATTTCAATCACTAGATACATATATGTGATTATGGATTCATAGTCCTAAAATGGTTTGGCGATGTGTGAATAAGAATCAGGACAAAGAACAAGGCAAAAAGTGCATAGGAATGGACAATCCAAGAAGCCAGATCGCAATTCGATATGAGTAAGTACCAAAATCCATTGTAATATGATAGGATTAGCATGATTTGGAAGCAATTTGACATATTTATTTAGAAAATTAGGTTAGGATTAGAAATTTTTAGGAATTTCGAATGGGAAATAGAGAGTTTGTGAGGAATAGTAAGATACACGACCTCTTAACACGATCATGTCATACCCGTGTTAAAACTTAGATTATATAGAAAGATATACAGCCTCCCAATACGATCATGTCATGCCTCGTGTTAAAACCTAGACTACACAGAAAGGCATACGACCTCCTAATACGGCCGTGTATTGCCCTATGTCAAAATGTAGAATAAACATAAATGTACATGGCCTTTGGCATGGCCGTATACTATCTCGTGTTCGCCTACATGGCCTCTAACATAGCTATGTTGAGTTGAAAAGTTTTGCCTTCCATTTTACTTTGTTGAGATACAATTTTAAGAGCATGTAATTTGGATTATATATAGGTTTGGAGGATTTGTGAGATTGTAAAAGTGTGAGGAAATCAAAATTTGCAATCTAGGTATGTGTGTTCCTTGTGTGTTATGTGTGCTTGTTAAGTTAGATCTTGTGTGTAGATTAAATATTATTATAAGTGAACTTGATTGTGTATGCACGTGTTTATGAATTGCTAGGTCTAAGAAACTAAGTTTAGGTCGATGTTCTCGGGGTGGCACCTTGATAATCGGTATGTGACGTTGTTCTTAGTGGAGTTGTGTATTGAAATGATTCGGGTAGTATGTGGAAGGACTCATGTATGTAGAAGGATTTTGTGTTTGTGGAAGGACTCATGAACTCATAGATAGTGGGGAGCATGCATTGTCATAAATATATATATATATATATAATAGACTTATGGATAAAGGGAGTACCCTTTGTCATATATATATGTATATATATTTGTGGAAGGATTGTGTGAAAGTGTAAGGTTGTATGTTGATGATGAGACTGTGTTGGCTAAATGATGTGAAAAACAAATAACTTATGTTTAAATATTATGTTGCATCATGTATGTGTTGACTTTTTTATCATGGCATGAGTATGTTGCTGTAGGTATGCATAATGTTGGGCATTAGCTCACCCCTTGTGGAAAGCTTTTTTTTTTCAATTACAAGTGCCACACGAGAGATTTAGGGTATGATGAGACCTTAGTAGAGACTAATTAGGATACTAGGGAGAATGTGGAATATGTATACTATGATGAGTAGTATCTTGATGAGGAGAAAGGAGAGATATTGAATATTTTTATAATTGTGATTTTAGACTATTATGTTATTTAAGTTGTTTAAAGCTTCCATTATATCTAATTGAGGATATTAAATATAAATTATGTTTTGGAGACATATGTTTTCTTCATAAAGCTGTTGTAGTGTTTAAGTTCATGAATGTTTCCGTTGTAACAAATAGAGGAGTTTATTTATTATTTTGAATACTTGAAGATTTACATTTAGAGAATTATAGTGTTTGAGCTTTTGCATGTCTTCACATAATGAGAACATGTGGTGGGTTGTAACGTTCTTAGGTTCTAGGGCATTATAACTTAGGTGGTATCAAAGTCTAGGTTTAATGATCTTTAGAATTAAGGAATGATTAATGTGTATAAGTTTTAAACAGCAAAAAGTAAGTTTTAATTTTAGATGAATGAAATGTTGAATATATAAGATGATGATACATGATGAGAGTGGGTGGTAAATGAGACTAATATTGCTAATTAGTGAATCCCTTTAATAATATCTAAGATGTTATTTTTAAATATTATATAATCTGAGGAAAGATATAAGAATATTATGAGGAATGTATATACATTTTTATCTTTCCTCACTATTGTAATTTGCTTTGTAGAATGCTTAAAAGAATATCAGGACTAGGATCATCTTCAGGAGTTAGAGGTGATGCTCTTGATAATAGAATGCCACCTAGACATCCTTAACCTAGACAAGGAGGAAATGAAGTTAATGCAGCGCACATGATGAAGGCCATCAATACTTTAGCAGAAGTGGTGGCACAGTAGCAACAACAAATACAAGATATGCAAGTGTTGAATATGAGATAAGCATAGATGATGGGGTAGATTAGAGGGAGGCCAACTTGGGAAATGGGTTTGGACCATTTTGTTAGAATGGTTAGAGAGTTTAGGCTTAAGGTAAACGATCCACTAGATGTTGAGCGGTGGGTTGATGAGATAGAGAAGACCTTTGAAGCACTGGGAGCGCTTGAAGATGAGGGAGTGAAGTATGTAGTATATCTGTTGAGGGGCTCGGCTTCTAAATGGTGGTCGAGTATTTCGAGGTTCACCATAGGAGTAATTACATGGGATAAATTCAAGGAGATGTTATATGAACAATATTTCTTGAGCACCATTAAGGACAAGATGTAGGCAGCATATTACAATTGCTATTAGGAGAAAAAAAAAAATCTACAAATGAATATAATACGAAACTTAACCATTTGATGAAATTCATGCCACTTGCCTTTAGAGCTGATGAGAAGTCAATGGCTCATCGGTTTATGTTGAGGCTAAAACTTACCTTGTAGCATGAAGTAGTTTCCTTCTAACCAAACATGTACTCTAAAGTTATGAATAAAGCCAAACTTCTAGAATAAAGTCACAAAATGATTGACAGGATGAGGACTTTAGGAACTAGAATAATATTGGGAAAAAGACCTACCCAAGGTATTGTGATTTAAGAGAAGGGCAAAAGACCCCATACAGTGCAGATTAGACCTATGGCCATTTTAGCACCCTTCTCTCAAACTAGGTTCTCATGTATGGGTCAAGGAAACAAATGTGGAAGATGTTATAAGTCACACGGACTGAATGAATGCAGATGGCCAAAAAGTGCCTATTTTTCATGTGGGAAGATAGGACACAGCAGTAAAACTTGTTTGGAGAGATTAATACCCTTGACATTTTGCTTCTCATGTAAATAAAGAGGTCATAGAATGATAGACTGTCTAAACAATAAAGAACATAATGTATAGCCAACACTAATAGGAAAAAATCAGGTTGGGAACAATGGTAGTAGGCCTCAGCATGTAAGGCTAAGGCAAAGGGTACTAGTACGAGTGTTCACTTTACAATGGTAAGACACTCCAGATATAGAGACCTTGGTAGGTATATTATTAGTAAATTATGCTAAAGCGTATATTTTATTTAATACTCATACATCACATTCATGTGTGGCTGATTCATTTAGAAGTAGAAATGATATATGTATTGAGGTACTGAATGCTGTATTGAATTTGAGTACACCTATGGGTATAAGTACAGAACTAAATCAGATATGTAGAAGAGTTAGTATAGAAGTATAAATTGGTTACAGATCTTTTAATATTAGAAATGATGGATTCTGATGTTATATTAGGAATGGATTAGTTGATTAGGCATTATGCAACTATTAATTGTCATGATATAACCATCCATTTCAATACACTAGAAGGAGAACAATTCAGTTTCTAGTTAGAGGCACATAGGCCAACAGGGCTGCTAATGTATGAATTGTGGGGTAAAAGTATGATGGATTCAGTAATAGTTGAGGTTGAAGATGTGATGAAAATTGATAGAGTAAGAGTAGTGAAGGAATTTACTAGAATATTTCTAAATGATCTATTGGGTTTACCTCCAACAAGAAAAATTGAATTCAGCATAGATATAGTGCTTGGTATGGCTCCCATATCAAAAGCCTCGTACTGTATAGCACTTATAGAATTGAAAGAATTAAAGGACCAGATATAGGAACTGCTGGACAAGAAGTTCATTTGACTAAGTGTTTCACCATGGGGGGGGTGAACCTGTACTATTTGTGAAGAAGAAAGACAATAGAAGGTGGTTATAGACTACCGGGAATTGAATAAGGTCACTATTAAAAATAAATATCCTCTCCCGAAGATTGGTGATCTATTTGATCAGTTGCAAGGGGCTCAAGTTTTCTCAAAAATAGACTTGAGATCCAAGTACCATCAATTGAGAATTAAGGAGGAAGACATTTAGAAGATTGCGTTTAGAACTGGATACAGGCATTATGAGTTCCAAGTAATGCCATTTAGACTCACAAATACATTGGTAGCCTTTATGGACTTAATGAATCAGGTATTTAAGGATTATTTGGATAAGTTCGTCATCATATTCATAAATGACATTTTGATATACTCTAGAAGTGAGGAAGATCATGAGCAACACCTAAGGGTAGTGTTAAATAGATTGCAGGTAGAGAAGTTATATTTCAAATTTAAGAAGTGTGAATTCTGGTTGAAGCAGGTAGCCTTTTTAGGATATGTGATTAGTAAAGACAGGTTGGTTGTAGATCTTAAGAAGATAAGGTCTATGAATGAATGGACCGGATCAAAGACAGTAATAGAAATTAGAAGCTTCTTAGGGTTAGTAGGATACTACAGAAGATTTGTAAAAAGATTCTCTAAATTGGCAACCCCTTTAACCAAGTTAACTTAAAAAGGGGTAAAGTTTGTATGGGATTACCAATGTGAAGTAAGCTTCATGGCACTAGAGAAGAGATTGACTTCTATACCAGTACTTACATTACCAGTCAGTGTTGAAAAATTGGTGGTGTATAGTGATGCGTTCATTCAAGGGCTCGGATGTGTATTGATGCAAAATGAGAGGGTAATAGCTTATGCATTTAGGCAGTTAAAGCTCTATGAAAAGAACTGCCCAACACATGAGTTGGAGTTAGAGACTGTGATATTTGCAATTAAATTATGGAGATACTACTTATATGGGGAGAAGTATAGAATATTCACATACCACAAGAGCCTCAAACACCTCTTTACCCAAACAGAGTTAAATATAAGGTAGAAATGCTAGCTAGAATTAATAAAATATTATGATTTAGACATTCAATATCATCATGGAAAGGCAAACATAGTTGTTGATGCACTCAACAGGAAGAAGCATGGTAATCTAGTGACTTTGATCACAACTTAGAAGAAGATACTAGAGGATATGTAGAAATTAGATTTGGAGATTGTGACTTAGGAGGTCGGAGCTAGACTCGCTAGCTTATGCATATAGCCATCTTTAATAGACAGAATAAAAGTGGCACAAGCTAATGATATGGGGATATAGGAAATAAAGAAAAGAATAGAGGATAGAAAAGCAATGGAATTCAATGAAGATGAAGAGGGAGTGTTGAGGTATGATAATAGATTATGTGTGTCAAGTGTAGATGAACTAAAGAATGAAATATTGAAGGAGGCACATTATTTTGGGTACTCTAATCACTCTGGGAGTATTAAGATATATAAGGACTTAAAGTACTATTACTGGTGGAGGAACATGAAGAGGGAAATTGCAAATTATGTATCAAAGTGCTTGACATGCTAACGGATAAAAATAGAACATTAGAGACCAGCTATCATATTATAACCTCTACTTATACCAGAGTGGCAATGGGAACATGTGACCATATACTTCGTTATAGCACTACTTAGATCTGCGACTAAGTTGGACACTATATGGGTGATTATGGATCGACTTACAAAATCTACTCACTTTATACTCATATGCACTGGTTATAAACTTAAGAAGGTGGCACAAATTTATATTAGAGAAATTGTGAGGTTGCATGAGGTATTGGTCTCATAGTATCAGATAGAGATACCTAATTTGTAAGGCGATTTTTGAATAGTTTGCACAAGGCTTTAGGAACAAAGTTACAGTTTAGTATGGCTTTTCACCCACAGATGGATTGCTAGTCAGAGTGAACTATTCAAATATTAGAGGACATGTTGAGGGCATGTGTACTAGATCTTGGTGGAAAATGGGATGAACACCTGCCTTTAGTAGAGTTCAACTACAATAACAATTATCAAACTATCATCTAAATGGCACCATATGAAGCGTTTTATGGGAGAAAGTGTTAGTTACCTTTACAATGGGATGAGGTGGATGAGAAATAGGTATCGGGACCTGGCCTAATACAAGATGTTGAAAAAGTCAAATTGATTAGGTAAAGAATGCAATCTGCCTAAAGTCGTCAAAAGTCATATGTAGATAAGAGGAGACGCTTGTTGGAGTTCTAAGTGAGAGACCATGTGTTGTTGAAGGTCTTACCTATAAAGGGAGTGGTAAGATTTGGATTGAGAGGGAAACTGAACTCCAGATATATGGGACTCTTTAAATTCCTTTGAGAGAATTGGACCAATGGCATATAGACTAGCATTACCATCCAATTTAGCTAGGATACATAATGTATTCCACATTTCCATGCTTAGGAAATATATACCCAACCTAGACCGGATCACTACACCAGAACCTTTGCAAGTGTAGCTAAACCTCATTACTATGGAGACTTGTTAGAATTATAGACACTAAAGAGCAGATTATGAGAAAATTGGTTATCAAGTATGTTAAAGTGCAGTGGAGCAACTAAATTGAGAGAGAAGCTACTAAGGAGTTGGAAGAAGAGATGAAAAAGAGATACCTATAACTCTTCCATGTAGGTAATTTTCGAGGACGAAAATTCTTATGGGGGGGAGAAAGAATGTAAATACTCGACTAAGTATATATATATATATATATGTAGTTACCTTTTTATTTAAAATCCAAGCTAAGGTTAAAGATGGTAAATAAAATATATGGATGGGGGAGTTTGGACATTTCGTGGCCTAAGTATATAAACCCTTTTATGACCTAAGGCTACTCCTTTCCTCCTTTAACAATTGCAAGTGTTGAGACTTTCTTAGAGAAGCTACAAAACAACCTAAGGGAAATCTAATAGGAGAGCAATAGAAACGAGCTAATTGCAACCAGGTAAAGATTTCAATCACTAGATACATATATGTGATTGTAGGTTCATAGATCTAAAATGGTTTAGCAATGTGTGAATAGGAATCGAGATAAAGAACGAAGCAAAAAGTGCATAGGAATGGATAATTCAAGAAACTAGATCGCAATTTAGAATGAGTAAGTACCAAAATCGATTGTAATATGATAGGATTAGCATAATTTGGAAGCAATTTGACATATTTATTTAGAAAATTAGGTTATGATTAGAAAGGATTAGGAATTTCAAATGGGAAACAGAGAGTTCACAAGGAACACTAAGATATATGGCCTCCCAACATAGCCATGTTTGGTCTTGTGTCAAACCTAAATTATATAGAAAGATACATGGTCTCCCAACATGGTCATGTTATACCTTGTGTTAAAACTCAGATTATATAGAAAGATACACAACCTTCCAACACAATTGTGTTATACTTCATGTTTAAACCTAAACTATATAAAAAGGTATATGGCCTCCCAACACGACCGTGTCTCGCCCCGCGTCGAAATGCAGAATAAACAGAAATGTACATGGCCTTTGGCACAGCTATGTACTATTCCCCGTTGACCTACACGACCTCCAACATGGCCATGTTGAGTTGACAAGTTTTGCCATCCGTTTTACTTTGTTGAGATATAATCCTAAGAGCATGTAATTTGGATTATGTTTAGGTTTAGAGGATTTGTGAGATTGTAGAAGTGTAAGGAAATCAAAATTTGTAATCTAGGTACGTGTATACCTTATATGTTTTGTGTGCTTGTTAAGTTAGATATTGTGTGTGGATTAAATATTATTGTAAGTGAACTTGATTATGTGCACATGTGTTTGTGAATTCCTAGGTCCGAGAAACCGAGTGTAGGTCGGTATTCTTGAGGTGGCACTTCGATGATCAGTATGTGATGTTATCCCTAATGGAGTCGTGTACCAAAATGATCTAGGTAGTATGTGAAAGGACTCATGTAAATGGAAGGATATTATGTTTGTGGAAGGATAGTGTGAAAGGACTCATGAGCTCATGAACAGTGGGGAGTACTTGTAAAACCCGTGAAATTCGTAACGTATGATATCGAAAAAATACTACTAGAATTGATTATAGATCATGAAAATCTAAATCAAAGAATATATATTCCTTAAAACTTAAACTGTGAACTATATTAGGTTAAATAAGAAATTCATAGGAAATTACAAATTTGAGATTTCAAATAAAAATTTTGAATGAATAATATACTCCGAATAGTCAAATTACCTAAACGTAAAATTTTGTAATAAAATACTTAAATATTATTATATTAACATTTAAGGACAAAAATATAAATGAGTATAAAATATAAAATAAAAAAAAAAGTATGTTGGTAAGAGCACAATAACTATAAAAGGAGAGGACATGACGTCGCTTGAAATAGAAGACACCAGAAGAGAGAAGAAGAACCAAGAGAAAATCGTGAGGAGAGAAGAGAGAAAGAAGAAGAAAAAAAAAATAGAAAACAATTTGTAATTTTTGCATATGATCTCCAAATTACAAACCGCGGAGAGAAGGGAGTATGTGTTGGAATATATGAAGATATGAGTGTTGGATTCGTATATGAGATGCATATATAAGTAAATGGGAAAAGGTTTAAGGGTGCGAAGCATAATGGGTTTGATTGCGACATTTAAATTGATTGTTGATGCTTGTTTGTGGAATGGTATCTCTTGAATTGTTAATAGATTATTTTATTGTCCTTTATATGGATTGAGTTGTTGTTGTATACTGATTAATCGCCCAAAATTGAGTAATTAAAGGATGGGACTTAATTTAAACGGGAGATACATTGCACGAGATATTACATAAAGTTTGAAGGCCATCACTGCTACAGGGCATTTAGAAGTAATCATGGTATTATTTAACCTCCATGTGCGAACTAAGGGATTAGGGAATTATCAGCGCCTTGCCGATTCTGAGTCCAGTATGTTCCTTGAGGGTGTTGCTCTGTGCATGGTCACGAGAGCGCTCAGTGCATGGACACTTAAGCATCATATATTAAAGTAAAGATATTATGAATATCAAAGGGACAAGATAATTAAACCAGGTAATGAGACCTGGGCATTGATGGTGGCTTCGGAATTCCCAACCCAAGGTCAAGGGGAGTGTAAACCCTAAACTTCACATTGGTTACTAAAAGACGACTTGAGATGTTGCATTCATGTGATTGCTCATGCATAGCATATGGTTGATAACTTGATTGAGATTGCTTGTGTTATAATAACACCGAGAGATTGCACTCCTATCTCACTAAGCTTATAGCTTACCCTCCCACAGATTTTGTCTTACAGGTCGCTACTACATAAACTTTCTAATGAGTCGTTGAACTACGGTAAGCCCCTATTGTAAAGCTAAACAATCATGGGCATTGTGAGAGAAAGCGAAGATTAGAACATGAATAAGATCGATAGACTTGAATTGCAGTAATGTAAAAGTTCATGTTAGACTTAATAGAGCTCTCATGTTTTTATGTGAAATGGGACCTACTAACAGCTATGTAAATAGGTAATTATCCAATAATTTTGTTAGATATATATATATATTATGAGAATTGGGGTACATGAATGCTAGAGGCATTCGAATGTTATGATTTGATCAAACAGGTATAGTACTTGAATGGAGACGCTTCACGGTAGCCTAGCCAAGGTTTGGTGATCGTAGTGGGTTGTCACGCAAAGTGCCTAAGGAAGGATGTGATAGCTTTCGTTGGAATCAGAGCCTTGGTTGAAATAGGCTATAAATTAGAGATAGACTGAGTTAAGGAGTCAATATCTTAAGAAATTGACTTGGTAACTCATTAGGCAAAAGAAAAACCTACCATAGTAGGAGAGAGTGGGTAGAATTTGGGAATTTAATTAATTAACTTAAAATTTATGATTTCCTTGTATTTGATAAATTACAGGGTATGCTGTAATGCTTGGATAGAAAATGGAATACCTTTTGTATGAAGGATGGCGATGATTTAATTAAATATCGATTGAAGATGGAGATTTTACATCGTAAGTACGAATATTTTTCTCGCTACAAGACCGTAGATGAATTGATCGAGGGCTGGAGGATTGGATTAACTAAATATTGGCAAGAACAACTGGATAGACTGAGCGAGGACCTTGGAGATAGATATAGTAGATATATAGCTATACCTGCTCTCGAAGCCTGGTTTGCACAAATGAGAGGCATGCTAGAGGTACCCTATGAAATCATATTTGTAGCTCAATTTAATTTAGGGATGGGGTATCCTCAAGAAGTATTAGCACCTTCAGTTAAATCTAGAAGAAATAACCAGAGGTATAAGAGGGGAATATACAACTGGACACCAAAGATCGATCTAGGGCAACTATACATTGAGGACTCTTAGGATACTATCGATTATATCAAGCATCGAGAGTTTAAAATTGTTGATTAAAGGGAGATGCTGGAAGTGGAACCCCAATAGTGGGAAGAAGACCCAGAAGAGGATCTGGAAGAAGATCCAAAAGAACACCTAGAAGACGATCCGAAAGAAGATCCAGAAGAAGAAAATGTCGACTTCTGGAATCATGCGATATGGATAGAAGGATGAGGAAGAAGACTTACTTCCCGAAGAAACTTTCGACTTGGAAGGTGCTCCTGAAAATGAAAGCGTAGCATTAGATTTCCCCGAAGAAGAAATAGAAGAAGAGGAAGAAATGGAAGAAGAAGAAGAAGAGGACGAAAAACGAGGAGGCGACACGGACGAGAGTACTGAGGATGCAAATGAATAATTATGAATGTCACCTAAGAATGAAGAAAGCAAAACAAAACACTAACTTTGGAAAATAATGTATATAGAAATATATATGCATGTTAACGAAACCTTATTGGGAAATTTTGTAGCTGATATATATGTATCCCTTTAGGTTAATGTATATGTGTAAATGAAATTTTGAGGAATATATGTATATAAATACTTAAACTTTCGTGCATTTGCGATCTTTGGTATGGATATACAAAAATGTTATGACTCTTGTTGATAATTGTATCATTCATGAAATATACATATCAATTGGATGTCCTAACATAATAAATGGTGCATTGATATTTTCCAGAGGAGCTATTAGTAGGGGACAAAAAGCTGCTACATTTCTTAGACATCGGGACGATGACAAAACCCCACTTGTTGAAACATCACCCATAAGGCCTTAAGAAAATCCCAAAATTTAACCTGTAACATCGGGACGAGTGACCAGATCCGAAAGACAAAGCTTTACAAAAAGTTTTACTGAAAGAGAGGGAAGTAGAGAAGAACGCATGACGAGGCTTGAAACTACTGTACAATAGTTGGTACAACAACAAGCCTTATTAATTCAGCAATTAATGCCAGGAGGTCAACCTTCATCTTAACCGATTGCCCTACCGTCTTAAGCGCAATAAACACTACCAGTAGAATCTCAACAGCCACAACAAGTGCCATCACCATCTCTACCAGTCTTGACCACTCACATGTCGCAAACGGAAAATAGACTCGAGGATGATCAGAGAGGAAGTGGTCGAATACAGAAAAGTACATTTCTTAATTTCATACGCTCAAATAGATTCTTTGATGGAGCGTATGGAAAGCCAAAAGAAGCTGAGGAATGGATGGCTTAATTGGAAAGATCATTTGTTACTTATGAGGTAGAGGATTACCAAAGGCTAGCCTATGCTTCTTATATGCTAAAAGTTAGGGCTAGGATATGGTAGGACATAAGATAGAGGCATTACCCTAACTAATATCCTAGGAAAATTTTCAAGAAGAATTCCTTAAAGAATATTTCCTAGAAAGTGCCAGAACTCAATTGAGTGGACAATTGTTTCAACTAGAAAAGGGTTCAAAAAGTGTTGATCAGTAAGAAAATGAATTTATCAAGTTGCTACAGTTTGCCCTAGATGTTTATAAGGATTCAAATGAATTGAAGAGGCAGTTATTCTTGGATGGGTTAGATGCTAAAACGCAAGGACGGATCCTTGAATTCGAGTTAAAAACATACACTAAGGTAGTAAATAAAGCTCGAGCATTGGAGCAAACTAAATAAAGAATGGAACAGATAAGAAACCAGGCGAGACCAAGTATTGGAACATGCATTCCAATTAAAAGACCTTTATTCCTACCCACTTGAAATGATAGAGGAAAAAGGCCAATGATGAACATGAGACCTCTAAGCACAAGGCCATTGGTTATTTCCTCTCAGACGAAACCAATTACTGTAAATTGTTGGAAGTATGGATAAGGACACTATCCAAGAGATTGCATCCTCCTGAAAGGGAAATGCTTCAGATGTAGATTAGGTAACCACAAAGTAATAGACTAGCTACAGAGGAATTTTATAACTTGTTATTCATGTGGACAATCGGGACATCTATCCAGCACGTGTCCTAAGAAGTACCAAGGGCCTAAAACTAAAGCGATAACACCTAAAGCTACTATTGAGAGATCAACCGACAAAACAACAAAGCAACGTGTGCAAGGAGCTAACCCCCAAGCTAGCGGTGCCCGAGTATTTGCTATTGAACACATGAACATCGAAGAGTGGACTGATGAAGAGCCAGGACAGTACCAAGACATTGATTTAGCAACCATGGAATACTCGGAGGAAGGAGACGTAGTAACAGGTATGTTGAAACTAAACTTATCTACTTATCATATTTTATACATATGAAGAGTAGATGGGAGAATTTATAGAATCTACAAAAGAATTGTTAGTATAAGGGATTTAACGAATAAAGTATAATAATTTAATGTACTAAATTGATAGGAATTGTCCTAATCGCTGCATAACCAACTTTAGTGCTATTCAATACGGGAGCTACACATTCCTTCATAAGTCTAGTTGTAACACAACAATGAAGACTAGGAGTCCAACCATCTCTATAGATCTTAAGAATAAGTACTCCTACGAGAGAGCAAGCTATCACTAAAGAAATGGTGAAAGATTGCCCCATCGAAATCTAAGGAAGGAATATGCCTACAAACCTAATTGTCTTGGCTGTGAAAGGCTATGAAGTGATCTTGGGAATGGATTGGTTATCCCAACACTACACTTACGTAGACTGTAAGAATAAAGAAGTGTAGTTTAATAAGCCAGGAACATAAACTATAGTATATCAAGGGCAAGCAAGAAAAACTCCTAAGGCTCCCGTTAATGTAGTTCAAGAAGAAGGAAAATATTTTCAAAACTAGAGCATGTGCTTAATAAGTGCAGTAGAGGTAGAGAAGGAATTTTAAAACTAAGGGGTAGATGGTGCGTATTGTGATGTCCTAAAAATTTTGAAAAAACTGTATGAAAATTTAAAGAAAATAAGTGAAATGAAAAATACTTTTAGATCGGGATAGCAAGAATGACAATCTCACTATATTAAAAAACTTTGAGAAATTTACAACGAAGATTCAAACATTGCGACGCATGAATATTATTTTAATAATTTGTGATAATAATAGGTTTTAAAAATAGAACAATTGGAAAGAACAATGATTTCAAAGAAAAAAGGGTAACGAACGTAGCATTTTGAATTTCATGAAATATATTACTAAATAAATTTAGGAAGCGGAGTAATTAATATATATATATATATATATATATATATCCATATATGGTCATATAAACAGAGAAATAAAAATAATTGTAAGTCTTAACTTCAGTTCGTGCAATTTAAATTAAAAGAATAAATTCTTTGAAATATAAATTTCAAGCGATATTGGGTTAAATAAAGAAATTAATTGAAACTATAGATTTAGGAAATTCAAATGAAAATTTCGAGTGAATGTTGACGCCCAGAATAATTAAATTAGCTTAGATGTAAACTTTCGTAATAAATCGCTAAAAATATAAAATTTAAAGATATCCTTGTACGCGTGCGGAATATTAAAATAGAAATATTTTTAGTATAAAATATAATTATAATATAATCTAAATATATATATATATATATACATAATTATGAAAAAAATTTTCAAATTGTGTGTTTTGTTAGCTGCTGGTACCGTCAGCCTCTCTCTTCCATGACAGCAATAGTAGTAAGCGGCAAGCAGCACAACAAACCTGGAGTAGTCTCGTCCCTATCCCTTCTCTCTCCCTTTTCTTTTCTTTTTCTTTTCCTTCTTCTTCTTCTTCTTCTTTTCCTTTTTGGGCCGCGTTTTCCTCCCTTGCCCTTCCCCTATCCTACGCCTCCCCCTTCATTCACACTCCCGACACTCTCTCTTCCCTTCCCATTCCTCTTCTTTTCCTTTTCGGCCAGCCACCATACTCCTTTTCTCTCGCTCTCTCACCCACTCCATACCTGAACGATGAACCCCTCTCTTCTGCATATGCTTCAGATTTAGGAAGGAAGAAATGGAAGAAGAAGCCACACGTGGAGGATCGGACGCCGATGTGCATGGTAACGTGCTTCCAATGGCGTAGCCATGTGCATGCGTGTGTGTCCAGAGAGGAGGATGATGACCACAACGATTGCAACGTCTAAGCCTCCATGGTGATTTGGTTTTCGGCTTAAGTGGATGATGGACCAGCGGAGAAGGGAAGGTTACGAGGTGCAGCGATGTATATGCATAAGGTGGAGGAGCCGCCTTATTGTAACCATGTGGGTGCATGTGTGTGCGAGGGAGGAAGACAGTAATAACAGCAACAGCAACCGCAACAATGGTGGCAACAACAGCAGCAATGGCGACCGTGACAACATCAGCAACAGTAACCACGACGGGAACAGTAACAACGATTGTCAACAACCATAGCAGTAGTGTTTCAGAGGAGGAAAGAAGGGGGAAATGGGAGGAAGAGCAAGATATATATATATCAGTAGGTGGTATGTGGTGTGTGCAAAGTATGTGTGAACATACGTGTAGATGGTGTGAGGTGTGTGCGGAGTATGGGTATATGTAGGTGGTGGTGGTGTGTGGTGTATGTGGAGTATGTTTGTATGTGCGTGTTTGTGGTGTGAGGCGTGTGCGGAATATGTGTGTATGTATGTGCTAGTGGTGTGAAGTGTATGTGGAATATGTGTGTATGTACGTATCGATGGTGTGAGATATGTGCGGAGTATGTATGTGTTGGTGTATGAGCGTGGTGTGTGTGTGTAAGGTGTGTAAGTGGGGTTTGGCGAGTAGGAGATATGAAGTAGAAAAGGAAAATGGAAGAGGAAAAGTTGGAAGAAGGAGGAGGAGAAAATTGAAGACGAAAGAAGGGTGAGGAAAAGAGGAGAAAAGTCGAAAAATAAAGACGAGAGTATTGATCTTGTGTATGTGCATAGGTAAAACTTATGTGTACGAGTGCGTATAATGTTATTACGATGGAGGTGGGCATGTATGTGTATAAAGAGTGGCTAGTGTATGTATGGTGATGGAAGCGTGAGTGAGGATGAAAACCGGTAGGAAGGATGGGAAACCTTGTAGGTGGAGATGTCAACAAAGGAGAGAAGAAAGGAGGTGATACGAAACCTTTAGTGACCACTAATCCTACCGGTTGTCCTACAAGTAGTTTGTTGGAAGATATTACAGACAAATTGATAAACGAAAGGTTCAAAGATGCTTTATGTAAAGGAGAGGTGTTTATGTTGGTGTAGATAATGAAGGAAATGATTTGAGCAACGTCCAAGGTGATGTTTTGGGGGATATTTGGAATGAAATGAATTTCGCAATGGAATGCTCAAAGGATGTTGAGGAAGATCATTCTTTGCCAAATACTCTAATGCAAGACCTTTAGTTGTCCTTTCCAAAGGTATCTTGCCTACATGGAAGAAGGAATTTCGGATTTAACAGGTCGAATATGTTTCATTGCTCGACTTCTACATAAGGAAAGCAGACATCGATTACAGCAACTTGAGGTGTTGGAAGCAATGATTCCTAAGAAGGTCGTTCCTTCTAGAACCCTGTATCAGAATTACGTTGAAGAAGTATTTAGCGTTTTGAATCTTGTTTGCCTAAAGTTTCTTAAGGAGGAGACTTCACGCCTTGCCATCAAACGCATAGCAAGTAGAGTATACATACCAGGTGCTAGGAACCTACCAAAGTTAAGTGGAGATGCTGCTTTCTATGGATTAGTTGAGGAAGTATTGTAGAAGGACACTGATTTCAAGAGGAAAGTAAAGGGATTACCCGTTGAAATCACTCGACTCCGGTTAGGACTATGACCACCCTAAATAGGTAAGTGGGAAACTTAATGATATGCTACAATGTTGTGTTATGTGTTGATATGCTATGTATGTGAATTCACTTGCTTGGTTGTAGTTGCAAATTGGATGTGATTATTATTATTATTAAGTTATATAGTGGGGTTAGATGAGTTTAGAAAAGAAGTTACAAAGAAATTGGTAGTTAGATAAGTTATAGAGGAATGCTGTTTTAATGATGTAGAGGATAGAACGGACTGAGGGTTAGATATCACTATCTTAATAATAGCACTTCGCACCATTTTGCCAGTGCTATTACTATAGGCCTAATGCTACGATTTAAAATTTTTTTCTTCAAACTAAACCAAAATATATAAACTTAATTTTTCCCTCTATAGTTATCGAGTAAGTATGCATAACTGGAATAGATTATATGTATATCATTATATACACATATCGGAACCTACTTTTGGATATGTATAAATGCTTAGACAACATTGTTTTCCTATTATATTTATAGAATGCATTTATGCATATAATTATACAAATCATAGATGAAAACCCTTATTTTCAATGAAATAGTTATATCCCCTTGCTTCTCTTGAGTACTTGAGGGAAAAGCATTTAGTAGATCATCCTTTGGTTAAGAACAAGCTTTAAACCTATAAATATGTATATACTATTATCATATATATATGATACTTAGGGATTTAGAAGGGACATATACACTTGTGGCTACCCTAAGTGACATTTGGGAATGCATAAAACTAAGCCCTCAAGGGGTGAAATGACATAGAGGTGTCACGAAATGATAATCGTAAATCAATCCCTAGTGATTGATTCGACGTTTAAGTGAGAGGGCACGGAGGTGTTGAGAAATGAGAACTGTAGTTCAAACCCAAAGGGATGATTTGATGTTTAAGTCAATGGCACATAGGTGTCAAGTTAACTAAAATCTTGTGTATAGCTGGATTGTTTCCATTCACTTGGTTTGGTTTCCTTGCTTTACCTATGGTGTGAAATGCATGATCTCTTCTTGTTGTGTAAATGTGAATATGAGATGTAGTGGATTTGTTTATGGGACTTCATTGGGTTCTTACTGATTGTTCTTGGAGTGGTAATCTTTAAATGCTTGGTAGTTTACCTTATTGCCTTGAATGGTAATTGGTTGCGACTATATATTGTTTGGTTACTTCGAATCAATTAATTAAAGAAGTGGAGTCGATTAAAACTTGACATGCATTTACATGAGACATTGCATGAGATTGAAGGCCATCACTGCTATAGGACGTGTTGGAAGTGATCAGAAGATCGTTGTTCCGCCAAGTGTGAACTAAGTGATTAGGGGATTGTCGCGCCTTGACGGTTCTGAGTTTGGCCTATCTCTTGAGGGTGTAAATGCTCGGTGTTTTGAGACACCTGGGCCTAGATCATTAAAGTTAAGATATGGTATAAATAAGAGATAAGAATAATGAGATTGTGTGTAAGACCCAAGCACCGATGGTGGCTTCGGAATCCTCAACCTAAGGTGAAGGGGGGGGGGGGGGGGGGGGTGTAAACCTTAGACTTCACGTCGGTTACCGGAAGACTGCGTGAGATGCTGCATTCATATGGTTGTTCATGTATAGCATATGATTTGATAACTTGGTTTGAAATTTCTTGTGTGTGTGTGGCATTGAAAGTATTACCCTCCCATTCATTGAGCCGTAGTGTGCTCACCCCACCATAGATCCTTTTGCAGGTAGAGATTACGAAAGCTCGGGATGGGATAAGATGTGAAGTGTCGAGAGTTTTTGGAAGATAAGAACGGTTAAGTAAGAATTGTGAATGATAGATTATTTAGATAAAATGTTAGGACCCTAATGTAAATAAAAATTGAATTTGTGAAATTTAGAATTTTATTCCATTTTACTAGTTGGTAGGGGATTCCGATTCTCTGCGATCATGGTTGACCGTGAGATACGGAATCTATAGTTATATTTTATTATGTAACTTTATGTACTATGATTAGATGTAAATGTAGTTAATTATTTAGAGTCTTACGATCTCTAGATTGTAAGATGATTATTATGTAATGGCTGCACATGTGTCATGATAATTTTTTAGTGGAAACTTCCAGGCCCCCCTTTGGGGCGTAACACGTATCGGCAAGCTCACAATTAAGAAATGAGATTTTGGATGAAGCTCATAACTCTGGATAAACTGTACACCTAGGGGGGAAATAAGATGTATCAAGAGCTCAAGAAGGGTTATTAGTGGGAAGGCATGAAAAAGGATATAGCACGATACGTCTCTTAGTGTTCTATTTGCTAATGAGTCAAGGCTAAACATCAAAGACCCAGTGGGTTATTACAGCCACTGCCAATTCCAGAGTGGAAATGGGAATGAATCACAATGGATTTCGTTACAGCATTGCCTAGGACAAAAGCTAGATATGAAGCTATATGGGTAATTGTGGACCAATTGACCAAATCAACTCATTTATTACCGGTCAATATGACATACTCCTTGGAAAAATTGGCTAAATTTTATTTATGAGAAACCGTGAGGCTCCAGAGAGTTCCACATAGTATCGTATCAGATCGAGATCCGTGATTTGTGTCCAAGTCTTAGAGATGCTTACAACAAGCTCTAGGGACAAAACTACAATTTAGTACAACATATCATCCTCAAACTGATGGACAATCTGAGCGAATGATCCAAACTTTGGAAGATATGTTAAGAGCTTGTGCGTTGAACTTTAAAGATAGTTAGGATCGACATTTGCCGTTAATTGAGTTTGCTTATAACAATAGCTATCACTCGTCGATCAAAATGACCCATTACGGAGCTTTATATGGAAGAAAATGTTGATTTCCGTTGTATTGGGATGAATCTAAAAGGAGCACCATTGGACCAGATTTGTTACAAGAAATGATAAATAAAGTTGCTATCATTAAGCAATGAATGAAGGAAACTCAAGATTGCTAAAAAAGCTGGGCAGACTTAAAGAAGAGAGAGATTGAGTTTCTATTAGGAGAGCACGTCTATTTGAAAGTTACTCCAATAAAAGGAATGAGAAGATTTGGAACGAAGGGAAAGTTGAGTCTTGGATATGTAGGGCCGTATGAAGTGCTAGAAAGAGTTGGCGACCTATTGCCTTACATTGCTACCCTAATTATCAGGAATCCATGATGTATTCCACGTGTCATTACTCTGAAAATATATGCTAGATCCAAATTGAGCTGTTAAAATGGACATCCTAACACTTCATCCAAACTTGATGTATCAAGAACACCCCATTCGGATCTTTGATTTCCAAACTCGAGAACTACGTAACAAGATCATCCGATTCATCAAGGTACAATGGAGCCAACACTCGGAACGAGAGGCTACTTGGAAAAAAGAAGATGAGATGAAGGAAAGATATCCTTAACTCTTTGGGAAACTAGGTACGTACTAAAGTTTTGAGGATAAAACTTTTCTTAAGGGGGGGAGGATGTAAAACTCGTGAAATTCGTAACGTATGGTATCGGAAAAATACTACTAAAATTGATTATAGATCATGAAAATCTAAATAAAAGAATATATATTCCTTGAAACTTAAACTGCGAACTATATTAGGTTAAATAAGAAAATTCATAGGAAATTACAAATTTGAGATTTCAAATAAAAATTTTGAATGAATAATTATACTTAAATTTTGTAATAAAATACTTAAATATTATTATATTAATGTTTAAGGACAAAAATATAAATGAGTATAAAATATAAAATAAAAAAAGTATGTTGGCAAGAGCACACTAACTATAAAAGGAGAGGACATGACGTCGCTTGAACAGAAGACACTAGAAGAGAGAAGAAGAACCGAGAGAAAATTGTGAGGAGAGAAGAGAGAAAGAAGAAGAAAAAAAAAATAGAAAACAATTTGTAATTTTTGCATATGATCTCCGAATTACAAACTGAGTCTACCAACGCGATCCTTGAGGTAAGAGTAACTCGACAAAACCAAATTTACATGAAACAGAACCACTTTTCGAAGTTTAGATACTAAAGCTTAAAATGTAGAAATTTTAACATTTAGCCTAGAACTAATAGTATTAGTTAGAAATATTGTAGATATAGATTTCCTGAGCTTGAATAGTATATAAAATATATTTTTCCTTGTGTTTTAGGTGAGGAAAAATCATTTAACAAAATACCTTAGGATTTCTTTGATTAGAAGTGAGAAAAGATGAGACCTAGGTGAGTAGGACTCTATTACGTGTTGTATTGTACATTTATTTTGATTTATGTGCTTTGTATTGAATTTATTGCCATATGTATATGTATATGTATATGTATATGTATATGTGTATGTATATGTATATGTATATGTGGGGAGTATGTGCATTTGTATATTGAAGGTGTGGATGTGTATATATGTATGTATGTGTGTGGATATATGTGCGTTTTGTGTATGGGAGTGTGCGTTGTGAGTGTACGTATGTGTTCGTGCATGTGTGTGCATGCGTATGTATGTGCATGGGGTATGTGTGTACATAAATGTGTGTGTGAGTATGTGTATGGTATGAGTGTGTAAGTATATGACGTATATATATAGGTGTTGATATATGTGTATTGATGTGTGTATGTGTTGGAATATATGAAGATATGAGTGTTAGATTCGTGTATGAGATGCGTGTATACGTAAATGGGAAAAGGTTTAAGGGTACGAAGCGTAATGGGTTTGATTGCGAGATTTGAATTGATTGTTGATGTTTGTTTGTGGAATGGTATCTCTTAAATTGTCAATAGATTGTTTTATTTTCCTTTATGTAGATTGACTTGTTGTTGTAAACTAATTGATCGCCCTAAATTGAGTAATTAAAGGATGGGACTTAATTTAAACGGGATATGCATTGCACAAGACATTGCATAAATTTTGAAAGTCATCACTGCTACAAGGCATTCAGAAGTAATCATGGTATTACTAAACCGCCGTGTGTGAACTAAGGGATTAGAGGATTGTCAGTGCCTTACCAGTTTCAAGTCCGGTATGTTCCTTGAGGGTGTTGCTCTATACATGGTGACGAGAGCGCTCTATGCAAGGACACTTGAGCATCATATATTAAAGTAAAGATATTATGAAGATCAAAGAGATAAGATAATTAAACTGGGTAATGAGACCTGGGCATTGATGGTGGCTTCAAAATCCTTAACCCAAGGTTAAAGGAGGCATAAACCCTAGACTTTACGTTGGTTATCGAAAGACCACGCAAGATGTTGCATTCATGTGATTGCTCATGCATAGCATATGGTTGATAACTTGATTGAGATTGCCTGTGTTATAACAACATGGAGAGATTGCACTCCTATTTCACCAAGCTTATAGCTTACCCTCCCATAGATTTTGTCTTGTAGGTCGCGACTACATAAACTTTCTTATGGGTCGTCGAACTACGGTAAGCCCCTATTGTAAAGCTAAAAGATCATGGGCATTGTGAGAGAAAGCGAAGATTAGAACATAAATCAGACCAATAGACTTGAATTGCAATAATGTAAAAGTTTATGTTAGACTCAAAAGAGCTCTTATGTATTTATGTGAAATGGGACCCACTAATAACTATGTAAATAGGTAATTATCCAATAATTTTGTTAAATATATATATATTGTGAGAATTGGGGTACATGAATGCCAGAGGCATTCAAATATTATGATTTGATCGAATAGGTATAGTACTTGGATGGAGATGCTTCGCAGTCGCTTAGCTGGGGTTAGGTGATCGTGGCGGGTTGTCACGTAGAGTGCCTAAGGAGGGGTGTGACAGTACTTACTATCATATCTATATATATATATATATATATATATATATATATATATATACATATATTGTTTGTGGAATGATTGTGTGAATGTATATAAGGTTGTATATTGATGATGAGACCACGTGTTAGTTAAATAATGTAAAAGATAAATAACTTGTGTTTGAATATTGTGTTGAATCATGTATGTGTTGTTGTTTCTATCATGGCATGCATATGTAGTTGTAGGCATATATAGTGCTGGGCATTAGCTCACCCTTCGTAGGATTTTTTTTTTTTTTTTTAGTTGCGGGTGCTACAAGAGAGATTGTAGGGTATGATGAGACCTTAGTGGAGACAAATCAAGATCAAAATAATGAGGAGAATGTAGAATATGTCTACTATGAAGATTAGTAGTTATAATAAGGAAAAACACATGTTGGATTACTTGTTAAGTTGTTTTGAAAATTGTTGTTGTAATTGAATGTTATAAGCTTCCATTGTTATTTAATTGAGGAGACTGTTGATGATGTATTATTAAGGATAAAACCCCCTATTAATCTCTTACATGTAAATGATGATTTTAATTATTATCTTGAGTACGTGAATGAAAGTATTGGAGAATTGTAGTGACTAAGCTTTTGCGTGTCTTCATCTAATGAGGACACATGGTGAGCCGTAGTGTTCTCAGGTTTTGGGGTGTTACATATGGATAATACTAGACTTTAACTTGGTACCTAACCTTTTCTACAAAGTTTTCTAAAAGAAACTAAAAAATTTAACATCTTTATCCAATACAATACTATTTGGAACACTATGCAATCTAACAACCTCCAGCAAAAAGAGATTAGAAATATATAAGACGTTATTTGTTTTATGACATGAAATGAAATGTACCATCTTGTTGAACTTGTTTACCACCACCAGAATTTAATCCTTTTCTTGAGCTATTCGAGGCAAACCTAGAATAAAATCTATATTTATATCTACCCATGGCTTTAATGGTATGGGTAAAGGTAAATAGACTCCAAAAGCTTTTTGCCTACTCTTAGCCTTTCGACAGAACAAAATCTATATTTATATCTACCCATGGCTTTGATGGCATGGGTAAAGATATATAAACTCTAAAAGCTTGTTGCCTGCTCTTAGCCTTTCGATATGCTATACATTTCCCTACCATACTATGCACATCCTTCATCATATTAGACCAATAGAAATGCTCCTTCACTAGTTCATAAGTTCTCTTTTCTCCACAATGACCGGATAATCCTCTAAAATGCACCTCATTCACTAACAATTCCCTTATTGAACCTATCAAAATACATGGTTTACCCTTCTAAAATAAATAACCTTTCATCAAATATTAGTCATCTACTACTAGTTTATCTATTGCCAATCGATAATCTTTTCTTGTGCCCTAAGGTTAGTCCCCCTCTCTCTCACTCACTTGTTCTTTTCTTCTTTTAATGCTATAATGAAAATTTGTTGGTCAAATGAGTTGTGAAAAGTACAAAATTAAAAATAAAGACACTAAGAATTTTTTACTTGAATCATAAATGATCAAAACTTATCTTTTCTTTAATTTTTTTTTTTTGTGGGTCGATGATCAAAACTAAATTACAGTAGTTTTTTTTACGTCAAAGAATTTTTTTATTGAGTGGGTAGTTTAGATTCATGAATATATAGGGCTAGTGAGTAATTTTGGTTCATAAATTGATTTTTTAAAGATACACAAAGGTGATTTACAGGAACATGGTTGGGCTTCCTTAAGTTAGGGTTTTATTGTTGTTTGTTTGACCATAAAATTTAGATCCTCAAGTTTCACTTTGTTTATGAACACTTTAAAGCCCTCATGGCTGAAGACATTATAATATTGTTTGTTGGAAAGGGAAGATGACAAAGCCAAGAGGTGTTGCCACAAGACCTTCCTTTTGAGCTTACTAGATGTATTTTGCACATTCCTTTGATCTAATTGCAAGATTTAGTTGATTGGGCTTAACTTTTTAAATAATGTGTCTAAATACCTTCCTCCTGAAAATCATTTTATAGTTTTAGGCATTGATTCATTATTAACATTACTATTACTCATATGTTTTTAGTTTGGTATAATAGAAGATGTTGAAAACAAACAAAAAAGACAATGCTTTATCCATTAGTTTGATGTGCATCAGTCTTCAACATTTCTTTTCCAATGACAAGATATCAAGATTGATGATCTTGGAATAAATCATTTTGTTCTTATTTATGAAGGTGCTTTTGATATATTGTGTCGGTACTAAACTATAGCCCATCCAGTAGGTAGTCGCTTTAAAGTTGCTATATTAGTCATAACTAATGTAGGGATTTTCTCATTTGACTCAAATGGCATCACAAGTTTATCATGGTATGTATTGTCATTGATTAACTTCCTCAAAAAGCTTCCTAAAGGGAAAAGAAATTTGTTTATTTACTTATTGCACACCCTTTTATTTGCCATTAATAAGTGAACTTACAAGAGATGCTTTCCTAATTTCAACAATGAAATTGTTGAAATGGTGGTGCAAATCGCTATGCATTAGCTAGACTTTTTAGCAAAATGAAGCATCTAGGGTGAAAGTAGCTTGTTTATACAAATGCTTTAGCATGTTCTAAATGATTTTTGGTATAGTTATACTTTCATTTAATTTTTTTTTTCTCTTAGTTGATAAGAATATATGCCATAGAAAGCAAGTAAGTTGTTCATATGTTTGTGTTCTTACTTATAGCTTAGATGTTTTGGCATTTATATAAGAAAAACCTAGTTGGAAGAGTAAAGAATATGATTTATTTAGTGGCAAATGATGACTATGTTAATGCAAAAAGAGGACTAGATCCAAAAGTTGTTACTTATGTTTGAACTCGATCTTGTATACAAACAATTTTCTTTTGCATGGCTTATAAATTTTTCTTAGTGATATTTGAATACTTTCTTCCTCCATCTCCATTGGGTATTCATACAAGCAATTCCAATAGGTCATGATTTTAGAGGTGCTAGTAAATTTTACAATGTGAAATTGTTCCCTTTTAAAATTTCTAAAATCTATGCTTTTTGTTGTTGCCATATTGACCAATGGATTGAATAGTCTTGATCTATTTTCACAATAGGTTTAATATATTACCTAAAATCAGATTCCAATTATAAGATAAATTCTGAAACTTAGTTCTTTTGATATTCTTAGATATTAATATTTGTGGTCAATGTTTTCCTTTTTCTTATAAGTTTGGCGAATATTTTAATCAACCTTATAGTTCCAATAGGAATTATTTGTGTGTCATAACATGTTTAGATGAGGCATAATGCTTATTATTTTGAATTTACTTTTCATGCGTCTTTGCACATAAACTTAACCCCTTTTATCACATTCTAAAGGAGATGACAAGAAAATAGTGTGATATATTTAGCTATAGAAAAAAAAAATTGATATTTATTTTGTCCCATATCAAACTTGTAAACCTTGAGAAATTCCTAAGTTAGGACACCAATCACCTAGAAATAATTTAGAGATAATTCAAGGAGTTAACAGGAAACCTAACCCTAATCATAGAGATTTCCCTAATTCAACTTAATAATCGAAATGAGACCTCAAAAACCAAGAGTCAAAACCTTAATTGAACTTAAACCCTAAACACATAACCACCCTAACCTTAAACCCTAAAATGGAAACCCTAAACTCTAGGAATGACTTATTAAAACCCTAATTCGATCAACTAATGCCTTAACTTATAAGAACAAGTCTAAATAAAGTAGCATACTTTGAAGCCCTAAATTAAACCCAAAAAAGAAACATAAATCATACAATTGAATAGGGATTAACTTCATCAATAAATTAAAAAAATTAAAATAATTGAAGGCAATCAACATCCCTTATTTACCCTAAGTTAGTGTGAAATGCTCGAGGGTAGAGGTGACAATTCACCCATCAATTAAGCTTGATTTAAGAATTAATTACACTATCCTAAATCATACTTAATTATGCCACTAATTGAACTTAATTAATCAATCAATGGCTAAAAAAATTAGGAGCTAGATACCCTTATAGATTGTCGGCCACCCATCAATGTACACCCATGTGACACCGCATCCAAATCTAAAGGTTATCATCCACTTAAGCTAGACTTAGGAGGTAGACATAGACCTTGTGAAAGACCTAAATTAGGTGATAAAAGGCAATTACCATAAGTAGAAGGTGATTTACCCCAAAACATTTCTAAAACCAATAAACTAAACCTCTGTCCAATGCCATCTATTACCTAATGTTTTAAAGTAAGGAGTTAAGCAAGATAATGCCCCTATAAGCTCCCTCCAATTCTAGCATGAACTTGCTCTCTCTTTCCCCCACTTTCTTCTATCAACTTCAAGCTTACAAAACTCTCAAAGGAAGAAGAAAATCACCCACATCCATTAGCCACCAGCCACCATCACCTAATGCCACGCACATGCACTTAAATCACCACTAAACCTTTCCTACATCTAAGACCACCTTACCAAGCTTCTAGGAGGGCATTTAAGGAGCTCAAAAGTGGAAGAACAAGAAGTGAAAGCCAAGGATAGTAAGGGGATGAGAGTGGGAAGTAACACATGCCACTTTGGAAGCCGCCATTAGGAGTAGGGAATTACATTGTCAATGTTATTCATTTCCTTGTAATATCTCATCCTATTTTAGGCTAGGTTAGCATGTATCCTTTCTTTATAACATGTACTTTAGTACTTAGAAGTAAGGGATAGATAAACTTTCAATCATGATGTAAATGTAAACTTCAATAGAAGGTAATGCAATACTACACTTTTCTTAAGTATTTGGATGTAAAGGAAAGAGAAACGTGCAAAAGCATGCCTTGGATTTTTCTTGTTCTTTTTAGACCAAAACATGTATGGTGTTTTGAGAACCATATTTTTTATTTATCAAGTAAGTTACAACATTTAGTAGCCTTTAGTAGTGATAAGAAAGGAATAAAAGTGAGATAGTTAGAAAATATAGGAGAACAACCTTTCAAATTACCCTATCTGATGCTTAAATATGTAGCATTAGTATGATTTCTAAAATTTCCAGACTTACAATTGTGATGAAATATCATTATGAAAGATTAGGGGCAAAACATTATAGCTAAACCTAAGTAATAAGGCCTTTGAGTGAAAATATGAAAAACCGAAAGGAACAATACTAACACCTCATGCATGGGCCAAAAACTTAGCATGTACAATAACATTTCTGATCTTACAAACTAAATGAAAGCCCAAAATTGAGTACAAATTAAATTAGAAGTGACCCCTTAAGTTTTAGGCCTATTCAACACAAAATACCTCAATTTAAAGCCAAACAAAGTGATCGAAGAAACTATTTAAACTTTTCTAGAAATTTGTGTGAATTAAATGACCAAAGTGACCCAAAAAAATGAGAAGTACATTAAAAAGCATTCAAAATGACTATAAGAATGCAAAAAATAGACTTAAATTGAAAAAGTTATGAGTAAAATACGAAAACATTCGAAAATGATAATTATAGCTAATTTACCTAAAATGTTGACACACTTTAATACATTCAAGCCTATGCTTATAAATCATTATTATTTTTATTAAGTGATATTGACCTTGATTCTAACCTATTGCCCGATTATTACGACCAGTAACTGATGGCTAAGTGAGTATTCTTATGGTTACTATATTTGATTGTATTTGTAGCTATAATGCACATGATTATATGATGGAAATTGATCATATGGAGGATTACAAGAATCACTTATGAATGGTTCAATATGAATTTTGTGCCAAGTTACTTTACTTTATCTATAACAATTATATAGTTAAGATATTTGTGCATTAAAACTATATTACGGGTGTTCGTAAATGAATAGATAATCACCAAATAACTTGACTTAATCAAACTTGACCATAATTAAAATGGACCACACATTTCATAAAATTTGCATAGAGATGGTTGTTGATGTCATGTAGTGATATGGAGAGGCTATGTGGAGGGGTATTTCCACATGTAACCTTACTTCAACCTTTAGGAATTGCTTGATACCAAGAAATATCATCCTTTGATTGAGGTCTAATCCGGGAATTCACCGCTTAGGAGTGAATAAGACTAAGGGCGCTATCTACATCCACACCTCTTTTTGGGCATATATATGTATATAAATAAGATTCAATCCATTTTTACTATATACAATGAAGTAACATTTTCATAGCTTATTGGTAAAGCTAGTTTAATGGTAAAGCTAGCTTAAGTGACGGGAATCTAGAGTTAATGCGTAGTTTGTTATTTTCCAATTCTAATAATGGAGGGTGTTAAATTTGTACTATATACAATCTCTAGTTGGTTGTATAGGTTGTTGCATTCATATACTTGTCATGCATTCATATGCTTATTTAATCAACTTGCTTGATACTTAACGGTATAGTATAAGGAATACTCTATTAAGCTGGTTGTAACTTACACTCCCATAGTATGCCTTTGTTGTAGGAGCTTTGTTGGTTAGATCCTGGTAGACGTATGTCAGAGGTCAGTACCAGAATGATGGGAAGAGTGAAGGCTAAGGTGAGAGTATGAGACATCACTTTTATATCCGTATGAACTCTTGATGTAATATTTAAGATGTATTTTGTTATGATAGATACTTAAACTGCCTTAGACAATTATTATCTTTCAGTAATTGTTATTACCCATTGGGTATTTTGTGAGACCTTGGTCTCTTAATATGCTATGTGATATGAAATTATTGTAATCTTATTGCTCCTTTATTGCTTGGAAATGGAGGGTCCTACTTAAAGCAACTAGATGTGAATATGCTTTGTATATTGTGTGGTAAATCCTTCAATAATAAGAAGGTTATTCTTAGGTTTCTAAATAGTATATGGAAAGCTGTTACGTCTAGGGTATTTGTCAAGGCGTAATAAATCTCCATACTCAAAATTTGTGTCATTGACTTAGTGATAAAGTCAAATGCAAAATTGTTCTTTGTACAACTATTCTAAGAGTTGTCTTTTTTCCTCATCTCATTTAAATGTGGCTGATTTTTGGATTTAACTCATATTGAGGTTCATTTTCTTGCACTTTCTTGATGGTTAAACAATCTTAAATTCATCGAGCAATCATCTTGAATTTGAAAATTTTCAATTATTTTATTCATCTTGAGTTTTAGTTATCAATTACTTTACTATCTTAAGATTAGGGAGCCTTGCTAGTTCATGAATATAGTATCTAGTGCATAGGTCATTATCTTACTTGAGAATGAGGAGGATTTTTTAGTGTTTGTTTGGGTAAATAATCATGTGGTTATGATTGATTTCTGTACTTTGCTTTTATGTATGTATGTAATTTAGATGTAAACATCTTGGAACTTTCTAAACTTTAGATGGTGTTATTTTTATATATATTTTTGGTGCTTACTTTTCTATATAAAAGTGAAAAGTTCTTGTTTTTTATAGGTGAATTTCAATTCTAGAAGTCTTGTGTTGCTTTGTGTAGTTTATGCATAAAAAAGAGAAAATTGTTGCTAGCTTTTCTTTTTCTTGATGTTTTTTTAGATTGATTTTTGTTACAGTAACTCAATTTGTTATCTTTAAAACAGAATTGTTTTTGTTAACATGGCATGTATACATTTGAGTTATAACACTTCAAGTAGAAGGTAGTTTCTTTCATTGTTGGCTAAATCTAAAAGTAGACAAGGATGAATTTTCTCGTTAATATAGGCATAACTTAGCAATACTTATGCTTTTCTCATTGATTTTTAGTGAAGAAATATGATGTTGAAATGTCCTTAGGTAATCTTAATGCTTAACATGTTGATGTTGAGCACTAATTACTCATTAGGAATTTCGAAAGCTCTATGAAGTTGTCAACAAATATTAATAACTTGTTACTCATGTGGCTCTAAGTATATGATTGTTGCAAGTATGGTGTAGCATACATTACCTATAAAGCTTAAACTTAAAGTTTCCTTAAGATGGTTTAGATTATGTGGGGGCTTCATCATGCTTGATGGGCATTTATGTCTTCCTTCTTGGTGAAAATGACATCAAGTTTGGAAAAAGGGAAAAAAAGGAAAGGAAGTTTCTAGTTGGAAGATACTTCACTTGTGGAGAAGTATAAAATTTTAGAAGCTTGTGAAAAGCATGAAGGTTAGTTGAAATGACTATTTCTTATGTTTATAGTACAGGGAAAATCATGTTTATAGAAGGAATGCTTTTTTTTTTTTTTATGTAGAAGGTTAAAAGAAAATGCATCTTAGAAGCCACCAATTGTGCTTTTAGTTTGGCATCGCAACAAGATAAGATCATATTTGTCATTGGATTTTCTTATTGCACCATATTTGCTTAGTTTTTTTGGTGGTGTCCACATATTTGTTTTTTTTTTTTTAAATTGATTGGTAATTATATTTTGGTGAGGAATGAGATATGGTGCTTTTTAAAGTCAATTTCTTGGTCCCATGAACCATATGATCCAATGCCTTTAATACTAACTATAGGTTCTTTAGGTTATGGGTTGGCTTCTACTTAGAAGTAAAGAATTTAGGAGAGCATAACTTGCATTGTATGGTGATGGTGGTGCTAAATTAATGACAATTGGATGAGACACTTAGTAATATTGTTGCACTCTTGAAGTCAATCACAATTTTGGTCTATGAGAATAATTACTATAGGGCTTTTTGAATCGGTAAATAAGTACTTCAA
Organism: Laguncularia racemosa; assembly: GCA_037954665.1. NCBI lineage: Eukaryota > Viridiplantae > Streptophyta > Magnoliopsida > Myrtales > Combretaceae > Laguncularia > Laguncularia racemosa. The sequence goes on from JBBMOL010000067.1 coordinate 1,999,532, forward strand.
TTTGGTATTTGTTTTGCATGTCTTTTTAGCTGTGAGATTTTCAGTTACATGAGAGTGAAATCCTTATGTGGTAATAGATGGAATAGGAATAGTAAAGTGCAAAGTAGCTAGAATCATGCTCACAAGAAGCATGTAGACTATTAGTTTAGCTTCGAGGTAACAATTAATTTGATTTAATCCCTTTTTCTACTTTCGGTAGCTGATCACTTCTAAATATTTCTTTTGGTAGTCATGATTTGGCTTATCAGAATTATCCCAACTATTGTTGTTCTTATGTCTAAGGTTAGCGGTAATTACATTGTTACATCTCAGGATTGCAGCTTTGTTTTATTTTGTTGATTTTAAATAAGCCACAACTTTCTTTACATATTATATTATGGATGTATGGCAATACAGGTTTAAAGCAAGTGCTATTTTTAGGATGGTTAATTGTTAGTGCAAAAAATATGTAGTGCATACTTTATGATCTTTACCTTCATATTGAATTATTCTCTCTTATCGTGTTGTTTATGCAATTGATTATTAGTTTTAAATTTTATTTGTAGATTTAAGATTTTGTTCTTTTGGAAAGCTTGTTTGATAAGGAAGAAAAAGTTGCTATTGGAAACATTGTCAGTATGGATCCATCAATGATAGTAGGAGGAAAAGAGCTAAGACCAAATAAGTATGAGATAAATGTTTGGGTACCTACAAAATGGATGAGCACCTGTTATGGTCTTATAATATCTTAAACTTTATAGGAGATGCCACTATAAACATTGTTTGGCCTTTTAAATAAGGTATGCCTATTTTACTAGATTTTATTCCGTATTGAATTATTGTATGTATATGTACTTACATAAACTCATTATTTGTAGCTTTCATTCAATAGAGAAGAAGGTTGAGGGGGAACATAATGAGGATTCGCAAGGTTGATTTGAGATAGATAGAGACTATCTAGAACAAACTTCTTTTTCTTGATATTATTGCTTGGATTTTGTTTTTATGGGTGGTTTATGCTATTGTTATGATGTGCTTGAATCAAATTACTTAATACATAATTTTTGTATGAGGGATTCATTGAAAACAATATTTTGATATATTATCTTATTTTTTTGAATCCATTGATTATCTTTTATTTGATTTTATATCATATGAATACTATAGGTTCTTAAAAGGCTTGTAATTTCAATATTACTAAAAATGTAGGAAACATTTGGGGGAGAAAAAAGGATATACATAAGCTATTAGAATGCTTAAAAGTGACATAATAATATATTTCAAGTTAATATTTCTGACTATTAAGACTCAATTCAATGTCCTTAAAACTAACATAGTGGCAATATGTTGCTACCTATTAACTTTTTGGAACATAAAGGCACATAATAACTTGTTGAATAAATATGCATTAAAATATTTTATGATGCATATATTTGTCCTTATAGATTGTATGGAGGCTAAACCTTGTGTAACTATAATATTTTAGGACATAATATGTTGTCTTAATATAGTGCATTCAATTAAATAAAGGCAATTGAATAGGATAAAAAGACACAATTTGCTGTAGTATTACCAAACTAATTGAAATGCTTTAAGGCATCTTAATAGCACTAGTCTATTGGAATGCATATGGTGTCCCAACAACCTATTACCATGGCCACTTAGAGGATGTAGCGGGAATGTAAGTATTTTGCGTCCCAATAGCTTTTTTTGTTCCAAAAACTCTTATATAAGAATGTAATATGCCATCTCGATATCTCAAAATTATTGTAGTGATGCAAGTCCATGAAAGTTTCTAACTTCAACCATAGACTTTAGAATTGACTACTATAATTTTTTTTCAAAACCGACCTTAACTCCTCTCTCGATACAATAAATCCCAAAAATACCACTTCCGATACGCAAAATGTACACTCTTCAAATTTATATATAACTTCTTAGCTCTCAACACAAGAAATATAGAATGTAGATACTTTTGATGGCTATATATATCACAACTATAAAAGAAAAAAAAATGTTATCAAAGTAAACCACAATAAGCTTACCAATAAAATCTTATAGGACATGATTAATCAATCTCATAAATATGCTCGGTGCATTAGTCAAACCAAATGACATGACCGTCCATTCGTAGATACCATGCTTTGTCTTGAAAGTAGTCTTCCACTTATCTTAACGCCTCATACAAATTTGATAATAGTCACTTTTCAGATCAATCTTTGAAAAGATTTTGACATCATGTATCATTAAGGCATGGAATAGGATATCTATACTTGACAGTGATTCTTTTGATAGCATGACTATCCATACACATCCTCCATGAGCCATCCTTCTATGGAACTAATAGCATAGGTATAGTACAAGGGCTCTTGCTTTCTCTTGTATAGCCTTTGTTAATTAACGATTCTTTTATTTTTATTGGAATACTAACTTAAAAAAAATGTTATAAAACTTTTTATTTGTCATGCTTTGGCACACAACGCATGATGCATCGTCCGCTGCTAGAAGAAGAGTTTACCATTTTTAAGGCATACGAAATTGACAATTACGCATTTTTCAAATATTAAAAATTTTCAATTAATATCTCCTTTCTTGTTTTTTTGTAGGTACATACCATTGTTGTACTTTTTTTCTTATGGTTTTTTAAGGCAGTTTATTTTTCTTTCTTGAATTATGGATTATTGTATGGTAATGCTTTATTTAATTTCTGTACATGCGTCGTAGCTATTTTTTTATAAATAAATAAATAAAAGAAAGATTCCTTTTAATCGAGAATAAGGACCTTTTTATTGTTAAAATGAAATCCTATTTGGAAAAAAAGGACACCATAGGGAATAACTAAGGATTGAATTATTGTAGGAGATGGGGTGGAAAAAACATACAGATTTTGAGCAGACAACAGGGGACATACTTATCTTATCCCTCTCTTTTTTTTTTTTTTTTTTTTACAAATTTGTTTGTTTGTCTGTTTACCTTTATTCCGTGGATGGAAATTACTGCTTTTATCCTTTCTTCCTTTCCTATATAAATGGGAAAAAGCTAAAATTGGAATGGAATATTCGAGGTGTAGGTGTAAGTGTAATTGTAGATGTTGACGAGGGATAGGGAAGGTAGCTGCACGCGTTCCTTACTGCTCCTACTTGTTCAAGGGAACCTACATTTTCTTTCATTCTTCACGACACGCGTGCTCTTCCTCAATTTACACCCACGTCCTTCACTTTTGAAAGGATCTAATTTGAGTTATTGATTCTTGACTCCACATACTAAAATTTAAATACCAATGACATTTTCTTTTCTTTTTTCCATATTGCTTTTATACCAGGCTGAGGGCATCTTGCTCTTGCCTATTCGTTTTTTTTTTTTTTTTTTTAAGAAAAAAAATAAAATTTTAAAAATAACTTCCCATGTGCTTTATATATTAGTAGACTTCATATCCGTGATGTATATGCCAATATTATACTAATATTGAAAAAAAATATAAAAGAAATTATAATATATATGAGTAATGAATAAAATGGTTAGTGGAAGCATATGAGAATAGAAAGTAAGACATGATTAAAGAACATAGTATAGGAAGTAGTTTGATAGTTATTGGAAATGTGCTTATCTAAGTTTTATTAATTTGATTAAAATACCAAAATGCTTATAGAGTGTAACTATGTAAGATACTACAAGTGAGATTTTCCACTTTAATATTTAGATGTTAGGGTTTGAAGAGAAGATTCATCAATCAATAAAAAGTATTTCTTGTGGAAGAAAGATATTCTATTTAGAATATGTATTTATATAAGGCTCCATAAAGATACATCACCATTTTCCTATTATAATTAGGCAACTTTGATTCCTCTCTCTTTCTCCCCATTTAACTGTTCAAAAATCTCATTATAGCTAATCGTAACAACAATCAAACAATCACTATAAATAAATTTTATAGCCCATTTATGGCATTGGGTCACAACCTAACATTCATTTTAATTGCTTCAAACAATGACCCTAAGAGGATGTAGTGCTAGCCAATATAAGGATACATCTTTCGAGTTACGTATTTAAATATTGTGACTTTTTAAAAAAAATACATAAATATTATATATGTAATAATTATTCTTAAAATATGTTTCGAAGATACGAATGTCGTTTGCGACTTTAGGGTTAATAAAAAATTTTAAATTGAAGGCACAAATGCGGTCTACGGCTTGTAGTACAATTTGTATCAAAGTTGTGGACCTTGCTTCAATCTCAATGTTTAATTTTTTATTCTTTTTTACATTGATCGTAAATCTAAAAGTAAAAATCACATGATAACAGTATACGAAATAAAAAATATAAATACAGTAACAGAGTAAAATTTTCTATAGAAACAAAATAAACTAGTCATATCAGATCTATTTTATTTCTCTCGTTTGCGCGTAGGAAGAAGAAGAAGAAGAAGAAGTGATTCTGCATTGCAAAGGAATGATTTGAAATAATTTACCCAGATTTAAGCATTTTCTCAATAAATAATCGATTGTGGTATTTTTTTTTTTACAGTTAAAGTTTTTTTTTATCTGTGTTTGATGTAATATTTCGGGAAAATATTAATGTAATGTTATATTTTATAGAAAATGTTACTGCTTATTGTTAGTTTGTAGTTTGTTAGATATGGTTTATATAGATGTTGTAATACGTAACATGTGATGTTAATTTTTGCAATAGAATAAAGATTTGTTGTTATGACGAATGTGAAATATGTAGACTATGGAATAATTTTTACAGCATTATAAAATAATACAGAAATTACTTAAATATTTAGTAGAAAAAATATTATTAAAAAATAATTTTGGACAAATATTTAGAAAAAATTTGTTTTGAAATAATGAGAGAAAATTTTAAACTAAAATTAGAAATGATACGGAAATTTTTGTGTGCATATTTTAAGAATGTTGTTATTGAAAATATAAAAAAAATATTGTGATAAAAATTTGTAATATCTAGAATGTGAAATAATTTTTATGGTGTTGTAAAATAATATGGAAATTATTGAAATTTTTAGCAGAAAAAATGTTATTAAAAATAACATCTGACAAATTTTTAGAAAAAATTCATTTGGAAATAAAGGAAAAAAATTTAAAATTTCAAATGTTACAAAATTTTCTTTTTGTGTAAATTTTTAGAATGTTGTTATTGGAAATTGTCATATTTTTTTAGAAGCTCGTAATTTATATATATTATAGATAAGGAAAAAATGACTAATTATGTGAAATTGATGATCTATGCATTTGGAAATATTATGATTGGTAACTGGGAGTTGGAGTATAATAGAGATCCGGTAAAGAAGTTGAAAATGAAGAAAAATGTCAACTACAACGAATTCTTATACAAAATATGTCACAACATCAGAGTTGATCCAACCAAAGTGGAGGTTGAGATAATTCACAAGCATCTTATATTCTATGGGGGCAATACATGTTATGCGTTGATGGTAATCAAAGATGACAAAGATGTTTAAAATTTTATTGAAACGACTAAATCATATGGAGATCATGTCATACAACAATTGTACATAAGAATTTCTAACAATTTGGGAGGTCCCTTGGTAAGATAGACATTTGATACAAGCAATCAGCCACATTCATCACATGACATTGTAGAAATGCAACCTGAGCCATTAACATTTCAACCCTCAATTCCAACCCTGATGGAAGTGAATGATGAAGATGAAGTAGATAGAGCGGTTACTCTAGTATTACAACGACCAGACACACGAGATCCGTATATGGTTCGTGTGGAAGCAAAGGTTGCAATTGACATCGAAGGTGAAATGGGTGTTGAGGAGAAGGGAGTAGCGATAACGAGGAGAGTTCCGATGGGAAAAATGAGGAAAGTGAGAACGAAGGAGATGAAATACCTAAAGAAGACTCTCCAACCGTACATACCCACTTGAGACTGCCAATATATTGATTAGAGCAAGCTAAACCATCAAGCATGGCAGTTAGAGATCCTGTTCCGTACTACAATTTTGCGGGTGATAGTGGTTACATTTATTTTGAGTAGGAGCAAACTAATATTTGTAGTGGTTCAAGCAGTAGCGGTGATTTCTATAAGAGCATGAGATTTAGAACAAAAATAGATGTGATTCAAGCAGTGAAGTCTTACCATGTGAAGAACCATTACAACTTCACTATTGTAGAGACTAGTCCATTGTTGTGGTCTATTTATTGTTTGTGAAGGGACAATAGTTGTAAATGGAGGCTTTAGGCCTAAAAGAAGAAGTTGGAGGGCATGTTTGTGGTGACGAGATTTGAGCGTCCACACATATGTAATAACCCGCTGATTAGTTAGGATCACCTACAATTGGATTATAATCTCTTTGCTAGCCGATTTGTAAATTTTCTTAAGGATAATCTTGATATGAAGGTGGCTAAGTTGACTTTTGTTGTTGACTAGGAATTTAGCTACAGGATTAGTAGGAGGAGGGGAAGAAATGAGCTATTGAGCACATGTATGGGAATTGGGAGAAGTCTTACGATGAACCGCCTGAACTTATTAATGTAATAGAAAATACAAATCCTGTAACATGAATTGATTAGGGGTGGAGCAGATCGAGTACCCCCAATGTGTCTTTAAAGTAGGTATTCTGAGCATTTGGGTTGTGCATTGCAGCATGGAGATTTCTCAGACCAGTTGTTACCATTGATGTCACTTTTCTATATGGAAAGTATACTTACAAGTTATTAGATGCTTATGGCATTGATGGCAACAACCACGTACTTCCACTAGCGTTCGCTCTGGTTAATCAGGTGACAGTTGAGACATAGGGTTAGTTTTTGAGGAAACTGAAAGAATATGTCGTCGGCGACTATGACGGTCGAGAAACCATTTGCCTCATATCAGATAAACACACAAGCATTAGATCAGTAGTCCAAGAAGAAGCGAATGGATGGTGGCCTCTGTTTGCGATGTGGCGTTTTATCTCCGACACATTGCGAGTAACTTCGACTTAGCACATAAAGACATCTAGTGTAAAAGATTGCTCACATGCGCCGAGTTGCGAGCATAACATCGCAAGTTGAATTATGTGATAGAGTAAGTGGGGATTATTAAGCTGGATGTGTTAGACTGGTTTGAGGATGTGTCGTTGGATATGTAGACACTAGCTTATGACAGTTGCTATTGGTTTGGGTATATGACCTCTAACGATGTTAAAAGCTACAATTCTGTGCTGAAGGGAGCTTGAGGGTTACCTATGACTGCTTTGGTGTAGATGATGTTCTATAACTATGTGGGGTACTTCGTCTAAAAGCATATGAAGGCATTGAAAAATAAAGCAAAGGGTAGAATTTTAAGCAAATTTACAACTCAAAAAAATGATCGATGGAATTCACGAATTAGCAACCATAGGGTCATCGACTAAAGTAAGTATGATAGAGTTTTCGAAGTCCTCACCGGTAGTCATTGCATCGCCAACGTGTTAAGGAGAGGAGGTTAAACGTACGTTGTTGACTTTACTCGCAGCACATGCAATTGCTAGAAGTGACAAATGTATAGAATTCCATGCTCCCACGTATATGTAGTAGCCACCTCACTTAGGCTTGATATGATGCACTTTATACCTGATGGTATAGATGGACACATTAGGAGAAAACATATAGGATACACTTCATGCCTATAGGGGATGACTTGGATTTGGAGCCAGTACACTTCTTGTTACTCCGCCCAAGTGGAGACTTTGCATAGAAGAAGGGAAAACTAAGGCGAAAAAGAGACCACATAGAGATGGACATTATGGAGCATGCGAATCAAATCACATATGGACTTTATGGAGTGTGCACGCGTGTGTGGGGGAGGGGGTGGGGGAGGGAGAAGCATAATAGAAGACTGTATCCACATTGATGCGATAATGGTAACTGATGGATACCAACACATATTTTATCACATTCGACATTGAATTTGTGATACTAACATTAGTTTTTTCCCTTTTACAAGTTAAGTGAATCCTTAACCATTTCATCCAGTTTGTTTTGGCACTGCAAAAGGGGGATGTTTGATATTCTATATATATATATTTGAAAATTTGTAATTTATTGAGAAGTTATATTAAATTTTAATTTCTTTAGATATTTGTTAATTTGTTTTGAAAAAATCGAAGTTTTAAATTGGTATATGTACACATTGCATGTAAAAATACATCAACTTCATCATTTCAATGGAACATATACATATGAAATGAATAAAAAATTAGCAGTTCCTATCCTTATCCTATCCTATCTCCTCCCCCTAGTGAATTGTCTAGCTAGCTAAGTAAAGGTGTTGGTTGGCTTTGGACGTGGAGTTGGAGGAGCTTCAGACTCCTATGTTGGATGCTGCTAGGGAGTATTGTCAAACGCTCGCCGAGGTATGGGATTCCACTCTATAGGCCGACTTGATGATTTACCTTGGTATATAGATTGTTTTATAGAGTGTTTCTTTTGTAGAGCCGGCAGTGTTGGAACATGACCACTGATAGAATGTTGATGTGGTGTCTCATATTGGCTGAAAATCGACCCTAAGCTAGCATACATCACATCGGAATCAATAGGCATCTATTGGGCTTGTATTGGATTTTCTTGTGTCTCACCTTGGTTTCAAGGTCGTTGTCGTTCCCCTGTTCATCACCGCGCAAGAATCAATTGTGCCTCCTTTTGGGTATTCTACTATTGTGGTTGCAGGTATAGTTATATGAATGAATCTTTAATATTTTCGTTAAGCAAATAAACATTATATAATTATGTTTACATTATATAGTTTATGTTATTTAATTAATATCCTAGTCATATATGTTATATAGAGGCAATGAATCTAATTTATTAGTAATAAAAAATGATTTTGGTCATGTTTGGGCTTTTTTTTTTTCTTTGGTTAAAATACGAATAAAACCGTAATCTAAAATCGAAATTTTTATATGAAAAAAGTATTTTAATTTTGTACAGTTTTTGGTTTATGATTCCTAATGCAAACCGCTGAAAGAAAGTGCGTTTTTCTCACCAATAATCAAATTAAAGAAATTATCTTATTTCTAAATGAATCTTTTTATCTTATTTATATTTATTTTATATTATATTTTAATTTTATTATACTTGTACTACTTATTAAGGGTGAGTTGATATAAGGTGGATAAAATATAAGATCCTACTCATACCTTACCCTATAAGATATAGACTCTCAAATTTTAGATTTAGAACTTATCCTATAGCATTTTTGAACTACCTTGGAGCTTGTATCTCGTAAAGCCTAAAGGGTATAGGGTACTTGATGGAATTTATAATTTTTTTTTTCTTCCTATAAATTTTAAGTTTATATGGTATTAGAAGAGTAATTTATATGTAATATTATAAATTCTTTAGATGCAAAACTATTTGTAACAAAATCTATGAAATTAAAAGAAGTAATTTTCTTACCTTTATTATTTTAAGTTTATGTGACTTTGCTACTTAACAAATGGGAAATAACAAGGGGGAATGAATGAAAAATGTAAAGTTGGAGAGGAAAGTGGAGAAAAACAAGGGGAAAAAGAGAAGACATTAGGTTTAGCCATTTAGAGTTATTAATTTATAGGCTTGGAGTCCTTTTTTTTTCCCTTTGATTTATTGGTTGAAAAATATGATATTGTTATTTATTATTCATTTATTAATATTATTTAATAATTTTTTATAGGATGAGTGTATGATATCCTAAAACCTATATATTATATATATTTTAAGGTATAGGTCCTAAGGTGTGTATAGGGTAAGAAGATCTCGTATTTATACTTTACCTTATGGAAGCAGGTTTCGAAAAATTTATACTTGCAACCTATTGTATGATTCTTAATACCTACTCGGAGCATACTCGGTAGAGTTCAAATGTATAATAGGGTTGTTTGCTCACTTCTACTATTTACAATTTTAATTTCTATTTTAGTTACAACATATATTGATGATATTTATATCAACATATTCTAGTTAACATTTGCTATTTACTATTTAATTTTATCAGTATTATTTACTTGATATATTCTCATTTTATTTATATTAAATTTAACTTTATTTGTTATATATCATTCATATTAACATATTATGCTTACAATATTATATTATACTTAAACTAATAGTTAAGTTATACTTCAACTTTAAGAAAGAGTCTTGCTACCACTTTTTACTTGAACTTAAGAAGAGTCTTGCTACCACTTTTTTACTTGCACATATATGCACAAAATACATAATTTTGATTGCTATATAAATATGACTATTTTAGAGTCAACTTTTGGTGATACAAGTCTATATGGCAAAGGGTAAAATATAGTTTAATGCAACAAGTGTTAAAGAGTTATGAACTTCAAGCTAAGCAAACTAGTGCTTGGATGAAACCAACCAATATTTTCATGAACAATTGCAATTTAAGTTTTCTTGTTTAACTGAGTGCTAACTTGCAAACCAATGCAATGTGGGCTAAGCTAAACATTGTACATCTGGTTTAGTTACCAGTTGTTTCAAGCTTACTAATCTGCATCTAAAATTTAGTTACATTAGCTTAAAACTTATTTTTGAAATTGTTAGATGAATTAGATACCCCTTGAGACTTAGTAGTTAGTTACCTCACTCTCGGTTTTGGAATAGAAAAAAATTACTTATAGTAGTTACGGTATAGGATACACGATCTCCTAAATAAGAGATGAACGGATTCTATTTTGACTCGTCACTAAGACACAAGTGCTTGAAGCTATAATCATTGACTAACTTGATAATGACATATAAATAAACTATGTTGTATCGGTATAAAAGCATGATGGTTAAGTGTATGGTGGTTTCAAATCTAAAGATTGATCACACTAGTTTATAAGGGAAGGAATCAATGATGTTGAAAAATGGGATTCCCTCTTTTGCAAAACATGTCTAGTTATCTACAAAATCAAACTTCCTCATGTATGTCTTTCCCAATTTAGTTCCCTAATTAGTGAGTATGACCTAAGATGAGGTGATGTTCTTATGTCAATATCCTCTCTAGATACTTACTTAATCATAGGCTGACTCGCTCTTACTATACTTGTTAAATAACTAAAGCTAATGGTTTTATAAAAAAACTAGTTTTAAAGTGAGTAAAAATCTACAAATGGATCGGGTTGTGCAAGAAGTATATTTAATGAGTCAAGGTTGTATCTTATAAAGAACGGTGTGCTAGCTATCACTATGACAGAACTGTCTATAGGTAGTTGACTTGATTAATAAAATGAGCATGGTGATGAGTCAAATGGTTGGAAAATCAATTGGTGTTGTGATTGTGCTATTAGCCAAACCCACATTGTATGTGTCAAATCATTGATTGGTTTTTGGACAATTAAGCACCAAGTGACAACTCCTTTTTCCTAAAGTGAATTAGTAGCTAAGACTACCTAATTCAATCTTTTTAATTATTGGATAAATGATTAATTGACTATTTTTTTTTTTAAGTTCCTAAACCTCAACTGAATTGGGTTGTATAAACTTATGTCAATTAAGCTGTGATTTTCGAAATTAGAATCCTAATCTAACATGCATTCCATTTGAATCAAAACACATGATCGGTAATACGGAATTAGCAACTCAGCCCTACAACATATTATAAGCAAATAATACAACCCACCATCTAATAATCAAACCTGATTTATACAATTCATAATCTTTGTAAAGCATAAAAGTAAGAAGAAGTAAAACACATTCCATTTAGTCTGAAGTTCCCATGTCCAACTCTTCTGATTACCCGCTTGCTCTCGTATTGGAGCATCCTTATTGTGATGTAAACTAGCTACATAAAAGAAAAGAGCTTGACGTTAAGCGCCCCAAAATAAGAAAAACTCTAGGTCTCTCTACACCACCTGAAAGGTCCCTGTCGTTGCAACATATGTCCCTATCGTCAGCAGCTTTTCAATGAAACAGAATATGGACTTGTGTGGCCCTCATTTCATGTGATATTGTATCATTGGGCCTTGCGTAGGAAGAGGGGAAGTAATATTTTCCAAGTAAAGTTCACGTTCCCCAACATAACAAATATATTGTCTCCAACTTGTCTTCCGTCCAGCCCTTTACTGAATTTGTCACCCCAAAACCAAGGAGGCCCAGCCAAAGTAAAAAAAGGTAAAATAAATCTAAAAACTAAAACATTGCTTCAACTAATAAGACCAAATAAAACTAAAAAAATATCAAAGAAGTGCCAAGTTCGGTGTGAATCTTGCACGGTTGTAATTTTGCACTTTAATGGTGGGCCTTGCTTTTCATCAAATGGAAATCTCCCTTTTGCTTACTCAATTAGGCATGTGGAAATAAAGACGAGCTGGGAGATTGGTTTTGGGCCTTGTGCTTCCAACTAAAATAAACGGACCTTTTCCAAATAATTTGACTTCCTTTAGTACGGATGTATTTGCACTAGTAATATCTTGGGTATATATTTTTTCATTTCGCATATTTTTCCTAACACAAGAATAAAGATTAACATGTAAAAATGGCTTAACATTAAGGGGAAAAAAAAATAAAAAAGAGCAACATACAAGCCATTCAAACCCAATTTTTTTTATCTATTTCTCATTATTCATGCAATCGACTTAGAAACATGTAATTTATCACTTTTATCATAATTTATCTATAAAAATACCATAAATTATACGTGAATGTAGAATTTAAGCTAGGATAATTGTGTAAAAATATACATTTATCGTGAACATTTCTAAGATTAACATAATATTAATGAACCTTCATGAAAGACTTATTATATCCAAAAGCTAATATCATATGTGATACTATACTCTCATGGTGCTTTATTTGTAAATCAATTATTAGGAGAATGTAATGAATGAATAACTAACATTTTCCTTTTCATTGATCAAACTCATTTGTTTGTGAGTGTCATGACACTTATATGCATACATTAACAAAAGCTTAGGGCAATTAGCAATCAAATAAAAGGCTTAGTCAATTGGATTAGAATCATAATCATTCCAACCCTACCTCTAGTTGATGCAAACCTTTAGAATTTAAGGCTTTGTTAGTGGAACTCGACTGTAGTTGATGGAACCTCCCTTTTCAAGCCTAAACCGGTTTATTTTAGTTCTTGAAGTTTAATGCAAGTTCCATTCTTTAGGTATTACTACATAAGTTCCATTGGAGGTTGTGAAGTGCTCATGAACACCATGTGAGTATCAACATCCTCTTGATCTACTTATTGCTAAAAAAAAAAAAAATAGATAGTATGCTATAGCATTATGCATGAATTAGAATTATTTGTATTTGACATATAATTATTCTTCATGATTGTTGCTTGACTTGGTTGTGCTAATGGTGAAAGCTCAAGTAGGATTGTTAAAATGAAACCACTTTATTTAGTGCCTTTACCTAATGTGAAGTAGGATATGTGGGTCATAAATTGACCAAAAGGAATTAAGATAAAGGTTGGTTTTGAATTAGAAGCCTATGTTGGGATGCTAAGTAAGACTATCAATTAAGCACCTCTTTGTAATATAGGAAAGATACATTGATCATAATTAGTATTAGAACTCAAGATATATAAGAAAAGGTTAAAGGCTTGGGGAAGGAAGTTAAAGTGAAGTAATTTCACATAGCACATGTTCCTAATATGGGGTAGGATATGTATAGATTGATTGTGGAGTTAAAATAATGACCTATAGATATGAGTACCGTGATTAGTTATGTAGGAACTAGGATACATAATTTCAAAAACAATCAAAATAAGTAGGTTAGGAACTAGATATCAACAATTGGAAGCTTTAAAAGTGCAGTTGCTCCTAACACATATTTAAAAAATGGGTTAAGATATGAGCTTTTGGAGTGACTACGATGAGATAGGATATTAGTCTTGAACTTAAAAGTTGATCATGAGTGCTTATCGAATTAAACAAGACTACTAGGTAATGCATCTGCAATGTGTATACCAAGATTTAATAAGTAAATGTAAGAATGTAAAATGTATTATATAATTTAAGCATATGTTACACTAATTAATAATAAGGAAAGCAATTACACACAAAAGATATTAAGGAAATAAACACAAACACACACACATACCTATAAGATATACAAACCCATGTTTCTCCTTAGGGAGTTTATATACTTTATTTGTTGTTTAACTTAAAATGTCTCGTTATAATCTTTGCTCCATAGAAAGATTATCTGAAACAAAAAGATCCTTCAATGCATGCTATGCAAAAAAGGATTCCTATTCTAATTGTCACACCCTAAAACTAAGACATGAAAACCTTGCCACAAACTTATACCAAAATATGAATATGTAGAGGGTTAGCACACCTTATTAATATCTTGAAACATATAACATGTCACTATAAACTCTCTTTAGTAAAGTTACATCAAGACACAATAGAGCCTCCTTAAGTAATCCACTAGTATCAAACAATAGCTTGACTAAGTTTGCAAACACACTTTGACAAACCTAATTAAATACATATAATTCAATACATAGTTTGAAAAAATATAAATAAACAACACTAACCCTCATCTAGTCATTAAAGTAATTTAAGAAACTATCATAAGTTCTACTCCAATAATACAGGTCAAATCTTAGGTCATTATATATGTCTTAATTAGCCATAATATTAGTACCTAAAAAATATAGTCCTATAAAGGGGTGAGTGATAAAGCTTGGTACAATAGCTACTACACTCACATGTGTATGTTAAAAAAACATAACACATGTATTCATAGTACTAATGCAATGCACAACCATTTGTTATCTTGTTTAGGTAGCAAACAATATAGTCATAGCGTCTCATGACTTGAAGCATCTTAAACTTCCCAACACACAGTATAAGACCTATATACTGCAACCTTGAAAGTCATCTTATCTTGGGTTCACTATTGGTATCAGCATTAGTGTAATTAGACCATGATAATCATCCACAATGGAATCACATTCCACCACTACAACCTAATTACCACTTATTTCCAAAAGGTTGACTCATTTCAAAGTAGTTAGCTAGTCCATAACCTATTATCTTGGACATGGTGATTTAGTGCTTAAGCTACCATTGCATCACTCCATCCCACTATCTCGCAGGACAATATAACTTCCAATCATGCAATCTCCACTTCTAATAGCTCGGTATTCCCAATCTCCTCTACATAAGAACCATCACAATTAGCATTTAATTTTATGGTTATGATAATTTTATATTCATTTTAACTTCTAATCCTACAAGAATAAGCAATCAAATATGACAACCATGTACTTAGGTGGTGCTTGTTAAAGTTGGATTACTTACAAAGAAAGTGAAGGGGGTTAGGAGCTTAAGGGTTCAATAACTCGATATAGAGCTTGTTCCGTGCAAAAATTGATACAACGAATCATATCTAGTGTGCCAATTTATGAGGCAAACGTTATATTAGATGTCTATGAAGTGCATTTGAGAACCTTTGATGATTGGGTTTTAACTAAGGTTGATTTGAGTGAGTATAAACAAGTGCTGAAGTAAGGAGGAGAACTTGCAATTTTTAATAGGTTCAAACATTTTAGGGATGCTTCAAATCATTTAGGGGAATAAAAAATTGGGGAGGCAGTATCACTCTAATGCTTTGAATCTTCTTAATGGATTTTAGAAGGGGATGCTCTTGATAAGTGTTACTCCAGACCTTTCTTCAAAGGGTTTGGAACCTTTTTAGCATATCAGAAGCTTTAGCATGTGACCTATGCAAGATGCTCTAGACCTTTATGTTTTTAGCAATTTTCACCATTTTATGTTATTTTCTTTTGGGATGTGTTTTATTTATTTTTAATGACTCTTTTGCTATTAATTTTAAGGTTTTTCTTTTTGTATTCTTTCAATAGTTAATGATAATTATTCTATTGATTAAGTTCTCTCAACAATTCATCATTTATATCAAATTAAGTAAGTGTGTTTTGGATTTTAATTAGTGCTTGATATTCATTTAGGAGGCTAATCATATCCTTATTATTCTCAAAACCTAACATTTAAAAAAACACCTTTTCCTTTATTTCTGATCAATTGTTGAGAATAGGTGGTTATCAAATCAAGTCACATCATCTTTTGGTATTATAGCTAAGTTATGATGTAGAGGTAGTTGAGTGAGGCATGTGGTAAAGAGTTTATTGTGTGTAGGTGTTGCATTTTGGTGGTTTAAGTGACATGTAGTGTGATTTGAATGTGTGCTATGTTTGTTTAAAGTAAGTTCTATAATTTCCTTATTTTCAATAGTGAGTTTATTCAATATGTCAAGTGAAGTTTGCAATACTGGTACGGGTGGTGAGACATAGACTAGAGGTGGTAGTGGGAAGCGTAAAGAAGGTAATGTTCCTAATAATAATGTAAAGAATGCCCTTAGAGACTTGATGGATATGATACGAATCATTAATTTTTATTAGGTGCTTTAAAGGTGCAAAGGGAAGGGGCATAAGGGAATGCGAAGTGATTAGTTGATGAAATTGTAAAGTATAAGCCTAACAATTTTGGAGATGAAAGGGATGTAAGAAGTAATTGCTAAACTTGGGGTATGGAGACTATAAAAATGAAAATACTACCTTTTGAGGGTAGCGATTCTATGTATGCATATCTCGACTGGGAACATAAGGTTGAGAAGGTCTTCGAGTATTATGATTATGACAAAGACACTAAAATTAGGCTAGCTACTCTAGAATTCATTAGCTGTGCCACTTTATGATAGAAAAACACATTCGCACAGAAGAGATGGTGAGGTGAAGGAGAGGTTGTTTCTTGGGTGGAGACGAAACAAATGTTGTACCAACTATTTGTTCTTGACTATTTTAAACAAGAAATGTACATGAAGTTACACTCCTTAAGGCAAGGGGGACTCAATGTTGATGACTCTGTGTGAGAATTTGAAACACTCATGATTTGTTGTGAGATCATGGAGCCTAAAGAATGGGTTGTAAGCCACTTTAATATTGGGTTAGAGTTCAATATTAGTAGTATTGTCGAGCCTAAAAAGTCGAGCGTCAATGGAGAGAAAGTCTTTTTAGGGCATCGATAACTACCACTAAAACAACTAGTCTTAGTAGAGTGCCAGGAAATGATGATAGGAGGATAGGGTAGAGTGATGTCATTAGAAGAGATGATAGGAGAGTAGAGTGATGAGATAAGGGTAGGAATAGGCCTCTTGCTAATCTAAATGTCATGGGAGCTAATTAGTAGTTAACTAGGAGACATAATGGTCAAATGAAGTGTTTTAAGTGCTTAACCTATATTAATATTCTATCCTATGCTTGCTCTTCAAGGTTTGAGTTTGGAGCACTTATCTTTTAAGTCTTAACCCATTCCTAGCTTAGAGTAACTTGTAATAACAATGGTTGGGGGGTGAACAAAACCATGGCATAGAGAGTTCATTCCTCATTATCATCATTTAAGCAAGTTATCAAGTATTAATTAGTAACATATGAAATGAATGCAAACAACACATCCATGAGAGTTTAGAACCATGGAAGTTATAGATTTCCATTGCCTACACATTGATTATCCTTTGTACTGAAATGAATAGAGCACCTTACCTTGTTTGGATGAGGATGTTTATAGGCTCAATCTTTTCGAAGAAACTTAACAATTAACTTTAGTTGAGAAAAGAGTTCTATAAGGGCCAATCCAATTGATCCCTCATTGAGGCATCCACTATTAATCAATTTGTCAACACTGCCATAGGGGTTAAACTAAGTGATTCCTCATTTAGGGTAAACACCATTAATTAATCTATAATGCCATGTAGGCTTCAATCAAGGATGGTTTAATAGCTTTGCCTTAGCAAACTCCATTTTGATAAAATTACCATCGGTAGCCTCTTGAGCACATGCCAAGGTTTTAAATAAAGTACCATCGATGGACTCAAGAGCACATAGCAAGGTTTTACAAATGATGGCCTCTAAGAGCATACACCAGATTTTACAAAGTAAGGCTTCTAAGAGCACACACTAAGGTTTTATATAAAATCTTTAAGAAAAAATTTAAAAAATGTTTCAAAAATATTTGGCAAAACTTGAACACTCTATGCTCCTTTTTATGTATCCATTGGATTATAGACATGTAATAGGTATATCTGGTTATTTGGCCAAGAATTTAATTTGCAAATTAATAAGGTGGTCACATAGATGATGGCATATAAAGTAATTAGTCAATCCATCAAAAACTTAATAGCAATTAGGAGTACAATACGCAATTAGTAAGCAGCAAACAAGTAGTATATCATTATAACTCCTTCACCTAGGCATACTTACTCACTTGAAATGATCATTAAGATACTTTGAGATAGTAGTGGAGTCACCTAAGACATGTAAATTAGCTAGGAGTTGTAACTTAATAGGTAGAAGAGTAAAGTTGCATAAAAGAAGCCTAAGTTTCCCTTTTTTCCCTCATTAGCTTCATTTAAATCAAAGAACTTTTCTAGTAAGAATAATATATCTAAATTGGATAAAAAATTTAAGATTACGTATGCTTGTGAGATAAATGGCTTAAATGTATTCACATTACTTGCTTAGAGGCATACTTCTCATTGATATAGTCATTATAATTATATAGATGATTATAAATTTGTCTATTGTAATAGGAAAAAAGTACATAAATACACACTCTTTATTATAAATATTTATTTATTTAGGATAATTTTATTTAAAGAAAAGTCTGTATATTCACTTCATATAAAAGGAGTGTGCTCATTATTAATTTTAGTAGCATTAATAATTTTTATTAAATCTTTGAAATAACATGGAAAGTACATTGAGAAAATTACAACCAAGAGAATCAATATTTAGGGTCAAGTTCTAATAAATGACCTAACTTTTAAGTGGTTAATAGATAATCAACATTATGCTAAGTGGTTTAAACGGGGGATATTATTATGGTATCATTACAAACAATAACCAATATTTTGTTTGAATCACTCAGTATATTTACAAGGCCACAACAGATCCTTTATTTGAGCCACTTAGTATAATATTGAGATTCTATTTTAATCAATTACAAGTTTAATATTCTATATAGTATAGCATTAATTATTTATTTTAATTACTTGAAAGTTCAATCCTCTATTTGAACTTGACCCCAAATGTTGATCTCCTCACTTGTAACTGTGCTACATTAACTTCATTACTTATTTATTATTATTATTATTATAGATACTTTTACCTATATTACACTTTTATGAGATCCTTTAAAATGATAAGGTAAGTATAATAAATATTCTAATAGTTTTGTTGGTCTAAGTTAGTAATCAAAAGAAGGGGGGGGGGGGGGGGGGGGGGGGGAGCGGGGATGAATTGATTACTAGAAATTTAGACCTTTTTTTTGAAAGCTTTATTTGAAAAACTCCTTTAATCACTATTTAGTAGATATTGATTCATAATTTAGATTAATTTAGTAGCAAAATATGCAATTATATAACAAATAATAAATAAATTATAGTAAGATAAAAAAAGAGAGTAGGGTTTAAGAAGATTAGGTAGTGATATATAATGGTTCTGCTTTATATGTCTATCTACTCTTTTAGCCTCCACTTTTAGGATCTCGGTTGACTTTATTGATTTGTTCTACTCTATTAAAGAATAAAACAATTTGATTGTTTATAACAAGCAATCATTCTACAATCTCTCTCTAATATAGCTTTAGTTACTTCTCTGTTTTGTCTCCTTTATCTTAAAACTTAAACTAACTCATAGAAACAACAGAGAAAAACAAAACAAGCAACTTTGGAATGAAGTTTTCTAGCCTTGAGGATATAAAAATTAGTGATCCTCTACAATATTAGCTTAAATACATAAAATTGAATAAACTTTCTTTTTTGTTTAGAATGTGTATTGCACTTGTACTTTTTGATCTTTTTCTTTCATTTCTTATTAGGTCATTTGCCTTACATCAATTCCATATTTATAGATGTTGTGAGCAACATTTAAATCTTGATTTTCTCCTTGATTATAACCGTCTTCAATATTTTATCTTTAATTCCTTTGTCTTATCTTACTTTGAAAATTTTGGATAATTATCTGTATTTGATGTTGTCAATCTCTTGTAATGCTTTAAAATCCTGCATTTTTGGCTTTGAATTAATAATTTGCTTTCCTTGGTTATCTTTCTTTTGATATGATCAAAATTATCTCATGATATTTATACCAACTTTAGTGGAATGAATTAAATATATTACTCAAATATATTCAACTTGTAGAGGTGGGTTTTGGCCTACAATAAATAATTTCCTTATTTCTTAATATCTTTGTGTTCATAAAATTTCTCTTCCATTCCTTAATTTATGTTGGTCCCAATAAGTAATCAAGAGTGATATGCTTATGAGCTGAGTTTCACTAGGATATTAAACATGGATAGATAAGGGTGGTGGGTCCTTTTAAATATGGAAGAAAAGAGAAGATGATTGTAATGTAATTCTAAAAGAAAGCACATTGGTCAAGTGTATATTATGCACCACAAGAACAAACATGTGAACCAATCACTATTTAATATGACGCACAAATAATATCTAGGGATCACTCACCACAATTTTTACTAAAGGGATTAATAAGAGCAAAGTATTTGAGAGCAAGAACACATAAATAGAAGAAGGGTGTTCAATATATTCTAAAGATGATCCCTTGTGTAAAAAAAAAAAAGAAGGACTATTTATAGTAAGTCCATTAAAGTAAAGGATTAAAGTTAAGAAATTCAATAGTACAACCTTAAAAGAGTAAATTACAATGTTTTAATATATTCTAGAAAGGGTAAAATAGTAAGTAAGCACAGAAAGACAATAAAAAATTTGTTATTTATTAGGTGCTACTGGGGCACGTGTTACCATGCTATAGGTGATCCTTTTGGTAGATAGTAAGTAAGCACAGAAAGACAATAAAAAATTTGTTATTTATTAGGTGCTACTGGGGCACGTGTTACCATGCTATAGGTGATCCTTTTGGTAGGTAGGATAAAATTGTATTGACTTACTTAGGTAATTTTCCGAATCGGTCCCTATTGACATGGAGGTGACTAGGTTAAAGAATGGTGTGCTAGGGCTCTAGGCTGGTTAGAGGATACTCAAACGGGTTGAATTGAGTTGTTTAAGCCTTGGGGATGGGTCATCTTCGAATCTTAGGTTGAGCTGTTTGACACCTTTTTTGACTAAGATGATATTAAGTAGGCTGTAGCTACTTAGTTAATGGTGTATAGTGTACCCTTCCACAAAGATGGCCTCATCTTTAGCTAGTTGACTGGTCAGGAGTCTTCATATGAGGTTTTGAAGTTTACGTGCCTTAGTTCAAGTGATAGGACTAAGGGTCGAACTCATACCATTCCTTTAGGGGTGCTGAGGGTTTGTCCTCAAATCAAGTGGCTCATCATGCTCTACTTCTTTTGGCACATAAGGAGTTAGGTTAGCTATCACGCCCCACTCTAAGGGCTCCTCGTGATAACCCGCCACGATTGATTAACCCTCCGTTAAGCAATCGCGAAGCATCTCATCTTCAGTATTGTGCCTGTTAATCATAATAAAACATTCCCTACTTACAAAGCAATCAATTACAATATTATCATTGGGCCTCAAATAGGTCCCATTACACCACCATAGGTATACCCAAGATCTTATCGGATCACTTAAATACATTTACATCAATTACAAAATTCATTCTAATGATGTCTACCTCAATCTAGTCCTCACATTCTTTCCGTAACCATGCCCCCAGTTAGGCGACGAGTACTTACCTTGGTTTATCGATTCATCAAGAAGTTTAGGTAGTCTTAATTTGCAAGGAAAAATCTATAGGAGGGTAAGCTAAAGCTTAGTGAGATAGGGTGCTATCTCTCAGTGTTGCAACAATACAAACAATTTCAGGTAAGTTATTAAACAAATGGTATGCATGAAAAATCATATGAATGCAGAATCTCATGTGGTCTTCTGGTAGCCAACGTGAAGTCTAGGGTTTATGTACCCCTTGACCTTAGGTTGGGGATTCCGAAGCCACCATCAGAGCCTGGGTCTTACACATAATTTAATTATTCTCATTACTTATTATAACTGTATCTTAGCTTTAGTGATCTAGGCTTAGGTACCTCTTATACACTGAGCATTTAAACCCTCAAGTGATAGGCCGAACTCAGAACCGTCAAGGCGTGACAATCCCCTAATCACTTAGTTCACACTTAGTGGAACAACGATCCTTTAATCACTTCCGGCGTGTCCTGTAACTGTGATGGCCTTGAACAATGCAATGTTCATGCAATGCATGCTGGGTTTTTAATTAGATCTCATGATTGGTTAGAGTTTTAGGGTGATCATTCAAGATCAAGCACATATGCAATTGGCAATCATGTCAACAATCTATTCACAACACATTTAATCATTTCAAAAAGCGAGGCATAAATGTCACATAAAAGAAACAACATTCAAAATTTTGCAGGAGCTCATCAAACAATGGGCTTCTTATTCGTGATTGTGATTATTCCTTCTTCTTAGTTACACATGAATACATACCTAGTGGTTACGGCTTATACCCATTTCGACTTCCTATTTATTTCATCTCGCTTACACCTAGTGTATGGAACTATAACGATAAGGACTTAAACTATTGGCATCTTAAACCCTCTATTTTAACTCTTAATGCATGCCTTACTTGTGGTTTAGGTCCACTTCTTAGACTCCCCTCTTCCTTGCTTCTGGCACCAATGACCTCCATGTCAACATATGTCTATAATCTTCTCATCAATCTCAACAATCATTAACAATGATCATGCCATTATGTCTCCCTTTACTCTTACTAGTAATACTACACACGCTCGCTAAGGAGGAGATCCAATACCTATATGCCCATTCATGTTTCTTGCATCCTTATTCATGGATTTCCACCCTCCTTCAAGAATTCCCAACACACAAGCTTACAAGACAACTAACACACTATAATCCCAACTCCTACTTCCATTTCATCTTATATATCACATTCTTAAGTTGAACTTCTATTCCTATTCTCATCATACCACATATACACATGTACATATATATACGTTTACAAACCATGCATTCATAATTGAGAACAAGCTTAGTACATGCACTTACACTTATACATATACATACCTATATATGGTGTATACTATACCGCCACCCCACTTCCCATTTCATCCAATCTTCCTCGTCTTGCAATCCCCTGTCCCACAAGCTATTTTCGGGGCACTTCCACGTCCAGCAATATATCTAGGAGCATAGATACATATATGTATATATAATAACCAGACAAGATTAAGCAAAACAAATAATGTTGCAATCAATCACACCACTGCAAAGAAGGAAGGACGCGAGAACAAAAAATATATATACATATACATATATATCATCTAGCAAGGCGCCATTTCACAAAGGAAATCCACTTTGGTGCACTCCTCCACGGATGAATCTCCCTCGCCTAGCTCAATCACACCATTTCACACATATATATTTATATATGTACATGTGAGTCACTTGCTGTAGGCAGCATAGGGACGTTTTCATTCACATATGCAGTAGGGGGGATCTCCACTCGCCAGTTCTGTCGCACGTCAAGACATACATATATATATGTGATTCCCTCTCGGCGAGAATTGGAGATCGACTTCTTCCACCTAGCATCCCACGCACATATATATACATATATACATTTATCATAGCAGCCACGACGTACAGAGCAGACAATCACGGACTGAATTTAAAACCCTCACCGCATTTAAAACATAGGAAATAAGCATATATTGTATCAACGCACGTACTACAACAATAATACACATAATATAACATGCCATGGAGTCCTACTTATCTTAGTCTTATTTTTTCGAGGTTTAATCAAAATAATCTTTAGGTATCTCCAAGCCGAAATTTTCTTCACCTAAAAAAAATTAGGAAAAAATGTATTATTATATGCTACACATAGTCTAAACCATTACACCTAGTATTTCTTTAGCTATTACAACTAGTTTTAGGTAGAATACTAATTTTTATATATATTTGTTTTTTGTACACAACTTTTAGAAATTAACTCCGTTTCACAAAAAATTGATCTAATTGAGTTGCACTCACCTCGAGGAACACATTGGCGGTCTCGAATCATTGATCGGAAGTTTTATGTGTGACATATGATTTTTTTTGTTCTACTTTCCCTTTTTCCTCGTCATTTTCATCTTGCTTCTATCTCTCGCCCCTTTCCTTTTCTCCCTTTTTCTTTCTTTTACTTTTTATTTCTCTCTCTCTTAAGTGGCCGTGGGTCCACGCCGTCTCCAGCATATATATATAATGTCATACAATTAATATTATTATTATTATTTTATATTATTATTATAATTAGGGCTTAGGAATTTTTTTTTTTGTAGATTTCGTGCGCGATGGTACCGATAAAATTTAAGATTTTAGCATTTTATTACGAAATTTTATGCTTAAGCTAATTTGATTATTTCGAGCGTGAATATTTACTTTGAATTCCTATTTGATAATCCTAAGCCTATAATTTTAATTTATTTTATTATTTAGTCAATAATTTCTCATGGTTTGCTTTTCGTGTGATTATTTCTTTTATTATAGTTTTATATGGGGTATGTTTAAGGCTTTTGTATAATCTTTTAATTATTCCAATATTATACGTGACTAAAATTTTGCAGATTTTACATTAGCAATGTTGAAACTAGTAGACTCCATACCCTTCTAGTAAGTCAATCTTGTAAGCATTGTCTTTAATCTTCTAGAGTACTTGCAATGGTCCATCTACTTTATGGCTAAGCTTACTAATCCAACAGTTAGGGAATCTTTACTTCCCCACTTTAATCTACACAAGATCTCTAAGCTGAAAATATATAGCTCGAGGACGATGGTTCTATTGTTGTTTCTTGGTAGTAGCCTTCTCAATTTGTTTAGAGACTTTGTGATGGAGTTTTTGTATTTCCTTTGCATTGTCGACCCTATTCTATCTCTCTTTATTTAAGTTTGGTATGGGCAGTTGATTAAGAGGCATGGTAAGGTTGTACCCATAGATGGCCTTAAATGGGGACTTGCCTGTGGTACTATATACCTATCTACTATAAGCAAAGTTCACAATGGGTAGGCACAAGTCCTAATCAGTAAGGTTTTTCCCAATTGTTGCTCGTAGTATGGATTTAAGTGTCTTATTAACTATCTTGGTTTGTCTATTAATGTTTAGATGGTAGGATGTACTAAACATGAGCTTAGTGCGAAGTCATCACCATAGTATATTCTAAAGAAGCTTAAGAACTTTAGATCTCAATAAGACACCATGCTCTTTAGAACTACATGCAACTGAACTATTTCCTACAAGAAAAGGTTAACAATATAAAGGGCATTGTAAGTTTTATGGTAGGGACTGAAATGAGCCATCTTGCTAAACCAATCAACGACCACAAATATAGAATCTTTTCCTCTCACAATCCTTGATAGCCTTAATACAATGTCCATGCTTAGGTTATACTAAGGTCTAATCGGTGTTAGTGAGGGCATAGGTTGACTGGGCTTAGCTTGATATTTAATTTTATAACAAATTGCACATCTCTTGAGCACCTTATGCACATCCTTCATCATAGGGGCGTGTAGGTATAGGGTGGGTAAGATATGAGGCTCTACTCATACCTTACTCTATAAGGTACAAGTTTGCAAATTTTAGAATTGAAAACTACTCTATAGTACTTTGGAACCACCTTATATCATGTACCTTATAAATCCTACAAGATATAGGATACCTTATTAAAATTGTAAATTTTACTTTTTTCCCTATAAATTTCAAGTTTATATTATATTAAAAAGGTAATGTGATATTACAAGTGTTTCATATGCAAAATCTAATAAAGCTATAATGAAATAAGTGAAAATTAAAAAATGTAAGTTTTTTCTACCATAATTATTTCAAGTT
The DNA here is from genome assembly GCA_037954665.1 of Laguncularia racemosa. Taxonomy (NCBI): domain Eukaryota; kingdom Viridiplantae; phylum Streptophyta; class Magnoliopsida; order Myrtales; family Combretaceae; genus Laguncularia; species Laguncularia racemosa. Next base: position 2,025,374 of record JBBMOL010000067.1, read on the forward strand.
TATATGATCTTACCATTTAGCACATAGGAAAGAATAGAAAATGTAAAGTAAGAGAGGTAGTATTAGGCTTAGCCATTTAGAATTATTAACTTATAAACTTAGGTTCCTTTTTTTTTTTTTCCCTTTTTACTTAAACATTTATTGGTTGAAAAAAATAATATTATCATTTATTAATATCATTTAATAATTTTGATAAGGTAGATATAGAATACCTTAGAGCCTATACCTTATATACAATAAAATATAAGATCTACGGTAGGTACAGGGTAGCAAGACCTCATACTCATACCCTACTTTGTGAGAGCAAGTTTTAGAAAATTTATACTTGAAATCTACCCTATGACCTTTAATACCCACCTGAAACAAATCTAGTCAAGCAGGATATGCGTGGTTACCCTATATAACAGGTTTATTTGCTTACCCTTGCTTCATTAGTCCTAGCTAAAAGAAGTGTTTTATAAGTAGCCCGTATGTCCTTTTCTCGCTAAAGTGGCTTGGTAATCCTCTACTATGGGCTTTTTTCACAAGAAGCTCCTCAACATACTAAGTTGGAATGCATAGTTAACCTCCTTGGAATAAATATTTGTCCTTCAAGTAATAGCCCCCAAAAACCTTTCTTTGGCTAAAATTAGTCACAATGGGACCAAAGTAGGGGTTTTACTAGTATTACTTAGTTATTAGCTCAAAGCATAACATCTTGGCTTGTAGGGTCATAATTAGTGTATACCTTCATAAGAGTGCATCGGTTATGACATTACTCTTCCCCTTTCTTGTACTTCATAACATAAGAGAATCCTTCCATGAACTCTACCCATTGAGCTTGGTGTTTGGACAACTTTTGTTGTCCTTAGAATTACTTTAGAGATTCATGGTTAACGTAAATAATAAATTCTCAAGGCAAGAGATGATGTTACCATACTATTAGAGCTCAAATTAATGAATAAAACTCTATCATATATAGAATAGTTTAAGGTAGCTCCACTAAGTTTCTCACTATGGTAGGCAACAAGTTAGCCTTATTACATTAGTACAGCACCAATCCCTATGTTAGATGCATCACATTCTAACTTAAACACTTTGTTAAAATCAATTAATATCAACATTGGAGCTATCGTTAATTTCTCCATGATTTCCTTGAAACTTTGCTAAGCTCTCTCTCCCCATTAGAATTCTATATTCTTATTTGTTAGCTTAGGGCGGGGGGGGGGGGGGGGGGGGGGGGGGTGGTGTTACAATAGTGTTGAAGTTTTGAATGAAACACTAATAAAAGGATGCAAGTCTATGAAAGCTTCTTACATTGAATGCATTCTTTGGAGTGGGAGTAGCATCCTGCCTCTTAGGGCCTATTCTTTTGTATGTCGGTGCTTGAAAGACAGTGTACTATGCCATCCTTAAGTTGAGGATAAGGCTATTTGGAACCAACAAATATTACATCCATATATATAATTGCGCAAAAGCATCTTTTACATATATAATATTAAGGCATTACGTTGCCTAAGTCTGGCAGAGTCATAAGAACATAAACTAATCATAGTAATTCATTATTTATTTATGTTATAGAAGCTTATCCTAGCTTTCATAATTCCCATCCTAAACTTATGCTCTTGCAATATCTCCATCTTCCTAACTTAATGTTAGAAAAAACTAACCCCTCAACATTAGGCTAAGTGAGCAAAATAATAATAATATCAAGCAATCATATTAAACACGACCATGCATAAATTATTACAACATTCAATAGATGATGAATGTAATATATACCATGCTAATGTATATGATGTACGCTGGCCAGTATCCTAACTAAATAATGAGAAGCCATTGGACGGCTCTTAAGCAAATGCTGGTGGCACTTGGCGGCTCCCGAGCATAATTTATGAGCAGCACTTGGCGACTTTTGAGTAGTCATATGAGTGCCCTAAGGAAACTCCCCAAAAAAATGTGAGTGGCACTTGGTAGCTCGAAAATCGAGCATGTAAATCTATATATTGGAAACCAAGATTTGTAAACTAAGCTTTCAAATATTGACCATTAAGTCCTTTCATAAATCAAAATTTTCAAATTGACCCTTAGTCAAAACCTAGCTTTATAAAAATGTAGCCTTTAAGTTGTTTTCGTACCATATCATGAATGTTGGTGAATACAACATAGTAGTAATTGAATACAAATTTTAAGGGCATGAATAGTCATGTATCAGTCACTACTATGCATAAGCCATGTTTATAATTAAAATAAGATCCAATAACTATAATATTAATCACTCCATAGGCATGCTTATTAAGTGATCACCACTGTCCATCAACTACGTTTATAATTTACAAGTGCGCTCATAACACCCGATCATCAATCATGACATAACATTATAATAAAGCCACAAAATGCTATCAATGCAATCATATTATTGATTTGCGTGATTTACTTAAGTAAAGTTAATGTGACTTTATGAGTATGTGAGTGGTTGTTTTATTTTATAGCCACTTCACTCAACGTAAAAAGATAAGGGTGCTCACTTAAACCGTTACTTATACTTGATAAAATTCTCAAATACTAGTGCCCGCTAGTTGTCTCAAAATCACTTATATTATATAAAAAGATATTTCAAGTTATTTAAATTAGTAGAAAAATCTCTACAGTGCCTTCTAAATTATCATTTGGATTGCTAAACTTTTCGATTAGATAGACATATCCTCAAACTAGTTTAATTTGAAGTTTATTAGAGTTTCATTTCTTTTAAATTTATTTGTTAACTAAATTGTAAAAGTTACTATTTTCAATATACTAAATTAAAAGATAATACTTAGCTTAGTAGTATTGTATAATATCTAATTATTATAACAATTGCTCCTACAAGATAAAAATTATATCATAATGAAGTATAAGGAGTATTGTAATCGCAATTTGATATAAAATAGTTATTTTCCAAATAGAGATATCATAATGGTTATTTCAAAGTTAAACAATAAAACTTATAGAATTATATTTAATTTTTAATATTGGAAATCCCTAATATAGGGTATAAATTATTTTTATAATATTGTTAATTCAATTCGGATAAGTGTTTAATTGCCAATATATATTAAAGTATATTCTTAAGATAATATGTATACAAATACATAGAGATGTGAATATATATATAGTAACATGGTAAGTGAAAATATACATATACGTATACACATGTATGCATTGGAAAGATTGGCTTCCTCTTCTTCTTTTCTTTTCTATCCTTTTATATATATAAGGTACATATATGTTGACCCAAGCCTGAATAGCTACTTACAAAGCCCTTCAGAGGACAACCTGCATTGCTTGAGGTGTTCGGCACAAAATGTTATATACTTGTTAAATGTCTGAAAACTAGCAATCTGGGACTCTCTTTGCAAGAGGAAAGACAAGTGGCAGCAACACACGTGTGTCAAGGCTAATTTCAGGCTCAATTTCTCGACGCTCAACTACTAGTAGTGCAAAATGAATGCATATCCATATTTTCCTCTTGGCATAGATTACACAAGTCAGAATCTACCCCAAACTATCATCTTTTAATTGATTAAATCTCAAGTTGAAAAGTGTACCTTCACAGAGTCGTAATACAGTTGCAGCAGTGTATATAGTAATATAGTTGAATAATATCCAAGCATGTGAGATTTCTCCAAAAATTGCAATAAAAATGCCCCCAAATCGGGAGACACTATGTTCATATTCAACAATAACAACTCACTCATATACGACTTCCAAGTATATTTTCCCACTTTAAATATGTTTTTACTCAACAAGATTGTTTGAAATACATATTGACATGTTTTAAAATTCACTTCAAGCAATTTGGATGTGAATTTTGCTATAAAAATCGAAACTTTATGCTTAAATATGTATAAAAAAAAAGCGGAAATCTTGAAACTTTAGGTTTGCTTTTCTTACCACACAACAAATTCAAGGCAGTGTTGATGGTCAATATTTGTAGTATCCCAAATCTAGAATAGAGTAGTGGCGGTGGTTTGTCAAGTGGTGGTTGCTCAAAGTTGTTTAGTCAAAGTGGTCCTTCTGACAAATCTTTCATGTGTTAAAAGTCAGTTTATGAGGCCGACTTTCGAGGTGTTTTCCTATGAGATAGATGTGGCTAATCCTTGGTGGTGGAATACTTCCAGTTAGTGGTTGTAGCTCTGAATTTGGGTGTGCGGTTGTGAAGATATGAGAGAAAGAAAATCGAAGGTTGCAAATTGTTTCGCCCAGAAATGGGAAAGGAGGAAGAAAAAGAGAGGAGATGGAAGCCCGAATGTTTCTTTTGGTAAGTAGAGGTTCAGAATATAAAATATCACATATTCAAGTGACTCAAGGTGTAATGAGGTTTTGCATGATTTTATAAGATATGCTGTATGGCGCATATCTTCAGCTACTCAAGCATTGTTTTTACTAGATTCGCCTAATACATGCGTATTAATCATTCGCGTGATAAAAATTATCTTTATATCATTTTTCATTGAAATTCTACAAGTAAGCTCAAAATAAATTATATCATTCAAAATATACCAGTTTTATTATTTTTGTACTATTATTACATTTATTTTAAGACATTGACATTTATTTATTTTTTCTTTATTTAGTTAACTATTTAATATAAAAAAACTTAATATTTTCAAGTTTCGATTTTTGTATTCAACTTTATATTGCATTTGGGCTTTAAATTATATATATATATATATATATATTTCAATTTCTTAAACTGTTTTTATTTTTGTCTATAAGCTATACCATATTCTAATTGCATGTCCATTTGATATCCTTTCTATAACCTTCTGATTTACGGTTTGTAAATTTTACTTTTGCTAATATAATGAGCATTCCAAAAATAAGCTCCTTGAGAGTTTTGGCAAAACTTTCCGTAAGGATATCATGTTTCCCCTAGTCATTATCAATTTAATACAATGATTATTTTATATACATTTTTTATTACATATATATATATATATATGTCTATATATATTTTTTATTCAAAAGTTTTGGATATTACTACAAGCTAGTCTTGAATAGCTCGAACTTTTTCTTTTTCTACCTTTCCACTACCTAGGATAAATCATAGAAACACAACCTCATCTTGGCAAAAACAACACTTTCTTAAGTTGCCGAACAATTGCGTAGCTTGAAGGGTGACAAGGACTTCTCACAAGTGACCAACATAGGCCCTTAGGTCAAGATTGTACACTAGTATGCCATCAAAATACATAATGACACATTTTCCAATCAACTCTCTTAGGACATGGTTCGTTAATTTCATGAACATGTTAGGTGTATTGATCAGTCCAAATGGCATGACCATTTACTCATAGAGACCATGCTTCGTCTTAAAAGTTGTCATCTAGTCATCACCAAGTCTCATATGTATCTAGTGGTATCCACTCCTTAGTTCAATCTTAGAGAAGATAAGTTCATCTAGCATGTTGTCAAGTCTTGAAATGGGAATCTATATTTGACATTAATGTTATTGATGACACAATTGTTAATGCATGTGTGCTAGGACCCGTGTTTCTTTGGAATAAGCAAAGTAGGTACCACACATAGGCTCACTCTCTCTCTCACATAACCTTGCTCAATCAACTTTGTCAACTTGTTTCTTTTGTTTGATAGCTTGTTCATGATTCATGCGATAGGGGGGCTTGTTTGGTAACATCACACTGGGCTGTAAATCAATGCCATGCTCATTACCTTGGAATGGAGGTAGTCCCTTAGGTAGGTCCTTAGGAAATAGATCCTTGAACTCCTCAATTAATAACTTGTGGTCACTTGCCACAATCCTTGCTAAAGGGATTAATAAGAGTAAAGTATTTGAGAGCAAGAACTCAAAAATAGAAGAAGGATGTTTAGTATATTCTAAAGATGATCCCTTAAGTATAAAAAATGGACTATTTATAGTAAGTCAATTAAGGTAAAGGATAAAACTGGAAAAGTTTAATAGTACAATGTTAAAAGAGTAAATTATAATGTTTAAGCATATTCTAAAAAGGGTAAAATAGTGAGAAAGCATAAAAAGACAATTGGAAATCCATTATTTGTCAACCACTAGTGGGACATGTGTCGTTGTGCAATGGGTGGTACTTATAGCTAGTGGGACAAAATTGTATGGAGTTTCTTAGGTACTTTGTTAAATTGACCCCTGTGACATGGAAGTGAGTAGGTTAGAGAATGGTATGATAGGGCTCTAGGCTAGTTAGAGGATACTAATACGAGTTGACTTGAGATATTTAAGCCCTAGAGATGGGTCAACATCTAAGTTGAGTTGTTGGACACCTCTCTGGCTCGAATGATAGTGAGTAGGTTGTAGTTGCTTGGTTGATGGTGTATGCTGTACCCTTGCACCAAAATGGCCCTATCCTCAATTGGTGGATTGGTTAAGACCCTCCATCTGAGGTTTTGAAGTTCACACACCTTGACTAAAGTAATGGGACTAGTTGGTAATAGAATTTGTAAATTAAAAATAGTAAATAGATTGCCAGTACTAATAAATAAATAGAGCAAGGATTAAGAAAATTAGGTTGCTATAGTGGTTTCACCTTTTGTGATAGTCCACTCTTCTAACCTCTACCCATTAGGATTTTAGTTGTCTTTACCTTTATCAAAGAAAAGTTTAAAAAGTATTGCATTAGTCAATCACTCTCATAGTTACTTTGATATAGCCCCCAGTCACTTCCTCTACTTTGTATCACTTAGCCTCTATAATCAAGCTAAAACATAGAAACTACATGGAAACATATGCAATCAAACTTTAGAAGGAAGTTTTCATTCTATGAGTAGTTAACAAGTATTATCCTCTACTATATTAGCTCAAATATCTTCAAACAATCAAAATATTGATTTTCAATGTATTCAAACATTTCTCTCAAATATGATATTTTTTTTCTTTTTCATCTATTTTGCCTCATTTGTGAAGCTTCATATTTATTGATGAAGTCTCAATATTAGAAACTTGATTTTCTCCTTGATATTAATTGTCTTCATAATCTTGTCTTTAATTTCTTTAATTCAAAATTGCTATGCTATAGATCTAGATAATAATTTGTCTTGAATGTCGTTAATCTCCTATTATTGCTCCAAAAACATTTCTTTTTAGACTTTGACTCAATAATTGACTTTTCATTTAGAGTTGTCTTCCAAAAGATTAAACATTATCCTATGACCTTTTTGTCCAACTTTAGTGGAACGAGCTCAAATATATTACCCAAATATATTTAACCAGTAGAGGTATATCTTGACCTTTAATAAATAATTTCCTTTTTTGTTTTCATTTTCATAACTGATATTTTCTTTAAAGTATTCATTATTTTAACATTCATTTTCACTAGTTTCTTCTTCATATCACCTTTTTTTCTTCCGAACAAGTCAAAGTTGCAATTATGAACTTATATTTCTAACTTCTTGCATAAGTTGCCTTTCGGAACCAACATTTGTTAAAACATACAATCCTTTTCCAAACAACTAAATTTTTGCACACTTAAACAAAGAATCAACAATATGTAATAAATTTTTACCTTCATTAAACCCTTGGTATAGAATTTTTGTACGAAGTTTATTTTCTGAAACACTTGCTTACATCTTTTTATTTTTTTTTTCAAAAAGCTTATTTATATATTTTTGTTAGCATCAAAACTTATTCTCTTATTTCTTACATTTTCCCATTTATTGATGATGACAATCTTCTTTGTTTTTATTTGTTAAGGAGATTTCTTAGAAACTCTTGTAAAAGTTTTCTAAAAACTAATCTCCCTCTTAACCTATGATTTCCTTCTATCTTTTCAAAAAAAATTATCCTATTATCTTAATCTATTTATTTTCTCTTTTTCCAATATTTTTCCTTCTCTTTTGTTCTTTTTTTTTTTCCTTTTTTTTTTCTTTTTCGGCTTTTGTTCTCTTGTTCTCCCCCTTTTTGTTAGTATGAAAACATTCAAGTATAAGAATATATATGCAAGAACAAGCATGGATTAATATATACATGTAATATAATATATTCAAACATTCAAACCATAAAGATTGTCCATAACAACAAAAGATAAAAATTATTCAACCAAATAGAAAATTAAAACAATCCTTTGCATAGTTATGGTTCTACCTTCTTTCCTCTCTTTTTTCTTTGTTGTGGTGATCTATTGTCTCCTTGACTAGAGTGTCAAAGAATTTTTCTTATTCTTCTATGCATTCTTCACAAGATAATAATTTTTTTGGTTCAAGTGTGGGTGGTTTAAGAAGGGTTGGTGTTATGCCCTAAAGGGGGCCTGGAAGTTTCTGCTAAAAATTATCATGGCACATGTGCACCCGTTACATGATAACCATCTTACGAGTCAAAGATCGTAACACTCTAAATAATTAATTACATTTATGACTAATCATATTAAATATAATCATACTATAAAAATATAATTATAGATTCCATGTCCCATGGTCAACCAAGATTGCAAAGAGTCGAAATCCCCTACCAATCAGTAAATGGAATAAAACCCTAAGTCTTATAGATTCAAATTTTACATCAAGGTCCTAAAATGGCATTTTCATCTAGATAGCTTACCAATTATAATCCTTACTTTATCATTCTTAGCTTCTAAAAACTCTCAACATTTCACATCTTATCCCATCCCGAGCTTTCATAATCTTTACCTGCAAAATAGTCTATGGAGGGGTGAGCTAATTGCTCAATGAATGAGAGTGCAATATTCTCAATGCTACACATGCATAAGCAATTTCAAATTAAGTTATCAAATCATATGCTATGCATGAACATTTATATGAATGTAGCATCTTAAGCGGTCTTTTGGTAACCGACGTAAAGTCTAGAGTTTACACCCCCTTAACCTTAGGTTAAGGATTTTGAAGCCATCATCAGTACCCGGGTCTTACACACAATTTAATTACTCTTATCACTTATTTATAACTGTGTCTTAGCTTTAGTGATCTAGGCTCAAGTGTCTCTCTACACCGAGCATTTACACACCTTCAAGAGACAGGTCGGACTTGAAACCATTAAAGCACGATAATCCCCTAATCACTTAGTTCACACTTGGTGGAACAATAATCCTCTAATCACTTTCGGCACGTCCTGTAGCAGTGATGGCCTCAATTTCATGCGATGTCTCATGTAATGTATGTCCAGTTTTATTTGAGTCCAATCCTTTAATTAATTAGTTCTGGATTATCAAACAGTATAAAATTATAGGCCAATCTACATTCAAGGTAAAAAAGTAAACTATTAAGCCTTTAAAGAATACAATTCCAATGACAACATTAGGGACCAAGTGAAATTCCATAAGAAAAAACCATTACACCTCATATTCACATTTACCACAACAGGAAGAGATCATACATTTCACATCACAGATAAGGCAAGGAAGGCCAAACCAATTGGATAGAAACGATCAAGCTAGACACAAAATTTTAGTTAAATAATAGTGTAATATAGTTCAAATCTCTTCGACTGTCAATCAACCACTCAAGTTTGAGCTACAGTCCTCATTTCTCAACACCTCTGTGCCATTTCACTCAAACGTCAAATCAACCACTCGAGATCGATTTACAATTATCATTCCTTGACACCTCTGTGTCATTTCACCTCTCATGTGCTTAGTTTTATGCATTCAAAAGTCAAATAGGGTAGCCACATATATATCCCTTCCAAGCCCTCAAATACCTATGTATGCAAATATATATATATATAGATTTATAAACGTATTTTTAATTAAAGGATAAATTTGTTAAATATTTTTCCTCGTGTACTCAAGAGATGTAAGTGGATAAAATTATTGCATTGAAAAATAAAGACTTTCATTTATGATTAGTTTAAGAAAACAAAGCTAAATTTGGATATTAAATCTATAGTGATAGCATTAGCAAAATAGGGCAAGGTACTATCATTAAGATAGTGATATCTACCCTAAGCCCATTCTAGTCTTTATATTGTTACAATAGTATTTATTCGTAATTTACCTAATTACTAGTTTCTTCGTATGACTTCCTTTCTAACTTCTTTACCTTATTGTTTACTAAGGAAATAATAAAAATTACAACAATTGCAATCACAACCAAATAAAAAAAGACACATATACAACATACCAAGATCCAACACAACATATCAAACTAATCACAACATTGTAGCATATCATAAAGTTTCCCACTCACCTATTTATGGTCATCATAGTCCTAATCATCATGAAGTGATTTCGACGTGTGGTCTCTTCACCAAACATAGTATCAAAGGATTAGCTACAGCGACTCCACGCAATTTCTGTTAGATTCCTCGATCTCCCGTTAACTCCTATCTCTTCTCAAACTCCCTAATGCCTTTCCCCACACTCATGTACATAATCATTTCACTAATGGCACGCGTGCACTTCCAAAACTTGATTACTTAATCAAGTTACTTGAGCCACCACTACTACATCAATGACACCTCTTTTTCCTATTCAATTTCACACACAAGCACACTTGCTTTCTTTATGAAATTCCCTTTTCCTCCTCGACTTCACTGTTCCGTTGCTTCTTCTCTCTTTTCTCTTATTATTCTCCTTTTTAGAATTTCCTGAATTTGCCTCTCCTTTACATGAAGTAACTTTGAACCTTTTGTTTATTAATTTGTCTCTAATATCTTCCAATGAACTATTTGTAGGACAAACCGTAGGATTAACAATCGCTAAAGGTTTTCACCTTCTTTCTTCTCTCCTTTGTTGACATCTCCACCAACAGGGCTTCCCATCCTCTCTACTGGTCTCCATCCCTGCTTACACTTGCATCACTACACACACCGGCCATCCTTTACACACACACATGCTCACCTCCATTGTAATAATGTCATACACACATGTACACACAAGTTTCACCTACATACATATACAAGATCAATACCCTCTTGACTTTATCTTCCGACTCTTCTTCTCTTTTCCTCACCCTTTTTCGTCTTCAATTCTTGCTTTCTCCATCTTCCAACTTTTCTTCTTCCTTTCTCCTTATTCTCTTCTTCCTTTTGGCTCCCCTACACATAACATTTCCAATTGCTTCCTCGCTAAACTCCTTTCACTACTCGAACTTCTCCACTTCCCCACTTCTTCTTCTCATTTCTCTTTACACTTCTTTAGCCTACGTCTAGTTTCTCCACCCCACGTCTATGTATATGTATTTTCAATCTTTCCCTCCCCTTTCATCTTTCATTCTCGCAAATATGGCTGGCTCCTACTTCTCCGCTTTAACTTCTCTTCTTCCACTTCTTCCTTCCCATTCCTTTACCTTAATATTTCACTAGAGGCTTCGGCAGTGGTAGTTTTGACACCATCGTAATCTCCTATGTCACTAGCCCCACCACCTCAGTGGCTGCCAAATAAGTTTACTAGAAGTGTTGAGCACGAGCTTAGAGGCACATCTCTTGTTACATTTCACTCATTTTGATATTTTCCATTGTATCAACCAAAGGCAACCAAAAACTCCTCCCCTGCAATGACTACGGAGAAAATGCTAAGTCCCTCACTAGCAAGTGGATCTCTTACACTAACAAATGCCAACTTTGACTAGACTAATTTTGACATATTCAAGACAAAAGTATTTGAGTAATTAGTCCTCTCCAATGGCAGCACCAGCATGGCCTACCCGAGGTGTAATTTCATCACCTTGAATCTTAGGTTGGGACCATTCCTTAGTTTGCAAGTCTAATATATAAAGATTATTGAGAAAAAAATTGAGCACAGGCATCCACCAAAGACTAGAAGGTAGCGGTCACCATACACAGTTGCTACATGGTTAAATCTGAGAGCTGGAGGTGTGTTGCCTTAACAACCTTACCATTTCTACAAAGACACCTCACAAGGCAGCATATGAAGCCGTCTCCATCTTCATACCATTTGATTTCATCACTTCATACAATTCAACCACCTTGTCTAGCAACCTTGACATACATCGACTGTGAATTAGAGTATTATACGTGCAAACATTAGGAGCACAACCCTTCCGCTCCATCTCCCCCAACAACTGGAATGGGTTTGGATAATGCTCTTTAGATTGCTCCTCCATAGTATCGCACAAGCCCCTTACTTGAGTGTCTCCTCCTATCGGCTGAGAATAGAGATCGGGTGATATTCCACGTCTGTCATGCCGGCTGAAAAGGAGACTTAAGAATTCCTAGACTGTTGTTGCATTGGTTTTCATTGTCAGAATCACTTGAATAAGTGGCACCTTGTTGTGATGCATGGACGAGTCCTCCATCGATCGAATGGCTTCTATCCGAAACAGGGCTCGTACTATTTTGTTCCTCTTTATTAAATACACTGTCCAGAAGAGAGAGTTAATCCACGACACTTCTGAGCTTAGCTGTGGGAACATTATCATGAAGTTGAGATAGACCTTAGCTCCTTAAAAAGCCACAACAACTTATGCAACTCATCATTATTATCTGCAGGAAAAAAATTTGTAGTCCTCAGGAAGCTCAGGAGTGAGGGTAGAAGTGCACATCTTCTTAGCATCATTTTTCTTTCTCATTTCAGCAGGCATATCACGTATCAAGACAACGGAACTAAGTAAACCAAGGGACCCAAAAACTAAGAGGCCTTGATTTCCAAACAAGTCGATGTAGTAAGACAAACTATCTTCGCATGCAGAACTTGCGGATGCCACGAATGCAATTAGATCAGCTATAACCTAACAATAGGCAATGCAAGAGCAATTTGGTACCTTAGCCATTTCCATACAAGTCAATAAGTCTCCATGTGGTGCTTTTAATACCGTGGTACGTAAACTGTACTTGGAAGAAGCAATAGTGGTGGATGATAACCCATCACCTTCACCAGACAACAGTTTGAGAAGGCCGTCAACGAGCAATCTAAGCCCACATCCACATAGAGACTAGAAAAGTGGACACCATAATTGATACAATCTAGACACGGTCATGTCTAAGTCATGTTTAGAAATAATTCTTTCCGAGAGATACACGACCAATAAACATGGTCGTGTCTAGCCCTTATGTAACTTTTGGCTTTTAAGCTGCATGGTCTTGACATGGTTATGTCTGTTGCCCATATCTATTTTAAAAAATTTCTAACTTCTTTTATTTAGCTCCAAATTGAGTAAAATTGGATTTCTTTTCTTCCTTTTTAATTCAATTATCCATCAAAACCCTAAAATCAAAATATTACTCAATTAAACTTCAAATTCTTCAAAAACATGCCAAAATAAGGTTAAAAAATACTTTAAATCTCACTTAATATATATAGATTAAAAGTTATAATATAGTTGCTTGCATATGCTTGTTATAACAATTTTCAACTTTTTCATATAGATGTCAAAAGTGATTTTCTAAATGGTATAATAGAGAAGAAGTATCTATTGAACAACACGCTGCCTTTGAAGATTCTATAAAAGATGATTATGTGTTTAAGCTGAAGAAAGAATTATATGGTCTTAAACAAAGAACTAAGGCTTAGTATGAATGATTAAGAAAATTTCCAATTAAAAATGATTTTTTCTAGAGGAAAGGTAGATATAACCTTGTTTTTGAAATATTTTGATGAAGTTATTTTGGTAATACAAATTTATGTTAATGACATCATCTCTAGATCCACTAAAGAACGATATTGTGGAGAATTTGTTAAGTTGATGCAGGTAGAATTTGAAATGTTTATAATAGGAGAATTGAACCTTTTTTCTTAGACTACAAATCAAACAAACTACTAATAGCATATTTGCTCATCAAGAGAAATATACAAAAAAAAAATAAAATTGAAGAAGTTTGGTTTTAAAAATGTCAAGACTACAGCTACTCTAACAAGTTCTTCAATAAGATTAAGTTTAGATTCACATGGAAAGAAGGTAAATGAAAAATTATAGAGAAGCCTAATTGGTTATTTACTTTACTTGATTGCATCTAGACTTGATATATTGTATTATGTGTGTATTTGCATACACTTTCAAAGTTTACAAACCGAAACACACTTGACTACTCTAAAAGAGAATTTTGAAATATATAGCTAGTACTACAAAATTAGATATCTAGTACTCAAAGAGTTGGAACATTAACTTAATTGAATAGTCAGATGCTGATTATGTATTTTGATAAGTGGATCAGAAATTATTTTTAGTACATGTTAGTTTTTAGGAGACAAGTTAATTTTTTGGTATTTTAAGAAACAAAATTTAATTGCTCTTTCAATAGCAGAAGAAAAGTATGTTTCAATTGAAAATTATTATGCACAAATTTTATGGATCAAACGATAGTTATTAGATTATGGTTTGAAATTTCAAAATATACCTATTGAAATAATCTAACTAAAAATCTAAGTACAACAGTTAAATTTTGAGCATATTGAAATAAGACATTGTTTTATTAGAAAGCTACTTCAAATAAAAATATTTCAATAGAACATGTGCCTATAGATTTACGCGTATTAATATCTTTATCAAACCTTCAAATAAAGTAAGATTTGAATATATAAGAGATGAAATAAGAGTTTGTAATCCTCTTTAATGCTATGTGGTTGAATGGCTGAAATGGAATAGGAAAGCAAATAAAATTATTCAAATGAAAGATAATTTGGTACGTATAATAAGTTTTCTATGTAAAGTAACAAATACAATTACCAATAAAATTTCTAGGTAAAGTAGAAACCTAATTAAAGGAGAGAATCTAGTTTCCAAAACTTTAAGAACAATAATAGTATAAATAGATGAAAATCCTTAAAGGCCAAATAAATTAAAATAACCCTAGTTATGGCTTCTAAGAGAAAAGAAATTCCCAAGAGCTCAAGGAGAGATAAACCTGAAAGTTTTAACAAAAAGAAATGGAAAGCTAAGGCTGCTCCTAAGGAATATGAGATTCTATAATGGATAAAGATAATCTACCTCCATATTTCAAGGACATCCGACAAACCTCACCTCCTCCTAAATGGCGAATCACAAGCAAACCTCCTTCACTTATATACTCTAGCATGATATCCAACGTAGAACCCCTCCTTAAAAGAAGCTAAAGAAGCCATGCAAAAGATGATTGATGAGATGAAAGTGATTAGGAAACGAGAAAAAGCAAAGATGAAGAAATGCTATTCTTAATTTTTTAATGGATGTTTCATTGTTTTTAAGTTTTATATGGATGTTGGATGGACCTTTCAGTTACTTGATGAATCTCTTTTAGATAGTTTTATGGTTATCTTCATATTTTCTTTGGATATTTTACATTATACTTTGTTTACTTATTTGTCTTGATGCTAACAAAAAAAGGGAGAATAGTAAGAGAGAAAAATGCAAAAAGAACATGAGAGTAAGATTAATAGAAATAGGACAAATAAACTATTATAATAAGAATCACAAATTAGGGGGAAATTAATGAATAAAAGATAAGAGTAAAATTATAAAGTTGAGAGTAATATTGAAAAATGGAAAGGAAAAACATAACTTGAAGAAAAAAAATAAAATAGATGACTAAATAGGATGAAGATAGGAATAATATGCATTAATGACAAGAAAAGGATTTGTTATTATCAAAAAGGGGGAGAATGTTGAGAATATTGAAGAATATTAGAAGAGAATGTTAATGTAAGAGTTTTGATACTAACAAAGTAATATGGATGATGATTATTAATATGTTAAGTGTGCAAAATTAAGTTAATCAAAACATATATGATTATTTGGAAACAAGTTCTGAAAAGATAAAGAAAGTAAGAGAACATGTGATATGTAGTAAGAATGCTCATTCTAAACGTAGAAATAGCTTAGGAACATTTTGAGAAAGAAAATAAAAGAAGAATACCTAATGGAATTCTGACTCCAAATTATAATAAATAAGAGAATAAGTTTTGATGCTAATAAAGATATATAAACAAGTTTTTTAGAAAATCAAAAAGAAAGATATAAATAAGTATTTTAGAAAACAAACTCCATACAAAAATTCTATACCAAAGGTTTGAGAAAGGTAAAAGTTTATTGCATATTATTAATTATTTGCTTAAGTGTGTAGAAATTTAGTTGTTTAGAAAATATTATATTTTTTAATACTCCAAAAGGTAACTTAAGCAACAAGTCAAAAGTATACATTTGAAATTGCCACTCCGACTTTTTTAGAAGAAAGCAAGATGGTTCCAAAGAAGAAACTAGTGAAGATGGATGTCAAAATAATAAATGCTTTAAAGAAAATACTGGTTATAAAGATTAAAAACGAAAAAAGGAAATAACCTACTACAGTCAAACTTACCTCTATTGGTTAAATATATTTGGGTAATATATTTAACCCATTCCACTGAAGTTGGACAAAACGATCATGGGACAATGTTTTATCTATCAAAAGACAACTTTACATGGAAAGTCAATTATTGAGTCAAAGACCAAAAAGGAATGATTTTGGAGCATTAATATTGACAACATTTAAGACCAATTATTATCCAAGTCTACAGCATAGCAAATTTAAATTAAAGAAATTAAAGACGGGTTTTTGAAGATTACTAAATTGAGAAAATCAAGTTTTGAATGTTGGGACTACATCTATAAATGTGAAGAAGACGGACAAGACAAAGTAGAAAAAAAAAGCAAAAATATTATATTTGAGAGAAGTGCTCAAATCCGTCCTAAATTAATATTCTAATTGTTTGAAAATTTTTAACTTAATATAATATAGGATAATACTTTTCCTTTTTAGAAGAAAAGGTATTTTATTCTTAAAATTAACAATCATACATCATGTCCCCATTGAAGGAGTAGAGCCCTTGTTCACTAAGATGAGGTCTCTACAAAAAGTGTCTAACATGGAAAAATTACAAAAAAAAAAAAAAGAAGAATTCCCCTTAGTTTTCTCTTGCTTTTTTGATAGATAATCAACTATCTTATTATAGTATAGGATAATACTTGTCAAATCGTCATAGACTGAAAACTTCATTTTGAAGTTTAATTCTATCTACTTACTTATAGTTTTTGTGTTTTATCTTAACTGTAGAGGCTAAGTGATACAAAGCAAGGGAAGTGACTAGAGCCTATATCAAAGTGATTGTAGGAGTGATTCACCATTGTAACACTCTTTAAATTTTTCTTTGATATAGTGGAACAAACTAGTAAATACAACTAGGATCCCAACGAGTGAAGGTTAAAAGAGTAGACTAATGTACAAGGCAAAAGTACTATAAATCGCTACCTAATTTTCTTAACCTTATTCTTTATTTATTTATCTATTTATTTATTAGATTCTACAATCTATTTACTATTTTGAATTTACAAATTCCACTACCAACTAAAGTTTAAGTTGAATTAAATATCTGCTACTAAGTAATCAAAGGAAGTTGTTTAGTCGTTAAAGTTTTTAAAATGTCTTAATTACTTATTAGGGCCAACAATTGGTGTCAGAACTTAGCTCAATATTAATTGAGTCTAGAGATCAATAGAGAAGAATTTGACAATTCAAAGTAGTAAACACCTCATTTTGATGGATCTAACTTTACTTATTGTAAATATAGGATTGAAGCTTTCATCAAGGTTTTAAACTATGGGACTTAGGACATAATTGCAATAGGGGATAGAACAGTAGTAGGAGATGTTAACGATCCAAGTGATAAAAAGAAGGCAGAGGAAAATTCAAAAGTAAAAAAATATGTTACTCATGATTATTGTTCCTTCTGAATTCTATGTGATCTCACCATGCAACACTGATAAAGAAATTTAGGATGCATTGTGTGAAACACATGAAGGAACTAACTTTATAAGAAAAAATACAAGAATCAACACTCTTATACAATAGTATAAACTTTTTAGAATGCTACCAAGAGAAGAAATCAAAGATACCTTCAGAAGGCTTATAGCAATCATAAATAAGTTATCATCCTTAAACAAGAAAATCACATAACAAAATTTAGTTCAAAAGATTCTAAGGATCTGACCAAAAGCATGAAATCCTAAGAAAATAGCAATTAAGGAAGCTTGTGATTTAACTACACTCACACTCAGTCAACTTAGAAGTAAATTAATGGCTTATGAAATAGATGTACTTGAATAAAAAAGTAGTGAAAACAAAAGCAAGACAATTGCATTCAAAGTTAAAGAACTAGAAAAAGATTTTGATGATGAAATAACCAATGAAGATGAAATGACAATGTTAGCTCAAAGATTGGATAGATTGCTCAAGAAAAAAAAAAAAGGTAAGAAACATATTAACTTTAAAAAAAAAGAAAATAAAATTGTAGGTAAAAGCAATAGTGAAGAAAAGAAAAAGGGAAGGAAGGACCTCTTATGTTATGAATGTAAAAAGCCTAGATATATCAAGTATGGATGCCCAATTCTCACAAAAAGAATGGAGAATACAAAAGAAGAAAAAGCAATCATTTATGGCTACCTAGAGTGATCTTGAAGAATTGGAATATGAAACAGAGGAATTGGAAAAGGAAGATGAAGAAGCTAATTTATGCTTGATTACAAACTCCAAGGTAAACTCTGACTCAAATTCTGAATCTATTTCCAAAGATATATATATGAAATATTGGATGCTTTTTCAAAATCAAAAGCTAAAATTGCACCTCTAGAATCAAAAAATAAAAATATGATAAAAGATAAAGAGAGATTATCGGATAAAGTGAATAATTTAAGGATTGAAAATGAATTGCTATAAGTAGATAAAGAAGTTCATGCTAATGAAAATCTAGTACTTAAAAGAAGAAATGAAAAATCTAAAGATTAGAGTTGAAGATCTATCACAAACATTAAAAGTAACATTTAATAAATTTAATGAAAGTCATAAGAAGTTACAAATGTTAATGTCTAGTGAACAAACATGGATTAGGATATGAAAAAGGTGAATGTTCAAGTACAATAAAAAAAAAAAATACAGCATTTATTAAAGTTAAGGAAGAAGAGCAAACGAATCTTAAAGTATATACAAGAGAAGATAAAGGATAATTTTTTTTAGATGAAAATTTTAATGAATACAAAAGAAGATACAATCCTAGAAATAAGTGGAAACATTAAAGATCGAGAACATGGAAAAAGTATCAAAATCCTACCCCCTTATGCTTGTTATTTTTGTAAATGGATTGGTTACATTGAAAAGTATTATTTCTATAAGAGGAATAAGCTTAGTGCCGGTCAAGTTAACAGATATAGGAATATGAGCTTGAACTTCAAAAGACCAAGCTAGTCTAGGCTCTTAGGGAAAGTAATGTTTGTTAAGATTTTGTAGGAACTTAAAGTAAAATTCAAAGGAGCGTAGTGTCTAGATAGTGAATGCTTACGGTACATGACCAAAGATACTTTGTTGTTCATAATCTTGATAATGCATATATGTGACTTTTGGAGATAACAGTAAAAAAAAAATCATTGGATATGGTACTATCAATCTAATCCCCATACTATTGAGAGCATTTATCTAGTCAAAGGTTTAAAGCATAATTTATTCAATATAAGCCAATTGTGAGGTAAAGGTTTTAAAATAATTTTTGAAAAGGATAAATGCATAATGCTTGAAAAAAAAAATGGTTTGACATAACCCTTTGAAGGATTCTGAAAGGAAATATTTATAAGATCAAACCTTCAAAAATAGAGACAAAAAATTGTTTCTTAACATTAAAATAAAATGTACACCTCTGGCATAAAAAATTAGGACATGTTAGCTTTAGTTAGCTAGAAAGATTAGGAAAACATGATTTAGTAAAATATTTACCTAAAATAAACATCAAGGAAGATATCCACTATTCAACTTGTATCAAGAACAAAATGATTTCAATACCCCACAAAAATAAAAATTTGATTTCAACAAAGAGATCATGGGAAAATCTTCATATAGATATATTTGGTCCCACTCAGACATTTAGTCTTGGTGGAAGCATATATGGCCTTGTTATAGTGGATAATTTTTCAAGGTACACATGGATTATATTTTTACGTCATAAGAGTGATGCTTATAACTTTTGAAAGTTTTGCAAAAACAATTTAAAATGAAAAAAGGTACTTTTATAATCAATTTAAAAATTGATCATGGAAGAGAGTTTGAAAACTATGAGTTTACAACATTTTGTGAAGAAAATGGCATAACTCATAATTTTTCCGCACCATATACTCCTTAGTAGAATGAAGTTATCGAATGAAAAAAAAGAACTATTTAGGAAATAACTCATACTTTGTTATATTTTAGTGATATAGTAAACTATTTTTAGGTTAAAGTAGCCTCAATAGCTTATTATATCAATAATAGAGTCTATCCCAAGCCCTTTACAAATAAAATGTGTTATGAACTTTTTGGAGGAAGGAATCCTACAGTTTCATACTTTCATGTTTTTAGAAAAAAAAAAAAGTGTTTCGTAAAAAAGAATCATTCTGATCTTAGCAAGTTTGATCAAAGAGCTTATGAATCCTTTTTTTTTTCTTAATATTCCTTAAATAGTAGAGTTTACAAAGTATAACAAAAAAATAAAGGAAGAAGAAGAATTAATCAATGTTAATATTGTAGAAGAACAAAGAATGATGATTCGACTGATGAGACTTCACAAATTTTTAATCAAGAGAGATAGTTTAAAAATCTAGTAAATGAAAGATAAAAGATGAGTTCAAGCTCTAAGGTTAAAGGATTATTAAAATCCATGATGATTTCAGCAAAACCAATTAATGAAGGTTCTTTAGAACCTAAAATTAAGGGAACTGCTGAAATACCTTCCTATAACCAAATGACTCATGAAAATACTTCAAGGACTTTGAAATATAGGTCATCTCATCTACTAAAATTAGTTATTAGTAATGTTGACTCAAGCATTAGAACAAAATCCAACTTGAAGAATATTGAGAATCATTTTGCCTTATTTTTTAAAATAAAACCGAGTTTTGTAGAGGAAGCATTCAAGGATAGCAATTGGATCAATGCAATACAAAAGTAACTTAACCAATTTGAAAGAAATAATGTGTGGAATCTAGTTTTGAGACCTAAAGATAAGTCTATAATAGGAACTAAATGGGTATTAAAACATAAACTAGATGAAGATGGTAAAATAGTTTAGAATAAAGCTAGATTAGTTGGTAAAGGTTATTCACAAGAAGAATGAATAGACTATGATGAAACTTATGCATCAGTAATTAGATTATAAACTATAAGATTGTTACTTACATATGCTTGTTATAAGAATTTTAAGCTTTTTCAATAGGTTTTAAAAATGAATTTTTGTATGGTTATATCGAAGAAGAAATATATATTGAACAATCCCTTGGTTTTGAAGATACTATAAAAGAAGATTATATATTAAAATAGGCACCTATAAAAGCTTTATATGGATTAAAATAGGCACTTAGAGCTTGATATAAAAGATTAAGTGAATTTCTAATTAAAATGGTTTTACTAGAGGAAAAGTTGATGCAATTTTATTTTTGAAATGTTTTGGTGAAGATATTTTAGTTGTACAAATATATGTTGATGGTATTAACAACTTTTGTAAAACTTGGGCTGAATGCCTTTCATAATTCATGTTCAAGTATATATATACATTAGGAGGATATCTTTCTAAGCAACTATATTTTACAAATTAGGAAAATAAATCTTCCTCTACTAAAATATACATGCCATATTTACAAACTAAGTCACGAAACAAATATCTAAGTATTCACGGCTGTGTTACACGACCGTGCCTTTTAACCGTGTATGCTTCTGGCAGCTACCTGACACAATACACGGTCGTGCCTTCTAGCCGTGTATTCGGCCGTGTATGTTTCTGGAAAGTACCTGACACAACACACGGCCGTGCCTTCTAACTGTGTATCCATCTGTGTATATTTCTGGAAGTTATCTGATACAATACACGGTCGTGCCTTCGGACCGTGTATCTAGCCGTGTATGTTTCTAAGCTTCCAGACCTTCTTGTTTGATATCCCCCCTCAAATTGATGCGGACTGATCAAGAAGCATCAATTTGCCAACAAGAAACTGATGATGCTGCCGAGAAAGAGCCTTAGTAAATATATTAGCCGTTTGAAGATCCAAAGATATATGCGGAAGAGAAATAACACCATTATCATAAGCTTCTCGAATAGAATGACAGTCCACTTCAATATGTTTCGTACGCTCATGAAAAACAGGATTAGCAGTAATCTGAACAGCACTAATATTATCGACATGAAGAGAGGTAGACCCAAGTTGAGGAAAACCAACCTCAGCCAACAATCCTCAAAGCCAAATAATCTCAGAGCAAGCAGACGACATAGCACGATATTCGGACTCAGTAGAAGACTTAGATACACGATCTTGTTTCTTACTCTTCCAAGAAATTAAAGAGTTACCAAGAAACATACACCAACCAGTAATAGAGCGATGTGTATTAGAACAACCAGCCCAATCAGCATCACTATATGTGGTTAAGTGAATGGGAGACTCCGCAAAAAAGAACAAACCTCGATGAGAAGTCCCTTTTAAATACTGAACAATACGGCGAACTGTTGCTAAATGAAGATGTGTAGGTGCCTGCATAAATTGACTAACTTGTTGTACAGCAAATGAAATATCAAGACGTGTAATAGTCAAATAATTGAGACTTCCAACAAGTTGTCGATATAAAGATGGATCAGATAGAAAGTCACCATCATGTCATTGATATTTAACATTCACTTCCATAGGAGTATCGACAGAACGTCCCTCTTGCAGACCAGCTAAAGCAATAAGTTCCTCAGTATATTTATGTTGATGAAGAAAAATACCAGCAGAAGAAGAATGAACCTCAAGACCTAAGAAATAAGTTAACGAGCCCAAATCTTTCATATGAAAAGAAGCTTGAAGTCGTTCTTGTAACTGAGACATTAATTGAGTATCAGATCCTGTGATAACAATATCATCAACATAGACTAACAACAAGATAATTCCCTTGTCAGTCTTGCACAGGAATAATGAAGAATCATACTGACTTTGAATAAAAGAGAAGCTGAGAAGAGTATTACGAAACTTCTCAAACCAGGCCCGTAGAGCTTGTTTCAAGTCGTATAGAGACCGTTTGAGCTTACAAACATCAGGTGAGGGTGTGGAAAACAATCCTGGAGGAGGAGTCATATAGATATCTTCCTTGAGGTCTCCATGCAAAAAAATGCATTCTTAACATCCATCTGTCGTAAGAACCATCCTTTAGATGCAGCAATAGATAGAATAAGCCGGACAGTTGTCATCTTAGCCACAGGTGCAAAGGCCTCTTCATAATCAATGCCATATTCCTGTCGATTGCCAAGAGCTACCAACCTTGCCTTATATCTGTCGAGGGAACCATTAGATCAAATCTTAAGAGAGTAAACCCATTTACAACCAATGGGTTTAACACCAGCAGGACGGGAAACAATATCCCAAGTGTGATTATCTTGAAGTGCTTGAAGTTCCTCTTGCATGGCTTTTATCCAGCAAGGCTGTTTAGCAGCCTAAGAATAAGAGGTAGGAATGGTAGTATTAGTTACAATTGCAGAATAGTTGTATCTATTTGGAGGACGAGTGTGCCGAGTTGATTGTCGAAGAATCATTGAAGCATTTTCAAGAGCAGGGTCGGAAAGGACAAGTCCAGGCTTGAACCGTTTATCAAAATAAGAGTCATCAAAGTGAGGAAGCACAACAGTATCGGATGTCAAAAAATATTGCTGAAAATAGTATTCATGTTCAAAGAAAATCACATCCCAAGAGATATGCCATCGATTATTTATCGAATCATAACACACAAAACCTTTATGATTAGCACTGTAGCTCATAAAGCCACATCGAACAGACTGGGCTGACAACTTATGACGTTCATGAGTAGGTAAATGAACGAAACAAACACATCCGAAAGTATGTAGCATATGATAATTAGGATGTTTACCAAACACTCGTTGATAGGGAGAATCAAACTTCAATTGTTGAGATGGTAAGCGATTAATCAAATAAACAGTAATAGATAAAGCTTTGGTCCAAAACTTAGCTGAAACAGAAGATTCTAACAACAATGTGCGCACCACATCTAACAAATGTCGATTTTTCCGTTCGGCAACTCCATTCTGCTGAGGTGTATAAGGACATGAGCGTTGTGAAACAATACCCTTGGTATGAAGAAATGCTTGAAACTCATGAGACATATATTCACCACCATTGTCGGACCGTAAGATTTTAATACAAGTGGAAAATTGAGTCTCAATATATGTCACAAAGGTTTGAAATACAGTAAACATGTCTGCTTTGGAATGCAAAAAATAAATCCATGTAAATCGACTGTAATCGTCAATAAATGTCACAAAATATTTATACTGATCATGTGAAATAATTGGTGCAATTCCCCAAAAATCACTATGAATAATGTCAAAACATTTATTGGCACGACTACCCAAAACAGGAAAAGGCGATGTCTTACTTTTTCCTAGTTTACAAGAAGAACAATCAACTAATAAACTCTTATCTATGGAACCGAGAACACCTCTTTGTAACAAATGATTCAAAACAACATTATTTGGATGACCTAAGCGTCTATGCCAGATGCCAGCCTTATTGTCAACAACTGAAGAAGCTAATGACAAAGTCCGAGGAACGGTAAATTGTAATGGAAATAACCTGCCCACTTTAGGCCCCTTCGCTATCACCTTCCCCGACACTTGATCCTGCATAGTACAACCATCACGAGAAAAGTGGACATCACAGTTATTATCCACCATTTGCCCAATAGAAAGTAAGTTAGTAGATAATTTAGGAGAAACCAAGACATGTCGAAAGGAGGAGCTAACATCACCAACTGTCGTAATAGGAATATTATTTCCATCAGCAACCTGAATGTGTTGAGTACCAGTATATGGATGTTGATTATGCAATAAATCAGATGTGCCAGTCATATGATTTGTGGCCCTGGAATCAACAAACCAAGGAACAGAATTAGTAGTCTTACCTTTCCCTTGAAGACCAAGAGTAGAGAAGGCAGAGAAGATCATCTGTTGAACCATATCTGGTGTGAGAACAGATTGCTTGTTACTAGTAAGTGTGGATGTTGAACCAGGATTGCAAGAGTCGGATACCGCAGCATGAAAAGCTTGTGACCTTCTATTTTGAGGCCTTGTAGGACACTCCTTAATAATATGTCCTTTTTGCTTGCAATAATTACAGAACTTCTTACTACAATGTCGGGCAATATGACCAAATTCTTTACAGCTGTAACATGCATTGTTCCCTTTCCTCGGGTCTGAGCAACATAAGCAACATTAACTATTCCAGATGATCCACCAGTTGCACCAATAGCAGCTTGTGTTGCCAATCTTTGTTCCTC
Organism: Laguncularia racemosa; assembly: GCA_037954665.1. NCBI lineage: Eukaryota > Viridiplantae > Streptophyta > Magnoliopsida > Myrtales > Combretaceae > Laguncularia > Laguncularia racemosa. Next base: position 2,050,575 of record JBBMOL010000067.1, read on the forward strand.
GCGCAGCAATTCCCCAAAACATACATCCAAATAGGGCACTGGATCTCTATTCAGTAACCCAGCCCAAGCGGTTTCAAATTCAGGTCTGAGCCTCATCAAGAACTGATCACGACGACTCACTTCATGAACAGCCTGAAGACTAGCCAAACTCTCCTTTGACACCTTAGCATAGATAATACCAGAATATTCGCTCAATAAATTAAGGAATCCAAAATAATATTGTTCAATTAAGAGATTACCTTGACTATAATTACTCATATCAAGTTCCAATTGGAAACGTCTTGCAGTATTATCTTGATTGTAGACGCGCTTCAAGTATTCCCACATTTCTTTTGCTGTGCCAAAGGATCGTAAGTTATTCACCATGTGAGCCTCAATAGATCCCAGAATCCAAGAAACAATCCGTGCATCTTTTGCCTCCCATTGACCACGATCTTTTGACTCTGTAGGAGTCGGAGAAGACCCATCAATGTGACCCCAAAACTCCTTCCCTTTCAAAAACATCTTGAACTGAAATTCCCATGCAGCATAATTCTTTCTTGTAAATCTAATAGCTAAGATTTCATGTGTTTTCTCAGAAGACATCCTAAATCGAATTGTCACTCACAACTTGATTATCAAAACTTGTTGATTGGAATTAATCAACCTAAAGCCAAAAAATAAAACAACCAAGAACAAACCAGTAATTCCAAGACTAAAAAGAGAACTATGGATTCAGCGCAATACTCAGTTGTGTGGCTCTGATACCATAACAACTTTTGTAAAACTCGAGCTGAATGCCTTTCATAATTCATGTTCAAGTATATATATACATTAGGAGGATATCTTTCCAAGCAACTATATTTTACAAACTAGGAAAATAAATCTTCCTCTACTAAAATATACAATACAAAATATACATGCCATATTTACAAACTAAGTCACGAAACAAATATCTAAGTATTCATGGCCGTGTTACACGGCCGTGCCTTTTAGCCGTGTATGCTTCTAGCAGCTACCTGACACAATACACAGTCGTGTCTTCTAGCCGTGTATTCGGCCGTGTATGTTTCTGGAAAGTACCTGACACAACACATGGCTGTGCCTTCTGACCGTGTATCTAGCCGTGTATATTTCTGGAAGTTATCTGATACAATACATGGTTGTGCCTTCGGACCGTGTATCCGGCCGTGTATGTTTCTGAGCTTCCAGGCCTTCTTATTTGATAGGTATCATATTCAGAGCTACTAACGAAAAATATTATGAAGAATTTGCCAAGATGATACAAGTAGAAGTCTATGATGGGAGAATTAAATTTCCTTCTTAAACTACTAATCAAACAAATTATAGAAGGCATTTTTGTTTATCAAGAGAAATATACAAAACAAATTCTAAAGACTTTAGGTATGAAAATATCAAAGTAACAATGACTTCAATTAGTTCTTCAACAAGGATAAAATTTGATTCTAATAGGGAAAAGGTAAATGAAGAATTATATAGAAATTTGATTGGTTCATTACTTTATTTAACTACATCTAGACCCGATGTCTTGTTCCTAGTACACATTTGTAAAAACTTTCAAAGTTCACTAATGGAAACACATGTGATAGTTGTCAGAAGAACTTTTGTGTACATTATTGGCATTGCAAAATTAGGTATCTGGTACTCAAACAAATAGAACTTTGAGTTAATTAGATACTCAAATATTGATCATGAAAGGTGCAAAGTGAATTGGAAAAGTACTTCTAGTAAATGGTAGTTCTTAGGAGATAAGTTGATATCTTAGTCTTCTAAGAAACAAAATTTAGTTGCTCTTTCAATAGAAGCAAATAATGTTTCAATTAGCAATTGTTGCACACAAGTTTTATGGTTAAACTAATAATTATGGGATTATGGCATGCATTATCAAAATGTACCGATTAAGTGTAATAGTATGAGTATCTAGTACAACATTCTATATCAATACATATTGAAATAAGACACCATTTTATTAAGGATCATATTTCAAATGGAAATATTAAAATATAATTTGTACTCACAGATTTACAGCTTACTAATATTTTTACTAAATCTTTAGAAAAAAAATTAAGATTTGAATATAGAAGAAATGTAATAGGAATATGTAATCCTCTTTAATTAAATTTGACTCAATATATTAAGAAAAGGAAAGTGAATAAACCAAAAGAAAAATATACATATATCCAATCAAAAGGCAAATATGAAAGAGAAAAGATTTCAACTTCCTAAATAATTTTATTTTAGGATGGTATAAAAGTACCCTAAGGATACACGATCTAAACATAAAACCCTAGTTTGGCATCGAAGAGAAACTAAACCCAAAAAACCTCTAAAAAAAAGAAGGATAAGGAGGAGAGAAACAGATAAATAAGAAGAGAGCTAGATGAGAAATACAATTATCAAACTATAGCGATCCGAAAATTTAAAATATATGTATATATATATATATTAAAATAAGATGAACCACAAGTATTCCTAAGCTCGGATGGTAAAGACAACATTTTTGTGAATCTAAAATTTTAAGAAAATTTAACAGTAGAAATTAAATCACTTTAACATACTAATTTAATAAAATATTATGGGAATTTATAACAAATAATTAAGAGTAACTTTAAAACGTTGATATTATTATAATAATCTAAGCATGAGAAAAACCTTATAATAATTAACAATTAGCTTTAAAATGCAAAAGTAAGAAAGAAATGTAACTCATGAGGTAATTATTACAAAAAATAAAATAAAATAAATAAATAAATAAGAGTTTAAAATTTTAAATTCATGATAGTTAAACAAAATTTTTATGTAGACATTTATACTCAAAATATTTTATTTAGTGCATACTTAAATTTCCATACAAAAATCATCATAATTTAAATAATTTTAAAAAAATATTAATACACATCTAAATAAACCCTTAAATGGATAATTTTTTACCCTTAACTAAATTTTCCATATTTTCTTTTCTTTTTCCTTGTTTTTCTTTTCTTTTCCATCTACCCACGTTTTCCTCTCCTCCTAAATTCATTTCAAATCAGCCTCTTATTTTGCTTTTTTTTTTTTTCCTTCCTTCCCATGCATGCAGTGTTAGGAGCAATGGCATCAGTAGATCAGCCGGCCACAATCACATCACCTACACCTTATCATGTTGTCTGTCTCCGCTGTCCCCATCCCCTGCTTCTTCTTTCCTTCCTTCCTTCCTTCCTTCTTCTTCTTCTTCTTCTGGTTACATCGTCCCTCCTCACCACCCCTAGACACAACTCTACTTTTTCTTTCCTCCTTCTTCATTCCTTCCCCCTTTCAACCTTCTTCTTCTCGTCTTCTTTTTTAGACATCATTCGAATTCCTCTCCCTCCACACGACCTCACCATCGGCTGAACCCTCTCATTCCCAGTCTCTCTTCTCCCAGGGAAGTCCTCCCCGCATTATTGTAAGTTTTTAATTGATGATTTTGACACGACTCAAAGCACAACTATGTTAAATAGTGTGTTGGCCTAAAAACAAACTTTTTTATGCTCACTATATAAAGGATAAGGGGGACTTAAACTTGGAGGGAGAGAAGACTTCTTTTTTTTTTTTTTAATTTTTTCTAGGGCTTTTTGAAAGACTAAAAGGTTACTTTTCTATACTTTAAGAAATTAGGATTTTTTCTTCAATTTCTTTGATAATGCATGCTTTCACATCATTGAGGATTTTTGTTTTCATTATGATTAGAGCTTAAGTTTTCTTAGTAACTAGACTTATGGGTCCTAGCATTATTATGTGACTGGATTTATTATTATTCAATGAATTTTTAGATTACTATTTTTAGGGAATTATTCTATCTATTTAATATTATACATTAGGATTAAGAAATTTGATGCGTAATTAGATCTAGCATGTTTGAAGAGAATTAATGTAATCTTAGAGATAAGTTATATAATTCTTCATAAATTAATTAACTTGCTTAAGGGAATTTATTATTTTTAATGAAATCTTTAAAATATGCTATTGTGAAGAATTTCAAATAGGTATTTTTAAGATTAAGGTTAATAAGCTTGAGGAAGTTATTAAACTAATTTAAGAATTCCCCTAGTCAATGAAATTAAGAAGGATTTGAATAAATTTTGTGAATGTCACATAATAATTCTTAGGAGAAACAAAGTCTAGATACTAGTTGTTATGGAGAGACTAATGGACTATGCTCAGGAGATGTCAAGTCATGAGTACCAAGGAGGCAAAGATGCAAGCCAAGAGATTTCGAGTCCAATTAGCATGCCTCAAGGACATATCACAAGATCTTGAGTAAAGAAGATACAACAAGCCTTAAGTGTTCATCTACAAGGCTTGGTGAAGACGGTTAGTGAAGAACTTCAAGAATATCAAAGCTTGGGAGCCATTGCAAATCATGTTCAATACAACTTGGTACAAGTCAAAGTGGAGGATAAAGCTTGAAGGCCACCAGCTTTGGGAGATTAAAAGCTGCTGGTGTTGGTAGATTAAGGCTACCGGCCTAAGTTATCGGCATGGGATTCAAGGCCATTGGCCTAAGTTGTCGGCATGGGTTTCAAGGCCACCGGCTTAAGCTACCGACGTAAGTTTCAAGGCCACTGGTGTTTAAATAAAAGCCGTTAGCTTTCTTTTAATTGTGTTTGTAATTTAGTTGGTCATTAGGGCTTTTGGGAGGGACATATAAATACCCTCTTAGCCACATTTTAGAGTGGTTTTTGGAATGATATTGAATTAAAAGGAAACTTTGATATTCCTTTGTGTTCTTGCATAGAATACATGTTTTAAGACATTTAAGAGAGAATTGATCCCCTTTCTTATGGAGTGTTTTTAAATTAGAACAAGTCCTTTGTTCTAATTTCGTGATCGACAATTAAGAGAAACCTAACTCTAGTCTATCTTAGGGATTAAATTGAATTGATTACGAAGGTTTTTGCATTATTGTTGAGAGGGTCCATAATCTACAAAAGGGGTTCTCAAGCGTATTCACAAGGGTTCCCATATCATTTGGTATCAAAGCTTTAACTCTAGATTAGGTTATATCTTTCTTTGATTTAGTTCTTGTGTTTTGATTTGATATTGTGTGTTTATTGAATTTTATTTTGTTCATAAAAAAATTAGTTTTATTTAGGTCATATCATTGATTCGATTTGTTGTTTTATTTTGAAACACTAATTTGCGTTTAAAGAGTTAAAAACAAAAAGAAGAAGGAGAAGAGAAGAAAATTCGTAACAAAAAAAAAAAAGAGAGAGAAGAAGAAAAGAATTCGTGATAAAAAAAAGAAAGAAGAAGAATTCATCAATCCTTCTTGTTTGTCTGTGTATGCTTTGGGATCTATTATTGAAACTCCATTCATATCTATCGGGTCAATCTCTTAGATTGGTCCAAAAGCGTGATTCGTGTAAGAACATATAGGAATCGACTTGAGTGGTGTGAGATAGAACCTGTGAGTGAAATTGTTTGAGTGACACATGGGTGACCATCCCCATTTTGTGAGTGCAAACACAAAAGGGAGCATTTGTGAGGATTGTTTAAATTATTTTATTTCTAATGTGGTTTCTTTACAGCAATGTCAAACAATAGTGAAAGTAACAATATGAGTAATGGTGATGAGGCAAGGTATCATGAGGCTCAAGAGTCGCATTTTAGACGAATGAGTGAAACTTTGATGGCTATTAATGAGAAGTTGGAGTGTATGGATTTGAGACTGAGGGAAGTTGAGAGAGGGACTCTGAATCATAGTGATGGAATTAGAGTAGGTAGAAACCATGCATTTCCAATTGTTGATGTGGGGGATTTAGATGATGGTTATGTAGAGGAAGATGATGAGATTAGTGTTGTTTTTGGTGTGATGAGATTAGTGTTGTTTTTGGTGTAACGAGAGGTGGAAGAGGAGGTCGAGGTATAGGTAGAGGAAGAGGAAGAGCCTAGGGAAATCCTTATGTTGGCAGGATCCAGGGTAATGATGAATATGTAGATAAGAGTTTGGGTGGTATTAAACTGAAAATTCCTCAATTTCAGGGTAAATCTGATCCAAAGGCTTACTTATAGTGGGAAAAGAGAGTTGAGCTTATATTTGATTGTCATCAATGCAGTGAAGAGAAGAAAGTGAAATTGGCAATTACACAATTCCAGGATTATGCCATAGCTTGGTGGGATCAATTGGTGACAAGTAGGAGGAGGAATTTTAAGCATCCTATTGATAACTGGTATGATCTCAAGTCTGTCGTAGGAAGCAATTTGTTCCTAGACATTATCATCGAGAATTGATGCAAAGGCTTCAAGTTCTTAAGTAGGGTAGTCGGATTGTGGAAGACTACTACAAGAAGATGGAGATGATCATGACTAGGGTTAATATGCAAGAGGATATAGAGGCCACTATGGCATGTTTTTTTTAATGGATTGAATAAGGAGATAGCCGATAAGGTGGAGCTATATCAATATACAGAGTTAGAAGACATGGTGCATCTTGCTATCAAAATAGAAAAGAAACTCTAAGGTAGAGGGTCAACTATGTATGTTTCCAAACCTTGTTCCAATAATAATTCTGCTTGGAAGGGTTATGGGAAGAGTGATATTAAGAATGGAAGTAAACTTGTATCTGGTATAACAAAAGGGAAGATCGGAGTGGTATCAAGTGTGAAACCTAAAACTAAAGAACAAAAGGGGAGAAATAGAGATATGGAATGCTGTAAGTGGTAGGGGGTATGACATATTAGTAAGGATTGCCATAATAGGAGAACTATGGTGATGAAGAATGGTGAAGTAGTTACTGACAAGGAGGATAATAATGAGAGTGATGATGATAACATGCTTGAATTGGAGAGTTATAGTGAAGGGAACATAGAGGAACTGGTTAAGGAGATGTGCTGGTAGCTAGGCGTGCTCTTAATACCCAGTTGAAGGAAGATTGCTGTGAGGAGCAATGTGAAAATCTGTTTCATATTAGATGCCATGTTCAAGGCAAGGTGTGTAGTGTGATCATTGATGGTGGAAGTGTACTAATGTGGTAAGTACACTTTTGGTTAATAGGTTGGGTTTGTCTACCAAAACATATCCTAAGCTATATAAACTTCAGTGGCTTAATGATTGTGGCGAGGTTAAGGTAAATAAACAAGTTCTTGTTTCATTTACTGTTGGCAAGTATAACAATGAAGTGCTTTGTGATGTCGTTCCCATGCATGCTGGTGATATATTACTTAGTAGGCCATGGCAATTTGATAGTAAAACAAAGCATGATGGGTACCTTAATAGGTATTCATTTACCAAAGATGGGTAAAAGATAACCTTGACACCACTTTCCTCAAGGGAAGTATATGAGGAGCAATGTAGAATGGAAAGGTTAAGAATTGAGGTTGAAGGAAAAGAAAAGGAAGGTAAAAAGAGTGCTGTTGAGATTGAAATTTAAAAGAGTGAAAAGAAAATGAGTGGCAAAAATTAGAGAAAAGAGGGAAAAGAAAAAGGAGAGCAACATCGATCTGGAGAGAAAATAAAGAGGAATGTGAGTTTGATGGCTAGGTTAAGTGAGGTTAGATAGGCTTTGAATTCCAACAGGCCTATATTTGTACTTTTGTGTAAGGGGGGCTTGTTTGGCAACTAACGATCTTAACCCGTTTGTGCTTAGTGTGTTATTTGATTTGTTGCAGGAATTTAAAGACTTGTTTCTAGAGGAGATGCCTAGTAGATTACCACCCATCAGAGGCATACAGCACTAAATAGACTTCATTCCTAGAGCTGTTGTAACCAATAGGCCAGCCTACCGAATAAAGCCAAGTGAGGTGAGGGAGATCTAGAAATAGGTGGATGAGTTTCTAACTAAGGGGTATGTGAGGGAAAGTATTAGTCTTTATTCTATTCTTGTGATACTTGTGCTAAAGAAGGATGGGACTTGGAGAATGTGTGTAGACTGTAGAGCCATTAACAAAATCACTATAAAGTATCGTCACCCTATTCCTAGGTTAGATCATATGTTAGATGAGTTATATAGTTCTTGTTTGTTTACTAAGGTTAATTTGAAGTCTGGTTACTATCAAATTCACATGAAAGTGGGAGATGGATGGAAAACTGCATTTAAGATTAAATATGGCTTATATGAGTGGCTTGTCATGCCATTTGGTCTTACCAATACACCTAGCACTTTTGTGCATTTAATGAATCATGTGCTACAAGAGTACTTGGGTAAATTTGTTGTGGTATATTTTGATGATATTTTAATTTACTCAAAGTATTTGGATGATCATATTATGCATGAGCGATTGGTATTAGAAAAACTTAAAGAGGAAAAGTTATATGCTAATCTTAAGAAGTGTAGCTTTTGTATGGATAAGGTTAATTTCTTAGGTTTTGTAGTACCTAGTCAGGGAGTTGAGGTTGATGAGGAGAAGGTTAAGGCTATTAGGGAGTGGCCTAAACCTAAGATTGAGAATGCGGTGAGGAGTTTTCATGGCCTTGTTGGATTCTATAGGAGATTCATTAATGTGCTCAAAACCAAGAATAAGCACATACAAAACCAATTTGAAAGACAATCAAACAATGTCAATCAAACTAGTCTCAATCTCTTGAATAATGGCGTCAATTTCCAATGTTTATAACCAATGTTCTTCAATTAGGATGTGTTCAATCTTAAATCCAAATATGATATTGCTCTGATACCAAAAAAATGATGTGCCTAAACACACTTGAAAGCACATTCAAAAGACTTAAGAAAAACTATCTCAAGTCAAGGCAAAATCGGATCCAAAAATAAGGGCAAAATGACGTGAACCAAGTGAAGATATGATGAATTCCAAATGTCCAATGATATAATTAGAATACCACACTGATAACACCTTCTAACAACCTCTTAATTTCATATAATCCACGCAAATAAACCTCAAATGACAAAAGAAAAACCGTAACAAAAATAATCCCTCTCAAATAGTGAAGAACATGTCTCCTAGGGAAATTTTCAATGATGAACCAAATATAATTGATAGATACTTCAAATAAGCACAAGAATTCGTGAACAATAAGAAGTATTTCTGACTAAGAAATATCTCAATTCAACCATAGATATGACACACTAGAGAAGAAAAGAAATCACAACAAAATGAAATTGATATAACTCACAATTTCAAGATTTGCACTCGCCGCAATTTCAACTTCTTGGGATTGAAATTGATAAGAGAATTTGGAATTAGGAAAACCCTAAGCCCTCTCACGAAATGTGAAGTGTTTGTTCTGCAAAATTAAGCCTCCTCAAACCCTCTCTTAAGCAAGTATTTATACTTGCTACTCCTAGGGTTAAAAAGTGCTCAAAATTACAAGTTTGCCACTTTTAAGGTAGCTAGCCCTAAATGAAAATTACGAGGAAATAAAAGTGTCCCAAAACCAAAATACAACCAAAATAGTTCATAAAAGAATAAATATATAAAAGAAATGGTCTTCAAGATGCCGGTCTTCTATAGGATCCATCGACCTAGCTCATCGCCGTTTCAGGTCGGTCCATGGATAACCCACAAGCTGAGTCTGAGGGAGTTTGTCCATTGCCCTATAAAATATGATAAGTGTGCCTGTTGGAAAACACAATACAAGAATAATAGAAAAGAAGTTAATATATAAATAATTCTGGGGTCGATCTGCTCAAAACGGGCCCTCATCGCCAAAATTCGAATTCCTTTAGTTCTTGCCTTAATGATAGGTCTTGTCGGATTTTTATTCCTATCATTCATTAGGGGTTTTAGCACCATCATATCACCTTTGAATGACTTAGTTAAAAAAATGTTGAATTTGTTTGGGGTGATGCAGAAGAACATGCTTTCAATGAACTTAGGATAAATTGTGTAATGCACCATTACTTGCTTTACCTGACTTTGCTAAAACGTTTGAAATTAAATGTGATGCTAGTGGCATAGGAATTGGAGCTATTTTAATGCAGGATCAAAGGCCACTAATGTATTTTAGTGAGAAGTTGAGTGGAGTAGCTTTAAAGTATCCAACATATGATAAGGAACTATATGCCTTGGTGTAAGCTTTGCAAATGTAACAGCATTATCTTTGGCCCAAGGAATTTGTGGTACACACTAATCATGAGAGCCTAAAACATTTGAAGAGTCAAGATATGCTGAATAAAAGGCATGTGAAATGGGTGGAATTCATTGAGACATTCCCATATGTCATCAAGTATAAAAAAGATTTTGTGAGAAAATTACACAAGCAGGTGAAGGAATAGATTGAAAGCCAAAATGCTAAGGTAGTTGCTCATGTGAACAAGGGAAGACGGCCTATGGTGTTTTAACCAGGAGAATGGGTGTGGGTGCATTTTCGAAAGGAGAGATTTCCCCTTCAAAGGAAGTCTAAATTAAACCTAAGAGGAGAAGGTCCATTTCAGATCGTTGAGAAGATCAATGATAATGCATACAAAGTGGATTTACTAGGTAATTATAATGTCAGTGGTATATTCAATGTTACTGATCTGAGTCCTTTTAGTGTAGGAGATGTCTTTGATTCGAAGACGAATCCTTTTGAGGAGAGGGGGAGTTTTATGGAGAGACTAATGGACCAAGCTCATGAGATGTCAGGTCATGAGGACCAAGGAGGTAAGGATGAGAGCTAAGAGATTTCGAGTCCGATTAGCATGCCTCAAGGACCTATCACAAGATCTCGAGCCAAGAAGATACAATAAGCCTTGATTATTCATCTACAAGGCTTGGTGAAGACGGTTAGTAAAGAACTTTAAGGATATCAAAGCTTGGGAACCATTGCAAATCATATTCAATACAACTTGGTAAAAGTCAAAGTGGAGGATAAAGTTTGAAGGTCGCTAGCTTTGGGAGATGAAAAGATGCCAACGTTTGTAGATAAAGGCTGTTGGCCTAAGCTGCCAGCGTAGGTTTCAAGGCCACCGACCTAAGTTGCTGGCATAAGTTTCAAGGTTGTCAGTGTTTAAATAAAAGCTGCTAGCTTTCTTTTAATTGTGTTTATAATTTAGTTATTCATTAAGGCTTTTGGGAGGGACATATAAATACCCTCTTGGCCGCATTTTAAAGTGGTTTTTGGAATGATATTGAAATAAAAAAGAAACTTTGATATTCCTTTGTGTTCTTGCATAGAATACATGTTTTAGGACATTTAAGAGAGAATTGATTGCCTTTCTTATAGAGTGTTTTGAATTAGAACAAGTCCTTTGTCTTAATTTCATGATTGACAACTAAGAGAAACCTAAGTCTAGTCCATCTTAGGGATCGAATCAAATCGATTACGAGGGTTTTTGCATTACTGCTGAGAGAGTCCGTAATATACAAAAGGGGTTCTCAAGCATATTCACAAGGGTTCCCGTATCACTAGTTTTACCATCTTGAAGTTAATTATAATTTTTTTTCCTTTTCTTTCTTTCAATTTAAGCTTAGTTCATTAGTTAATATTCAGTTATAGGGTTTAGATTAATGAACCTCTATAATTTATCGATTAGATAATAGGGTGTAGGTTAGTATTAGTACTTGTAATTCTTGTAGGATAATATCCATATTTAGTATACTATATTACAAAATTTGATAGGTATACTTTCCTTACATCAAGTTTTTGGCACCATTGTCGGGGGTTTCGATATTAAGAATACTGATCACTTTATTCATTCAAGCATTTTTTTCTATTTCTTTTTTTTTTTTGGTTTCTTTTCTTCTTTAGTGGTGCATGACCAAAAATACTCCATCAGACGCGCTAATCTTTGATTTAGAGATTGAAAGAACAGTCAGGTGCCTACGTAAAACAATTCAACAGGTAGTGGAGGAATTAAATCAAAGGTCTCCTATAAGAATTAAAGTAGAAGAGGAAGAGGGCATGTTGGAAATCATGGGTGACAAAAACCAGAATCGATAGCAGACTATGTCCAATTGCTCCAAACCCTCTTTGGTTAGAGCTAACTCAAGTATTGTCAAGCCACTTGTTGTTGCCAACAATTTTCAAATTCAACCTTATATTATATAAATTGTGCAGCAATTCGTCTAATTTGAGGGATTACAAGATGAGGACCCCAATGCTCACATATCTAATTTTCTAGAGATCTACGACATCTTTAAGATCAATGGGGCTTCAAATGATGCAATCAAATTACGGCTCTTCCCTTTTTGTTAAGGGTTTGAACTTCCCCTTTTTGTTAAGGGTTGAACAAAACAATGGTTGAAGTTGCTTCCAAAGAGATCTACCACTATTTAGGGTGATATGGCTCAAAAGTTCCATAGAAAATAGTTTCCACCTGCTAAAATGACCAAACTTCGAAAGGACATGTCATCCTATGCACAATTAGAGACTGAGACCTTATACGAACACTTGGGAGAGATATAAGGAGCTGTTGAGGAGATGCCCACATCATGGCCTCCCTTATGGATGCAAATTTAAACTTTCTACAATGGTTTGAAATTATCAACTAGGAAAATGATAGATTCTGTTGCTAGAGAAACATTGAACACTAAAACACTTAAAGAGGTCTAATCCTTGATTGAGGATATGGCGATGAATAGCACTCAATGGGAAGGTGTTAGGGTGAGAAATAAGGTAGTGGGTATCTACAAATTAGATCCGGTGACAACTTTAGCTAATAAGGTTGATGCCATTAACAAGAAGTTGGATGCACTTTTTGTTAATCCCTAATGTAACTCGTGAGAGGTTGATGTAGAAGGAATTGGGACTTAACATCATTGGGAACAAGCAAACTATTTAAGAAACCACTCTAGACCACAAAATAACCCATGTAGTAACACTTACAATCTAGGATGGATAAATCATCCAAATTTCTTTTAGAGCAATTACAATCAAAATTAATAGAGGATGAATTTGCCTCCACTAAGATTCTAGTGACCACCATCACTACAAGAGAAGAAATCAAGTTTGAAAGAACTTTTAATTAAATATATTCAAACTAATGAGGTTAGATTATAGAATATTGAAACTTCTCTAAGAAATCAAGAAGCTTCCATCCATAATCTGAAAAATCAAGTGAGACAACTTGCAAAGAGTAACAAGAGACACTACCAAGAAACACCAAACCAAACCCTAAGGAGCATGTGAGAGTAGTGACTTGTAGAAGTGGAAGGGAGTTGTAGGTTAAATAGAAAACTATAAAAGGGATAGTAGGGAATGAAGAGGAAGTTAAGCAAAAATGAAAGGAGGAGCTACCAAAAGTGAATGAATACAAACAACCCATACCTTATCCTTAATGCTTGAAGAAAAACCGCTTTAATGAGCAATTCAATAAGTTTCTCAATTTATCTAAGTAGTTACATATTAACTTACCTCTTGTTGATGCCTTATCATAGATGCCAAAATATGAAAATTTCTTAAAAAATTTGTTATCCAATGATGTGCCTAAAACCAATATTAAGCACATGCAAAACTAATTTGAAAGACAAACAAACAATGTCAATCAAACTAGCTTCCAATCACATGAACAATGGCGTCAAATCCTTAAAGTTTATGATCGATTCTTCAACTAGGATGTGAATTAATCTTAAATATCCAAATATGATAGCTCTGATACCAAATTATGATGTGCCTAAAAGGGGATTAAGCACAATCAAATGGAACAAAAACCAACCTTAAATACAATCAACAAATTTAGTTCAACAATGTTAGGAATTTGCGAGATTCCTAATGGGTGCAATGAGATCCAAAATCAATAAATAATGAACAAATCCACCACAATGAATCAAATCCCTCAATACACACTAATCCAACTTGAAATATCACATGAACTTCAAGAATATTTAGCAAAGCACAATCGTGATCCCCTTTCCACAACAAATGCTTTCACGGTTCAACAACAAGTAAAATAAAGGAATAGAAATCAAGTATAAAAGGAACTCAATTAAGCACACTAATTCGAATAATAATGATTCAAATCTGACCAAGAAATTTTCTAATTCAACCCTAGATATTACACACTAGAGAAGAAAAAAAAATACAACAATTTGAAATTGATATGAGTCACAATTTCAAGTGTTGCACTCGCCATAATCTTAACTCTTGGGATTGAAATTAATAAGAGGAAATTGAACTAGGAAACCCTAAGTTATCTCACGTGAAAGTGAAGTGTTTGTTCTGAAAATTGGCCTCTCTTAAAAACCTTACTTAAGCAAGTATTTATACTTGCTCCCTTTAGGGTTAAAAAGTTCACAAAATTACAACTGTGCCACTTTTAGGGTGGCCGGTCCTAAAAGACAATTACAAGCAAATGGAAGTGTCCCAAAAGAAAGATTACAACATAAATAGTCCAAAGAAATAATTATAAATAAAAGTAGTCTTCATCATGCTAGCTCTTCCATAGGATTCATCAGCCCAGTTCATCGCCGGTTTAGGTCGGTTCATGGATAACCCATAAGCTGAGTCTTAGTGAGTTTGTCCATCACCCTGTAAAGCATGATAAGTGTACCTGTTGGAATATACAATACATGAATAAGAGAAAAGATGTTAGTAAACAAATAATTCCAAGGTCGATGTGCTCGAAATCCTTTGGTTCTTGCCCTAATGATAGGTCTTGTCGGATTTTGATTCCTATAATCTCATCGGGCCTAAAAAAGATTTGTCCTCAAATCTGGCAGATAAAATGCAGTAGAGACTCTGTTTTCTCCTTGCAATCCATCTGAAGTATCTCTGTAGAATCCCAATATTTGAAATACCATAGGGGGTGATTGTTTTCTCTCCTCCATTTCTATGATATATCTCATCTGCAACACAAATAATGACTCATTATCTAACGAGGTCTCCCCTATCTCAACCCATTCTACTAATTTTGTTTTCTCTTTTTCTAACTCATCTGTATGTCGCTGATCTTCATGGCCCTTTAATGGTTGGCACAACTGCTCATGGTCCTTTGAAACCTCTAAAAGTAGACACAACTACCTCTAAATAGTTTAGTCCTCTAGTGGTTGGCTCATCTGACCATGACTCTCAGGAACCTTTAATGGTTGGGACGTCTATGTCTGACAAGTGTTGTCCTCTGTATGTTGGCTCATGTAATTAAGATCCTTAGGAACCCTTGAAAGTTGGCATGTCCGCTTCTGCATAATTTGGTCCTTTGAAGGTTGGTTCATGTGGTTATGATTCTCAGGAATCTCTGATGGTCTATAGATTTGTTGCTGAACCTTTCAGACCTCCGAAGGTGACATCGGATATAGAATGATGCGTTTACCCTCTTTCTGGAATACATATGTATTTCTGAAGCCATCATGTAAGACTCGCCTATTATATAACCATGGCTTGCCAAGCAATATATGGGATGTACAAATAGGAAGAATATCACATTCAAGCTCATCACAGTACTTGTCCCCTATACTGAAGGGTACCCTAGCCCTTTGGGTCACATAAAGACCATCTTGATCATTTAACCAATGTAATGTATAGGGTTCGAGATGTGGGATAGTTTCAAGTTTCAACTTCGATACTAATGATGCAGCTACAACATTAGTACAACTACCACCATCAATAATGATTACGCACAAGTTTCCTTGTACCCTACAAGAAGTATGGAATAAGTTTTCTCTTTGTCCCTCATCAATGGTTGGAAAATAAGTCATGTCCCGAAGTAATATGTTTGTAGACAAATACAACTCACTTGACATTTTTGCTTACTAACTTCGATAACCACAATACACTTCACCACACCACGGCCACACACCCTTACACACCCACGGTGCTCACACTCAACCAATACAAGAAATGTTTATTGTTACTTCAAATAAAGTCAAGTGAAATAATTGAAGCACAAATAAATAATTCTTGGTACTTCAAGTAAAGTTAAATAAATGAAGTACAGACAATTATTTCTAAGTAGTTAAGAATTAAATTCACCCACAAGTGTTAAGTAATGAGTTCAATTACTTTCACACTTTAATTGTTTTGTTTGAATTCAAATTCCACTACTCAATTTTCCTTTTCTTGCTTTGGTTTCACACTGATTAACTTCATAATGGGTAGCACTTAAACACAAGCACAAAATACACAACTCATCGCCACAAAACTCCCTTGCTCACAGTTCCACCAATTCACGCCACCAATAATAATTCTCTATATTACACACACCAAAACCCACACAAAATGCACATACTTTTCACTAAATTTTACAAAACACAACAC
This sequence comes from Laguncularia racemosa, assembly GCA_037954665.1. Lineage (NCBI taxonomy): Eukaryota > Viridiplantae > Streptophyta > Magnoliopsida > Myrtales > Combretaceae > Laguncularia > Laguncularia racemosa. Next base: position 2,066,664 of record JBBMOL010000067.1, read on the forward strand.
CTCACACACACACCTTTTACACACATTGCAGCACACACATACACACTCTTCTACACTTCAACTTCTCCACTTCTATTCAAGTTTCAAACCGTAACTTCAACAACAAAGGCAACTCAAATTTCAAATTCAAAATGAGCTCAATAAATGCAAGATTCCATAAATGGTAAGAAGCTATTTCAAATTGAAATAACACACAATTAACTATGAATTAATGTATGTTTTGAAATGTCAATTTAACTTCTTAATGTGCACTTCAATTCTGATTTCAAATTTGAAAATGACAATTGTGATTCCTCCAATTTCCGAAAATGCACACACTACACAATTCCACTTCACAATTGTAACCCTTCCACAATTGGTAAAAAGTAATTTTCAAATTCAAATAACCATACATTAACTTCTTCAATCTTAATGTTTGTTTTGAAAATCAAATAATTTCAAATTCTTCCACACTACTCAAATCTAGAAATGCTCAATCACTCCTCTGATTTTCCGAAACAAACAATGTAAGAATCACAATTTTTCTCCCTACACAATTGCACTTCCGAAATTGCATTCAAAATGCACTACTTTCCTCTTCCTCCATGGTGAAGTCCACAACATAGAAGCTTCAACAAGTAATAAAAACTCATTCTAACATGCAGCAAATTCAACTTCTACTTAAGACAATTCACACCACTTCAAACAACAACAACAACAATTTCAATTTACTCCCAATTTCGGAATTGAAGATGTAAGAAGATGAACCCTAAATTTCCAAAATTCAAAATCAAATAACCCTTCTCACAACCTTAAGCTTTGATACCAAAAAGATGATGTGCTTAAAACCAAGATTAAGCACATGCAAAACTAATTTGAAAGACAAACAAACAATGTTAATCAAACTAGCTTCCAATCACATGAACAATGGTGTCAAATCCTCAAAGTTTATGACCGATTCTTCAACTAGGATGTGAATCAATCTTAAATATCCAAATATGATAGCTCTGATACCAAATTATGATGTGCCTAAAAGGGGATTAAACACAATCAAATAGAATAAAAACCAACCCTAAATACAATCAACAATTCCGGTCCAACAATGTTAGGAATTTGCGAGATTCCTAATGGGTGCAATGAGATCCAAAATCAATAAATAATGAAAAAATCCACCACAATGAATCAAATCCCTCAATACACACTAATCTAACTTGAAATATCACGTGAACTTCAAGAATATTTAGCAAAGCACAACCATGATCCCCTCTCCACAACAAATGCTTTCACGATTCAATAACAAGTAAAATAGAGGAATAGAAATCAAGTATAAAAGGAACTCAATTAAGCACACTAATTCGAATAATTATGAATCAAATATGACCAAGAAATGTTCCAATTCAATCCTAGATATTACACACTAGAGAAGAAAAGAAAACACAACAATTTAAAATTAATATGACTCACAATTTCAAGTGTTGCACTCGCCACAATCTCAACTCTTGGGATTGAAATTGATAAGAGGAAATTGAACTAGGAAGCCTTAAGTTCTCTCACGTGAAAGTGAAGTGTTTGTTCTGAAAATTGGCCTCCCCTAAAAACCCTACTTAAGTAAGTATTTGTACTTGCTCCCTTTAAGGTTAAAAAGTTCACAAAATTACAACTATGCCACTTTTAGGATGGTTGGTCCTAAAAGAAAATTACAAGCAAATGGAAGTGTCCCAAAAGAAAGATTACAACATAAATAGTCCAAAGAAATAATTATAAATAAAAATAGTCTTCATCATGCTAGCTCTTCCATAGGATTCGTCGGCCCAGCTCATCATCAGTTTAGGTCGGTCATGGATAACCCACAAGCAGAGTCTTAGTGAGTTTGTCTATCACCTTGTAAAGCATGATAAGTGTGCCTATTGGAATATACAATACATGAATAAGAGAAAAGAGGTTAGTAAACAAATAATTCCAGGGTCGATGTGCTCAAAATGGGCCCTCATCGCCAATATTTGAAATCCTTTGGTTCTTGCCCTAATGATAGGTCTTGTTGGATTTTGATTCCTATCATCCAATAAGAGAAAGTTAGAGGAGCTATCAATTGTTACACTGAGTGGGGAATATTCGGCAATTCTTCAAAACAAGCTACCAAAGAAACCAAAGGATTTGAGGAGTTTTAGTATTCTTTGTGTAATTGGTAACTTAATAATTGATAAGGCATTAGTAGATTTAGGAGTAACCATTAATCTATTAACATATAAATTATTTCAAAAATTAGGGCTAGGAGAGTCAAAACCCATACGTATGAGCTTGCAACTAGCTAATAGATTTGTCACATACTCTAGGGGAATTATAGAGGATGTGCTTATCTAAGTAGGAAAGTTTATGTTTGTGGTGGATTTTGTTATACTTGATATGGATGGGGACATAGAAGTACCTCTTAGCTTAGGTAGACCATTTTTTGTTACAGCGATGTCAATGATGGTAGGCTCATCTTAAGGGTAGGAGATGAAGAAATAACTTTTAAAATTTTCGAAGCTATGAAAAAATCTATTGATCATGAAGATACCTATTATTGTTTGGATGCTGCTAATCTCTCTGTTATTGATTGCGCATAGGAAATATTATCTTAGGACCCTCCAGAGTGCTGCTTACAGAAGAGAGTAGAGGAAATAAAAAGCCCTGAGTGTGTTGATGTAGCAGCTCAATTAACAACCAACAATTCCATTAATTGGAAGAAGAGATTCGAACAAATCAACATGAAGAAGGAACCACGGCTCAAACCCTCCATTGAAAATCCACCAATAGTGGAATAGAAGTAGCTCCTTGATTACTTGGAGTATACCTTTTGGAGGAGGATTCTAAGCTACTAGTGATTATAACTTCTAACTTAAGAACATACTAAAAGGAGAGGTTGTTAAAGGTGTTTAAGAACCATATAAAGGCCATTACATGGAAAATATTAGACATAAGAGGGATTAGTCCTTCATTTTGCACTCACAAAATATTAATGGAAGAAAGTTACAAATTGGTGGTGTAGCCTCAAAGAAGACTAAATCTTAATAGGAAGGAAGTAGTTAAGGCCAAAGTAATCAAGCTACTAAATGTAAGTATGATTTATCCAATTTCTAATATCTTATGAGTCATTCCTGTGTAGGTAGTGCCCTAGAAAGGAGGGATGGCAATAGTTCCAAATGATAAGAATGAATTGATCCTTATGTGCATGGTTATAAGCTAGAGGGTGTACATTGACTATAGAAGGTTGAATGATGCCACATGTAAGGATGGCTTTCCCTTACCTTTAGTTGATCAAATGTTAGGGCATTTGGCAAAACATATGTAATACCGTTTTCTAGATAGCCTATTTGGATATTTTCAAATACCGATTGTATCAAAAGATCAAGAGAAGATAACATTCACATGTTTGTACGGCACTTTCGCCTATAGGTTAATGCCCTTTAGAATTTGTAATGCATCAACAACGTTTCAAAGGTACATGATGGCCATTTTTGAAGACTGCATAGAGTATATCATGGAAGTCTTTATGGATGATTTCTCGGTTCTTGGTAATTCTTTTGACATTTGTTTGAGTAATCAGGAGAAAGTGTTATATAGGTGTGAAGAAACCAACCTGGTACTAAATTGGGAGAAGTGCCATTTCATGGTATAGGGAGGAATTGTCTTGGGACATAAAATATCACATAAGGGTATTGAAGTATATAGTGCCAAGATTGACACCATTGCAAAACTTCCACCCCTAACTTTAGTTAAAGCAGTAAGAAGCTTTTTAGGACACGCTAGGTTCTATAAATGATTTATAAAGGACTTTCTAAAATAATTAGACCTTTAACCAAGTTATTAGAGAAAGATCTGTCTTTCATTTTTTTCACAGGATTGCTTAGATGCCTTTAATTTATTAAAGGACAAACTAATAAAGGCTTCCATTGTGGTTGCACCCAATTAAAGCTTACCATTTGAGCTAATGTGCAATGCAAGTGACTTCGCAATTGGAGTAGTACTGCCAGTATTAGGATAACAACGGGACAAGCATTTTCAACAAATTTACTACACTAGTAAGACTCTTACAGATGCATAGGAGAATTACACAAAGCTAAAAAAGAGCTCTTAGTAGTAGTTTTTGCATTTGATCAATTTCACTCTTAATTCTATCAAAGGTTATTGTATGTACTGACCATTATGCTTTGACGTATTTACTGATAAAAACGGGTGTTAAGCCATGGCTTACCAAATGGATTCTTTTGCTACAAGAATTCGATTTAGAAATCAAAGATAAAAAGGGCATCAAAAATTTAACGGGAGATCATCTATCAAGATTGGAAAATTCCAAGTTAGAGAAGTTAGAAGAACATGACATCAATGATGAGTTCCTAGAAGAACAACTTTAAGCAATAGCCTAAGTAAGGGAACAAAAAACTCAATTGTTTACGGATATTGCTAATTATATTGTGGCTAACATTCTTCCAAAGGAACTATCACACCAACAAAAGAATAAATTCTTTGTTGACATGAAGTATTTCTTTTAGGAGGATCCATTTTTATTTAAGGTTTGTGCTGACCACATCATCCATCAATGTTTATCCCATGAAGAAAGATGGCAAATTCTGACCCATTGTCACTCTAGACCAACTAAAGGACATCATAGCACTAATAAGACAACTCATAGGGTCCTAGAATCGAGATTCTATTAGCCTACACTCTTTAGGGATGCCTATAGGTACATAGAACTCTGTGATAGTTGTCATCGTGTAGGAAATATATCCCGAAGGGATGAGATGCCACAAAACCCTACCTTGGTATGTGAAGTATTTGATATTTAGGGAATAGATTTCATGGGCCCATTTCTTAACTCCAATGGGAATAAATATATTTTAGTAGCCATTAATTATGTATCAAATGAGTTGAGGCTCAAGCTTTGCCAACTAACGATGTTAAGGTAGTAATGAGGTTCCTTAAAACCTTATTTTCTTGATTTGGTGCCCCAAGAGCAATTATTAGTGATAGGAGAACACATTTTTGCAATGTGCAACTTGGAAAAGTGTTTAAACACTATGGTGTTACCCATAAATTAGCTACCCTGTATCACCTATGTAAAGTCCCAAAATTTTCAAAGAGACTATACAAAAATTAAAGAAAATAAGCAGAATAATAAATACTTCTACGTCGGGGTAGCGAGAATAACAATCTCACTATATTAATTTTTTTTTGAGAAATGTATGACAAAAATTCAAATATTGCAATGCATAAATATTATCTTAATAATTTGCGATAATAATAGGTTTTAAGAATAAAACAATTAGAAAGAACAACTTTTGCAAAGAAAAGAAGATAACGAACGTAACAAATTAAATTGTATGAAATATATTACTGAATAAATTTAGGAAGCAAAGTAATTGAAAAATATTCAAATATAGGTATATAAACGGATAAATAAAAATAATTGTAAGTCCTAACTTTAGTTTGGATAAATTAAATTAAAAGAATAAATTCTCTGAAACACAAATTTCAAATAATATTATGTTAAATAATGAAATTAATTTAAATTATAGATCTAGGAATTTTAAATGAAAATTTAGAATAAATATTTATGTCCAGGAAAATTAGATTAGCTTAGACGTAAGCTTTCGTAATAAAACACTAAAAATGCAAAATTTAAAGATATTCTCGTATGCGAGTAGAATAATAAAATAGGGACATTGTAATATATAATATAATATAAATATATATATATATACACCATTGTAAAAAAAAAAAACGAAAAGCAGATTTTTCAAATCTGCTGCAACATCTATCCTCTCTTCCAGACACAACGTCAGGCGACAGCAGCATCGGTCCTCAGTCGTCTTGTCCCTTCTCTCTTCTTTTTCTTTTCTTTTCTTCTTCTTCTCTTCTTCTTCTCATCCAAGCTACGTCTCCTTCAACAGCTTCAAGTCACGTATGCCCGGCCTTCACCCTGATGGCAGTAGTAGCAGGTCTGGAACCCCGCCATCCGAATCGTCACCATTGAGTTGAAAGAAGGAGCTACACGTAGAGGTGGGGATGTCGGCGTACGCGATCACGTGCCTCTAGCGGCGATAGCAACTATGGTGACTACAACGACACAGCAACGATGGCAACAACAGTGGCAGCGATACACAACAGTGACAGCAACAACAACAACAACCAACGACCATCTAACAATGGCAGCAGCGGCGACAACCACAACCGCAACAACTGTAATAGAAGCAACAACGGTAATCCCCATAGCAACTGTAATGACGATCCCAATGATAGCAGCAACGATGACTCCAACAGTGGTAGCAACCACGACCATAACGACAACAACAACAACATCCACAAAAATAGCAGCAATAATGACGGCCATAATGACGATAATGACGACAGCAACATCCAAGCCTCCATGGTGATCTGGTCTCCAGCATAGGTGGATGACGGACCAGCGGAAGAGGGAGGGTTATGAGGTGCAGCAATGTGTTTGTATGTGCATGAGGTGGAGGAGCTGCCCTATTGCAATCGTGTGTGTGTATGTGAAGGGGAAGAAGGAGCTGAGTGTATAGTGTGTGTAAGGATGTATGTATGTGACGGTGGGTGGTGTGTATGTATGTATGAGTGAAGGAGTGCGGGTGAAGGATAGTGTGTGTGAGGATGTGTGTGTGCAGGTGAAGGTGTAGTGCATGTAAGAGTGTATGGCGATGCATGGATGTAGGGGAATATGTATGTGTGTGTGTGCATGGGGGTGTGTAGCGTATATGGAGATGGGTGTATGTGGCAATAGATGGTGTGTGTGTAAGGATGCGTACATGTGTGGGTGAAGGTATGCGGGTGTAAAGGTGTGTGTATGTAAGTGTGTGTGGTGGTGTGTGGGATGTAAGAGGATGTGTGTGTGTGTGTGTGCGTGAATGAAGGTGTGTAGTGTATGTGATGGTAGGTGGTGTGTGTGTATATGTGGGAAAGGAGGAGGCGAGTGTGTAGTATGTGAGTATGCATATTGAAATGGTGTGTGGTACATATATGTGTGTGTGGATATGGAAGGTGGGTGTGATGTATATGGAGATGTGCGTATGTGTAGGTGATAGCGTATGGTGTGTGTAGGGATGTGTGTAAGTGTAGGTGATGGTATTTAGTGTGTGTAAGGATGTGTGTATAGGTATATGATATGGTGTGAGGGTGTGTGTAAGTGTAAGGAAGGAGGAAGCATGTGTGTGTAATGCTTGTGAGTATGTGCGTATGTGCATGATGTGTATGTAGCATGTGCGGCATGTGTGTATAAAGGTGTGCGGTGTATGCAGTACGTGTATATGTATGTGTAGGATGATATGTGGTGTGTGCGAAGTGGTGTATGCATATAGATGGTGTGAGGTGTGTACGGTTTGGGTATGTTTGTGTGAATTGCCATGCGACATGTAAAAGTATGTGAGTATGTATATGGGAGGTGTGTAATGTGTGTGGAGTATGAAGGTAAGTATGTATACGTATTTGGAGTGTAAGGTGCATGTGGGGTATGTGTGCATATATGTGTTGGTGGTGTGAAAAGTGAATGAAGTGTGTGTGTATGTAGGCACTAGTGGTGGTGTGTATGTAGACTTGAGGAGAAAGGGGGATAATAAAGTGCAGTTGCGTGTGCGTGTAATTAGGTGTGTGGTATGATTGTGTGTATGTACATGTAGGTGCGTGCGCGGTGTGTAAAGTGTGTATGTATATGGATAGGAGTATGTTGGTGTGTGTACGTGGTGTGTAGGAATGGCTGGTGTATGTATGGTGATGGAAGCATGAGTGAGGATGGAGACTAGTAGAGAGGATGGGAAACCCTATAGTGGAGGTGTCAACAAAGGAAAGAAGAAAGAATGGAAAGGTGAAACTGAGGAAGAAGAGGGAATTGCATGAAGAAGGTGAGTGTGTCTATGTGTGAAAGTAAATGGGAAGAAGAGATGTTTATATTGGTGTAGATGGTGAAGCGAATGATTTGAGCAACGTCCAAGATGATGGCTTAGGGAGTATTTGGAATGAAATGGATTTCACAATGGAATGTTCAAAGGATATCGAGGAAGATCATTTGTGGCCAAATACCTTAAGGCAAGACCTTTAGTTGTCCTTTCTAAGGGTATCTTGCATACATGGAAGAAGGAATTCCAAATTTGGCATATTGAAGACATTCCATTGCTCGACTTTTGAACAAAGAAAGCAGACAGTCAATCACAGCAACTTGGGGTATTGGAAGCAATGATTCATAGGAAGATCGTTCCTTCTGGAACCCTGTATCAGAATCACATTGAAGAAGTGTTCTCTTGTTCACCCAAAATTCCTTAAGGAGGAGACTTTACGCCTTGCCATCAAATGTAAGATGAGCAGAGTACATATATCAGGAGCTGGAAAGCTACCAAAGTTAGGTGGAGATGCGGCCTTCTATGGTTGGTTGTGGAAGCATCGCAGAAGGACACCGATTTCAAGAGGAACACAAAGGGGTTACCCGCTGGAATCGCTCGACTCTGGCTAGGACTACGATGACCCTAAACAAGTGAGTGGGAAACTTAATGATATGCTACCATGTTATGTTGTATGTTGATTGCTATGTATGTGAAATTGCTGTTTGTTGTATTTGTAATTGATTGTGATTATTGCTAAGTTGAGTTATGTAGTGGGGATTAATGAGTTAGGAAAGAAGTTGTAAAGAGTGTAGAGGAATGAATGGTCCAATGGCATCGATGTCGTTACCTTAATGATAGCACTTAGCGCCATATTTCTAGTGCTATTACTACAAGCTTAACTCATGATTTAAAATTGTTTTCTTTCAAATCAAACCAGAACATAAAAACTTAGCTTTTCCTTCTAGAGCTATCGAGCGGGTGTGCTTAGTTGGAATAGGTTCTATAGATGTCATTATGTATACATGTCAGAGTCGGTTCCTAAATGTGTTCATATACCTAGGCAAACTTAATTTCCTATTATATCTACACAATACACTCATGAACCTAATCATACAAATCAAGAGTGAAATCTTGATTTTACAACTCAACGATCGCATTTTCTTACCCTCTTAAGTATGTAAGGGAAAGTGTCTAGTAAATTGTCCTTAATTAAAGGTGTGTCACAAACATATATATATGTAGATATGTATATATATATTATACACAAATGTCTTAAGGACATCAAAAGGAAGATACGAGATGACCTTATTGGCTCTCGAAAATGTGAATAATAGAGCACTTGAGAAGTGCGATGACGCAAAGGTGTTAGATAAGATGATTGTAAATCAACCCCGAGTGGTTAGTTTGACATTTAAGACAAATGACATAGAGGTGTCAGATATAATGATTGTATATTAACCTCGAGTGGTTGGTTTGACATTTAAAAGAAATGGCATAGAGAGGTGCCGAGTTAATTTAATTTGTTGTAAAACTGGATAAGTCCATGTCTACGGGGTCTGGGTTCAGTGTCTGTCTTGACTGTTAAGAAGGGCATGATCTTTGTTGTTGTGGGGAGTGTGAAATGAGAATTGATTATGATTGTACATGTTGTTTGACCACCTTAAATCAATTAATTAAGGAAGTAGACCTGGTTAAAACCGGACATGCATTTTCATGAGACATTACATGAGATTAAAGGCCATCACTGCTACAGGGCTCGCCGATGTAATCAAGAGGATTATTGTTTTGCCAAGTGCGAACTAAGTGATTAGGGGATTATCGCACCTTGACGGTTTTGAGCCGATCAGTCCTTGAGGGTTTTGCTCCGTCTAATGTAGAGAGGTACGTGAACATTCACTATTGATTTAAAAAGATATCATAATTAATAAAGTAATAAGATAAATAAACTGGGTAATGACCTGGGCACTGATGGTAGCTTCGGAATCCCCAACCCAAGGTCAAGGGAGGGCGTAAACCCTAGACTTCACGTCGGTTATCGGAAGACCACGTGAGATGCTGCATTCATATGGTTGTTCGTGTATAGCATATGTTTGATAACTTGATTTGAATTTGCTTGTGTGGACATAGCATTGAAAGTGTTACCATCCCATTCACTAAGCCATAGTGTGCTCACCCCCTCACAAACTCTTTTACAGGTAGCGATTACGAAAGTTCAGGATGGGATAAGATGTGAAGTGTTGAGAGTTTTGGAAGACCAGAACAGTAAAGTAAGAATAGTGAATGATAGATTTATTTAGATGAAATGTTAAGACCCCCATGTAAATAGAATTTGAAATTGAGAAACTTAGGGTTTATTCTATTTTATTGATTGGTAGGGGATACCGATTCTCTACGATCATGGTTGATTGTGGGATATGGGATCCATAGTTATATTTTATTATCTAAATATATAGACTATGATTAGTCGTAAATGTAATTAATTACTTAGAGTCTTACGATCTTTGGCTCGTAAGACGATTATCATGTAATGGGTGCACACATGCCATGATGATTTTAGTGGAGACTTCTAAGCCCTCTTTCAAGACATGATGACCTGTAAACAAGCGATCAAATGGAAGTTGCCAATAGGGATCTTAAGCAGATCTTAAAAAGGATTGTGGAACACCATAGGAAAGATTAGTCCAATAAGCTAGGCAATGCCCTATTGGCGTATAAGATGACTTACAAAATACCGATAGGAACTACTCCCTATAGACTTGTTTATGGGAAAGTTGGCCACCTAACCGTAGAAATTAAACATAAGGCTTTTTGGGCTACTAAATTAGCTACTTGAGATTTTAAATGTGCAGGTACTCATATGAAACTTCAATTAAATGAGCTTGATGACTGGCATGTTATGGCATGTGAAAATTCCAAGCTCTATAAAGAGAGCTAAAAAATACCATCACCAAAGAATCAAGTAAAGGAGGCAATATAAAGAAGGTGAATATGTTTAGTCATGTAACTCGCATCAAGGTTATTTCTAGGAAAATTGAAGTCTCAATGGTCTGGTCCCTTCATGGTTACTCATATCTTTCCTTATGGAACGATTGAAATTATACATCCCGAAAAAGGTACGTTTAAAGAAAATGGTCAAAGACTAAAGCTCCACTTCAGAGGAGGAGAATTTGTATCAAATAATAGGGAGCAATTTCATCTCAACCCTATTCCAGGTTTGTAAATAAGAGAAGTGCGCTAAGCTAATGACGTTAAATAAAAGTGCTTCTTAAGAGGCAGTCTAAGTTTAGTTTTGCAATTAAGTTTTCATTAGTTTATTTTAATTTAATTACATTTATTTTTACACCTAGTTATTGAAAAAAAAAAGTAAGCTAATTTTTTTTGGGAGTTAGACATTACCACCAAACACGATCGTGTTGAGGAGATGTCAAATATAAGACATTTTCTAGATGTGACATGACCATCAGACACGAGCATGTTGAAGTTGTGTCAAGACTACTTATCGAAAATATTTTTTTTTCCTAGAGCTACACAACTTTTTGACATGGTCATGTTAAGGTCGTGCCTAATGGGGTTTTGAATTATTTTTTTTTTTTAGAGAAACACGACCTATAGACACAATCATGTTAAGGTCATGTCATAACATTTGAAGAATGTTAATTATTTGCAAGAGTTACACGAACTTTAGACATGGCCATGTCTAAGGTCATGTTAGGTGTGCCTTGTTTTAATTTTTTTCCAAGAGATACACAATCTTTAGACATGGTCGTGCTTTAGCTGTGTTGACCTTGAATTATTCATTTTAATTTTCTAGGCACAAACATGAGCTTAACATGATCATGTTAACCTAGTGTGTCACCCTTTATATAAAAGGGTTAGGCATGTTCACAATCATTATTTTACACAAACATGCGCTTTTTCTTCAACACACACATAAACACAAACACTACAATACGCACTTTGCACTTTGATTTTTCCGGATTCTTCATCAAATTCCTACTTATGCAAGGTAAGTTTCATGATTTTGACACTCAAATTTTGCTATTTTCTCTTTTTCTTTGATGATTCAACTCAGCATTGGACTAGTTATTAAGTTTTTTTTTTTTTTTTTGCTATTTGCAATTTTTGCAATTATTAGCTAATCTATGTTGTTCTTTCTTGGTAAAAATTTTCTATGGCATGTTTGAGTTTTGTGGATAGATACGAGACAAGCATGACCATATCTATCCTAATGCAGGTCATATTCATTTTTGTGTTATCGATTATTTGAAGAACTATATTGTTTTTACGTACTTTCCCTTCATACAATCTTAATGAATGGTATATGGTTACATTTAGGAAGTTTTAGTCTTTTGATTCTTATAATTAAGGTGATAATACTACTAAATTTTAAAATTGACTTGGATTGAATCATTTGACAATGTTAGCACTAGGCAATTGACTTATATTAAGAAATCTATTTCCTTGTTGGTTTAGTAGCAAGTCTATACATTCTGAATCAGAAGTACAATTATTTGTGTTAAATTATATTTTCTTTTCTGTTTAGACAAATGGCACCTAAATAGAGCCAAGCTAAACAACTAGTTCAACATAAGGGTTAACTAGGAGCATCTACTTTCTCAGCTAGAACTTCCATCTCAACTGCTCCAATGGCATTACCACCACCACCAAATCATCTTATGCTTGAGTTCATAAAAACAACTAATTTAGATAGATATAAAATGCTAAAAAAAAAAAAAAAGACTTTCAATTAAACACTTTGCCTTGATTAGGATGTTATTTAGAGGCTTTACATGGAGGATGAGGTAAAAGGCTTAATAGGAGGTGAAGCTTTGAAGTGATTATTCTCGTTAAGGGTCCTAGTCTACCGATAGTTGACCCTAGAGTTCTTAATGACTTATAAATTAGATCATGAAGGGATCATGAATTGCTTAAACTTTAGAATCCGAGACCAGCCTTATTGGATTTCTATAGCTAAGTTAGGTATATATCTAGGATTTATATGATGATGATTACGCAAATTTTGAAGAATTTGTAGCTTTACCATACCAACTCCCAAGAGAGGTTCCCTATTGGTCATATTAAAGAAATATAAGCGACTAGCACACCTATAATCCCAAGGCTTCTAGGCCTTCTTACCTCCGTAACCTTGCCTATTAAGTAATCCATTGGCTATTATCTCATACAATAAGTGGAAGGGGCAAAAGTATAGGAGTAGTATCCACCCATGATGTTCTCTACCATTATAATATGATCAAGAGATATTTAGTGAATCTAGTGATTCTTTTAGCATTTTTTATATATCACTAGGCTATGGATTCTAAGGTAAGAAACATTTATTGTAGCCTATATATCATTGTCCTAGCAAGAGCAATCGGAACTTTACATAACCCCCCTCTTATGACCTCTCTCAAGGAATTAATTCCTATTAAATCGAACTCCTTTTGACAAATGCATTTACTTCTTAAGATAGAGGAACAATAAGAAGCAAGGTTAAGTCGATCGACTAGTGCCAGTAAAGGTGCAAGATCTTCTTGGGAGAGAGTTGAACACAAGGTAGATAAAATGATTAAGAAGTTTGGGAAAGTCTTAGATTTGCAATGCCATTATCACATGGACCTTGCAAGAGTGTTTCAAAGACAAAATTGATTGGAAAGGTTTGATTGCACCACGACTACACAATTTAATATAAATATAGGTGAGGAGATCCCAAGACCATATGATGATGAAAGCGATGAAGAAGAGCAAGATGAGGAGGAAGAAGAAGAAGAGGGAGGTGAAGAGAGTGAAGAGGTAGAAATGATGGATGTGGAAGAACAAGAGGATGAGGAAGAAGATGAAGAAGAAGATGAGGAGGACGACAATCATGCTTACAGTGACTAATTTTTTTTTTATTTTCTTTGATGTATTAATGAGACCAATGTGGCTTGCAAAAGTAGATTGTAATAACTTTTTCTTTTCTTTTAATTGCAGTTTTAGTTTCTATTCCTTTTTTCCTTTTGTAGCTTTTACATGTTTAGAGTTTCCAAGATTAACCATATTATACGTTGAGCTTGTTTTGGAATGGAACAGATGCCATATTCAAGAGAGTACTAGTTCTTTTCCCCATTACCTTCCTTAAACTTTTGTTTTCTTTGATTTTCATTTTACTACTTTTTCTTTCTATTAGTACATTGAGGATAATGTGTAGCTTTAACTGTGGGGAAGAGAGTTATAAAATTTGTGGTTATTTAAGAAATCAATTTGTTCATTTCACTTAGAAATCATTAACTTGCAATTTGGTATATGGTAATTCTTTGGATAATATTGAACGCTTGATTAATAAGTGCTCTAAGGATGCTTTAATTAATTTTAATAATAAAATCTTTATAGAGTAGAGTTACTTATTATTTAGTTTTGAATTTTAAGATTTAGCAATTTGAATAACATCAATAGTTGAGAATTAGTCATGGATTTCTTTTAAGCTTACCCCCCCCCCCCCCCCCCCCCCCCCCCCCCCCACCCTACAATGGATATTTTTAGAGCTAAATAATCCTTGATAAGTAAATGGTTGATACTTATCATTTGAAAATTTCTTGAAAAGTCATTATAGTTAGAGATGAAATAAATAAAGAGGATAAATTTAATTGAATAAAGTTTAGCTCTAGGCCTCATTGACTTAAGTAATTAAGCCTACGAGGTGCCTCCTTTATGCGAAATAGCACCTGTTAACTTGAGTGACAAGTTGAGGATTATCGATTCAAAACTCGCTAAAAGGGTCAATAGAAGAGTCCATGTAAAGGATAAACATAAGTAAATAAACTCTATTAAATAAAGGTAGTGGATGGTTTGAAGGGATATCTTAAAACCTAGTAGCTTAAGATCATTTAGTCTAAGACTAATTGACCAATGAAATTGCTTTTAAATTAAAAAAAAAAAAAAAAACTCTTTCAAACAAGAAATATACTAGAGGAATGATTAAAGGATAATTTAATGTATTTATGTTGAATTATGGTGTTTAGCAAAATTGAAGAAGGGGTGTATACATTTTAGTAAAGAAAAGTGTTTATGACTTTTTCCTAATTAAGGAGATGATAGTTTGAGTTTTGGAGTCTTGGAAGTTCTTTGTTAAATGATATATGTAAACTTTGATTTGCATTGATTAATTAGTAAATTCAAATCTTTTGTATGTTTAAGGTGGTTGGTTAAGTGAAAAATATAAGAGTTGTCGTTAATTTTCTTTTGAAACTACAAGATAATTAAGAGTTTGTTTTTTAAGTTATTATAGGGTTAAATAAGATCTTGCTAATTGGTTTGTTGAATAGTAAGTTGATTGAGTATCTTTTGTCCTACTATTTGATTTGATTAATTTGCTTGGGGACAAGCAAATACTTAAGGTAGGGAAGTTTGATAGGTGCTTAATTAGATATATATATATATATATATATATATATGATTTGAAGTTTTTTTTTCCCTTATTTTGGCATGTTTTTGAAGAATTTGAATTTTAATTGTGTAATATTTTGATTTTAGGGATTTGATGGATAATTAAATGAAAAAGGAAGAAAATGTGTTTAATTTTACTCAATTTAGAGCTAAATAGAAGAAGTTATTGATTTTTGAAGATCAATACGAGTAGTGGACATAACCATGTCAAGATCGTGCTGAAATTGAAGCTTAAGAGCCAAGAGTTGCATGGGGGCTAAACATGACCGTGTTTATTGGTTACATATCTCTAAAAAATAATTATTTCTAAGCATGACTTAGACATGACCTCTAAACATGACCATGTCTAGATCGTGTTAACTGCAGCGTCCAATTTTCAAAGTTTTTTATTGACGATTTTGACATAACCCGAAGCACGATCGTGTTAGACAGCGTGTTAGCCTAAAAATAGAATTTTTGGCACACACTATATAAAGGACAAGGGGGACTCAAACTCAAAGGGGAGAGAAGAAGTTTTTTTTTTTTTATTTGTTCTAAGGTTTTTTTAGACTAGAAGGTTGTTTTTCTATACTTCAAGAAATTAGGGTTTTTCTTCAATTTCTTTGATGATGCATGCTTTCACATCATTGATGATTTTTGTTTTCAATATGATTACAGCTTAATTTTTCTTAGTATCTACACTTGTGGATCCTAGGATTACTATGCGACTAGATTTATTATTATTCAATTAATTCTTAGATTTCTTGACTCATGCATGTGTTTTTGGTTTTGTTTAGATTAATATTTTTAGGGTATTATTTTATCTATTTGATATTACACATTAGGACTAAGAAATCTGATGTGCAATTAAATCTAGCATGTTTGAAGAGAATTAATGTAATCTTAAAGATAAGTTATATAATTCTTCTAAAATTATTTAATTTGTTTAAGGGAATTTATCATTTTTAATGCAATATTTGAAATATGATATTATGAAAAGATTCAAATAAGTATTTTTAAAATTAGGGTTAATAAGCTTGAGAAAGTTATTAAACTAATTTAGGAATTTTCTTGATCAATCAAATTAAGACGGATTTGAATGAATTTTGTAAGTGTCACATAATAATTCATAGGGAAAACAAAGTCTAGATATTAGTTTTACCATCTTGAAGTTAATTATAATCTATTTTGCTCTTCTTTCTTTCAATTTAATCTTAGCTTATTAGTTAATATTCAATTATAGGGTCTAGATCAAATAACCTTTATAATTTACTAATTAGATAATAGGGTGTAGGTTAGTATTAGTACTTGTAATCCCTGTGGGACAATATCCATATTTAATACACTATATTACAAAATTTGATAGGTATATTTGCCTTACATCAATACGTTTCATCATAGTCCATTCCTTTTTCTTGTGAATATCCTTTAGCAACTAATCTAGTCTTATTTCTAACAACTTTTCCATCTTCATCTAAATTAGTTTTAAATACCCACTTTGCTCCTATTATAGATTTATCTTTTGGCCTCAAAACCAAACTTCACACATTATTCCTTTGAAATTGGTCAAGTTCCTCTTGCATTGCATTGATCTAATTATTGTTTTTAAGAGCTTTCTTCATGGAAATTGGTTCTATTTCAAAAATCAAGGTAAAATGATTTTCAATTTTCTTTAGGCTGGATCTTATTCTAATTCCATGGTCAACATTGCCAATAGCTAACTCAAGTGGATGAGATGATCTATACTTCCAAGTTCTAGAAGAATTTTTGTGAGTTTCTTGGCTTTCAAAGGGTACTTCAACAGTTTTTTTTATTCCAAGTTTAGATGAACTTCTACTAATTGGTTCTACTAAGTTCGTCTTGGATTCTAATAATCCTTTAGCCTTAGAATTTGAACTTAATCCTAATCTTTCACACTCAAAATTTCTAGATAATCTCTCCTTATTAAAAATTAGTGGTGCGTTATCATTTGAATCATTATTATTATCGATTTCATCTATAAACTTTATGTTGACTAATTCTTCTACAATTTTTGTTGATTTATTATATATTCTACAAGCTTTACTACTTAAAAAATAACCAAGAAAGATTTCTTTATTAGCTCTTCGCTCAAAATTTCCAAGATTAGAACAATTTTCTTCTAAAAATATTTCCTGTCAAAAACACAAAAATATGAAACCATAGGCTTCTCACCTTTGAAAAGTTCATAACATGTTTTATTTGTAAAAGGCCTTATATTGACTCTATTAATGATATAATAAGTTGTTGAGGTAGTTTTTGCCTAAAAATAGTTTGCTATACCACTAGAATTTAATAGAAGTACAAGTCATTTCTTGAATGATTCTATTTTTGCTTTCAACAACTGCATTTTGTTGAAGAGTATATGGTGAAGAAAAGCTACAAGTAATGCCATTCTCTTCACAAAAAGTTATAAACTCATGATTTTCAAATTCTCTTTCATAATAAGTTCTTAGGTTGATTATAGAAGTTCTTTTTTCATTTTGAACTCTTTTTGTAAAACTTTTAAAAGATTTGAATGCATCACTCTTGTGATGTAAAAACATAATCCATGTATACCTTGAAAAATCATCAACTATAACAAGACTATATTTGCTTTTACCTAGATTAAGTCTTTGAGTGGAACCTAATATATCCATATGTAGAATTTCTAGTGGTCTCTTTGTTCAAATCATATTTTTGCTTTTATGAGAAATTAAAACCATTTTGTTTTTAGAACAACAAGAGCATTGAATAGCTTCCTTGATAATCATTTTAGGCAAACCTTTTACTAAATCAATTTTTTGCTAACCTCACAAGCCGATTAAAATTAATATGTCCTAGTTTCCAATGCCATATGTGAGCTTTATCTTTTATTGTCAAGAAACAATTTTTTGTATCAACTTCCAAAGGTTTAATTTTATAGATATTTCCTATCCTAAATCTTTCCAAAAGCTTTATTATTCCACTTTAATCAAAGCTATGCAATTATCTTTTTTTAAGATTATTTAAAACCTTTATCACATAATTAACTTACACTTAACAAATTGTGATTCCTAGGAGCCAAGTTTCACTAAGATATCTTAGGTTGGCAATGAAGATGGGTTTAAAATGGTTTTAGCTAAGGTTTCATGAGCCGCTCACTAGATATGACTTACCAACAAGCACACACAACTGAGATTCACCACTTGATATGATGCACAAATAGCAAAGTCCAAGGTACTCACTACAATCCTTGCTGAAGGAATTGATAAGAGTGAAGGTATTTGGGAGCTCAAGAACTTTTAAATATAGGGGTAAATGTTAATGGAGTTCAACTGATTTTTTGGCTTACATTGTAGGAGACTATATATAGTAAGTTCCAAGGGTTACATTACTCAGAGTGGAAAATCCTAAATAGCGCATTCAAAAAATTCTTGTTAAACAATTAAAAAAAAGATAAAAAAACAAATATTTTTTGAATGCGTGCAAAAGTCAAATGTCAAAGACATGTGGTAATGCAATATTGGATGTGTCGCTAGCAAGAGAAGTAGATAAAGTTGAGTAGTAAAGCTTTCATTTGAGCTAACAAGAGTTGCGAATTTAATGAACAGGTCATATGACGGCTTAGCTAAGTTCAGGAGGGGTCGATAGGAGGCGCGATAGGTTAATCTGAGTTATCTGAGCTTTGGAGCCTATTTAATCGAGATTCCTGAGGTAGGCTTAGTGGCACCTCTTTGGCTCTGACGAAGGTGAGCATTTGGTAATAGCTCAATAGATAATGGAAGTGAAACCCACAAAGCTATGTGGCCTCTTCCTCAATTGACTAGATAGTGAGCATTCTTCATGTCAAGTTTTGATGTATGTACACCCTAGCTTAGGTGATGGGGCCAATGGTTAGATTTCTATCAAATTATGTCTTGATCCTTTTACTAGATAAACATTCTCAATAGTATGAGGAGTTAGACTAATTTTACCATATCCAATGATCTTTCCTTTACTATTGTCTTTAAAAGTTACATATCATTTGTCTTGTATTGTTAGGATTATAAACAATGAAGTATCTCCTATTGTATGTTGTAAGCATCCACTATCTAGATACCATTTACCTTTAAATTTTTCTCAAGTTCTTGCATCCATCAATAAATATTATATTTCCTTAGGAACCCAAATTACCTTGTGCACTTTGAAGTTGAAGCCCATATTCCTATTTCTATTAACTCGATGATCACTTAGCTTGATCCTTTTGTAAAAATTATATTTTTCAATATAACTAACATTATTACAAAAATAATATGCATAAGGTGTGAATACTAATACTTGTTCCATGCTCTTAGAGTTTGATATCTCCTATTATTTCTTCTATATCCATTATAGTTTTAATTATACTTTTCAGTCATAACACTTTTTTCCTTTATCTTGTTTTACACCTATGATAAGATTTGTTTGTGCTACTTCTTTAGCTTTAACAAATATCATTATACTAACTATGTTCGAGCATTCTCCTTTTTCATATCCTAAAACATGTTTTGATGAATCAATTCATTAACTAAATATTTCCTGTCACTCTCATCAAACTTATTAAATGTAGCTTTTAATGATTGTGATAGATTTTCAACACATATTGTCAATTTTTTTTTTTAATTTCTTCCTTAAGAAAAAGATTCTCATTTACAAAAGCTTCTTTATCAACATGCAATATTTCATTTTCAATTTTCACATTGTTCACTTCTTCTAATGACATTTGCTTTTCATCTTTTAGAATTTGATTTTGAGTTTCCATTTTTTTTTAATTTTTTCTTTAGATTTTGACAGAGCTTCCAACATTTCAACATATATATCTTTATATAAAGGTTCAAAATCAAAATCAAAATTTACCTCAGAATTTGCCATTAAATAGAGATTGGCTTCGTCATCTTCTCTCTTTTGTTCTTATGCTTCATTTTTCAACTTATCAAGATTGCTCCAAGCAACCATAAGTGACCACTGTTTTTTTTTTTTTTTTTTTTTTTGCACTTCTCCATCCTTTTTGTGAGAATTGGACATTCACACTTGATATTTCTTGGCTTTTTACATTGATAGCATAGGAGGCCCTTCTATTTTGTTTTATTTTTTTCATTTTCTTTGCTACTTTTACCTATATCACTTTTGTTGGATTTCTTATAACTAATAGGTTTCTTACCTTTCTTCCTAAGCAATCTATTTAATCTTTGAAGAAGCATTGTGACTTGTCATCTTCATTAGTTGACTTAGCACCAGAATCTTCTTCGACTTCTCCTGCCTTAGATGTAGTTGTCTTGTTTTTGTTTTCACTACTTTCTCATTTGAGTACATCCACTTCACTGGCCATCAACTTGCTTCTGAGTTGACTAAGCATAAGTTTTGTTAAATCACATGATTCCTCAATTACTGTTTTCTAATGATTCCAAGCTTTAGGCAAAATCCTCAAAACTTTCCAAACTAGATCTTCATCATTAACTTTCTTATTTATAGATGATAATTCATTTATGCTTGTCGTGAGTCTATCAAAAGTATCTTTGACTTCTTCTCTATGTAACATCTTGGAAAGCTCATATTGTTACATAAGGGAGTTAATTCCAGTATTTTTTACAGTGTCCATTTCTTCATGTGTTTCACATAATGTATCCCAAATTTCTTGACTATCTTATACGATGAGATCACATAAAATTCTAAAGGAGCAATGGTTGTAAGTAGAAGATTCTTTGCTTTCAAATTTGCTTCTACCTTCTTTTTTCATTTGGATCATTAACATCTCCAATAAATATTCAACTTTTGGTGGCAATAACATCCTATGTTTTATAGGATAAAAGCTTCCATCTTGTATTTCTAATAAGCAAAGTTAGATCCATCAAAGTAAGGTGCTTTACTGGTTTGAACTATCAAATTCTCTACCATTAATATTTAAATTCAATAACTATCGAGCTAAGCTCTAATACTAATAGTTGGTCTTAATTAGTAATCAAGAGGAAGTTTGAATTGATTACTAGAAATTTAAACTTTTTCCAAAAGCTTTATTTAAAAATCCACTTTGATCACCACTTAGTGAATGTTGATTTAGATTTCAAATTAACTTGGTAGTAAAATGTGAAGTTATATAACAAAAAATAAATAAATTGTAGTAAGATGAAAAAAAAAAGAGTAAGGTTCAAAAAGATCAAGCAACAATATATAGTGGTTTTGCCTTATGTGTTAGTCCACACTATATATTTATTTCTCTCAACAATTCATCATTCTTATCAAGTCTTCATAGATTTGTAGTGAACAACTATTTGTTTAGTTTGTATGTAATATCAAATTAAGTGAGAGTAGTTCAGATTCTAATTGGTGTTCATATCCATACAAGAGGTAGATCATATCCTTATTTTCCTCAAAACCTAAAATACATAAAACACCTTTTCCTCTATTTTTGATCAATTATTATGAACCAATAGTTGTCAATCTAGGTCACATTAAGTTAACTCGTCAAATGAAAAACAATGTGTCAAACACTTATTATCACCAAAGATTTAAAATTCCCAAGTCTATAATTTTCCACCAAATAGGTTGTTTAAGACCTAAAATAAGTCAAATAAGGTCCCAAAAAGTTAACCTGGTTAACCTATAGGAGTGGGAGGTCAATTGGGGTAGAAAAAGAGAAACTTAGTCAACTTAGATGGGGTGCCGGTTAACCAAAAGGAGGGGCGGTGGGGCACTGCCCAATTCTAAGCCCTCTTTATAGAAAATACATGCTAGCTGACCTTAAGGGTTAGTAGTTGATTAGACAACCCTTTAGGTTGATACCAAAGATGAAAATTCTCCTAAATTCACCCCTAAGTTCATCTTCTACATCAAATCCTCCACAAATTCTCAACCATAAAACAAGCTTCTTCATGATTTTGCTAATTTAGCATCAAATTTGCATACAACACTTCCATAAAAAAAATTATAAAGCAAGAAACAAAAACATAATATGTTAACCTATCATCACTCAACCTTTAACTTCATAAATTAACCATAGAATTACTCCTTTGGTTCAACCTATGATTTATCCTTAATTTTATATTGTTTTTTCTCTATTTATCTAGCATAAGTGACAATAAGCTTAAAAGATAATAGGAAAAGGATTTACAAACCAAACTTGTCAATGGAAGAAGTTACACTACACACCAATTATGAACCAAGCAACTCCTTTCAAGCGAAAAATCTATGTTAAGCCAATCAACTAGATGTAAAAGATGAAAATGAGAAAAGAAAAAAGAAAGGGCCAAACACATAAAATAGTTTTATTTTTCCTCATACACGGTATTAATTGTTGGCAAAATTAACCAATGTGTATAGGGAGTGAAATCATGTTGATTCTTCATCATTTGAGAGATATATTAGAAGCATTTGTATCTATATATTGTTAGTTAGCAATCAATTAATAACTACTTCAATTTTCACAAACTAATCTAGAAAGAAAATTAAAATTCACATGGAGCAAGGTCGTGGACTTGTATGTTGAGATTTAATATGGTGGTTTTAAAAAGTAAAGTTACAAGGGAAGGGAAAGTGAATTGGTGTGGTTGGTAATTAGTTGTTTTGTATTAAATACGATGATACCCTTGTATTTAAATCATGGTTTAAAGCTATTGACAAATGAAGGAATGTTGTGATTTTTTTTTAAAGTGCGATAATAGATTGTTGCATTAAATTAACTATAAATCCAACATTATCTATAGTATATAAGTGGTGGATCAAATTGCTTCAGTTATCTTATTAGGTTTCTTTTAACTCTTCATGGGAAACTCTTTTCTAGGTGATTATTGAGTCCTAAATTTTTTTTTCTTAATTTAACCTATGCTAAGTGCCCTTAACATGAGTTACTTGATAGTAAAAATTAAGGAAAAATCTTAATTTTTGAATACATTCACAAGATAGGAGTCACCCCCAACTAAAGTTGGAAAAATAGGAAATTAGGTTTAATTGAGTAGATTAAGCCTAATTTCCAGATACTTGTCTACAGATTTTCTATAAAATGATTTCTAAATAAATAAATAAATAAATAGAGATACTAAGCTTGAGGGCTAGCCTATTCAAAACTAAACAATCACCACTTGTTATTTTCCAAGAATATGAATTAAAAGGCCTCAAATAAATTCTCTTCATAATCATATATGTAAAGCTTAATATATTCATGCAAATAGAACACAAAATAAGATGATGCAAAAATAAAGATTTTTCTTTTTTTTAATTTAAAATTTTAATTTATTTATTTTCTAATTAGTAAAAATGAAGTTTGGAAAAAAAATCATTTTTTTTTGCATTTTCTTTTAAGTTTGCCCCATCAGTGCTTAAATACCCACTAGTTGAGATCAAATCAATGTAGTTCTGATTATTTTACATAAAACTTTAATATGTTCATTTATTTTATTTATGATAGGTGGATGGACGGGAACAATTACCCCCAGTGATGAACCAGGTATTAGATGAGTACATGGATATATTCTTAGATAAATTACTTGAGGGATTACCACCTATGAGGGGCATTGAACATGCCATTGATTTTAAGCCTAGGTCAGTTTTGCCAAATTGGCCTATATATCGCATGAATTCTAAAGAAGCTAAAGAGTTGAAGCATCAGTTGGATGAATTGGTAAAAATGGGTTTTGTTAGGGGGAGTACTAGTCCTTGTGCTATTCCTACACTTCTCGTTACCAAGAAGGATGGCACATGGAGGATGTGTATTGACAGTAGAGCCATCAACAAAATTACCATCAAATACAAGTATCCCATTCTTAGACTTGATGATATGTTAGATGAACTGCATGGTGCACAAGTATTCTCTAAGGTGGATCTTAAAAGCGGATATCACCAAATTCGTATGAGGGGTAGAGATGAGTACAAGATTATTTTTAAAACACGCTATAGCTTATATATGTAGATGGTCATGCCATTTAGGTTTACTAATGCCCCTAGTACTTTTATGAGTTTATGAATCATGTCATGAAAGAATTTCTAGGAAAATTTGTTGTTGTTTATTTTGATGACATTTTTATTTACAATAGAAACCTAAAAAGTCACATTGAACATTTACAAGCAATTTTCTCAATATTAAGGAAACAACAGTTGTACGCAAATCTCAAGAAATGTTATTTCTATCAATGACATTTCTTGGCTTTATTGTGACTGGTTCTAGTGTAAAGGTGGATGAAGAAAAAGTTAAGGCTGTTATGGATTGGCCAACACCATAATCAGTAGTTGAGGTAAGAAGTTTCCATGGGTTGGCTTCTTTCTATAGGCGTTTTGTTAGAAATTTTAGTACCATTATCAGTCCATTAACTGAGTTGACTAAAAAGAATGTTCCTTTTATTTGGGGAAAATGAGCCTAGAAGAGTTTTGATGAAGTGAAAGCAAAGCTAACTAGTGCTCTAATGTTAGCATTAATAGATTTTGACAAAATCTTTGAATTGGAGTGTGATGCCTCTAGTGTAGGAATTAGTGTTGTGTTGATGCAGGAAAAGAGGCCCATTGCATATTTCAATGAGAAACTGAGTGGTGCACCTCTAAACTACTTAGTATATGATAAGAAGTTCTATTCCTTAGTGAAGGCATTGATGACATGGTAGCACTGCCTTCTTCCTAAGGAGTTTATTATTTATATCATGAGTCACTAAAACACTTCAAAGGACCATAACATTTGTCAAAACACCAAGCTAAATGGGTGGAATTCCTACAGAGCTTTGCTTATGTGATTAAGTATAAGAAGGGTGCACAAACATTATAGTTGATGCCTTGTCACATAAGTATGTACTTATCACTTCTCTACAATAAAATTTAAAATAATTAACAACTATGCTAATAGTCACAAACAGTAGAATAAGGTAAACACATACTTGGAGAATTGTTCTCACTATTATTTCCCGTCTCACTAAGAAAGGGATATAAACCCATTCAAGTATAAAGAACTAAACTTAGTTCTATTCTACAATTAATCTAGGCTTACTTAAATATATTCTAATTGTAGAATTCCCTTCCCCGATAGCTCTACTAAGGACAGCGCGACATACCAATCATCAGGATACCCCCTAAAGATCTACCACTACAGGCCACTAGGCCAAGCTAAGCACAAGCAACATACATAATTAAGTTCATATAACATTTAAAATAATTAAACAACTATACTAATAATCACAAATAGTAGAATAAGGTAAATACATACCTAGAGAATTGTTCTCACTATTATTTCTCGCCTCGCTAAAAAAAGAATATAAACCCATTCAAGTATAAAGAACTAAACTTAATTTTATTCTACAATTAATCTAGGTTTACTTAAATATATTATAATTGTAGAATTCCCTTCCCCAATGTCTTATCATGCATCT
This sequence comes from Laguncularia racemosa, assembly GCA_037954665.1. Classification (NCBI taxonomy): domain Eukaryota; kingdom Viridiplantae; phylum Streptophyta; class Magnoliopsida; order Myrtales; family Combretaceae; genus Laguncularia; species Laguncularia racemosa. The sequence continues at coordinate 2,092,255 of JBBMOL010000067.1, forward strand.
TTCTTAGTTTAAAATCATAGAAATACAAATTAGAATTATAGTATGAATGTTCCAAGGCAACATAGTGGTGTGAGAGGTCATGCAAAGGAGCATAAGCTAGAGCACAGTCGTGCTGGTGGCCGTATATCTTTTTGTGTGATTTCATCATTTCAACATGCCCAAGTACATGGTCGTATATTCAACCATGTACCTTTTTGTGTAAAATTACCATTTCAACATGCCTAAGCACATAATCGTGTATCTAGCCATCTACCTTTCTACGAATTTTTGTAGTTTTGACATGCCTAAGTACACAGGCATGTCCTTCATCTGTATACCTTTTTGTACATACTCGTGTTTCTATATGAGCATGTATCTGATTGTGTACACACTATTCATCATGAACCCTTATTCTCTTTCTCTAAATTTGTTCCTAAGCCTAATTCCTATGATTCTAAGCCTAATTGATCAATGTATTTTCTAATTCTAATGTATAATTTAAGTCTTGTATACTTAATTGATTCAGATTGTGATTAGAATCCACAATTCGCTTGATTCCATGTCCTTATTGTCTTGTTCCTTATTCCGAATTCTGACCATAAGTATTATCATTTACTCAAATCCACAATTTCAATCATTAGAATAAACTTCATGTTTACTAGAATCCTTACTTGATAATTTGGGGTTGATCTTGTGGGTGCTCGCTAAAAATACAACTATTTGTATTGAAATGCATACATAATGCTTTGCCTACCAAAGATAATCTAAGAAAAGAAAAGCATAATGCAGAGGATTATTGCTTATTTCATGGAACTAAGAGTAAGAGTGTACATTATATTTTGAAGGACCATGCATGGATAAAAAATATCTAAGATAATGTCAATAACTTCTTAGCCTTTCAACAACATTATTCCATGAGTTTTAAAGATTGGTTAGAAAAAAAAAAAAAACAGAAAGTTAAATAGTAAAAAGGGAAAAACCTTGGCCCTATGTGTTTATGTGTGTGTTTTTAATGTATTATATGGTATATGGAGAGATAGAAACGGTATGTTATTCAATCCTAGAGGGAACAATCCAAATTGGTTAAAAGCTTTATCTTGCTAATGCTACAAAACATTAGAATGCTATTGGAAATAGGAAGTAGATAGACTCCCCCACCTTAGGGATGATATAAATTAAATTGTGATGGAGCTTATAGATTAGAAGAAAACACAATAGGGGTTGGTGGTACAAATAAGGTCATCATAGTTTAAGTTTGGGTAGCTTTTGATATGTGTTAGGGACCAAATTCAAGAACCAGGTTCATGTCATTAAAACATGTGTTGGGTGTTTCTTAAGTTAGTGAGAAGGCTTACATAAGTGTTAAGCTACATGGAGTCTTATATGTAGATTTTTATGCCTGAAGATAGATTGAACTAGGAGTTAAAGTGTGATGGAGGAAGTGTTGTGGATGTTAAAAGTAAGTCCATATAGAATTTTGTTAGTATATGATGATGTGCCTAAGACCCTTAGTTGGAATTAGAACAAGATGTAGAAGTGTAACATATGAACAAAGTTTGGATCTTTTTTGTATTTTCTTAATTAACTTGGCTAAAACGAAATATTTTATGGATTTTTTATTATTTAAGACAATTGAAATGGAAGGATATGGGCAACTAGTCGAATCTAAATTCAATAGATAAATTGGAAAAAGTGGTGTTCGAACTTCTACATTCGATATGACCCATTGTTTATGGAAATCCAACAAGTTTAATTGAAGTAGCCAATATGACCCTTAACTAGATCAATTAAAGAGGATTTTCACAATTGAAAGTTTATCTTAACTAATAAGATCAACAGGGGACAATCACTTTTAATAAAGGTGAAAGGTGTCACACAATACTTGAAAAGAGTTAACATTCATTCAACGGATAACAATCATTTGTCTCATGTGTAGGGTTACATAAGTATTTATAGATGGATATAAGATAATTGTAAGGAAAAGGAATGTACTAAAATGGAATAAAATAACTATCTAAAAGGAAATAAAATAACTTCTAAATAGCTACATTCCTAATTCTTCAAGCTTTGTAAAATTCTCTTTCCTAATCCAAAAGATTCAAAATAGTGCCTAATTAAATCAATGTTAACCCAAGTAAATATTGTTGCTAGAAGCTTCTCCTATTAGGCTTATTAAAGTATTTTTCTGAAAGGTCTTGGACTTGTTATAAAAAACAGCAACAACTATGTCTTTGGAATCGAATCTCTCATTATTATGTAAGTTGGCTTCCATTCGGAACCAAAACCATAAGGCATTCTTCTAAGCGTACTTTTGGTTAGAGTTCTTATATGACTATGAACTTACTTTACATTAGATTTCTTCCGACAACCAAATTATCTAGTCCCTTTATGTAGATGACGATCTCTATATGGGTTCGTGACTTAGCTTTCAATGACTCATTTAGTGGATACTTTTGATCATTCTCCTACATATTATAAGTCTTAGGTTTACTACTTTCACCTTTCTTAGAATTTCTATGCTCCTTCTCAAGTTTTGGATCCATTTGTTTTTCCTTCTTTTGTGAAACTTTTGATTTACTAACAAGATTAAGTAATCTACATTTGTTCCTCAATCTTTAACTTTGAGTGTTAGTTTTATTATATCATCCAAATTTTCATAAGATTGTAGTTCCACCACATTTGCAACCTCATATTTCAACCATGAAATGAACCTTACTATGGTTTATTATTTAGGCACTTTACTTCACATCCTATTGGAAGGGTCACATACTCTTGTGCATAATCCTCCACACACATTCACCCTTCTCTCAAATTTTGCAATCTCTATACAACTCTTGTTTGTAGTATTGGGGTATAAATCTCTTTCTTAGTACTCTTTTTAGTTTTCATCATGTTCCATGTTATCACCTCTACTTCTCTATCTTGTCTCATTTGAATCTTTACATTCCTCTACCACAATGATGCATTCCCATTAAACTCTAAGGTAGCCATTTTAATTTTGTTTAGCTCATCAATACCCATTAAACTCCAAGGTAGCCATTTTAATTTTGGTTAGCTCATCATACTTATAAGACTCAAATAATCTTTCTACTTATTGTTCCCAATCTAAGTAATCATCTAGAGATCCACAACCATCAAATATTGGAATCTTCAATTTAACAGTCTCTAACCACACATATTGGTTAGCATTGTTGCGTACTCTCTTTACCCCTTACATTTTCTCCTAAAGTTTGAATCAAAGTATGTTGTGTAATGATCATTATGTGCATCATCTCTAGAAGATCTACTAATTGTTGATTCACTCTATCTCTTTCAACATTCCTTTCTCTCCTCCAAACATCACTATCACAACCTCTGTCATATTAGAATTTTGCTACCAAATTTAATTAAATGCCGCTATAATCAAGCTAACCACTCTCTAACTTCCACAAATCAGATCTCTAACTTAATTCTCCTACTCCAAAACATTGAAATGGAAAGCTTACTAATAAGTGTATAAACTAAAGGCTTTGATACCAAGATGACGTACCTAAATTCTAGTGGTTATAATCAAGTCTTGCTCAGAATGCATAGTACATAAATAATGCTTGAACCTTTTTGGAATTTTGGTATATGATGTTAAAAAAAAATATTTTTATGGTTTTTTTTAGTGTATAGGAAGAATAAATTAAAGGGATATGGACGAAGTGCTATTTAGATATAATGCACTAAACAACAAATCAAACTAGGGGTTTTGTTTAATTTAATTGATAAGTCTATAGATGCCATAATTCGAATAAAAAAAATGACTGAATAATTCTAAGATCAATATAACTCATGATCAAAGAAATAATCAAACTATCAAAGTGGGTTTTATAGGATGCACAAGTTTCGTTAACAGGACATTCACCAAAATTTTAGAGAAAGATTGATAAGAACAAGATAAACTAAGAAGAACTCAATCCATGAAAACATATTAAGTCATCGAAATTGTAAATTGCATTGCATTGCATTATTTATTTATAAAGAACTAAGATGGCTACCAATATGGAATAACCACAATAATGGAAAATACTAGATAAAGAGACAAGATAAAATAACCATCATAATAACTAAAAACTAAGAAAATATGCACTAACCTTATTAAACTAATTTCTTGATTCATAAAAAGATAGCCAAAGATTCTAACGAAAGTGAAATACAAAAAGATATGGAACAAATATTCCATAATCGAAAGTTGATCTAAAGTAGAATATAATCATGAATGTAGAATTAAATGATATCTAAAGCTCAGTTCAGGAAAATTTTCCAATCAAAACTAAATGTAATCAAAAGCTTGTAAGTTAGAAATAGTCAAAATTAGCTTACTTCAACAACATAAGCATCGGAAACTCATTTGAAAGCTTCTTTCCGATTAGCTTCTTTACTTAGGTCCCGGTTTCATAATCTAATTCCCATCATATGGGTTCATATGAAGTGTGTTAAGGAGGTGTTGTGGATGTTGGGAGTGAGTCTATAGGATTTTGTTGGTATACAATTTTAAAAGTTACAAGGGAGCTTTGCAATTTCATAATAGGTTCAAACCTTTTTTTAAATACTCTAAACCATCCCATGTCAAGAGTGACCCTTGTAGATAATCAACGAAATAGTCTAAACCTTTTATTAAATGCTTTAGACCAACCCTTGCTAAAAGCAAACACCTTACTAGAAAACAATGAATAGTCTGAACCTTTTGAAAAGAGCTTGAAGCATTTATCTGCAAAATTTCCGAATGAGTTAATTCAAGTTCCAAATGTTGTGTTTCCATTTCTTTTCATTCTGCTTCATTTTCAAATAATTTAAAATATAATTTGACATTTTTTAAGTGTTTTCAAGTGACAAAAACCTTAGAAACTGTTTAAAAATGATGATTGGTTAAATTTTGTGTATGGTTATAAGAGATCTAACTACAAAACTTGGAAAAACCTTATGTTCAAGTTGATTTAGTAATAAAGTGAAACAAACACATACTTTCTTTGGAATTTCAATTAAGGTAGAGAAAGTGATAGAAATCCAACCTTAGGTCCAATGACGAGATCCAGGATGCACAAGCTTTAGAATCTCATATGAAGAATTCTATCTAACCAATTGATCAAGGAGGAAACCACCCTCATACAGTCCTACAATTTACACCACCAGATGAGTTGAGATACCCTTTGCACAGTTACTTAGGTTATAGAAGACCATGATGGATAGACCTAGAGTAACTTACTAAGCAGTCTTCAAAGACTTATGAGTAGTAGTGGTCGACCTAACTAAGAGTCCAACTTGCTTGATCTAAGTATCAACCTACTTCCTATGGTTTGACCTATCCCAATCTAACTCTCCAGCACTTAAGCATAGACTCCAAGTAGGCCACAACTAATACTAAGCTCGAATATGAAGCTAGCCAACCTAATTGATCAATTCAGCTAAACAAATTATGACATTAGCATTGCTAGCCACTACAAGACAATAGCTACAATTGGACAAATTCTAGATGATTCTATTCCTATATGGAAATTACTACTTTATGCATGAATTTTTTTCTTTTCCTTTTTTATCCTTTATCCTAATGGGGACACCATAAACATTCAGTAGTAGTAACAGTGAATGGATGCATATTTTAAACATTTAAACCCTAAATTGTGAGTTTTCTCTCAATTTTCCCCTTCTCTTATCAACCCTTTAGCAAGGTTGCAGCGAAAAACCTTACTTTCTTACTTATGTGTTACATCAAAGTGAAGATTAAGCTATGTTCCTATTTTGTGGTGCATAATATCTATGTGAACAATATGCATTTACAGCTAAACCCATTCTTAATCCATTGCCATTTTCTTCCATAGTTGGAAGGACTCACCCAATTAACCTATGACAAGATTGATGTCTGAATGATTCTTCCTCCTAGGTACATCATCTTTATTCTAGTCTTAGAGTGTTTGTCATAAAGGGAGATGTAGTAAGTTGTGTGAGTTGAGTTGTGGGTAGTTCATGTTGTGTGGGCAAGAGTTGGTAGAGTTAGTGTTTCAAGTATTCAAGGAAATTACCCAGTGAGGACATGAATCTATTCGGGTTAATTTTATAGAATGTCAAACAATAGTGCCTGTGGAGAAATTGGGGACTTTGAAAGTGATGCTCATGGGAGGCAAAGATCCCCCCATAGGGTCTACTAAGCAGTAGTTACACAAACTTACTGCCATTATATCCTTGTTAAGTGCAGTTATACAAGGAATTGTATTAGCTCAACAACAACAACCACATGGTGTGTAGAGGGTAGTGGAAGAGGAAAGAGTGAAGTTGCTTTGAAACTATAGAAATGATGTAAGGGATAGGAGGGACAAGGGTGTAAAGATATAGATAGAGTTGGAGGAGAATGATGAAGAAGTAGAGGATAATTTTGACAAATATAGTGTATAGGAAGCATAAGCACCTAAGGGATTAGAGAATGTTAAGATGCAAATACCTACATTTACACAAGTAGTAGAGATGCAAATGGCTACCTAAATTGGGAAGATAAAGTGGATAAACTATTCAAATACTAAGAGTATAATGAAGATGTGAAGGTATGACTAGCCACCCTAGAGTTTATTGTGTATGCTGCCTTATGATGGAAGAACTTGTTGAGCACTTGTAGAAGGAATGGTGAACAAGAGATTCAATCATAAATGGAGATGAAGTAAATTATGAAGAAGAGATTCATTCCCAAGTACTATACATAGGAGGCATTCAAGAAGTTATAGTCCCTAAGATAAGGATGGATGTGTATGGATGACTATGTGAAAAATTTTCAAATGTTAATGATCCACTGTGAGGTGGAAGAGTTTGAGGACAAAACTATTGCTTAGTTTATAATATGAATGTGTTATGAAATTGCATATGTAGTCAAGCTGTAGTGCTTGAACACGCTGGATGATGCCATCTAAATGGCTCAAAAGGTTAAATGATATAGCTATAACAATCCAAGCAAGGCACCAATGTCAAGGTTAACACCATTGACCTGACCCGTTAACAAATAACTTGAAAGAAGAGTGGTAATTTGAGAAGGTAACCAACATGACACAAATGGGGAGAGATATAATGAACAAAAGGATGACTAGCGTATAAAAAATGGTTATTACCAACCTTACTCAAAAGGAGACTAAGCAAAACTCAAGTTAGAAGATGAGCCAAATTAAATGCTTGAAGTGTTTGGGTTTTAAGCATATCACATCCCAATGTTTAAACTAAATAGTGATGATCTTAGAGGGGTAAGAACCACAATTTGAGGTCAAAAGTGCTATTGAATAGGAAGTTGAGGAGAAATTAGGAGATTTAAAGGAGGCTCTTATGGATTGTTATAATGATGAGAACACTATAGTTTATATCAAATAAGACTAATACTTAAGCGTAGTGCCAACAAGAGCATTAGGTGTAACCCCATTAGAGGCAGATGAGTAAAGGGAGAACTTATCCCATATAGGGTCCAAGGTTAATAGAAATTTATATGCCTTGTTATTAATGGAGGGAGTTGTACTAATGTAGCCACCATATCCTTAGTAAACTAGTTAAAGTTGTCAACCATCAAACATTCCTAACCTTATGAATTGCATTGGTTAAACGAAAAGGGAGCCTTACATGTCACATAGTAATTGTGAGTACTAATAACAATTGGAGAGAGGTATCGAGATGAGATCCTTTTTTATGTATTGCCAATGTGTGCATCACATATATTGCCTAGCTAACCTTGGATATTTAACCAACTTGTGCTATATGATGAATATTACATCACCTATGTCTTTTAGAAGGACAAAAAGAGGGTGGTCTTCCATCCTTCAACACCTAAAGAGGTGTAGGACACTTAAACTCAAATAGCTTAGGCACAGAGGAAGACCTTGTTCATAAGGAGGAGTGAGTTAAAGCAGACCTTGAGCTCGAGTGAGTTGATGTACTTACTTTTGATCAATTAGTTGTTGGAAGTGTTCAACCGGGACTCATTACCTAAGTAGATCAAAGAACTATTTGAGGAATTCTAGGATTTATTTCTTGAGGAACTACCAAATGGATCATCACCATGATGAGAAATAGAATAGAGCATTAACCTACAACTAAGGGTACCCTAACCCAATCAAACTACCTATTACATGAACCTTAAGGAGGAAAGGAATTGAAACACCAAGTGTACAAGGTGATCAAAGAGCTATGTAAGGGAAAGCATTAGCCTTTACCCGTGCCCACATTGTTAGTACTTAAGAAGGATGGTTCATAGAAGATATGAATCGATAGCTAAGCTATTAATCAAATTACCATCTAGTATCGATATCTAATCCCTATACTAGACAATGTGTTAGATGAATTGCATGGAGTTAAGATATTCTCTAAGATTGATTTGAAGAGTCGTTACCACTAAATCTATATAAGGTTCAATGATAAATGGAAGTTTGATAAGATTATGACCATTGGTTCTATTACTCGAGCTAGGGTATAAGGACTTTAGAACCTAACATATAGGCTGCTCACAATTTAACTAGGCAAGGATAAAGCCATCTTCATTCATAAGTTTGATTTCCATCATTTGCCAAGTTGTTACTAACCTCTCACCATTGTTCAAATTGAAGAGAGGCTACATTGTTCTTGTAATGACCCTAGAGGGGGCCTAGTAGAATTGCTCGATAGTTACCATATCACGTGTTCATCTGTAATATGAAAACTGCCTTACAAGTCAAAGATTGCAAGACTAATTAAATAATCATTCCTCACCATAACTGATAGTACATATAATTAATTATTATAAAAATAACTATGGAAACTATTTATTATAGTTCTCCAGAATTGCAAAGAATTGGTATTCCCTACCAAATAGTAAAACTAGTTGATTTCAACATTTAAGAACATTGGTTCAAAAAAGTTTTGGAAAATGATAAAGTTCTAAAATAAATAAATTTACAAATTCCTATTCACTCATCCTAGACTTTTAACTATCTTCTAATTCTTCATCCATCCTTGAGTCTGGAACACTCATCACTTTGATCCTAGCCCATTTCCCAGCTTTAAGTTACCCTGCAAGACAAACTATTGGGGGGTAAGCAAACTATCGCTCAGTGAGTTCACCCATCACTACTAACATTAAAGCAAGTTATCAAACAGTAATTAGCACATCATGGGAGTCTAGAACCATAAAATCTATTTACATACTAAATGAATGCATGCGTGATGAATGCAAGTAACACATTCATGGGAGTTCATAACCATGAAAGGTATAGATTTACATCATCTATACTTCAATTGACCTCTATACTTACTTGTATAGAGCACCTCAGCTTACCCAAGAGGCTACCTGAGGGCACAATCCCTTAAACAAACTCAACACTTACCCATCGATGAGAACAAAAATGCTTTAAGGGCCAATCTTAATGAATTCCATGTTGAGCCATTCACCATCAATCAAATATTCAATAATGCCTCCACAACCAAATTAAGTGATCCCTCATTAGAGCATCAACCTATAATCAAATTGTTAACAATGACTTATAGGACTTAAATGGGAGCCATCCCAATCGCTTTGCCTCCAACAAAATCAATTTTGATAGAATTACCATCGGCAACACTAAGTTTTTATAAATAATAGCCTCTAAGAGCACATGCTAGGCTTTTGATATAACCTTTATGAAAACATATATATATATATATATATATTTAAAGACTTGAAATGTTTTAAAAAGCTTCAACATGTTTCAAAAATTTCTAGTAATGGTTGAACACTCTTCATTCCTTTCTGTGTACCTGTTAAATCATAGACATACGACAAGTAATCAAGTTATTTTGGCCAAGAATTTAAGCTTATCAATTAATAAGGTAACCATACAGATGAGAGCATATAAGGCAATTAGTCATTCTAAACAATCAATAGCAATCAATAAGACAACACATAATTAGCAAATAGTAAATCATCCGAATTGTCTCACCTAAGCTTGACTTAAGGATTGTAATAATCCTTAGGTAGAGACTGGGAATCTTTTAAAAAACCTAAGTAATTAAACATAAAAGAAATACATATAAGAATAACTACTACTAAAATACACTACTCTAGTATCCTGATTTGAACCCCAAATCTTATTAGTCTTTTAGGGTATCTTTTAATTATTTAGATTCTTAATAGTTTAGGTTCAAGGTCTCAAGTCCAAGTTCATGCATCGTTTAGGAATTGGTCCATTGTCAAGATCCATGCTTATGTCCTTGTCACGGAAAGTCCTATTCTCAAACGATGCCATGATAAGGCAAATATATATCCGAGGTATATGTCAATGAGTATGACTATAAACATGTCCAAGAATATGTTAATAAATGTCTAAGAATAAGTTCATGAATGTTCAATAGATAAAAAATAGTCATAGATGATCATAAGTCCTCAAGATTCGAAATTAAAGCCTTAAGATCCTTTTTATGAACTTTTGTAAATATTAAAGGTTCATATCGAAGAACTTAATGCCTTAAAAGAATTCATTAAGATATCTCCAATGAATGTTCTACTAGATAATTAAAGAAAAGATCAATGGAAAGATCTTACATTTTCAAGGATGAGGATTCTTGGAGTAGATATGTAATGTCCTGAAAATTTTGAAAAACTATATAAAAATTAAAGAAAATAAGTGGAATAATAAATACTTCTAGGCCGAGGTAACGAGAATAGCAATTTTGCAATATTAAAAATTTCAAGAAATTTATGACAAAAAATTTTTAACATCACGATACATTAATATTATTTTAATAATTTACGAATAACAAAAAACTTATGAGAAATAATAATAGGCTTTAAAATAAAAAAAAATGAGGAAGACATGAAATCCGTTTGATAAATATAAAAAATAATGAGAATTAGACATAGAGAACAATCGGAGAGAATAATCGTATGCGAGGAAAAGGATAACAAGCTTAGAATTACAAATTATATAAAACATATTATTAAATAAATTTAGGGAACGAAGTAAGTTGGAAAATACCTACATATAGGTATATAAACAAATAAATAAAAATATAAATAAAAACAAACAATTGCAAGCCCTAAATTTAGTTCGTGCAATTTAAATTAAAGGAATAAATTTCTCGAAATATAAATTACGAACAATATTTGGTTAAATAATGAAATTAATTGAAATTATAGACTTCGGAATTTCAAATGAAATTTTTGAATAAATATTTATGTTCGAAATAATCAAATTAGCTTAGATGTAAAGTTTCGTAATAAAATACTAAAAATATAAAATTTAAAAATATTATTGTATGCACACGGAATATTAAAATATAATATAATATATAAATATATATATATGACTGTGTGAATAGTAAAAAGAAGAAGAAAAAACAAAGAAAAAGACGCTATAAAAGGAAGAGAAGAAGACACCAAAAGGAATGAAAAGCGAGAAAGAAATAGAGATGGACAGTGAGGAAGAGACCAAAGATAGCGAGAGAATGTGGGAAAAGAGAAAAGAAAAGAAAAAGAAAGGGAAAAAGGAAAAATCAACAAAAAAAATTCATATCTCACGCATACGACCTTCCGATTGACAATTCGAGACCACCAATGTGTTCCTTCAGGTAAGTACAACTCAACAAGACTAAGTTTATGCGAAACGGAATTATTTTTTTTAGTATAGGTACTAATGTCAAATATGTAAAAATTTTAGTATTTAGCCTAGAGATTAATTGTATTTGTTAGAAATACTGTAGATATGAGTATCTTGAGTCTAAATAATATATAATAATGTATTTTTACTTACGTTTTAAGTGAGGGAAAATTATTTAAAAATATACCCAAAATTTTTGTGAAACCGAGGGAAGCAAAGCTTGGCGGTGAAGATCTTGCGGTGTGTGTGGGGATGGGGAGGTGATTCGATGTGAGAAATTGTATGAGGGTGTGTCGGTTTGTGGTGTGGAGGTGAAGTGTATGTGTATGTGTCTATGTGTGTGGTGTGTACGTGCATGTGTAAGTGAGGTGTGTGTGTGTGGGTGTGTATGTGTGTGAGTATGTGTTTGTGTATGTATGCATGTGTGTGTTAGTATATGTGTATGTGTAGGTGTGTGTCGGTGTGTGCATGGTGGGTGTGTGTGAGAGTGAATGTATGCACGTGTGTGTGTGTGTGTATGCTGAATCGTGTGTGTGTGGGTACCAATGTGTATATGTGTTAGATCGTGTGTGTGTGTGTGCTAAAGTATGTGTGGGAAGAGAATGTGTGTGTGTATATGTGCATTTCTAAGTGTGTGTGCATGAGGAGCGTGTGTGTGTCTGTGTGTGTGCGCGTATGTGTGTATGTGTTGGTGTGTGTACATAAAGGGGGTATGACGTGTGTGTATTAGTGTGTGAATGTGGAGATGTGTGTATGTGTAAGGGAGATATGAATGTGCATGAGAGTATCTGTGGAGTGTGAGTACAGTGTATATGTGTGAAATTTGAAGTGCAAGTATGTAGCAAAGAGTAAGAGGGAAAAGAATTGGAAAAAGGGGAAAGAAGGAATGAAACGGTGAAGCTGAGGAGGAAAAAGGGAATTGTATGAAGGAAGCAAGTGTGCATGTATGTGGAATTAAATGGAAAAGAAGAGATATTATCGGTATAGAAACAGCGGCTCAAGTAGTTCAACCAAGTGATCAAGTTATAACAGGAAGTCTTGGAAATGCATGCGTGCCGTCGATGAAATGATTAGGTGTACAAGTGAGTGTAGAGAAGATATGTCATTATAAAATTATGAAGTACTAATGCAAAATGAAGAAATTATACTAAAACACTAAATTAGGTATAAGTAAAATATAAATGAACCTTACTTAGTACCTTTAACTAAATTAAGGCTCGGCTTAAATTCTAGACATTTATCTTATTTTATTTTATCTTATCATTAAGTAAAGGGATTACATGTTATAATCACTCGACGATAGTTAGGACTAAGACGACCATAAATAGGTGAGTAGGAAACTTTATAATATGCTACAATGTTGTAATTGGTTTTGATATGTTGTGTTTGATCTTGGTATGTTATATATGTGTCTTGCCTCGTTTGGTTGTGATTGCAATTGTCGTAAATTTTATTATTTCCATAGTAAACAATAGGGCAAAGAAGTTGGAAAGGAAATTGTACAACGAAACTAGTAATTAGGTAGATTACAGATAGATACAATTGTAACAATATAAAGAATAAAATGGGCTAAGGGTAGATATCACTATCTTGGCGACAGCACCTTACCCTATTTTGCTATTGCTATCATTATAGATTTAATATCCAAATTTAGCTTTGTTTTCTTAAAGTAAATTAATACATGTAAACTTAACTTTATATATATATATATATGTATAGTTGATGTTTACGTATAGACGTATGAAACAAACTATGTATCATTATGTACATGTATAAGAATCTAATTCTGAATACATATATATATATATATATATATATATATATATATATGCTTGGACGAAATGATTTTCCTACTATATTTATGTAGGTTACATTTATACCTATAATTATACAAATCATAAATGAAGGTCTTTATTTTTCAATGCAATAATTATATCCTCTTACTTCTCTTGAGTACATGAGGAAAAATATTTAACAAATTTATCATTTGGTTAAAAACAAGTTATAAATCTATAAATACATATATATTATTATTATATATATATGATACTTGAGGATTTAGAAGGGTAAATTTTGTATTACCTTTCTCGACTCTTAAAGGTATAGAATCGAGTACTTGAAAAGTGCAATAACATAGAGGTGTCAAGGAATGATAATTGTAAATTAATCCCGAGTGATTGATTTGACATTTAAGTGAAATGGCATAGAGGTGTCGAGAAATGAGGACTGTAGCTCAATCCTAAGTGGTTAATTTGACGGTCGAGGAGATTTGAACTATATTACACTATTATTTAACTAAAATTATGTGTCTAGCTTGATCATTTCTATTCGGTTGGTCTGGCCTTCCTTGCTTTATCTATGATGTGAATATGAGGAGTAACGGTTTTGCTTGTGGGACTTCACTTGGTTCCTATGGTTTTTCCTTGAAATTGTATTCTTTAAATGCTTGATAGTTTACTTTATTGCCTTGAATGTAAATTGACTTGCGATTATATATTATTTGATCACCTTGAACTAATTAATTAAAGGATTGGACTCAAATAAAACTGGACATGCATTTACATGAGACATTGCATGAAATTGAAGGCCATCACTGCTACAAGGGTCGCTGCAAGTAATCAAAGGATTACTGTTCCGCCAAGTGCAAACTAAGTGACTAGGGGATTGTCGCACCTTGACGGTTCTGAATTTGGTCAGTCCTTGAGGGTGTTGCTCAATGCATGAGGCATGGGAGCACTCATTGTATGAGAATACTCGAGCTGATGATATCAAAGTTTAAAAGATATTTAAATTATCAAAGAGATAAGATAATTAAACCGGCTAATGAGAACTGGGCACTAATGGTGGCTCCAAAATCCCTAACCCAAGGTCAAGGGAGACGTAAACCCTAAACTTCACGTCGGTTACCGAAAGACCGCATGAGATGTTGCATTCATATGGTTGTTCATGCATAGCACATGATTTGATAACTTGATTTGAAATTTCTTGTGCATGTATAGCATTGAAAGTACTGCACTCCCATTCATTGAGTCGTAGTGTGATCACCCCTCCATAGACTATTTTGCAAGTAAAAATCTTAAGAGCTTGGGATGGGATAAGATGTAAAGTGTCGAGAGTTTTTAAAAGCCAAGAATGATAAAGTAAGAATTATAATTAGTAGACTATTTAGATGAAATGTTATTTTTAGGACCTTAATGTAAAAATTGAATTTGTGAGACTTAGGGTTTATTCCATTTTACTTATTAATAGGGGATTCTGATTCTCTGCGATCTTGGTTAACCGTGGGACATGAAATCCATAGTTATATTTTATTGTATGAATATATGTAATATGATTAGTCATAAATGTAATTAATTATTTAGAATCTTACGATCTCTGACTCATAAGACAATTATCATGTAATCAGTGCACACGTGACATGATAACTTTTAGCAGAAACTTTCAAGCCTGCCTTTGGGGCGTGATAAGATTAATTTATGAAATCCTACAACTTTTGGAAATACGGAGTATTAGTATTTTATCTAAGGGCTACATTACAAAGATGATTAAGGTGAATTGGATTATCTTCCTTAGTTGGAAATCCTTTGAAAACCTATAATAAAGGCCTTATAATATAAGAAATAGCTAGCATTAACATTTACTTTAAGAAATTCGCTAGAAGTTTCACTAATCTTCTAGGAAGTTTCTTACCTTTGTTCTTGAAATAAATAATCCTTAAAATTTCCTATGATAAGGATCCTATAACATAAAGATTAGCTAGAATTAGTAACAAACTTCTAGAAATTAACTAGAAGCCTTATAAACTTCAAAGAAGTTGAAGCTTCTTACCTACATCAATGGAGTTGCTAGTCTTGAAACTTCTGTTAGTTTTGGAGATGTAAGTGGAGCTAATTATGGATTAAATGTTCTGATTTCTTAGAGGAATATTTGGTGTGTTTGGTAGAGATTTAGATGAGGAAAAATCATAGAATAAGAGCCTCAAAGTAGCATGGGAGATAGGGGTTTTTACTTAAGTAAGTTAGCTTCCTTACATCCCCTTTTATAGTAGTTAAGCTTTGTTGCTTTGTAATTAATTTTAGGTTTTGATTTTCCATGCCTGAGAGGGTTTTAATGGCAGATTTAGGATAGCAATGATGCCTAAAAATAGGATAGAATAGATTAGGAATGATGGCTTTAGGATGAGATAGGATAAGGTAAGGTAATTATGTGTTAGAGATAAGATCAAATATTATTGACATAGTCAAAAGAGGAAGGCAGATTTTAGTTGATTTTAAGATATTTCTTGAGCTAATTTTTTGTTCATTTGCAGATAACTTTCTTTGCTTAATCATGGTAAATTTTGGGTTAAGTTTGATTAGGTTAAGATTATGTAAGATAGCCTTAAAAATGGGGTGAAACAAGGTAAGGTAACAAGTTGTTTTTAGAGATGAAATTTACATGTAATTTTCCTTGTGTCTAACCAATTCTAAAACTCTAATTTTTCCATGATATTTGTAGGTTCTTATCCCACTTTAATCAAGTTAATTTAGGGTAGTTTAGATTATATTAAGTTAAGATAAGATGGGGTGAATTGGATGATGACATGTTAGGTGAAACTACATTGGGTGTTTATGTGAATGAGGAGGAATTGCAACAACTTTTGAGGGGACATCCTTCCACATTTTTCTATGTCCTCTTACTGATTAATCAAGGTATAATAGGGTAAAATTTAAGTAAGATTTAATAAGGATAGGATAAGATATATTAGGGTAAGTAAACCTTTGCAAAAATTGGAAAAAACACATGTTTAAAGTCCCTTCTTGAATTCGGCCACTACATGTCCTTGTAAATGTCATTTTCTTGAATTTATTAGGAGAATTCTTGGATAAGATAGGTTGTTATCTGATGGAGATAAGATAGAGTGAAGATAAGATGTGATATGGGTTGAAATTTCAAGGCTTGATGGAGAAGCTTGTCCCCTAGATGGTGTCTTTGAGAAGGAGTGAACTGGTTGGCTTCTTGGGGAATTTTTCATTAACTGCCTTGCAGAAATCTGTCCAAGGAGATAAGTCAAGCCAGAGTATCATGATAATGTCATTTTTCATAAGATAAGATAGGATAAGATGTTGAAAAAGTCAAAGTCTTGTGTGTGGAAACTTGTCTTAGAAGATAGCATCTTAGATGGGTTTGCAACTGGTTTTCTTTGTGTAATAATACTGATTTTTTCCTTTGTATTGTGTGTCTTATTAAGTGATTAAGATGCAACAATGAATTATGGAATGAATTAGTTAAAATAGATTAGGATTATGGGGTAGTTTCAAGCTTAACCGATTAGGTGTTTCTAGGTTTAAGTTTAGGGACTTTCGATTTCAATTTTGTTTTGTAATTAGGTTTTTTATTACTTTGTGTTTATTTTTGCTAATCTATGTCTAAGGATATTAATACTTATGATCAGGATAAGATAAGATAGATTTAAGAAGGATTAGACTCAAGTCAATGCAAGTTTTCTTTGAGTTATCTTATTGCTTATCAAAAATTAACTTAAGTTAAATAGGAGTAAACTTTAGTCAACTGAGCTCGGGTTTTCAAATCTAACACTCAAGGAATATTTGGGGCTGAGTATTGATCCTATAAATGAAATTTCATAAAATTTGAGTTAAATTAACTAGGTAAAAAATCGAGAATAAGTTTGAATTCTCATGTAAGGAGTTTAGTGGAAATTAGTGTAGTTGACGATTTTCAACTAAAATTTTACTAAATTAATTCTTTAATTCTATCAAAAAAGGGTAACATATGAATCCTTGGTGTCTTATCTACTAAGTCTTCTCTAAGTCAACACGGGTCTCAGCTCTAATGCTTTAAGTTTACTTATGTCTTACTAGAGGTATCAAATGAGAGACTTAAGTTAGTAAGTCAGGTAAAGTCAGTTAACTTGAGTCGACTTTTAGTTTGACTAAGTTGACTTTGGTCAACTTATAAAATATTGAGTCTTCTCTAGCTCCTGGACTTTACTCGAGTTTGTTTGGAGCAAAATCCTAAGTGTATTTCCTTATCTAATAGAATTTCTAAAAATACTACCTACAAAAATCCTTAAGAATTATATATGATATTTGGGCTAGAATTTAGGACCTTTGATTTTTGATTTCTAGACCAAATCTATCAAGTATTCATACTTTTTTTCCTTTTCCATAAGATATTCTAGTTAGGATAAAGATCTTGCCATCATCTAATCATTCGGTTTAAGATTGAATGGAAGTGCAAGAAGTTGGTACTAACTAATAGAAGTTTTGGTTTTCTTTGACAAACTTTGTCATCAAGTTTATCAAGATGACTTCCTTGAAAAGCTAGTGAAGTAGAGCTTTCTTTAAGAAGTTAACTTTGAGGTGGCTTTCTTAGGAAGTTAGGTATAAAAGCACCTCAAACAAGCTAATTGTTTACATCTCTCAAAAGAAGAAAAATTTTGTATAGATATTTGAAAAAATCTTAAATTGACTAAATAAAACTCTTGTTACATAAAGAAGAAAGACTAATTTTATGTAGCTAATAATCTCTTATGCCTAATTGTAAAGTATATATAGGAATTATAATTATTTAAGAAAAAAATTAGGGTACTATATTTTACTTTATTGAGATCTTAAATGGTTGGCCTGATTAATTCTATCATAAAAAATAGCCTAATTCTCTAAGGTTTCACAATTCTTCTTGAGAATCTAAGATAACCCGACCCTAGAGCTCAAACAACTCAAACTAACCCACACTGTCATCCTTCAGCTTGTTTAGAGCCTTAACATACTACTCTCCGGCTAATTCATCTCAAACCACCCCCCTTGTTTATTCGGTAGGAGTCATTATACGCCCTAATATAGTTTTTGTCTCCTTCTACTATGAACGTAACTAATGCCCAAATGACACATGTCCCAAAAATCTAACAAATGCATGCGCCTCCTAAATATTCTATTTTGTCTCTTTACATTTTTATCCCTTTTTAATAGTTTACGGAAAATACTTTATGTATACTATTTTGGATTTTCCACTTTTAGGTAATATAACCTTAGGGACTTACTATAAAGTCTTACTTATGTAAGCCGCAACATTATTATCATCTAAATATTACTAAGCCTTCCTTCATGTTTGTGAGTTATTGAGCTCTCAAAGTACCCACTCTTATCAATCCCTTTAGTGAGGATTGTGGTGAGCAACCTTAGAAGTACTACTTTTGTATCATATCAAGTGGTGATTCGTAGTCATGATGTGCTTGTTGGCAAGTCATATCCAGTGAGTTGCTCTCAAAATCCAACTAAATCCTCTCCTAAATCCACATTCCCTATTATCCTACAGTACCATAGTGACCACTTAGCTCCTAGAAATATAAAAGATAGCCTTTAAGGCACATCATGGATTATATAAGTCGATGGTTATGCCTTTTAGGTTGACCAATGCACTAAGCATGTTTATGAAGCTCATGCATCATGTAACACAGGATCTATTGGGCAAATGCATGGTGATTTAC
The DNA here is from genome assembly GCA_037954665.1 of Laguncularia racemosa. Classification (NCBI taxonomy): domain Eukaryota; kingdom Viridiplantae; phylum Streptophyta; class Magnoliopsida; order Myrtales; family Combretaceae; genus Laguncularia; species Laguncularia racemosa. Next base: position 2,111,317 of record JBBMOL010000067.1, read on the forward strand.
TTTGACGACATTCTAGTCTACAATAGAAACATGGCCAACCATATCGTGTATCTAAGATCAATGTTTAAAGTGTTGAGAGTTGAGAAACTTTATAGTAATCTAAAGAAGTGTATGTTTTGCCAATCTAAAGTGATATTCTTAAAGTTTGTGATGACCTGAGATGGTGTTTGAGTGGATGAAGAGAAGGTCAAGGCTATACTTAGTTGGCCAACCCCATAGATTATGGTTAAGGTCCGAAGTCTCTAGACTTACTTCCTTCTATAGGCAATTGATTGCGTATACATGTCCTGATCACCACCTTGCAATCCAAGTTAGTTAGTTTTAGACTACTAACTAAATAGTATGAGCAGGATACTTATTTTGGGCCCATTGTTGCTAGATGTAACTTTGGTGTGACTATAAATGAATTCTATATTATTGAGGTGTTTTTGTTCAAGAAGGGTCGATTATGCATGATGTTTGTTTAAGAAGGGTTAATTATGCATACTTGCTTGCTTGAAGAAGACCTATGAGCTATTAAAGGAGCATTTCTTTAGTCTAAAGATAATGAAGGATGTTCAACGGGTATTGGAGAGGTGTACAATGTGTAAGAGAGCAAAGGGAAGAAAGAAAACTTTTAGTGAATACATGCCATTACCAATACTTACTCAACCATGGACTAACCTAAGTATAGGCTTTTTCCTATAATTACCAATGATAGTTAGAGGAAGAGACTTGATTATGATGGTTGTAGATTAATTCAACAAGATGACCTACTTCATTCCTTTCTAAAAAATGGATGATCCTCAATTTGTTTATATAGGAGATCATGAGACTACATAGAGTACCCATAGCATTGTCTCAGATCAAGACCTAAAATTTCTGTGTTTTGTTTTAGAAGACTATGGAAGAGACTTAGCATGAAGTTGATGTTCATTACATCATACCACCCCTTGAAAAATGGCTAAACGAAGTCATTAATCGAACTTTAGGCACCTTACATTAAGCTATGGTTAGCAAGAACCTTATCAATTAGGACATGTGCTTACCTATTGTTGAGTTTGTTTACAATATATCAACATAGAGTATAACCAATAAGTCTCCATTTGAGGTCATGTACAAGTGCAATTTGACCTTACCAATAGATATGTTATTCATCACAACTTCAAAGTAGGAGAGCTTAAGTAGTGTTGATAGAGCATAAGAGATTCAAAAGCTGCATCAAAGGGTATCCAAGCACCTTGCAAAAGTCGTTGGTAAACAATAATAGAAAGGAAATCAAGGAAAGAAGGCCATGAGCTTCAAGCCAGGAGACTTCATATAGATTCACCTAAGTAAATAATGAATTCCTAACCATAGAGCTAATAAATTGTTCTCTTAAGTAGATGGTCTATTCAAAATCCTTTGGAGTATTAACAACAATGCTTATGAGCTTGAACTCCCTAAATGCTATAGCATTTCCTCAACCTTCAACATCAGCAACCTGACTCCTTATGTCCAAGAAGACAAAAAACTTGAAGACCCACTAGATTTGAGAAAAAATCATCAACACCCTCAAGGAGATGATAGGAATCTAACCTCAAGTCTAATCACAAAAGCCAGGATGTGCAAGCTCCAAAATCTCACACAAAGAATTCTATCTAACCAATTGACCAAAGATAAAGCCACCCTTATACAATCCTCTAATCTACACACTAGTCGAGCCAAGATACACTTCCCATAATTACTTAAGTTATAAAAGACCTAGATGGACAAACCTGGAGTAACTTACTAGGAAGTCTCTAGGGACTCACAAGCGGTAGTGGCTAACATAGTCAAGAGTCCAACCTATTAGAATAAGCATACTACCAACTTATTAGATTAGGTGTACTAACTTGTATCTTGTGGTTCAACCTATGCTACTCCAACTCTCCAAAACTTGAGCATAGACTTTAAGTAAGCCAGTTGATATTGAGCTTGAATTTGAACCTAGCCAACCGATTTATTAACTTGGTCAAACATATTATGATGTCTACACTGCCAACCACTATAGGACAAATTCTAGATTATTCCATTCTTGCATAGAAATTGTAATATTTTACTACTTTGGGCATGAACTTTATTTCTTTTCCTTTTTTTCATTTATCCTAATGGGTATACTATAAATATTCATGTATTAAATAGCCACAACAGCAAATGAATGCATATTTTAAACATTTGAACCCTAAATTCTGAGCCTTATCTCAATTTACCCCTTCACTTATCAACCCTTTAGTAGGGTTGCTACAAAAAGCCCTAGTTTCTTACTTTATGCATTACATTAAAGTGGACAATTAGGTTGTGATCCTATTTCGTAGTGCATAATGTGAACAATACACATTTACAACTAAACCCATTCTTAATCCATCATCATTTTCTTTCATACTTGAAAGGACCAACCCCATTAACCTATGATGAAATTTATGTCTTAGTGATTCTTTTTCTTATGCACATTAGAAAGAGCCTCTTGAATGACTTCATCTAGGGAATACATCTCTTATCAAAACTCTAATGCATGGTGATTTGTATTCTCCTTTGATTCTTATCAATTCACATGTCTAATGGATTGTGGCATATCAAATGGTTGCTTTCTAATTGTAACATTATTGACTTATCAACTATGAGTAGCCCTCTTTAAGGAAATTCAAGTGAATTTAGAAACTAACTTAAATTTAATTCATGGTAAGTCAATCTTCATGGACATACTTTCTTATATTTTTTTGCCACTTGGTATTAGAGCATTGGGTCTAATCTTCCATCTATGTTTTTAATTATGTATTTGGGGTGTTCTTACCCCCACTTGTATGTGTAGTAAAAGTGTACACTCTTATAGAATTGTCCCTCTCCCTTTATGAAAGTTGTTGTCGTTTGTTACATGTACAAGTCCTATTCTTCAATATATTGTCCTATTTTTTTTTTTTTTGAAAATTTGCTGCAATCATTTCTATGAGTTATGTCTTTCATTTATCTAATCTTATTGAGTTTTTGAGTCACCATGTTGCAAGAAAGTGTCAATAGTGTAAATCTAAACCAAAACAATCTAAATGCAACCCAAAACACTATTTATACTACCATTTTATAATGAATCAGTTGCCTTACTATAATAGTAGAATGACTAATTCCTATGATTAACCATGATCAACAACTTTCCCATGGCATTGCAAACCCATAAGGACAAAATCCACCACTTAATGCACTTCGAAATCATCACCCTAGACATGGCAATGGAAATACGAATGTACCTTAATTTGTAGAAAACCTAGTTTATTGTTTAAATGGCCCGATATAGACCATAGATTATAAAGTAATCAAGGAGACATCAACTATGCCCAAAATTAAAATTCCAACTTTTCAAGGAATTATTAGGTCGAGGTAATCTTAAATTTGGGTCCAAAGTGTTGAGAAGTAGATGAGCTCACTAATGTTATGCTTACAACCTTAAAATTTGTAGACTGTGCTAATTTATTGTGAAAAAACCTTAAAATTCAAAGACATAAAGAAGTGGAAGAGGAAATAAGAACATAGGGGCTAATGAACCGCTTAATGTATAAGAGATTTATCCCTGATTATTATAGGAAAAACCTATTTAATAAATTATAAACCTTTAGAAATAAGTGGTTTTTGTTTTTGACTATGTGTTTAAGTTCAAGAATTTATTAGGGGTGCAATAAAGAAATGGAGAAATAAACTATTGCTAATTTTTATGAGGTTTGCATAGAGATATAGCCAATGTTATTAGCTTACAACATTACAGCTAGGCTTGGTGGTCAAGGATGTCGACAAGATTAAACCTCGATAATTATCTTAAAATTTATGGGTTTCTTCCTATATGAGGATGCTTTCTACTACTATTTTGTTTCACTTTATGACAACTATGCTTTTTTGTTTTCAACAACATTTTCTACTTAATTTGAATAATTCTGTATAATTCATCAAAAAAATACAACCAAATCTTGTTCATGGTGTAATTGAAGAATTACAAAGCTTGATATTGCTAGCCTTACCTATTTTTACCAATAGATTGATGACATAGGATAGATTGCCATGTCCTTTGTGTAGAAAGTGTAGAATTTGTACAATAGCATATAGGGAATATTTTATTTCACATGTGCAAGTCATGTGAACAATATTTATAGACATACTTGTACAAACAGATGTTAGTTAGATAATTGGAGAGAAATGAAATCAAAGCTATCTTTTCTTGCTCATCCTCTTTTCTCCTCTTCATCTGCATTACGAAAGTGCATCAACTCAACTACAATAATCCTTAGTTTACATGAATTGTAATTTTCACATGGTATCAAAGTAGTGTGATTATAGCTTTGTTGTCAATTTCATCTTCAAATTTGCAAATTGTTATTTTTTGTTTAATCAAATAGAAATGGAAAATTCAAATCTAATTTCTCCAAATGTTGATCTCACAAATAACAATCCATTGTACTTATATGGTTTCAATAATCCTGGTATCATGAAAACTAGCATGACTTTTGATGGATCAAACTTTCTTAGATGGAGTCCATCAATTAAATTAGCCTTAGGTGAAAAAGCAAAGTTAGGGTCTATAGATGGGAGTTGTATTTAACTTGAAAATAATCAAATTGATCTACAACAGTGGATTCATTGTGATTACATGATTCATGGTGGTTATTGAATTCCGTGACAAAAGGTTTTACGTATACTAAATCTACTAAAGAGATCTAGGATAATATTAATGAAAGGTTTAGCATAACAAATGGGCCATTACTGTATCAATTGCAACATGAAATAGTGACTTTTAAATAAGGAAGTTCTAATGTAAGTATGTACTATAACAAATTGAATAAACTTTAGGATGAGATGAGTAATCATTATGGTTAACTTAAATGATCTTGTGGTGTGCTTGAGCAATGTGTGTGTGATTTAAATGATAAGATTCTTTGTAAACCCTAGAAATTTACAAAATCAAGAATTAGGACTAAGGGAAATATTGGGAAAATATATTGGAAAACGAACACGAAAACATAGCTATGAACCTAAGGGATCCAAACCTTAAACGACCCCCAACCATATAATGTTATATTAGGAAACCTAAACCCTAAATACAATTTACACAAGGCCTAAATTCAATTGCTAAAATCCTAAACCTATTTGTTGACTCTAGAACTACGGTAAGGATTGGTGAAACCAACCTCAAGCCTAGAAAATCGAAGATTCAACTCAAATGAAACCGAAACCTAAACAATGATAATTTACCTCATAATAAATATAAAAGATCCAATAATTTAATTAAAACTAACCCTACTAATTAACTAAATCAGGTAAAGTAAAGAATGGAAAAACAATTCCCATATCAACCTCTTTTGGTAACTTAAAGAGGAAGGGCAAGAAGGCCAATTTGCACCCACCATTTGCTTAGATAAATGACCTAATTTGACTTCTTAAAATTCCCTGAACTAATTCCTTTTTAATTCACATTTATTTTCCAAGGAACAAACTAAGTTAAGGCAACCAAGTTATCTAATGTTGCACCAGCCACATGCTTGAGCAAAGAGAATGATGTAGTGTGATCCAATCATTGAAAGTACAACAAGGACACCTAGGAGTTAGTAATAGACATTAGGCTTCACTAAAATTCTGATGGAAGTTAACCAAAGTCAGATGGAAGCATGGTGATTAGACATAACCCACCCTTTTATCCAATATGCCAAGGCATTGTCCAACACACACACCCTTTTGACCCATGTGTAAAACTCACTCCACAAGCAACCTTGACTTCCCTAAAATCCATCACCTGCATGTGAACTTAGACCCTTTATCTAGAATTTTTCTCACCAGAAAAACACACTCCAAAAAGCTCTCAAAAGCCACCTCAAAACAGAAACAAAAACTTTCCCAAAACCACAACATGATTCCACACCAAACACCATCACCTTAACAAGAAAAACCACACCCTAAACAACATCATTTCAAGCCAAATTTTAGATATCATCCACACCATTTAGGAGCTCATTTAAGGATCCAAAAATACTAGGAAGATCAGAAGAAACCAAATGCAAAGAGGATGCAAGAAGGTGAAGATAGGAGCTTCGACAAGTAGCCACTAAGGGTAGGATCTTAACTCATCCTTGTAACCTTTTTATTTCTTCTAATATTTTCATGTAAATCATAATAGAATAAGGCTATGTTATTCTGATTTTTTAAAGATTCGTGTGTATATTTAAGATGCATCTAGCCAATGATACAAGCTTTAGATATAAACTTAAGATTCGATGAAGAATAATGTAGGGGAATCACCATGTAATTAGTTGAATATGTATGATGTAAATGAGATCAAGAAGAATTTGCATATTTCTAGATTCCATCTTTTAGAAGCTAAGAAAGTATTTTTCTGATGTATCAAATATATTTCCAACCTTAGAAAACCTTAGGTGATGATTTAGGTGCTTTAGTAATAGGAAAAAGTTGGAAAAATGCAAAGCTTGTTCCCAACAACCAAAATGATGCCCAAACTGATTTGTATCCATGATTTGTAGAATTTTCAGAACACAAATATGATGAAATATCACTAGGCAAAATCTGAAAAATAAAATCTTAAGAGTAAATACACAAGAAGAGACATGTAAATTAGGAATAAGTAGAATTGAGACCCCAAACAACTAACTTGAAATACTTAGAAAAAAATCCCAGATTTGTAGCAAAATCAAAACCTTCACAACCCTAAGAAAAAGTCTCAAATAAGTCTCTAAGTAATTAGAATTAAATTCCTTAGAATATTAGATCCAACTAGACAAAAAGATTACAAAATAAACCCAAACAATGCGCACCTGAAATGTTCTGACCCTAACTTAATTTTTTGAAGCTCAAATGACTAAATTGACTTCAAAAATGGAAAGAACACTTGAAATCCTTTAAAACAACTACAAGTAAGTGAAAAAAAAAAACCTAAAATGAAAAAGTTATGATCAAAACACCAAAACATTCAAAATCGGAAAAACCAACGAATTTAATGAAATCAGTTGGAGTTGATATCCAACTTGAACTTATAAAATTGTTGTTTGTCCTACCAAGTGATATAAATTTTGAGGGCAAGCAACCTCCAGATTATTATGACTAGGGACAACATGTCAGGGTGAGTGGTCCAATGACTATTGTTCCTATTTGTGCTTGTAATTTAGTGGACCTATATATAATTGCAATATATGAATCTAGATTTATGTGTGGGGTAATCAAGGAATCTATTGTGTTTGTTTGCTATGATTTGATTGCTAAACCAACTTAATCATGTTTGGCTAATTTTTTATTGATTTCCTTTGCATTTAGAATTAAGAAAATGCGAGTGTGTATTGAATTGATGTGGTCACCAACTAACTAAACCTAAATATTATTCAACCTTAATAAAATGAATAATGCATCATGAAATTCCTCGTGTAAGAAGGTCGTTGGCATCATGTGGTGGTATGGAGAGGCCATATGGAGGTGTACTCCATGTGTAAACTCGATCTCAACCTTTGGGAACTACTTGGAACCAAGAAATACCACCCTTTGATTGAGACCTAGTTCAAGGATTCATTACTTAAGGGTGATTGAGCTTACGAGCCTTTTACAATCCATACCCCCACATAGTCTTAGTTATATATAGATAGATATTTTTTAGTCTACTTAAATATAGTGAAAATATATAGACTTTGTGAATGATCTAAAAAAAGAAGCCCAAGGTCATTAGAGCTCGGAGTCGATGTGTAGTTTATGATTTTCTAACCCAAGCAATGGAGAGCAATAAATTCTTGTTGTATACGGTATCCAATAGATCGAATATATTGTTGCATTCATATGATTAATCATGCATTGCATATGTTTTGTTGAAATCACTTGTTTACTAAATGCTTGCCATTTTAGTAGGAGGGTCTATCTCACTAAGCTATCATAGCTTACACCCTTACAATGTTTCCTTGTTGCAGTAACCTATTTGGTTAGAGCCTAACAGATAAATTCCATAGGTTAGTGTGAAGCACAAGGGAGGTGTGAAGAATTAGAGTGGAATGGAGAGACCATCACTATACTTATCTTTATATAAACTAGAAATTTATGTTTTAGTTGTATTAATATTTTAGCATAAACTTATATGGCTTAAGTTATTGTCCACTAGACAATGTTGTTAGCCTTTGGATATTGATATTACTATATTGTTTATTCTTATTAATTATTTGCCTCTATATTTGCTTGAAAATGTTAAACCTTAAATGGGAATTTAGATATGAGTATGCCTTGTATGTTGTAAGGCCAATCCTTAGATAATAGAGGGGTTATCCCTAGGTTTTTGTGCAATGTACAGCAGATTGTTACATGTAAGTGGCCTACCAGGGCATGACATTCTTAGCGTAGGGAATAAGAATAGGTTGTTACAATTTCTTATGTGATATGCCAATATCTAATTACACAATGCTAATTGAAGATACAAATGAACAATAGTCAACCAAATAGGCATGAACCCTAATTGACGTGAAATAAGAGTGAAAGAAGCTCCCAATTCTTTACCAGATATAACACACTAGTTGAAGTTATGAATGACTTGTAATTGATGATGTAACTCACAATAATTTAAGCTCACTCGCCACAACACTAATTTAGAATTGATAAGAGTGTTTTTGTGAAAGAGAGAAAACCCTTTTTCACGTGAAAGCAAGCAGTTGCAAAATAATATCCAAAAGTCCCTTTGTGTCCCCTTTTTACAAGTATTTATACTTGTTCTAAATATGGAAAAATAACAAAAGAAAAATATCTACATAAGCCGATTCTTGAAGCTCTCCCACGGTTAATGGAACACAATGCTAGGTCGGTTTCTTGTTGATTCATTTAAGTCCGTGAATCACCCATAAACCAAGCACTAGTGTGTTTGCTCTCCATCTTGTAATACCAACAAATGTACCTGATTAAATACAAAACAATTATATAAAGTAAACGAAGACACTATGCGAATGTCTTTGGGTTCCAATTGTTCAAAAAGTATCCTCGACGCTAAGTTCTGTAGTCCTTTAACTCTTGCTCTTGTTATGGGTCCTATAGATGTATTGGTTTGATTCTCATAATCTCCTCGGGCTTGTGGAAGATTTGCCCTCAAATCCAATAGGACTTCATGAATAGCATCCGATATATATGGCAATAGGTCTGCAACATTAAATGTAGCAGAGATGTCGTATCCTCCGAGTAATTCTAACCTATATGCATTGTTATTGATGCACTTTATAACTTTGAAAGGTCTATCAGCTCTGAGTGAAAGCTTTTGTGACTTCTTGTGAGGAAACCTATCTTTGTTGAGATTAATCCAGACCAGATCACCTGAATTATAAATTCTAGTTTTCTTATTTTTGTTACCCTAAAGTTTCTGCTGTTCGTGAGTTTTCTAAAGGTGTTCAGATGTCCTTTGGTGAAGTTTCTGAATCTCCTTGGCTTATTCTACTCCACTTAAGCTTTCTTCCTTTGTTGTCAGATTAGCTATTAAATCCAATGGAAAAGTAGGATTATAGCCATACACGACTTCAAAGGGAGACTTATTGGTTGAACTATGAGTTGAACTATTGTAAGTGAACTCAACAATAGGGAGACACAAGTCCCAACTAGTAAGATTCTTGCCAACCTTTACTCTTAGTAAGGCACTAAGAGTATAATTAACAACCTCCGTTTGACCGTCTGTCTAGGGATAACACGAAGTACTATATATGTTACGCCCTAAAGGGGGGCCTAGAAGTTTTCACTAAAAATTATCATGGCACGTGTGCACCCGCTACATAATAATCGTCTTACAAGCTAGAGATCGTAAGACTCTAAATAATTAATTACATTTACAACTAATAATAGTACATAAAGTTACATGATAAGATATAACTATGGATTCCATACCCCACAGTCAACCATAATCGCAGAGAATCGGTATCCCTTACCAACCAGTAAAATGGAATAAAATCCTAAGATTCACAAATTCAATTTTATTTACATAAGGGTCCTAACATTTCATCTAAATAATCTATCCTTCGCAATTCTTACTTTACCATTCTTGTCTTCCAAAAACTCTTGACACTTCACATCTTATCCCATCCCGAGCTTTCATAACCTGCAAAAGGGTCTATGGTGGGGTGAGCACATTATGGCTCAATGAATGGGAGGGTAATACTTTCAATGCTACACACGCACAAGCAATTTCAAATCAAGTTATCAATTTATATGCTATGCATGAACAACTATATGAATGTAACATCTCACGTAGTCTTCTGGTAATCGACGTGAAGTTTAGAGTTTACCCCCCCCCCCCCCCCCCCCCCCCCCCCCCCCCCCCCGACCTTAGGTTGGGGATTTCAAAGCCATCATCAGTGCCCGGGTCTTACACACAATTTAATTACTCTTATCACTTTATTAAATTTGTGTCTTAGCTTTAATGATCTAGGCTCAAGTGCCTCAATATACCGAGCATTACACCCTCAAGAGACAGGCCGAACTCAAAACCGTCAAGGCACGACAATCCCCTAATCACGTAGTTCACACTCGGCGAAACAACAATCCTCTAATCACTTCCAGTGCATCCTATAGTAGTGATGGCCTTTAATCTCATGCGATGTCTCATGTAAATGCATGTTAAGTTTTAATCAAGTCCACTTCTGATGAGATCCATGATGAGAGTCAAGCCGGAAGAAGGAATGTGGATCCTCTTGAAGCGCCGCCTGGACCGATCACAAGAAGTCGAGTGAAACAACTCAAGGAAGCACTTAACGGGTTGATAAAGGATGTCCATGAAGCCGGAAAGGATTGGAGCAATCATGAAGTTGGAATAGATTGGAACAACCATGGGAAGACCCTTGCTCTTATATAAGTCACACCGGACACGGGTTGAAGAGGGCGTGTACTTTCAAGGCACGGCCGTGTAGGAATTCCAAGATTGCACAGAATCATACACGGCTAGACACACGGCTAAAAGGCACGGCCGTGTATGGAGACAAGCAAATCCACAAAAAGATACACGACCAGAAGTACACAGTCATGTATGTGACCGGAATGTGCACAGAAAAGTATACGGCCGTGTATCCCCTGCCGGCCTGCTTGTTCTGTTTTCGTGTTTTTACGCAACTTATCTAAGCTACGTTGTTTTGGACTTTTTTTTCACGAATTGTAACCCTAGTATAAAAGCTCCTAGGGTTTAGAACAACATAGAATTTACATCTTTGAACATTAAACACTTTTGAGAGGCACCTCTCTTGGTTCTTCAAGAACTAATTTGAACTTATCGGACTGATTTCCGTGGCATTCATCCTGACTTATCAATCGGTCTTTCATCCCAATTGTGGTGTCTTCACATTATACTATGGTTCTTGTCTCGCTTATAGACAACGGGTTGCGGTTTCCACTTTAGGTGTTTAGGCGTCTTAGGTAACGAATTTCCGAACGTATTGGTATTGGGTTTTGTCACGGGTTGGCGTAGTTCGTATCAGTTTGGTATCAGAGCTTAGGCTTGTCAAAACATCAAGTTCGGTTGAGGAAGGTAATATAAAAAACCCTAACTCCAATCGTTCATATCAATTATCGTATTCAATTTCGTAGTATTTATTGTCTTTTGATAGTGTAATATCGACTAGGCGATTGTTAAAAAAAAAAAAAAGAGTAAAAATCATGACAAAAAAAAAAAGAAGAGAAAAGAAAAGAAAAGAAAAACGTGATCAAGAGCAATAACCAAGACAAAAAAAAAAAATCGGATAGAAAAATAGAGGAAAATTTACTAACCCTAGAGTTGTTTTGAATTCTACGGAAGGAAATTGGTGTAGTTCAGGTTAGTTCCAAGAGAATTAAGAAGAGGAAATTGGCGAGTTGATATCATCATTATTTGTGAGAATACACGAGTGACTGTGTGATATCATCATTTGAGCGAAACACGTAAGGGAGTGTATCGTGAGGTTTAATTTTATATATATTTGTGTTAGTACTAATCTTTTCTGCAGGGACAATGTCGAGACAACATTCTCCTGAAGGTGAGAGGGGACGGTTTGATGCTAGGTTAGTAATTGAGGCGTTGAGGGGAGAAATGAAGAGGATGTTCCAAGAAGGAATGGAACAAATTCATGAGACGGTAGAGCAAAGACTAGAACAATCCACAAACGTATTCCAAGGGCGTAAGAGGGAAAGTCATTCTAGGAGAGTACCGAGGGGTGGAGATGAAATGTCGGATGATGACTTTGATGAGCCTTCTGTCGGGAGTTATAGAGGATATAGTGGTCGGAATAGAGGAACTAGGGATTAGGAAGATAGAGGAGATAGGAATAGAGAGGATGATCAATTAAGTAGCATAAAGATGAAGATTCCTCCTTTCCAAGGGAAGAATGATCCCGAGGCGTACTTAGAGTGGGAGAAGAAGGTAGAGATGGTATTTGATTGTCATAACTATAGTGGGAGAAAGAAGGTAAAACTTGCTGCCATTGAATTTTCAGATTATGCTATAGTGTGATGGGATCAATTAATGTTGAATAGGAGAAGGAGTGGCAAGCCACCTATTGAGTCTTGGGAAGAGATGAAAAGAGTGATGAAGAAGCGGTTTGTGCCTGCATATTACTATCGTGAATTGCACAACAAGTTGCAAACTCTGAGGTAGGGAAGCCGAAGTGTAGATGAGTATTTCAAGGAGATGGAAGTCACTATGATTAGGGCGAATGTAGAGGAGGATAGAGAGGCTACAATGGCTAGGTTTCTTGCTGGGTTGAATAGAGAAATCCAAAATGTGGTTGAATTGCAGCATTATGTAGAATTGGAAGATATGGTTCACATGGCTATAAAGGTTGAGAACCAGCACAAGAGGAAAGGTAGTAGTAATGCACGGTTTCCACAGGGTAATGGTTCATCCACTTAGAAGACCAACCAATGGAAGAAAGAAGAAAAGCCTTTACCCACCAAACCAAAAGGGGAGCTGAGGCAAGCGGGTTCTACTCCTGGTAACCAAGGTAACCCTGATTCTTCTACTTCTAGAAATCGTGACATTAGATGTTTTAAATGTCAAGGTAGAGGCCATATTGCTAGTCAATGTCCAAATAGGCGTATGATGATTTTGCGTGATAATGGGGAGTATGAGACTGAGGGGGATAGTGAAGAAGATTATATGCCTCCATTAGAGGATGCTAGTGATGATGAGGAGCCTGCAATGGGAAGGCTAGTGGCAGTAGTGAAGCGAGCGTTGAATGTGCAGGTGAAGGAAGAAGAGGAGGTGCAAAGAGAGAATATATTTCATACTAGATGCTATCTAGGAGATCACATTTGTAGTTTAATCATTGATGGAGGGAGTTGCACCAATGTAATGAACAATTTTATTGTTGAGAGGCTGGGGCTCAAAACTGTTAGACACCCTAGTCCATATAAATTGCAATGGTTGAATGATAGTGGAGAGACTAAGGTGAGTAAGAAAGCATTGATTGGTTTCCGCATTGGTAGGTATGAGGATGAGGTGCTATGTGATGTAGTGCCAATGCAAGCATGGCATGTGTTGTTGGGGAGGCCGTGGCAATTTGATAGAAAGGTTGTTCATGATGGCTTTTCTAACAAGTATACACTTGTTCACCAGGGGAAAAGCTTTAATCTTAAACCGTTAACACCTAAGCAGGTGTATGAGGACCAGTTGCAGCTACAATAGTCTTTTGCAAAACATAAGGTGAGTGAAAAGCAGAGGGAGAGTAAGAGAGCAAAAGACAATGAGAAAGAAAAGGAATATAAAAGTCAAGATCAAAAGGAAAAAGAGAGGAAGGCTGGAAAGAGTGTGAGAGGCCAAGTTGAAGGGGGATCAACTTTGGTGGTGAGTGGAAAGGAGAGGGCAGCCTTGCAAAAGGAGAGTTGTGTGGCAAGAGCGAGTGTAGTAAGGAGAGCGTTAGTGATGAAGCAACCTATGTTGTTGCTGGTTTTTAAGGAAACATGTTTGACTACTAACGACTTATCTAACTCTTTGCCTAGTGTGGTTGTGTCTCTTGTGTAGGACTTTGAAGATGTCTTCCCTGAGGAGATTCTAAAGGGATTACCACCTATTCGTGGTATTGAGCACCAGATTGACCTTGTACCCGGAGCATCGATTCCAAACAAGCCAGCTTATAGGAGCAATCCGGAGGAGACAAAGGAACTCCAAAGGCAAGTCGATGAACTAATGGAGAAGAGGTACGTGAGAGAGAGCATGAGTCCATGTGCAGTGCCTGTGATTTTGGTGCCTAAGAAGGATGGGACATGGAGAATGTGTGTTGACTGCCGCGCCATCAACAACATCACGGTAAAGTATCGTCATCCCATTCCTCGCTTAGATGATATGCTAGATGAGTTACATGGGCTAGTGTCTTTTCTAAAATTGATCTGAAAAGTGGATATCACCAAATTAGAATGAAAGAAGGTGATGAATGGAAAATTGCATTTAAGACAAAATATGGATTGTATGAGTGGTTAGTAATGCCTTTCGGTTTAACTAACTCACCTAGTACTTTTATGAGACTTATGAACCATGTTTTGAGGACTTTTATTGGAAAATTTGTGGTCGTCTATTTTGATGATATCCTCATTTACAGCAAGAGTTTGGAAGATCATATGTCTCACTTGAGGAATGTTTTAAAAGTGCTTCAAAAGGAACAGTTATATGCTAACCTCAAGAAGTGCACTTTTTGCACAGACAAACTTGTGTTTCTTGGTTTTGTTGTTAGTGCACAGGGAATACAGGTTGACAAAGAAAAGGTTCGTGCAATCCAAGAATAGCCTAGTACAACTAATGTAAGTAATGTGCGGAGCTTCCATGGACTAGCGAGTTTTTACAGGAGATTTGAGAAGGATTTCAGCACTATTGCAGCACCACTTACTGAGGTAATTAAGAAGAACGTGGGGTTCAGCTAGGGAGAGCAACAAGAGAAGGCCTTTCAGACGCTTAAAAATAAGCTGACTCAGGCGCCGTTATTTACTTTACCTAACTTTGCTAAAACGTTTGAAATTGAGTGTGATGCTTCAGGATTAGGTATTGGAGCAGTGCTTATGCAGGAGAGAAGACCGATTGCATTCTTTAGCGAGAAGCTAAGTGGGGCAACCTTGAATTACCCTACTTACGACAAGGAGTTATATGCATTGGTTCGAGCCCTGGAGACATGGAAACGTTACCTTTGGCCGAAAGAGTTCGTGATCCACACTGATCATGAATCCTTGAAGTACTTGAAGGGGCAACACAAGCTGAATAAAAGGCATGCTCGTTGGGTGGAGTTCATCGAAACATTTCCATATGTTATCCACTACAAGCAAGGTAAAGAGAATGTCGTTGCTGATGCACTATCTAGAAGGTATACTCTTATCTCTACTCTTAGTTCTAGACTGCTTGGTTTTGAGCACATTAAGGAGTTATATGCTACTGATCGAGATTTTTGTGAGGAGTATGTGTATTGTGAGAAGAGTGGGCATGGAAAATTTTATAAACATGAAGGATTCTTGTTTAGGGAGAGTAAACTGTGCATTCCAATTTGTTCCTTAAGAGAATTACTAGTGAGGGAGTCTTATGGAGGAGGGTTAATGGGACACTTTGGCGTAGCTAAAACATTAGGGGTATTACAGGAACACTTCTATTGGCCTCACATGAAATGAGATGTTGAGAGGATTTGTGAGCGATGTGTCACGTGTAGGCAAGCGAAATCTAGAGTCTAACCTTAAGGGCTTTACACCCCACTTCCCATTCCTCATGAGCCGTAGGTAGATATTTCTATGGACTTTGTGTTAGGATTACCCAGGTCTAGACATGGTCGGGATTCTATTTTTGTAGTTGTTGATAGATTCTCTAAAATGGCACATTCCATTCCTTGTCACAAAACGGATGATGCTTGTAATATTGCTAATTTATTCTTTAGGGAAGTTGTGCGATTGCATGGTATGCCTAGAACAATTGTATCAGATAGGGATGCTAAGTTCTTAAGCTACTTTTGGAAGACCTTGTGGGCTAAGTTAGGAACTAAGTTATTGTTTTCTACTACTTGTCATCCACAGACTGACGGTCAAACTGAGGTAGTGAATCGAACTTTATCTACTTTGTTGAGGGCTGTAATTAAAAAGAATATTAAGAGTTGGGAGGATTGTTTGCCGCATGTTGAATTTGCTTATAACAGTACAGTGCATTCTGCTACTAAATTTTCTCCTTTTGAAATTGTGTATGGTTTTAATCCACTAACTCCTTTGGATTTATCACCTTTGCCTATTTCTGAGTATGTTAATTTAGATGGCACGAAGAAGGCCGAATTTGTTAAACAGATCCACGAGAAGGCAAGGCTGAACATTGAGCGACGAACAGAGCAGTATGTGAAACAAGCCAATAAGGGTCGTCGACAAGCTGTTTTTGAACCTGGAGATTGGGTTTGGGTTCACATGCGCAAAGAGCGGTTTCCCGTGCAGCGTCGATCTAAACTACTTCCTAGAGGCGATGGACCATTTCAAGTTCTTGAGCGCATCAACGACAATGCATACAAGATAAATTTGCCTGGTGAGTATCAAGTAAGTGCCACATTTAATGTTACTGATCTGAGTCCTTTTGATGTAGGTGATGATTTGAGGACAAATCCTTTTCAAGAGGAGGGGAATGATGAGATCCATGATGATGAGAGTCAAGCCGGAAGAAGGAATGTGGATCCTCTTGAAGTGCCGCCTGGACCGATCACAAGAAGTCGAGCGAAACGACTCAAGGAAGCACTTAATGGGTTGATAAAGGATGTCCATGAAGCTGGAAAGGATTGGAGCAATCATGAAGTTGGAACAGATTGGAACAACCATGGGAAGACCCTTACTCTTATACAAGTCACACCGGACACGGGTTGAAGAGGGCATGTACTTTCAAGGCACGGCCATGTAGGAATTCCAAGATTGCACAGAATCATACACGGCTAGACACACGGCTAAAAGGCACGGCCGTGTATGGTGACAAGCAAATCCACAGAAAGATACACGACTAGAAGTACACAGTCGTGTATGTGACCGGAATGTGCACAGAAAAGTACACGGCCAAAGTATACGGCTGTGTATCCCCTGCCGGCCAGCTTGTTCTGTTTTCGTGTTTTTATGCAACTTATCTAAGCTACGTCGTTTTGGACTTGTTTTTCACGAATTGTAACCCTGGTATAAAAGCTCCTAGGGTTTAGAACAACATAGAATTTACATCTTTGAACATTAAAAACTTTAGAGAGGCACCTCTCTTGGTTCTTCAAGAACTAATTTGAACTTATCGGACCGATTTCCGTGGCGTTCATCCCGACTTATCAATCGGTCTTTCATCCCGATTGTGGCGTCTTCACATTATACCAAGGTTCTTGTCTCGCTTATAGACAACAGGTCGCGGTTTCCACTTTAGGTGTTTGGGCGTCTTAGGTAACGAATTTCCGAACGTATTGGTATTAGGTTTCGTCACGGGTTGGCGTGGTTCGTATCAACTTCTTTAATTAATTGATTCAAGGTAACCAAACCATATACAGTTGTAACCAATTCCCATTCAATGCAATAAGGTACACTACCAAGCATTTAAAGACTACCACTTCCAAGAACAATCAATGGGAACCCAGTGAAGTCCCATAAACAAATCCACTACATCTCATTTTCACATTTACACAATAAGAAAAGATCATGCATTTCACATCATAGGTAAAGCAAGGAAACCAAACCAAGTGAATGGACATAATCTCACTATACACAAGATTTTAGTTAACTCGACACCTCTGTGTCATTTCACCCCTCGAGGACTTAGTTCTATACATTCCTAAATGTCACTTAGGGTAGCCACAACTGTATGTGTCCCTTCTAAATCCTCGAGTATCATATATATATGATAATAGTATATACACATTTATAGGTTTAAAGCTTGTTCTTAACTAAAGGATGACCTGCTAAATGCTTTTCCCTCATGTACTCAAGAGAAGTAAGAGGATATAACTATTTCATTGAAAATAAGGGTTTTCATCTATGATTTGTATAATTATATGCATAAATGCATTCTATAAATATAATAGGAAAATAATGTTGCCTAAGCATATATATATATCCAGAAGTAGATTATGATATGTGTATATAATGATGTATAATATAACCTATTCCAGCTATGCATACCTACTCAATAGCAATAGAGGGAAAAGCTAGGTTTATATTTTTTGGTTTAGTTTGAAGAAAACAATTTTTGAATCGTGATATTAGGCCTATAGTAATAGCATTGGCAAGATGGTGCGAAGTACTATCGTTATGATAGTGATATCTAAACCCTAAGTCCAATCTATCATCTACATCATTAAAACAGTGTTCATCTATAACTTATCTCATTACCTATTTCTTCTTAACTTCTTTCCTAAAGTCATTTAACCCCACTATATAACTTAAAATTAATAAAATCACATCCAATTGCAACTACAACAAATCAAGTGAATTCACATACATAGCATATCAACACATAACACAACATTGTAGCATATCATTAAGTTTCCCACTCACCTATTTAGGGTCGTCATAGTCCTAATCGGAGTTGAGTGATTCCAGCGGGTAACCCCTTTACTTTCTTCTTGAAATCAGTGTC
Source organism: Laguncularia racemosa (assembly GCA_037954665.1). Lineage (NCBI taxonomy): Eukaryota > Viridiplantae > Streptophyta > Magnoliopsida > Myrtales > Combretaceae > Laguncularia > Laguncularia racemosa. The sequence goes on from JBBMOL010000067.1 coordinate 2,129,864, forward strand.
TTTCTGCAATGCTTCCTTAACCAAATCATAGAAAGCAACATCTCCACTTGACTTTGGTAGTTTCCTAGGACCTGGTATGTGTACTCTACTCATTATGCGTTTGATGGCCAGGCGTGAAGTCTCCACCTTAAGAAACTTTGGGCGAATAAGATTTGAAATGTTGAACACTTCTTCAACATGATTCCAATACATGATTCCAGAGGGAATGGTCTTCCTAAGAATCATTGCTTCCAACACCTCAAGTTGCTGTGATTGACTGTCTGCTTTCCTTGTGTAGAAGTCGAGCAATGGAATGTCTTCAACCTGCTAAATCTAGAATTCCTTCTTCCATGTAGGCAAGATACCCTTGGAAAGGACAACTAAAGGTCTTGCATTAGGGTATTTGGCCAAGGATAATCTTCCTCAACATCCTTTGAGCATTCCATTGCGAAATTCATTTCATTCCAAATATTCCCCAAGCCATCGTCTTGGACGTTACTCGAATCATTCCCTTCACCATCTACACCAACATAAATGCCTCTCCTTTACATGAAGCATCTTTGAACCTTTCATTTATCAATTTGTCTCTAATATTTTCCAACGAACTAGTTGTAGGATAACCCATAGGATTAGTGATCACTAAAGGTTTCGTATCACCTTCTTTCTTTTCTCCTTTGTTGACATCTCCACCTATAGGGTTTCTCGTCCTTCCTACTAGTTTTCATCCTCACTCACACTTCCATCACCATCCATACACCAGCCACTCTTTATACACATACAAGCCGACCTCTATCATAATAACATCATACGCACATGTACACATAAGTTTTTACTTACGTACATACACAAGATCAATACTCTCTTGTCTTTATTTTTCGGCTTTTCTCCTTTTTTCCTCACCCTTCTTCTGTCTTAAATCTTCTCCTCCTCCTTCCAACTTTTCCTCTTCCATTTTCCTTTTCTTCTTCCTTCTCTACTTCATATCTCCTACTCACCAAACCCCACTTACATACACACACACCACGTACATACACTAGCACATTCCTACACATCACGTACACACACACCAACACACTCCTATCTATACACATACATACTCCACACACACCTACACATACATACACACAATCATACTATGCACCTAATTACACGCACACATCACTACACTTTGCAATCCTCTTTTCTCCTCAAGTCTACATGCATACACACACACACACACCAGTAGCACATACATACACACATACTCCGCACACGACTCACACTACCAACACGCACATACACACATACTCTGTATACACCTCACACCACCGACATGCACATATACACATACTCCGTACACACCACACACACCGTCCATACCCATACACACGTATCCACACACACCACACACCATCTCATACCCATACACACATATCCGCACACACCACACATACCTTCCATACACATACACACATACTCACAAACACCACACACGTACCTGTACACACCACACACATTCCATACACATACACACATACTCCCCTTCTTCTTCCACTTTTGTTGCTATCACCGTTGTCACTGTCGTTGTTGTGTAGATGTCGTGGTTACCGTCATTGTGATCATTGTTGTGTTACTGTCATGGTTGTTGTCATCGTGGTCGTTGTTGTGTAGCTGTCATGGTCGTTGTTGTGTGGCTGTCATCGTCATGATTGTTGTTGCCGCAGTTGTTGTAGCTGTAGTTGTCGTCGTTGCTGCAGTTGTTGTTGCCGCTGTTGTTGCAATCACAGTTGGAAGCATGTGACCGCGCACACCGACATCCCAACCTCCACGGGCGGCTCCTTCTTCTGACTCGACGATGATGATCTCCACCAAAAAATTCCTAAACAGCAACTAAAGCAGCAATACTTGGTACGATGATGATCCAAAGAGAAGGAAGGGAGATTTAGGGGAAAACGAGAGGGAAGAAGAAGGAAGGGAGGGAAACGCGGGGCAGAGGAAGGGCAGGGGAGGAAGACGTCGCCCGGAAGGAGAAGAAGAAGAAGAAGAGGAAGAAGAAAGAAAAGAAAAGAAAAGAAAAGAAAAGGGAGAGAGAAGGGATAGGGACGGGAACTGAGGACCTACTGCTGCTGTCAGGGGAGAAGGGGTTGACGGGACCGACGGTTGACAAACGTGATTTGATTTTTTTTTTTTTTTTTTTGCAGTTATGTATATATATTATATTATGCTCTAATTATATTGTATATTAAAATTATTTGTATTTTTTAATATTATGTATGCGTACACCGATATCTTTAAATTTTATATTTTTAACCTTTTATTATGAAAGCTTACGTCTAAGCTAATTTGATTATTCTGAACATAAATATTTATTCTAAATTTCTATTTAAAATTCCTAGATCTACAATTTCAATTAATTTCATTATTTAACCCAATACTGTTTGAAATTTATGTTTTGAAAAATTTATTCTTTTAATTTAAATTACCCAAACTAAAGTTAGAACTTACAATTATTTTTATTTATCTGTTTATATATCAATATTTGGATATTTTCCAATTACTTCACTTCCTAAATTTATTCAGTAATATATTTCATAAAATTCAATTTGTCACGTTCTTTATCTTCTTTTCTTGGCAATGGTTGTTCTTTCCAATTGTTCTATTTAAAAAAAAAACTTATTAGTATTGCAAATTATTAAAATAACATTCACGCGTCACAATGTTTAAATATTTGTCGTAAATTTCTCAAAGTTTTTAATATAACGAGATTGTTATTCTCACTATCCTGACCTAAAAGTATTTTTCATTTTTCTTATTTTCTTTAAATTTTCATATAGTCTTTTCGAAATTTTTAGGACATCACAATACATGAGTTTATTACCATGTCTTTTCCATATTGTCTTTAAGAAAAAGCTACGAAACTTAGTGTCTCTGTCAGACACTATGCTGTGTGGAACACCATGTAGTTTTACAATTTCCTGTACAAAAAAGTTAGCTATAAAAAGTGCATCATCCATTTTGTGGCAAGGCACAAAATGTGACATTTTGCTAAAGTAATCAACAACAACCATAATGGAATCATTTCCTCTCTGTGTCCTGGGTAAATCCAAAATGAAATCCATACTAATATCAGTCTAAGGTTATGTAGGTAGAGGCAAAGGCATATATTCACTCTGAACTCCCTTCTTTCCTTTTGCCCTCTTATAGACACCACACCTTTCTAATACCTTGTAAACATCCTTCATCATACCCCTCCAATAAAAATGCTTCTTCAATAACTCCAAAATTCGCTTTTCACCAAAATGACTGATAATCCTCTAGCATGAGCTTCCTTCACCAACAACTCTCTAACAAACCCATAGGGTATACATAAATTTCCTGCCTTATACAAAAAGCCATCAATCATATAATACCTATCAACTATCTTTTCTCCAAAACATCTCTCAACAATTAATTTCAAGAACTCATCATGCAAATATTGTTCCTTCATCAATTCAAACCCAAGCAGTTTTGATTGTAGAGAAGTGATAAGTACATACCTTTGTGATAAGGCATTAGCTACAACATTCGTGCTTCCCTTCTTGTACTTAATCACATATAAAAAAACTCTCTAAAAACTCCACCCTTTTGGCTTGGCATTTTGACAGATGTTGTTGACCTTTGAAGTGTTTCAATCACTCATGATCTATATAAATAATGAACTCTTTAGGAAGAAGATAATGTTGCCATGTCATCAACACCCTCACTAAGGAATAGAACTCCTTATCATATACTAAGTAGTTTAAAGGTGCAACACTCAAGTTTTCACTAAAATAAGCAATGGGCTTCTTATCCTGCATCAACACAGCACCAATCCCTACCCTTGAGGCATCACACTCCAATTCAAAAATTTTGTCAAAATCAGGTAAAACTAACACTGGAGCACTAGTTAGTTTTGTTTTTACCTCCTCAAAACTCTTTTGGGCTTGTTCTCCCCAAACAAAAGGAACATTCTTCTTTGTCAATTCAATTAACGGATTGACAATGCTACTAAAATTATTGACAAAACGTCTATACAATGAAGCCAGCCTAGGAAAACTCCTTACCTCAACAATTGATTTTAGTGTTAGCCAATCCCTAATAGCCCTCACTTTTTCTTCATCTACCCTAACACCAGAACTAGTTATAATAAATCCAAGAAATGTTACCTCAATTTGATAGAAAGAACACTTCTTGATATTTTCATACAGTTGTTACTCCCTCAATACTGAAAATACGGCCTGTAAATGTTCCACATGATTTTCCAGGTTTTTGCTATAAATTAAAAGGTCATTAAAATAAACAACAAAAAATTTGCCCAGAAATTCCTTCAGTACAAGATTCGTCAACCTCATAAAAGTACTAGGGGTATTAGTCAAACCGAATGGCATCACCATCCACTCATATAACCCATGGCATGTTTTAGAAGTGGTCTTCCACTCATCTCCTTTCCACATTCGAATTTGATGATACCCGCTTTTAAGATCCACCTTAGAGAATACTTGTGCACCATGTAGCTCATCTAACATATCATCAAGTCTATGAATGGGATACCTATATTTGATGGTGATTTTGTTAATGGCTCTACTATCAATGCACATCCTCCATGTGCCATCCTTCTTAGGAACAAGAAGGGCAAGAATAGCACAAGGGCTGATACTCTCCGTGACAAAACCCTATTCTACCAATTCATCTACTAACACTTCAATTCTTTAGCCTCTTTAGGATTCATGCAATATGTAGGTCAATTTGGTAAAACTAATCTAAGCTGAAAATTAATGGCAAGTTCAATGCCTCTTGGAGGTGGTAACCCCTCAAGTAATTCATCTGTAAATAGATCTTTGTACTCATCCAATACCTAAGTTACCACAGGGGGTAACTATTCACGCCCATCCACCTCTAATGCATATCTCATCTACAACAGATACACTGGCCTCTCCTCTTCTATGGCCTCCCCCAGTTCATACTGTCTCACCAATAATGTTTTCTTCTTCCTGACCTTATTTATTTGCCTTTATGCCTCTTGTACTTCAGAAGGTGACATAGGGTTCAACACTATATGCTTACCCTCTTTCTAGAACACGTAAGTGTTCCTAAAGCCATCATGTAATACTCTCCTATCATATAACAAAGGCCTGCCAAGTAATATGTGGGATGCACACATAGGAAGAATGTCACAAATAATCCCATCACAATATTTATCTCCTATGCTAAAAGGAACCTTAGCCCTCTAAGTGACATGTAGACTACCCTGTTCACTCAACCAATGTAGTTTATAGAGCTTGGGATGTGGGGTTGTGGCTAGTTTTAATTTAGTCACTAATGAAGCAGTCACAACATTAGTACAACTACCTCCATCAATAATAAGAGCACACGGATTACCTTAGACCCTACAAGAAATGTGAAAAAAAAATTTCCTCTACTCATGCTCATTAGTAAGGAAAGGTGGTCATCACTCTACACAGCACATTAATGAACAAATACCGATCATTCCCCTTATCCTCATGTACTTCAACATCTGCATCACCATAATACTCGTTTAATACAACTGACAAATCTAGGTTCTCGTGTATGTCTTCCTCGTCTTCTTCACTCTCAACCTCCATAGTTATCATAACCCTTCTATTTAGACACTAAGTAGCCATGTGTCCAAACCCCAAACATTTAAAGCATTTAACCTAGCAGTTCCATCCTCTTGATGTCCCAGCTCCAACCTGTTAGTTATCATTCCCTGCAACTGTTTTTTCTTTTCCTACTAATTCTTTCTCCCCTCTACTATCTAGCACTACTACATTCTTTTCCATATTTCTACTATATCCCCCTTTTTCAACTTGTTTGCCCTTAGAACCATACAGTTTTGTAGAGGTTTCATACCTGTTGCTCACTGCTCAATATGGATTAGATCGCCGCTACCTCTCCACTTTCAAAGCAAACTGAATGGCCTCATTAAAGGTGCCATACCTCTGAAGCTCCACAACACATGCAATTTCATATTTTAACCCTGACACAAATCGTGCTAAGGTCTGTTTAAGAGGTTCGATTGGCCCACATCTGATCATCAGTGTCTCAAACTCCTGTACATACTCATCAACAGTTTTGCCTCCCTGCCTCAATGTCTAGAGACAAATGAAAAATTCCTGCTTGTAGTGCTCTAGTATAAACCTCCTCCTCGTAACCCGTTTTATCTCTTGCCAATTACATATCTCGACATCACCATCCCTTCATCTACTAGCTACAAGGTTCTTCTACCATAAGGCGGCATAACCTGTAAATTCAACTGCTATTAGACGAACTCTCATATGATCATTAATCTCATAGCACTCAAAGAGTCCTTCTACCTTATCCTCCCAATTAAGGTAATCCTCTACAGACCCCTTTCCAGCAAATGAAGGCATCTGCAATTTTACATACTTTAGACCCCTATGCAGTCTGAACTCACGGTTAAGATAAGGTTCATCCTCAAAGTTATCATCCCTTTCCTCCCAAAAAGCATGATAATCTCCTCCCAATCTCCTACCCCTATTTCCTCTTACTACTCCTTCCCTATGTGCATCATTAGGGGCTACCTGAGGCGAGGGTGCTTGTGGATTTGCCACTGGTGATTGTGGTAATGTCATCTGATTAACCCGTTTTGCTGGTGTAGCAACAATAGTAGTAAGATCCTACAATTGTTCTTTTAAAGTTCTTTTTCCACCTGCAGCACGACGTCCCTGAACTCCTCCTACAATCTGATTATTGGCGTCATTACCAATTCTTCCATTTACACTATCATTCAACATGGTTGTTGAATTAAACTTTGACAATTTTTTTGTATACAATCACACCTCCACAACACCAATTCCTTCAACTCCAAATCACACACTCATGGCACAATTCCTCCAAATCACAAACATGCTCCATGGCACCAAAAAAAAAATTTATCTCACAATCACACCTTCACAACACAAGTCCTCCAATTCCAAATCACACACTCACGGCATAATTCATCCAATCATAAACACACTCCATGGCATAATTTTTTTTTTTTAACACTCAACACACACACTTCACACCACAAATTTCTCCACTCTCAAACACTCACAACACAAATGAACAACACACCCTCTATGGCAAAAAATTCTTCAATTCACAACACACACTCACGGCACTTCAACAATCACCCCTTGTTCAAAATTCAATACAAATCACGTGTACTACAACACCACATTACACATACCCTAAATGCTCTCTTATCAACTTAGGTCAAAGGAGCATTCACGGCACTTTAATGCACAATTACTACACAATTACACACTTATGGAATCAATTGTAGTAATCCCCAAATCATCCATGGCAATAACCCTAAGGTAATCCTTTCATCACTTCCAATCCACAATGATTAATGGAACACAGCACAATAAATGTAATATATCTAATTTCAATTTAATATCAACAATTGAACAAGTGCATGGCATAAACCCTAAATTCCTAAATCAAAATCAAGACTCCCACATTAATTCCCTTCCTCAAACCGTAGCTATGATATTGAAAGATGATATGCCAATATCCAATTTCAATTACGCAATGTTAATTGAAGATACAAATGAACAATAGTCAATCAAATAGGCGTGAAGCCTAATTGATATGAACCCTAATTGACATAAAATAAGAGTGAAAGAAGCACCTAATTCCTTACCAGATATAACACACTAGTTGAAATTAGGAATGACTTGCAATTGATGATGTAACTCACAACAATTCAAGCCCACTCGCCATAACCTTGATTTAGAATTGATAAGAGTGTTTTTGTGAAAGAGAGAAAACCCTTTTCATGTGAAAGCAAGCAGCTACAAAATAATATCAAAAAGTCCCTTTGTGTCCCCTTTTTACAAGTATTTATACTTGTTCTAAATATGGAAAAATAACAAAAGAAAAATAGCTACATAGGCCGGTTCTTGAAGCTCTCGCACGGTCAATGGAACACAATGCCAAGCCGGTTTCTTGTTGATTCATTTAGGTCCATGAATCACCCACAAACCAAGCACTAATGTGTTTACTTGTCATCTTATAATACCGACAAATGTACCTAATTAAATACAAAACAATTATATAAAGTAAACAAAGACACTATGCGAATGTCTTCGAGTTCCAATTGTTCAAAAGTATCTTCGACGCTAAGTTCTGAAGTCCTCTAGCTCTCGCTCTTTTTATGGGTCCTGTAGATGTATTGGTTTGATTCCCATCATTATGAGGCTTAATGATACTTACGAGCATATAAGAAATCAGATACTATCAATAGAACCACAATTGAAAATGTCCAACTAAATGACCATATTCTCTTAACAAAAGTCTTGCTTACACTTAGTTTTCTTTACAATTCACTATCAATAAGTAAATTTCTTGTTGATATGAATTTACATGAAATTTTTTGTGCTTGTTAATTGTGATTCAAGACCAGATTACTAAAGCAAGTGTTGCTCAAGCTAATGTTCATGTAGAACTTTATGTCATAAGATCCAAATCAAGTGAAAGTTGTTTAACTTCATCTTTTGTAAACAATAAAGTGTCCTTAGAACTCTTACATGGTAGACTTGGGCATGTCTCAATTTCTAAATTTAAACACATTTCAAATTGTAAAGATATGAAGTTGTCTAAATTCTTGTGTGATGATTTCCAAAGGGCTAAATTTCATCATTTACCTTTTCATTCTAGTTCATCTTGCTCATTACATGCTTTTAACTTGTTGCATGTTGACATATGGGGACCTTATAATGCACTTTCGATCTCTAGTGCTAGATTTGTTTTCTCACAACAGTAGATGACATGGCCAAATGCACTTTGACCCACTTGACGAGACACAAATTTGAAACTCTAACCATATTAACCAGTTTTATTGCTTTTTCAAAAAAAAAAAATGAAAAGCCATTTCCATTCAACACCTAAAACAATTAGAATTAACAATGGGAGGGATTTTATATCAATAGAATGTCAAACTTTATTCAATAAACATAGCATTGTACATTAAAAGAGTGCCATTTACACTAGTCAACAAAATGGAGTTGCTAAGTGAAAACATAGACATTTATTAGATAGAGTTCATGAAATTAGATTATAGGCAACTCATCAATAAAATACCTAACCAATCTTTAAAGTGATAGCTCCACTACCATTTGAATTGTAACCCCTAATTAAGGTATAGTGGATTTAAGGCCAACATGCGGCTAGTAGCTAAAGATGGCATTTGAACTCCTAGGAATGAAAAAGTGCACAAAACCAATTTAAGCTACCATCTAGACGTTAGGGGATGGTAACGTCCAGATGGTAACACTAAGGTTTTAAGGCATAAAACACTGCATTTTATAAAATGATTAACCAAAGGCTAACATGTGTCCAACATCCGAATAGGGGGGGCTACTATCATTTGATTGCTAGTTGCAAACTATAAAAGCACACATCTTTCTATTTTAGAGAGACCTCTTTTATTTTCCTCCATTTTTCTTTTAGTTATCTATTAGGGTTTTAGCTTTTCTTTGATATTTTAGAGCATTTTGAAGATTTTGGTGCTTATTTTTAATAATGGAGACTTGGGTTTAGTAGGGTTTGAAGTGGGTTTTTGTTGTAAACAACTTTGGTGACCTTTAAACCTTGTTCTTGTTTCTTGCAATGATGATTTGGAGTTCTCTTACCTACATTATGTGTGTTTTTGTTAGTTTTAACATGAGCTAAAGTAATTGTAGTGGGTTTATGGTTTTTTGATGGAATTTTGGGTATGAGTATTGTTCCTTGAATACATTTTTGTGTATTTGGATATAGAATCCAGTTTAGTTATTCTTGAAAACATGTTAAATTACATGACCATTTAGTTTGGTGATGTTTAGGAAATGCTAAATGTCCAATCAAGGATTTAGGTTTCTTTAAAGTTAACTAAGGTATTTTTAATGAATCATGTGACCATCGAATTTCTTAGAAACACTTGAATTCATTTGCATTTTGCAATTGTAAAAATGGGTTACGAGGTTGACCAGGAGATTAACCCATATTTAGAACTATAGTATTTGGTTTGTGACAAGAGCTAAATACTTAACTAATCATATAAGAAAATTCATTGTAGCTAAGGTTTTCACTATACAATGAATCTAATATGTTCGACCTAGAAGATAGGTTCAAGTGAATTCCACTAAAACCCCTTCAAAAACCAAATAATATACTCAAATTGAAAAGAATTAATTAAGCTCCAAAGGATAAGTTATCATAAACCCACGCCTTTCATGATCGTGTTAGTTGGTAAATTTACCATAGTTGTCTTTTTTTTATTCATTCAAGTTGTTTTCAAATCTAATATTTGATCAGCCTAGGTTAAAGTAGAAAGCAATCAATTTAATACTTAAACAATCTCCTTCCCAATGGAAACAACCTTAACTCACCACATTACACTATAATTACAACCCCGTGCACTTGCTGGTTAAACTCTCTTTTAAAAGTGATTTTCAAAACCAGTGCATTGTTGTCTTACTTTTGAGAGTTTAAAAATTGAGTCAAGTTTTTGGCACTATTTCTAGGGAAGGAAAATAACATTAAAATTGGATTGGTGAAGAACTTTGAGACTAGGTCATTTTTGTTTGTGTTAGTTTGAATAGTTTAGATAGTAGAATTTGAATTTTTATAGTTATGAGATGTTGTTCTTGCTTTTAATTATTAGAATTTTCTCTTGTTAGTTATTTTTTGTTAGAAAGATCAATATTTGTTGTATTTTCCTAAAGATAAACTAAATTGTCCTTTGCCAACTTGTTGTTAAGCTAAGATTTTGCTACTAGTTGAATATTGTTGCACTCTTTTGGAGGTTGTAGTTTTAAGGGGTGGCTAGATCGTAGAGAAGTAGATTATAGAAACATTTTATGCGTAAGAAGATGGAAGATAATTAGGCTTTACGAGAATAGTCTATGCTAACTGCAAGGGGAGTCTCTCTAGTACTAAACCCTCCTAAAATGCAAGTTGAGACTTTTAAACTTAAACTAAGCATGACTAAGATGGCTTAAAGTAAACAATTTGAAGGACACTTGTATGAAGATTCAAATAAGCATCTATAAGAGTTCATTTAGTTGTGTTCCACTATTGAGCATCAAAATGTGTCTATAGATGCACTCCATCTATGATTGTTTCCATTTTCATTAAAGGTAAAGCATGAAGTTGGTTTAATGGATTGCAAAACTAGGCTGTTAGCACATGGAATGAATTGGCTACCAAGTTTTTGACTCATTTTCTTCCACCTCAAAAAACTACTAAACTTCGCCATATGATAGTTACTTTTAAGCAGGATTTCAAGGAGATAATGTGTGACTCATGGGAGAGATTTGAATGTTTACTAGGACAATGCCCCTGCCATGGGTTCTCTCAATGGTACTAAGTTCGATTATTCCATGATAGGCTAAACTATCAAGAGAGTTTATTAGTAGATACTGTAGCAGGGGGGGAGTTTGATGAGAAAAACTATAGATAACGCTTAGGTGCTTCTCAAAATCATGACCACAAATGAGCAAAAATGGTAAGAGAGAAGAGAAAAAAACTGCAAAAGTTACTCAGATATCAACATTTAATGAGTTACAAAGCTTGAAAGAACAAATAGCTATGCTAGCTAAGCAAATTAACCAAAGTAAAGGAATGGCCAAGGTGTATTGCTAAGACAATAAAAAAAAAATTGAGGTATGTGCTAAATTTGAAGAATGCCATGATGAAGAAGTAAGGATAGGAAATTGGCCTAAACAAGCCAACCTACCCTAACATGCATTGGCCCGTAAGTTGATGCAAGTTAACTCGCCAAGTTTCTAACCTAACCTTTTTTTTTGTTTTTTTACTAGTTAAGCAAGCTAACCTATAGGTCAACCCACTTTTTTTTTTCACACTTTAAAAGTTAAACAGGCCAACCTACTTTGACCCACTTAATATGCAAGCCAAATTTTGTAGCCCAACTCACATTTTTTTTTAGGTTAAATAGGCCAACCCAAACTACCCGCACCACTTGCATGGCTCTACGAAGAAGCATGTCCTCAACTAAGGTGTTTGATAAAGGCCTTCTCTAAGCCCTTCATCAAAATGCTCATCTAGGAACTCTTTCAGTACCTCCTAGTTAATTAAACAAAAGTTCACTAGAAAATTAACCAATAAACTCCTTCAATAGATCACCAAAACATAAGATCGAGGAAACAAAAGAATCTCAAGAACTTATGAAGGAATTTTTCTAAAGTTTTGAACATAAATGTTCTCTATTGGAAAATTAATTGTGTCAACTTATAGAAACACTAAACCATGTAGTTAAGAAGTCATCAATCACTAACTCTAATATAGAGGAATCTAAATTGGTAAAGGCAATCAATCTTAAGAGTGGGAGAGAAATAAGATAACCTACCATTGGAAATTAATGAGGAACGAAGCTCAAGAGAAGGGAATCAAAAGAAATAAAACAAAAGATAGAAAAAGAGCCAGAAAAATCATAAGAGTAAAAGTTAGAAGTTAAGACCTAAATTCTACCAATTCTTTTCCTAACAAGATTGAAAAAGCAGAAGTTAGACCAGCAATTCTCAAAATTCTTAGAAGTATTCAAAAAAAATGCATATCAAGATACTCCTCTAGAATCTCTAGAACAAATACCCTCTTATGCTAAATTTATGAAGGAGGTGCTGAAGAAGAAGAGGAGAACAAATAAAGGAACAATGATGCTTTCGGAAGAATGCTCTGCAATCCCATAGAACAAACTACCTCAAAAGTTAAAGGATTCAAGGATTTTAGTGATCTGGTGTACAATAGGGGAGTTATATGTCAGCAAAGCTCTATGTGACTCTAGTGCCAACATAAACTTGATGTCATTTTTAATATTTGAGCAATTGGACCTCAAGGACTACAAATCCACCAATATGTCTCTTCAGTTAGCAAATAGAAGTATTAAACATCCAAAGGGAATTTTAGAAGACCTGTTAGTTATAGTTGGTGATCTTATATTCCCAATATACTTCATTGTACTAGATATGGAAGAAGATAAAGTTCCTTTAATATTAGGCAAACCATTTTCGGCAACTAGTAATGCAATGATTAATGTCGATGAAGAAAAGTTCACACTGAGACTATTAGAAGAAAACATTAAAATTGAGGTCCCTAAGGCACTGAATCTACCATAAGGCAAAAGCAAATGTGTTGGTCCCAATTAGATTAATCAAGAGGGGGGTGAATTGATTAATTACTTAAAATTTCACTTTTTCGCAAATTAACTAAAACTCTTGACTAATAAAATCATGTGAATAACAATAATGAAGAACAATAATGTGCAGTAAATAAAAGTAGAGAAGAGTAGAATGCTCAGATATTTATAGAGGTTCTGCCTCGAGCGTCAGTCCTCTCTTTCAGCTTCACGCCGGGGTCCCGGTTGTCTATACCGGTTGTGTTTCACTATATCAACAAATCGAAGATATACAACACAAGCCTCTTTAAGGCAAAGTCTCACTGTTGAGTCTTTCTAGCTTCTTCACTAAGCTAATCACTCAACTACAGTGATGAAACAACAAACAATTCCCTTTCCACGAAAGGAATCTCAACAACAACAACAATGAGGAATAACAAATTTCCTCTAGATCACATATATATGTAAAGATATTTGCTTGAAGATGTATGAGTCTTTTCTTCTTGTGTGTAATTTTTTTCTTTCAACTACGTTCTTTCTTCTAGTGTTTCAACGTTCTCCCCTCTTCTTTTCATTTGAATTAAACACTTTATATATGGAGGAAATATAACGGCTACTTTCCACGTGATAATCTTGAATTTATTTTTGAATTTTCAATTCAAAAATAAGTTGGATCTGTTGAGGAAGATCTGCATTCATGATATTCTTGTTGAGGATAAGCTTGGATAATTAGTTTGACCGAGATCTTCTTTGGATATATCTCTTGGATCAAGTTTGTTGAAGATATCCCTCACATTGTGGAACCATATCTTGATATAACAACCATATCTCTTATCCTTATCTTTGTAACTGCTGGATCTCCCAAAATATAGTACAAATATCCAATTTTAAATTTGGATAAAACTTGTAAATCCTATATGATCTCACTTTATCATAAAATGAAATCTTTGAATAAAATCTTGTAAAACTTTATGTAAATTAAAAAACCTTTGATATAAAATCCAACTTTAGTAAAACACATCAAGTATGTTACCCAAAAAAACTTGACACGTGGAGCTAGGCCTTGAAATTTATTAAAACTACCGATATAAAATTTAGAACGTAATCTGGAAAAATTCGTAACAGACATGAAAGGTTCTGAAAGTGCTTCTGAAGCAAACCTGTTAACTGTCCTGAAGGTTCTGAAAGTTCTTCTGAAACAAACCTATCAACTGTTCTCCTGTTATGAAGGTTCTGAAAGTGCTTCTGAAAGGTTACCACGATAACTATTGATACACTACACAACTTCTAAAACACCTTCTGTCAGAACAAAAATAGTCTTTATAACACTTTTGTAGGTTCTGAACAAACTTTTGTCTCCTTGTTCAACTTTAGAAAAAATTACGTGCTATCTTAAACATTCATTACACTCATTCCTCTTTTGTTAACATCAAAACTAAATTAGAGAACTTAACATTCTCCCCCTAACATCAACAAAATGTCATCTAGTAAATGTAATTGACGATTCGGTAGAAGAAGTGCAAGAAGAACCATTGGTAAAGAGTTATGAACAATGGAAAATTAAACAAGAATTGAGTGATGAAGAATTAGATGAGTAGATCAAAGAAGGGTTAAGAACTAGAAAAAGTACAAAGAGAGCACTTGAAACGTTTGAACTCATGGAGAATGAAGATAGGGAGAGTTCCAATGATGGGGTATAGGTAGTAGCAACTAAGCTATAGATGGTATCCCCATAGCGTTTAGACCTTGAAATGAGTTTAGAGAAACCAAGATCATCAATAGAAGTACCTCTAAAGTTGAGTGATGAAGAATTAGATGAGTAAATCTAAGAAGGGTTAAGAACTAGAAAAAGTAGAAAGAGAGCACTTGAAATGTTAGAACTCATGGAGAATGAAGATAGGGAGAGTTCCGATGATGGAGTGTGGGAAGTAGCAACTAAGATATGGGTGTATTCCCATAGCTTTTGGACCTTGAAATGATTTTCGAGAAACCGAGACCATCAATAGAAGTACCTCAAAGTTAGAGTTAAGGCAGTTGCCCAACCACTTAAGTATGTATTTTTAGGAGAGAAAAAAACTTACTAGTGGTAGTTACATCGGATTTAACTAAAGAGATGGAGAAGAGATTATTGCAGTATTTAAAGAACATAAAGAAGCTATTAGATAGACCATAGCAAATATAGAAGGCAACCACCCATCACTATACATGCATTAAATTTTCATGGAATCAAAGTGTAAGCTAGCAATTCAACCATAAAGGCATCTAAATCCAACATTACAAAAGGTGGTGAAGAAGAAAGTGGTAGAGTTTTTAGATGTAGGAATCATCAATCTAATCTCCTATAGTAAATGGGTGAGTCAAATCTAAGTGGTACTAGAAAAGGTAGGAATGACTATGGTGAAGAATGATAAGAATGAGCTAATCCCCACTAGAGTAGTAATAGGGTGGAGGGTATGCATTAACTACTGCAAATTGAATGATGTAACTCAGAAGGACCATTTCCCCTTACCCTTTTTACATCAAATGATTGAAAGATTAGCTAGGCATGAGTACTATTTTTTTTTTTTATGGATACTTAAGCTACAACTAAATTCCCATTGCAATCTTCTCTAATATGATTGAGAAATATATCAAGGCATTTATAGATGATTTCTTAGCTTATGGATCATCATTTGAAGTGTCTAGAGACACTTTATGGTGCAAAAAGGAATTGTGTTAGGACATAAAATCTCAAAAAAAAAAAAAAAGGAATTGAAGTTGATAAGGCAATAGTCAACCTTTCACCACAAGCTAATGTTAAGGGCATACATAGTTTTCTTAGACATACAAGATTTCATAGACAATATATCAAATATTTCTCTAAGATTTCAAGACCTTTATGTTCCATATTAGAGAAAGATACACCATTCATTTTCGATGAAAGATGAAAGAGAGCTTTAGAGGCACTTAAGGAGAAACTAATTATAGCCCCTATAATTATGGCACCAGATTGGGGATTACCCTTCAAGCATGTGTTTCATGTAAGTGATATAGTTGTAGGAGAAATTATAGGGCAAAAGAAAAATAGAGTGTTTCAAGCAATATATTATGCCAGCAAGATGTTAAATGAGGCATAAAGGAATTATGCAGCTATAGAAAAGGAGTTGTTAGTAGTGGTACTTACATGTGACAAATTTAGGTCATACCTCATGGATCAAAAGTTGTAGTTTATGCTAATCATACTG
Organism: Laguncularia racemosa; assembly: GCA_037954665.1. Taxonomy (NCBI): domain Eukaryota; kingdom Viridiplantae; phylum Streptophyta; class Magnoliopsida; order Myrtales; family Combretaceae; genus Laguncularia; species Laguncularia racemosa. The sequence continues at coordinate 2,146,208 of JBBMOL010000067.1, forward strand.
CTCTTAAATACTTGCAAAATAAGCACAACGCTAAGCCAAGACTCATTTGATAGGTATTATTACTTCAAAAGTTTGATTTACAAATCAAGGACAAAAAGTGTACAAAGAATGTTATGGTTAATTATCTCTTCCGAATTGTCATTAGAGTCAATGAACAACCAATTAAGGAAACTTTCCTAGATAAACACCTTTATGCCATGTCTTTCTCAAAAATACCTTAGTGTGTTGATATAGTCAACTATCAGGTTAGTGGAATTGTTCCTTATGGCTTAGATTATCATCGGAAGAGGAAATTTCTTTTTGAAGTGCAATAGTACTTTTGGGACAATCCATATCTCTTTAGAAACTATGCTGACCAAGTAATAAGGTGATGTGTACTTGCTTAAGAATTGAATGATATTTTGACATATTGTCATTCAAGAAAAGCCAGAGGACACTTTAGTGCACACAAAACTGTAGCCAAGGTATTGTAAAGCAGTTTTTATTAGCCCACTCTTTTCAAAGATAACAAAAGTTTAGTCACCAATTATCGTGAACTCTTAAAGCTGAGGAACCTTTCCAAATGGAATGAAATGCCTCAATAAGGGATTATGGTGATAGAACTCTTTGACATGTGGGGATTCTATTGCATGGGACCCTTCTTAACATCTTTGTCAAATAAGTATATCCTAGTGGTTGTTAATTATGTGTTAAAATGAGTAAAGCCACTAGCTTTACCTATAAATGATTCTAGAAGTGTGCTTAGCTTCCTTATAAAAAAAAACTTACTAAATTTAGAGTACCAAAAGCTCTTATTAGTTAAGGGGGGACTCATTTTTACAATAAGCAACTTGACAATCTACTTGCTAGATATGGGGTGAAACACAAGGTTGCTACCCCCTATCACCCTCAACAAGCGAACAAGTATAATTATCCGGTTGAGAGTTGAAACACATATTAGAGAGGACTATCAATACAATCTAGAAAAGACTGGTCCACCCGATTAGATAATGCCTCATAGTGATAGGAATCAAAATCCGTCAAGACCTATCATTAGGGCAAGAGTGAAAAGATTTCAAATCTTGGCGATGGGGGTCCATTTTCAGCACATCGACCCCGGAATTATTTGTTTACTAACCTCTTTTCTCTTATTCATGTATTGTATATTCCAACAAGAATACTTATCATATTTTATAAGGCGATGAACAAACTCACTCAAACTCAGCTTGTGGGTTATCTATGGACCGACTTGAACCGGCGATGAGTTGGGCCAATGAATCCTATGGAAGAGCTTGCATGATGAAGACTATTTTATTTTATTTTGTAATTGTTATTTGGACCATTTTATGTTGTAATTTTCTTTTGGGACACTTTCATTTTGATTGTAATTTTCATTTAGGACCGACCACCCTAAAAGTGGCATAGTTGTAATTTTGTATATTTTCTAAACCTAAAGGGAGCAAGTATAAATACTTGCTTAAAGTAAGGTTTGAAGAGGCCATTTTTCAGATTTGAGTATACACTTTTGCGTGAGGATTAGGGTTCTCCTAATTGTCATTAGACTCTTATCCATTTCAATCCCAAAAGTTGAAATTGTGGCGAGTGCAACACTTGAAATTGTGAGTAATACCAATCTCTTGTTGTTGTGTTTCATTTCATCTCTAGTGAGTCATATCTAGGGTTGGATTGAAAGCTTCTTGGTATCATTTGATTACATTTGTAATTAAGTTGTTATTTCCTAACTAATTGGTATTGAGCATTTGTTGTTTACTATCAATTGTACTCAATTTGAACCGTGATTTGCATTTGGTGGAAAGGGTTATTCGAGTTGAAAATTTGTTGATCTTATATATTATTCACGTGGATTTACATGTGAATTGGGTTATGTTGGAAGAAATTATCCTTCTGGAATTGTATTTGCATCATCGAATATTCGGATCTCATTGCATCTTCACTAGGGTTCACACAAACTTTACCCTTTTGAACCGGTTTTGATTTTGAGAGTTGAAGTTGTTCCTTTGGTTCATTTGCATGTGCTTAGACTTTAGTTTTAGGCACATCATCTTTTGGTATTAGAGCATCATCATACTTGGAGTTAAGATTGATTACATCCTAGTTTGAAGAATTGGTTCATAAATATTAAGGAATTGTGCAATTGTTAAACTAGTTTTATTGACATTGTCTAATTGTCTTTCAAATTAGTTTTACATGTGCTTAATCTTGGTTTTAGGCACATCATAATTTGGTATCAGAGCTTGTGGTTAAGAGAAGGTATTTAGTATTGGTTGATTTCTTAATCCTCATGTTCAATTAGGGGTCTTCAAATTGTGATCCAAAATTGTGTGTTGTGAATTGAGGTTGCGTAATTGTGTTGTTGAGGAGTTGTAGTTGCTGCTTGTTATTGTAGACGTGGAGCAATTGTGAATCCTTATCTTCTTGTTGTTGACATGAGCTTGGAAGGAAAAGTAAGAAGTGTATTTCCTAGTGTTTGATTGTGGAATTGGAAATACAATAATTTGTGGTAAAAAGAGAAGTGTGACTTTTGTTGATTTTGGAATTGGGGAGAAAATTTTTCATATTTGAGTAGTGTGGAAAAATGGAATTTATTTGATTTTCAAAAAAAGCATTAAGATTGAAGGAGTTAATGTGTGTTTGTTTGAATTTGAAAATTACTTCTTACCAAATGTGGAAGGGTTGCAATTAGTAAAGTGGTTTGATTTTCAAATTTAAATTGCTACCTTTTGTGTAAGTTGCAGTTTGGAATTGTATTTGAAGTGAAAAATTCGCAATATGTTGTCCTTAAACTTGCCTTGAGAAAGAATAGTGAATTGATGAAGTTTGTGTTGCATGTGGTGAGAAGAAGGTGTTGCACCGTGAGTGTTGTTGTTGTTATTGTTTGAATTTAGTACATCGTGTGTGTATTGTGTAAGTGACGGTGTGAGAGTGTTGTACTTGAGGTGTTGTAAAGTGGTGTGAATTTGTGGAAGTTGTGTGGAGTAAGGTGCTGTACATTGAGGCTAAAGTGTGAGAGTGTAGTGCATGGATAGCTAACCGTGAAGGGGAAGAGTGGTATTTCAATTGTAAAGTAGAATTGTGTAATGTGTGCATTTTTGGAAATTGGAGGAATCATAATTATTATTTTCATATTTGAAATCAGAATTGAAAGTGTATATTAAGAGGTCAATTTGAAATCTCAAATACACATTAAGTCATAACTAATTGTGCATCATTTGAATTTGAAAAGCCTCTTACCATTTGTGGAGTTGTGCACTTATTGAACTTCTTTTGAATTTGAAAGTGAGTTGCCTTATTTTGTATTGAAGTTGTGACTTTGGTTGTAGCTTGTGGAAGTGGAAAGTGAACCTTGGCTTGAGGAGTGTATGTAGTGTTGTATTTTCATACACTTGTTGAAGGGTGTGTACATTTGATTGGTTATTATATGTGTTGTCAAGGATATTGCTAATTGTGGCGTGAAGCACCTTAGCACCGTGAGCAAAGAGGAGTAGTGTGGCGGTGGGTTTGTGTATTTTTGTATTTGTTGAGGTGCTGCACATTGTAGTTATTTGTAGTGTGAAATCAGGGCAAGAAAAGGAAGTTTGAGTAGTGGAATTTAAAATTCAAACAAATCATTAAAGTGTGAAAGTAATTGAACTAGTTACTTAAACACTTGTTATTGAATTTAATTCTATCTACTTGAAAGTAGTTGAGTGTACTTCATTTGTGGCTTGGTTGTGTACTTGAACCATGGCAGTGTGAAGATAATTATTGTGTTGTTGGGTTTGAACACAATCATGTCTAGTGAGATGTTTCAATATGCTAATGTGTTACGCCGAACATTGACTACATTTGCTACTAAGGATGAAGAACAAAGGGAAAACTTGTTCCATACCTCTTGTAGGATACAAGGAAATTTATGTGTCCTTATAGTTGATGGTGGTAGTTGTACCAATGTAGTAGCCACATCGTTAGTATCGAATCTAAAACTTACCACTACTCCACATCCTGAACCGTATACATTGCATTCTCTTAGTGATCAAGGGAGTTTGCATGTGACCCAAAGAGCTAGGGTACCATTCAGTGTAGGGGATAAGTACTTTGATGAGATTGAGTGTGATATTTTGCCAATGTGTACATCCCATATATTGCTTGGCAGGCCTTGGTTATATGACAGGAGGGTCTTACATGATGGCTTCAGGAATACTTATGTATTCCAGAAGGAGGGAAAACGAATTATTCTGAATCCGATGTCGCCTTCAAAGGTTCAAAGGGTTTAACAACAAATCAGTAGACCATCAGTAGGCCATGAGCAGTTGAGCCAACCTTTAGAGCACAAAATTTGTTAGACATAGATGTGCCAACCTTTAGAGGATCCTGATGATCATAATCAGATGAGCAAACTACCAGAGAACCAAACTGTTCAGGGACAGTTGTGTTCACCTTCAAAGGTACTAGAGGCTCATGAGTAGTTGAGTAAACCATTGGAGGATTCTAAGGGTCAGAGTCAGATGAGTCTATCATCAGAAAGCCAGATTGTTCAGAGGCAGTTGTGTTCACCTTCTGAGGTTTCAGAGGGCAGTGAGCAGTTGGGCCAACCATTAGAGGGCTACGAGGATCAGTGCCATACAAATGAGTTAGAAAAGGAGGAAACAATATCAGTGGAATGGGATAGGGGAGACCTCAATGAATAATGGATCATTATTTGTGTTGCAAATGAGATACATCCTAAAAATGGAGGAGAGAAAACATTCACCCCCTATGGTATTTCAGATATTGGGATTCTACAGTAATACTTCTTTAGGTGGCTTGCCAGGAGGAAACAGACTCTCTACTGCATTTGATCTATCAGATTTGAGGACAAATCTTTTTGAGGCTCGAGGAGATGATAGGAATCAAAATCCGTCAAGACCTATCATTAGCGAAAAAGCGAAAAGATTTCAAATCTTAGCGATGAGGGCCCATTTTCAACACATCGACTCCGGAATTATTTGTTTACTAACCTCTTTTCTCTTATTCATGTATTGTATATTCCAATAGGAATACTTATCATATTTTATAGGGCGATGGACAAACTCACTCAGACTCAGCTTGTGGATTATCCATGGACTGACTTAAACCAGCGATGAGTTCGGCCGACGAATCCTATGGAACAACTCGCATGATGAAGACTATTTTCTTTTATTTTGTAATTGTTATTTGGACCATTTTATGTTGTAATTTTCTTTTGGGAAACTTTCATTTTGATTGTAATTTTCATTTAGGACCGACCACCCTAAAAGTGGCATAGTTGTAATTTTGTATATTTTCTAAACCTAAAGGGAGCAAGTATAAATACTTGCTTAAAGTAAGGTTTGAAGAGGCCATTTTTCAGATTTGAGTATACACTTTTGCGTGAGGATTAGGGTTCTCCTAATTTTCATTAGACTCTTATCCATTTCAATCCCAAAAGTTGAAATTGTGGCGAGTCCAACACTTGAAATTGTGAGTAATACCAATCTCTTGTTGTTGTGTTTCATTTCAACTCTAGTGAGTCATATCTAAGGTTAGATTGAAAGCTTCTTAGTATCATTTGATTAAATTTGTAATCAAGTTGTTATTTCCTAACTGTAAACACCCCATTTTTGCCCTAAGGATCAATAATAATCAATAAAAAGTAATTTCCAATTTTTCCCGATTTTTTCATATTTTTCTCTAATTTAGCAAAAATAGGAAAAATATTCAAAAAAATAAAAATAAATAGGAAAATACATCAGTTGTAGAAAATAATTTCAGAAATGGCAATAATAAGGGTTAAATGGTTTTTACAAATTTTTGAAATTTCAAAAAATACAAAAAAATAAAAAAATCGCATTGCATATATGCAATTTGCGAAATAAATAAAATTGCGAAAGTGGGCTAGCTTAGCTGGTCAGGACCAGGGTCAGGCGTGCGCGCGAGGGTGCGAGGTCAGCGGTTCGAAACGCAGGGGAAGCAGAATCCCCGTTTTGCGATTTTTTTCTTTACTTGGGACACGTGGCAGCATCTGATTGGTTGGAGCGAACGCACGCGCCGGACGCGTGATCGTCTTCAACCTCTGTCCGAGATCGCCGATGAGGAGAAAAATCCGAATTTCGGCCATTTTGATTCAATTTTTTGCACAAATCCAACAGATCTTCAATGGAAATACGATAAACATCATCCAATTGGAATCAAATCTCAACAAATAGATGGATTTACACAAATCAGAGTTGGTTTTTTTAACCGTAAATCCGATTTGCTTCGATCGGTGGAAATCCGAGCTTATCCAACTCGATTTTGAACACCTATAAATAGAGGATGAAGTGGAGAAGTAGAATAACGAATCAAAAGTGAGAAAAAGAGAGAAAAAAGAGAGAATCGAAGCTCGTCGGAGTTGTTCAACACCGCGACCACCGATCAAGTGTTGGGCAGCCACCAGGAGGCATTTTTGAAGCAAACCACCGCCACAATTGAGTTCTTCACCCTCGAGAACCTAGGAATCGACACCTCAACCGCTGCAAAAGGCCGTCAGAACGTCGTCAACGAGTACTCCCAGCCGCCGCATCCAATCGACCCGACTCGACCCGATCGACCCGACCCACGCACTGACCCGGATCCAGGTAAGTCGGATTTTCTGATTTATTTTATTTTATTTTTATTTTATTTATTTAGTTATGTTATTTATTTCGAATTTATTTATTTACTTATTTGTTATTTACAATTCAATAAATAGAAAAAAAATTAAAAATTAAATTATTTTTTTAGGATTTAATTTAAGATGAATGAAAAAAATAAAAATAATAATTATAATAATAAATAATAAAAATGTAAAAATTTATAAAGAAAATGATAAAAATATTAGAAAAGAATAATAATAAAAATTTAGATTTTAGAATAGGATAAATAAATAATGTAGGAGAAAATTTTTCAATAAAAATTATAAAAATTATAAAAAATTATGAAAATTAATAAAAATTATAAAAATTAATAAAAATCATAAAAATTAATAAAAATCAATAAAAATTTATAATAGTAGAAATGAGTTGAAAAATAGAAAAAAAATGAAATTTTATCACTTAGAAAAATCATTTTCTTAAATAAATCCAAAATTGGTGTTTTTCCTTAAAATTATTATTTTCAAAAATCAAATTATTAAGCTTAGGCTTTGATTTTTTTAACAAAATCCTAAAATAGTAAAAACATAAATCAAAAGAAATTTCATAATTAAAATTCACAAACACATTAAAATTTTTCAAGAAAAGCGAACTACGGCTTGTTTGATCCTGAATAGCAGGTACGTAGGCACCCATTTAGGGCAACCCTTAAAAAGAATAAAAAATTCATTTTCTTAGAATAATTCACTCAAAAACACAATAAAAAACAACGAAAATAAAATAAAAGACATTTCTAGATGGAGTAAATTTTAGGATATTACGTGGTAACCGTAAGGTTTTAATAGGTTAGCTTCCGAATATAGAATCTCTGGTTTTCCCTTTTCCTCTCTTCATAAAAACGAGAAGAGGAAATCACGATGACTAGTGGTCCAAATTAGGACTAATCCGCTCCATTAGTCTTAATTCAATCTTTCCCAACAACAGTTGGGTGGCGACTCCAAAACTAAATGAAATTCCTAATTCAAGTCGAGGATCTACATTAGATGAGCATAGGGTCTAGTCTAGATCGGATTAGGAATGGGAAGTTCAAAAAATTAGACTCGACAGGATGGCGACTCCACTGGGGACAAATTCTAGTAGGCTAACCACCTGAATCTTCTCAAATTGCTCCTTTTTAAGAAATGTCTTTTGATTATTGTTCTGTTGCTAACTTTTCAGGAATTAGTTAAATTTATGGTTCGATTTTTTATTACTTTTAGGCCTGCATGCATACGTTTGTGTGAATAGATATGGTCGAACCCGGACTGTCTTAAGACCCTAAGACGGGGGGCCATTGTGTAGGTTTCGGGCGAAGTGATGTAATCACCGTTCGGGACCGATTAGGCTACCCCACCCAATGCTTCCATATGGCCTGAGATCCATTTCTCCGAGAATGCGGGAGGCCATAGAGCTTGGGGACCTGTTAGAACCAACCTATTTGCATACATAACGTCATAGGTTGACAATTGATGATGATGTAATATTTATTGTTTCGTTCATGGAGTTTAGAGCTATTTCCCTGTAATAGTTCTGGTTGTAATTAGGAAATTTTTGTTGTAATAGATGGCTAATACCACAGTTGACCGCCTCCTCCACAAAGAGATCCGGGTGTACAAACCTTTGGACCCGAAATTGGTACTGGACCACTGGTTCACCTTATACAACCCAGAGGAGTAGGCCTTCATCCAGCAGAAAATAGGGCCCATCCTCTCACTAACAAGGATGGAGATGAACTTGCCCTTGGTACAGGCCATGCTCCATTTATGAGAAATAGAGCCCGCAGCTTTCTTCATCGGGCCACATGAGATCACCCCTACCCTGGAAGAGTACACCCAGCTGCTACAGGCTCCAGCACTAACCGATCAAGTCTATGTGCCAGATCTCGAGGTCGGACCAGCCGGTATTTTCAACAGACTACTAGGTATCCGTAAAACAGCAGTCAACAAGGCCTTAGCAGACTGTAACGAATACTGCATACGGATGGACGAATTGGAAGCCTGAGTCTCCACAACAGAAGACCAAGAGAGCTAAGAAATAGATTATCACTGTACTCTTTCATTTGTTTTTTTAAGTATCGAACTCCAAAGTTTCCAATATTAATAAAAATAAAGTTTCAATATTACGTCATCAATCAACTATTGACCTTTTTATTTTTAGCATCTGTGTGACACATGCATCACATCTGCATACATCATACTAAAAAAAGAAAAAATGCGCGCCAGGTATCAAGATAGCTCCTAAACAACCGAACCCTCCCAGAAGCCCAATTTGCACACGGTCAAAAACGAAGATGGCAAACAGTGGCAACAACCGCAACAACGCAAGTGCTGATGCTGCCTCAAACTCCAGGATCGTATCCTTAGAACAAACGGTCCAACAGTTAGCTGCACAGGTCCACCTCCTGACTGAAAGCATCGGCCTCCTTCGCACCACCCAGCCAACCCAAGAAGAGCATTCAAGGGCTAGAAAAGGGAAGGCAATGGAGGGGCAGCCTCCAGAATATGAAGAAATCAATTCCCACATCAACCCGGCCTTTGAATATGAGCCGAGGATCAACCAGGGTCCAACCTCCGATGACCTGAAGAAAGAGATGGAGGAAAGATAGAAAGAGATGGAGAAAAGACTTTTCCAACAGCTCCACGACAAGATGAAGACAATTGAGGGGCCTGATGGTTTCGAGCAAGCCGGAATCACCAGTCTGCCAGCATACGAGGAAGAGGTGTACCCTGACAAGTTCAAGACCCTGGAATTTGAGAAATATGATGGGACTGGCTGCCCCAAAATGCATATAAGGCTATACGCCCGAAAGATGAGCAAGTATGCTTAGTATAACCAACTAATGATCTAGACTTCCCAAGATAGCCTCACGGGCCCTGCATTGGTCTGGTACGCCCACCTGGACTTCAATCATGTCAACACCTGGGAAATGCTAGCCCAGGTGTTTTATGACCAGTACAAGTTTAACATTGAAGTCGCCCCCTCTGTAATTGATCTAGGGAGTCTCCGAAAAAGACACGCTGAGCCTTTTAAGGAGTATGCTCAATGCTGGAGAGCCCAAGCCGCTAGAGTAGCAACCCCAATTTCTGAGAAAGAGTTGACATCCATATTTGTCAACACTCTAGATAAGACTTACTTCTCACATCTGGTGGGCCAGACATCATCTAGCTTTGGAGAAGTGGTAGCTGCAGGGTGCCAAATTGAAAGTACCATCACCACAAGTAGACTCCAAGCAATGGATCCTCCCAAGGTCACACCAACACAAAGGCCCTTAGGAGGAAATAGAGCCAAAGAGTCTACCGTCAACACGGTCCACTCCAATAAGGCAAACAAGGTCAAAACTCGTGTGACATTTCAGACCACGAGTACCCCAGCCCAGCATTCCACGACAAGTCATAACCAGACTACCAGGGTCCCAAGACAGTTCACTCCAATTCTAATCCCGCTCAGCTAGGTCTTTACTCGATTGCGGGCAGATAACTTGATCAGCTTCGAAATCCCAAACGACCGGTACAAGCCCAGAAACTTCGACTCAAATCTCAAATGTGACTATCACATGGGTCAAGAGGGGCATTCTACAGACAGATGCTGGAGGCTCCAACACAAAATCCAAGACTTAATCGACGCAGGAATTGTACAGCTGGATTTTGTTAACACCCTAGCACCCAATGTCAACACCAACCCGCTGCCCAATCATAAACCCATCATCAACATGATCACATCCGAGGAGTCAGCTCCCAAAGAAGCCCCCAAGAAAAAGGCGGCAGGCCAGCAAAAAAGTCATTCTCGCTAAGCTTCAGAGAAAACCCCTAAGTCACAAATCAAAAGAAAATGGTTAGCCAAAGACCCAACGGTCAACACTTTGGGAGAATCACATGGGAGATTTGAGTACTTGGTGAACTACTCTTATACCCCGACTGTATATGGGCCACCTAGCGGATGGGGGCTCGAGTTTGAAAAAGAGGACAACCCGCCAAAGGAAGAGGAGAAATCTATAAACATGATCAATTCTCATCAAAAGCCGAGAGTCATAAAATGCTATGAGGGACAGTCAACTGAGATACAGATCCCAAAGAAAAGATACGTATTCAATCTCCCAATACCGGCGGAAAGGTATAAGGCCGCACCTTTTGACTATCAAACCCTCGAGCAAGAGTGACCTCCTATGGTGGGAGGAATCACCCGCTTTGGGAGAGTATATGACCCGAAATATAAAGCCCCAACCGAAGAGCCCAACATGGAGAAAGGAGAGGAAGAGGAAGAGGGGCTCGCTGCGTTTACAAAGATGGTCAAAGCGAGTGAATACAAGATCATGGAACAACTAAACAAAGTTCCAGCACAAATATCACTCATGGGTCTTCTTACAGCTTCTGAGCCCCATAGGGAAGCACTCTTCAAAGTGCTCAAACAGATTCAGGTCCCAGAAGGCATCGCTACAGACAAAATAAGCTATGTAGCGGATTCTATTTTCACCATGGACCAGATATCTTTCTCTCCGGAAGAGCTAGGAGAGGAGGGAGACCAACATACAAAACCACTGTTCATAGTGGTCAGATGCAACGACACGATTGTCTCCCGAGTACTCATCGACAACGGATCATCCCTCAACATTTGCCCATTGGCTACCCTCGACTTATTGGGAGTCGATCCAAGCAATATAAAACCTAGCTCGACAGTGGTTAGAGCTTTCGACAGGTCGAAAAGAGATATAGTAGGGGAGATAAACCTACCAGTGAAGATTGGCCCACAAGTGTTCCACATATCTTTCCAAGTCCTTGACATCCTAAGATCTTTCAACCTACTCTTGGGAAGGCCTTGGATACATACTGCTGGAGCTATACCCTCTAGTCTCCATCAAAGGGTCAAATTTATTGCGAAAGGGAAGATAGTCACCGTGCTGGGCGAGCAAGATTATGCCATATACAAAGAAACCGCTATACCATACATTGGGGAGGAAGGTTCAGAAGACCTTGGTCTCCAAATATTTAATGAAGTAAACGTGGTGACCAGCAAGGAGGGCCATCAATTTAAGGAGGGGCAGTAAGGGACGTTTGGACTAGGGTACGTTCCTACAACTCGGGAATAAGCACAAGCTAGAGGTGTCAAAGGCAAGATGAAAGAGAAGCCAAGCAACACCCCAATGCGCATTCCACCCCTCCAGCAATCTTTCAGAAAAGCAACTGTCATTCAAGAGCCAAGGATAAGCGAAGATGACGTCAGCAATGGGAGCCCAACCCCTCGCACGTCCGAACAGCATCCAGCTCTCAATAATTGGTTCTGTTATCCTATTGATAGCTATAGGTCAGCTCAAAGATAGAGAACGATTGTTAAACAAAATTTCATTAAGACTTCTTTATAATTTAATCACATGTTATCTTACTTATATATATCTGCTTTCATTTTACTTCGCCTAGATCTCCTACCATCGAACATCAGAGACATTTCACGTAAGTAGAAAGTAAAAACACTGATATCGTTTCCAACGCTGCTGGGTCAGTTATTGAAGGCAATATCCTTGATAACGAAATAATACAAGAAAATTGGCAAAAATATGAACAAAGAGGAATTTCAATCGACGAGCCAGTGGAGACAGTAAATCTAGGAAGCATGGAAAAACCTAAAAACCTCAAAATCGGGACCAGTTTAAGTGCCGAGCAAAAGTGTGAGATAACTGAGCTGTTAACGGAATATGCAGATGTGTTCGCCTGGTCATATGGTGATATGCCAGGACTAGACCAATCAATAGTGGTTCATAGGCTTCCCACAAGGGAAGATGTCAAACCTAAAAATAAAAAACTGAAAAGATTTAGGCCTGACATCTTACTAAAAATTAAGGAAGAAGTCAAGAAACTGCTAGAAGTAGGGTTCATCGAAGTGTCCGATTATCCAGAATGGGTAGCAAATATAGTCCCCGTCATGAAAAAGAATGGAAAAGTACGCGTATGCGTAAACTTCCGGGACTTAAACCAAGCTACGCCAAAGGATAACTTCCCCCTACCTCACATTGATGTTCTAGTGGACAACACTGTAGGAAACCATCTTTTCTCATTCATAGACGGTTTCTCAGGATATAATCAAATAAAAATGGCTGAAGAAGATAAAACCAAAATGACATTCATCACAACATGGGGAACTTTCTGTTACAAAGTCATGCCCTTTGGTTTGAAAAATGCCGGGGCAACGTATCGAGAGCCATGGTCGCGATACTCCATGACATGATGCATCGAGAGGTCGAAGTATACGTCAACGACATGATAGCCAAATCTAAAGAGGAAGAAAGCCATATAGATATCTTGAGGAAATTGTTTAAACGACTGAGAAAATTCCAGCTCAAGTTAAACCCAGAGAAATGCACTTTCGGGATCACAACGGGCAAATTGTTAAGGTTTGTCATAAGTCGAGAAGGCATTAAAATCGACCCTGACAAAGTAAAGTCTATATTAGAACTACCTTCCCCATGCACTGTCAAAGAAGTAAGACGTTTGTTGGGAAGATTAAATTACATAACTCGTTTTATCTCATAGCTCACAAATAAGTGCCGGCCACTAGTTCGTCTGTTGAAAAGGAATGCCACAGTAAAATGGGACAACGAATGCGAAGAAGCATTCAGGACAATCAAAGACTACCTTATAAAACCTCCAGTCTTGATAGTCCCGAAGCAAGGGAAGCCCTTATTCTTATACCTCACAATACTCCCTGAATCTATGGGATGCGTGTTGGGGCAGAAAGATGAAGAGGGAAGAGAACGTTCCATATATTACTTAAGCAAGAAATTCACAGATGGGGAACAGAGGTATTCAGAGGTAGAGAGGACTTGTTGTGCTCTGATTTAGGTCATGCATCGGTTAAGGCAATATACCCTTTACTATCATATTGAGCTGCTGACAAGACATGATCCCATGAAATACTTAGTGGAGAAACCAGCTTTGATAGGGAAAATCTCTAAATGGAAAATGCTCCTATCCGAGTTTGACATCACATACATAAATCAGAACTCAATGAAAGGGCAAGCCTTAGCCGACCAATTGGCAGAACACCTTATCGAGGCAGATTCCCAAGAAATACAAACCCAATTACTAGACGAAAATGTATTAACAGTGGAAGATATACCGGTAGAAGACCGTGGGATAGAGCAGAACCCTAAGTGGAAAATGTTTTTCGACAGAGCTGCCAACATATTCGGTTGTGGGATCGGGGAAGTGTTGATAGCCCCAGATGGCACACAATTCCCTACAGCGACAAGACTCACATTTCCATATACCAATAATATCGCGGAATACGAGGCATGCATTCTCGGCCTCAAGATGGCTTGCCAAATGGAAATCCGCGAATTAGAAGTATATGGGGATTCATCGCTCATCATATTACAGAAAAGAGGGGAATACAAGACTAAAGACCCCAAACTGGTACCATATCATCAACATTTGATAGAGCTAATCGAAGAATTCAAGGCAATCACTTTCACATATATCCCGAGAACTCAAAATCAGTTTGCAGATGCACTCGCCACACTAGCATCTATGTGATATGAACCACACCAACCCGTGACGAAACCCAATACCAATACGTTCGGAATTCGTTGCCTAAGATGCCCAAACACCTAAAGTGGAAACCGCGACCCGTTGTCTATAAGCGAGACAAGAACCTTGGTATAAAATTGAAGACGCCACAATCGGGATGGAAGACCGATTGATAAGTCGAGATGAATGCCACAGAAATCAATCCGATAAGTTCGATTTAGTTCTTGAAGAACCAAGAGAGGTGCCTCTCAAAAGTGTTTAATGTTCAAAGATGTATATTCTTAGTTGTTCTAAACCCTAGGAGCTTTTATACTAAGATTACAATTCGTGAAAAATAAGTCTAAAACGACATAGCTTAGATAAGTTGCGTAAAAATACGAAACAGAACAAGCTGGCCGGCAGGGGATACACGGCCGTGTACACGACCGTGTACTTTGGCCGTGTACTTTTCTGTGCACATTCCGGTCACATACACGACCGTATACTTCTGGTCGTGTATCTTTCTGTGGATTTGCTTGTCTCCATACACGGTCGTGCCTTTTAGCCGTGTATCTAGCCATGTATGATTCTGTGCAATCTTGGAATTCCTACACGGCCGTGCCTTGAACATACACGCCCTCTTCAACCCGTATCCGGTGTGACTTATATAAAAGCAAGGGTCTTCCCATGGTTGTTCCAATTCATTCCAACTTCATGATTGCTCCAATCCTTTCCGGCTTCATGGATAACCTTTATCAACCCGTTAAGTGCTTCCTTGAATCGTTTCACTTGATTTCTTGTGATCGGTCTAGGCGGCACTTCAAGAGGATCCACATTTCTTCTTCCGGCTTGGCTCTCATCATGGATCTCATCATTCCCCTCCTCTTGAAAAGGATTTGTCCTCAAATTGCCTGTATCAAATGGACTCAGATCAGTAACGTAAAATGTGACACTTACTGGATACTCACCTGGTAAATTTTTCTTGTAGGAATTATCATTGATTTTCTCAAGCATCGGACATGGACCGTCTCCCCTAAGGTTCAACTTGGATCTCCTCTGCAATGGAAAACTCTCCTTGCGAAAATGCACCCAAACCCAATCTCCAGGCTGAAAAATCTTGGATCTCCTGTCCTTGTTCACCCTTGAAGCGACCCCGGCATTTTGTTTTACAATCCTAATCTTTACCTATGCATGTAGCTTTCTCACGAAATCTGCCTTAGAATCAGCATCAAAACTCACAAACTTGTTAAGTGGCAATGGCAATAAATAAATAGGAACCAATGGGTTAAAACCATACACAATCTCAAATGGTGAACAATGAGTAGTGCTATATAAAGCCCTATTATATGCAAACTCCACAAATGGTAGACAATCCTTCTAAGTCCTAATGTTCTTCTCTACGATTGCCCCTAACAATTGAATTAAAGTCCTGTTAACCACATCAATTTGCCCATCAATTTGTGGGTGACAGATAGTCGAAAACATTAGTTTAGTTCCCCACTTTTCCCACAATACTCTCCAACAATGACTCGAAATCTTTACATCTCGATCACTAACAATGCTACTAGGTATACCATGCGGACGCACTACCTCTCTAAAGGACAAATCAACAATGTGTATAGCATCATCAATTTTATGACAAGGAATGAAATGAACCATTTTAGAAAACCTATCCACAACCACAAAAATAGAATCTCGATCATGCCTAAGCCTAGATAATCCTAACACAAAATCTATGGAAATGTTTATCCATGGCTTACGAGGAATGACACTATACTCATATAACCAATCTAAGAAGTCATCTAAACAAGAAATGGGATGACGATACTTTACCGTAAAGTTGTTGATGGCGTAGTAGTCAACACACATTCTCCATATCCCATCCTTCTTAGGCACCAAAATCACAGGCACTGCACATGGACTCATGCCTTCTCTCACGTACCCCTTCTCCATTAGTTCATCGACCTGCCTTTGGAGTTCCTTTGTCTCCTCCGGATTACTCCTATAAGCTGGTTTGTTTGGAATCGATGCTCCGGGTACAAGGTCATTCTGGTGCTCAATACCACGAATAGGTGGTAATCCCTTTGGAATCTCTTCAGGGAAGACATCTTCAAAGTCTTGCACAAGAGACACAACCACACTAGGCAAAGAGTTAGATAAGTCGTTAGTAATCAAACATGTTTCCTTACAAACCAGCAACAACATAGGTTGCTTCATCATTAACGCTCTCCTCACTACACTCACTCTTGCCACATAACTCTCCTTTTCACTCACCACCAAAGTTGATCCCCCTTCAACTTGGCCTCTCACACTCTTTCCAGCCTTCCTCTCTTTTTCCTTTTGATCTTGACTTTTATATTCCTTTTCTTTCTCATTGTCTTTTGCTCTCTCACTCTCCCTCTGCTTTTCACTCACCTTATATTTTGTAAACGACTGTTGTAGCTGCAACTGGTTCTCATACACTTGCTTAGGTGTTAAAGGTTTAAGATTAAAGCTTTTCCCTTGGTGAACAAGCGTATACTTGTTAGAAAAGCCATCATGAACAGCCTTCCTATCAAATTGCCATGGCCTCCCCAACAATACAAACATGCTTGCATTGGCACTACATCGCATAACACCTCATCCTCATATCTACCAATGCGAAAACCAATCAAGGCTTGCTTACTCACCTTAGTCTCACCACTATCATTCAACCACTGCAATTTATATGGACTAGGGTGTCTAACAGTTTTGAGCCCCAGCCTCTCAACAATAAAATTACTCACTACATTGGTGCAGCTCCCTCCATCAATGATCAAACTACAAATGTGATATCCTAGATAACATCTAGTATGAAATATATTCTCTCTTTTCCTATCTCCTCTATCTTCCCAATCTCTAGTTCCTCTATTCCGACCACTATATCCTCTATAACTCCCAACAGAAGGCTCATAAAAATCATCATCCGACATTTCATCTCCACCCCTCGATACTCTCCTAGAACGACTCTCCCTCTTACGCCCTTGGAATATATTTGTGGATTGCTCTAGTCTTTGCTCTACCGTCTCATGAATTTGTTCCATTCCCTCTTGGAACATCCTCTTCATTTCTCCCCTCAACGCCTCAATTACTAACCTAGCATCAAACCTTCCCCTCTCACCTTTAGGAGAATGTTGTCTCGACATAGTCCCTACAGAAAAGATTAGTACTAACACAAATATATATATAATTAAACCTCACGATACACTCCCTTACGTGTTTCGCTCAAATGATGATATCACACAGTCACTCATGTATTCTCACAAATAATGATGATATCAACTCGCCAATTTCCTCTTCTCAATTCTCTTGAAACTAACCCGAATTACACCAATTCCCTTCCGTAGAATTCAAAAACAAATTTGGGGTTCATAAATTTTCCTCTATTTTTCTATCCGATTTTTTTTTTTTTTTTGTCTTGGTTGTTGCTCTTGATCACATTTTTCTTTTCTTTTCTTTTCTTTTCTTTTCTCTTCTTTTTGTCGTGATTTTTACTCTTCTTTTTTTTTAACAATCGCCTAGTCGATATTACACTATCAAAAGACAATCAATACTACGAAATTGAATACGATAATTGATATGAACAATTGGAGTTAGGGTTTTTGATATTACCTTCCTCAACCGAACTTGATGTTTTGACAAACTTAAGCTCTGATACCCAACTGATACGAACCACGCCAACCCGTGACGAAACCCAATACCAATACATTCGGAATTCATTGCCTAAGACGCCCAAACACTTAAAGTGGAAACCGCAACCCATTGTCTATAAGTGAGACAAGAACCTTGGTATAAAATTGAGGATGCCACAATCGGGATAGAAGACCGATTGATAAGTCGGGATGAACGCCATGGAAATCAATCCGATAAGTTCGGTTTAGTTCTTGAAGAACCAAGAGAGGTGCCTCTCAAAAGTGTTTAATGTTCAAAGATGTATATTCTTAGGTGTTCTAAACCCTAAGAACTTTTATACTAGGGTTACAATTCGTGAAAAACAAGTCTAAAACGATGTAGCTTAGATAAGTTGCGTAAAAACACGAAACAGAACAAGCTGGCCGGCAGGGGATACACGGCCGTGTACACGACCGTGTACTTTTCTGTGCACATTCCGGTCACATACACGACCGTGTACTTCTGGTCGTGTATCTTTCTATGGATTTACTTGTCTCCATACACGGCCGTGCCTTTTAGCCGTGTATGATTCTGTGCAATCTTGGAATTCCTACACGGCCGTGCCTTGAACATACACGCCCTCTTCAACTCGTGTCCGGTGTGACTTGTATAAAGGCAAGGGTCTTCCCATGGTTGTTCCAATCCGTTCCAACTTCATGATTGCCCCAATCCTTTTCGGCTTCATTGACAATCTTTATCAACCCGTTAAGTGCTTCCTTGAATCGTTTCGCTTGATTTCTTGTGATTGGTCCAGGCGGCACTTCAAGAGGATCCACATTTCTTCTTCCGGCTTGGCTCTCATCATGGATCTCATCACTATGATCTAGATAACAGGGGGAGCCGAAGTCCAACCGATGAAAATAGACATCGAAAATCGGCCCGCCTACTGTTTAGCAATTGAAAAAGCACAAGATGACAAGTCCTAATATCACGACATCAAGACCTTTCTCCAAGAAAGTAGATACCTCAAAATGGCTAGCAAGAATGACCAAAGAACACTTAGAAGGTTAGCAAGCCATTTCTTATTAAGTGGGTCTGTACTTTACAAAAGATCATCTGATACCACCTTGTTAAGATGTGTGGATAAAAATGAAGCCTGTGAACTGATGAAAGAGGTACATGAAGGAGTATGTGGACCTCATATGAATGGCTACATGTTGGCTCGAAAAATCATGAGGTTAGGATACTATTGGTTAACCATGGAATCAG
Organism: Laguncularia racemosa; assembly: GCA_037954665.1. Lineage (NCBI taxonomy): Eukaryota > Viridiplantae > Streptophyta > Magnoliopsida > Myrtales > Combretaceae > Laguncularia > Laguncularia racemosa. The sequence continues at coordinate 2,165,229 of JBBMOL010000067.1, forward strand.
ATTGCATAAAATATGTCAAGCACTGTCATATGTGTCGAATATACGTAAACCGGATAAATGCTCCGCCCAATGAGCTACACTTGTTGTCAACACCGTGGCCTTTCTCCATGTGAGGAATCGATATAATTGGCCCAATCACTCTGACAGCATCCAATGGCCACAGTTTTATACTGGTAGCAATCGATTACTTCACCAAGTAGGTAGAAGCTTCGTCATATGCTAATGTCACAAAAGGGGTAATAGTTCATTTCTTGAAAAGGGACATAATAGCCCGATATGGAGTTCCTGAGTCCATCATCACCGACAACGGCACCAATCTAAATAACAAGTCGATGACAGGTTTATGCCAACAATTCCACATAAACCATAGAAATTCCACTCCCTACCGACCTCAGATGAACGGGGCAGTAGAAGCAGCTAACAAGAATGTCAAAAAGATCATTGAGAAAATGACAACTACTTACAAAGATTGGCATGAGATGCTGCCGTTTGCTCTCATGGCTTATAGGACTTCAATAAGAACATCTACTGGAGCTACCCTATATTCATTGGTATACGGTGCTGAGGCAGTGCTACCAGTCGAGGTCGAAATACCGTCATTCAGAATTCTATCAGAAACTCAGTTAACTGAATCAGACTGGGTAAAGAAGAGGCTTGATCAGCTGAATCTGATTGATGAAAAAAGACTCACCGCACTATGTCATGGCCAGTGTTACCAGCAAAGGATGGCCCGAGCATTTAACAAGAAGATGAGGTCTCAATACTTCAAAGAAGGGGATCTGGTGCTAAGGAAGGTTCTCCCTAATGCCCAAGACTCTAGAGGAAAATTCACCCCAAACTATGAGGGTCCATATGTGGTGAAAAAGGTTTTGTCATAAGATGCTTTGATACTGACTCAAATGGATGGTCTAGAATTGAGAGACCCCATTAATGCAGATGCTGTAAAGATGTACTATCCTTAGGCAAGGGAATTGAAAATTTTGCCAATGTTTATGAAAGCCAATATTCGATGCAAATTTCGTTGAGTCTAGTTTTTATTTCTTACAAGCAAAGTTAATGTCTCTGAATGGTCGATATTTCCAACCAATTCTCATTACAACAAATATTCCTAAACACATTACCCATCACTTCACCAATGAATGATAAACACTAAAATGACAATGAATCTCAATAAATTTTGTAATATAATTCTATCTACTTTTGAGCATTAGAACCTAGTGCATTAGTAGGATAACACTACGGTCAAAAGAGCCATGCGCACAAGAAAGGAAGCATATCGAGATTTTCGACCTCGTGTCAAAGCAAGAGTAAGCGAAGCAGAAGCAAACCAGCACAAAGGTTCGGTTGTTTGGTTGCTATCCACAATGAATTGGCAAGCATGTTAAAATAAATGACTATCATCCACATATCATGAAAAGCATCAAATCATTTAACCAAGTCAGTAGAAGCATATTCAAAAGCATAAGATTAATCAGCCCACAATAGGGCACTTATCTCAACATCCTCTTGAATAAGTTAGTCAGCTCGTAATGGGGCACTTTCCTGGATATCTCTTCCTAAGGTCAGCCTATAAGGGCACCTTTTAAGACATTTCTTCCCGTCATAGGTTAGTCAGCCCACATTGAGGCACTTCCCTAAGCATCCTCTCGTAGGGTCAGCACATAGGGGCACCTTTCGAGACATGTATTCCTACCATGGATTAGTCATCTCACATTGGGGCACTTTCCTAAATATCCTTTGTTAAGGTCAGCCCACAAGGGCACCTTTTTGAGACATTTCCCTATGCTATAGGTTAGTCAGCCCGCAATGGGGCACTCTCCTAAATATCTTGTCTTAGGGTCAGCCTGTAGGGGCACCTTTCGAGACATCTCTCCCCCAGGGTCGTGAGTCTAAGAACACACTTCCCACTAAGGATAGTTAGCCCAAGAAGTGGCACTTTCCTATAGACCTTTTCTTAAAGTTAGCTCAGAGGAGCACTTTTCGAATCTATCGATTAGTTAGCTCAAAGGAACACTTTTCGAATCTATCGATCAGTTAACTCAGAGGAGCACTTTTCGAATCTATCGATTAGTTAACTCAGAGGAGCACTCTTCGAATCTACCAATTAGTCAGCTCATAGGAGTACTTTTGATAACCGATTAGTCAGCTCGTAAGAGCACTCTTCGAAGGTATTTTTCCAAAACAGTTGCTAATCTAGTCAGGCACTTCTGTTAACAGGTGGCCAGCTCATAAGAGCGCTTCCCAAGATAATCTTCTTTTCAAGGTTGCCAGTCCGATAAGACGCTTCCTATCGTCAGTTATCCTACACTCCTAAACAATGTTTGAGATATTTCCTATCGCCAATTGGTCAGCCCATAGAGCACTTTTTGGGAGGATACATTACTCTAGATTGTTAAGTTGTTTCCTAAGCAATACCAACCATCACAAAATACTCGTGGGATTATTAGCTCATGGAGCATTTTTCTACTAGAGACCAAATTCCAGATAACCAGCCAAACAAGGCGTTATCCATTCAATTAAGAGGCCAAAAATGGTGTTTTTTTTGTCTTTGTAGTTAAGTTTTCCAAACTTTACTACAAAGAGGGGCAGCTGTAAATACCCCATTTTTTCCCTATGGATCAATAAAAATCAATAAAAAGTAATTTCCAATTTTTCCCGATTTTTTCATATTTTTCTCTAATTTAGCAAAAATTGGAAAAATATTCAAAAAAATAAAAATAAATAGGAAAATACATCAATTGCAGAAAATAATTTCAAAAATGGCAATAATAAGGGTTAAATGGTTTTTAAAAATTTTTGAAATTTCAAAAAATACAAAAAAATAAAAAAATCGCATTGCATATATGCAATTTGCGAAATAAATAAAATCGCGAAAGTAGGTTAGCTCAGTTGGTCCGAACCAGGGTCAGGCGTGCACGCGGGGGTGCGAGGTCAGGGGTTCGAAACGCGGGGGAAGCAGAATCTACGTTTTGCGAATTTTTTCTTTACCTAGGACACGTGGTAGCATCTAATTGGCTGGAGCGAACGCATGCGTCGGGCGCGTAATAGTCTTCAACCTCTGTCCGAGATCGCCGGCGATGAGAAAAATCTGAATTTCGGCCGTTTTGATTCGATTTTTTGCACAAATCCAACAGATCTTCAACAGAAATACGATAAACATCATCCAATTAGAATCAAATCTCAACAAATCGATGGATTTACATGAATCGGAGTTGGTTTTTTTAACTGCAAATCCGATTTGCTTCGATCGGTGGAAATCCAAGCTTATCCAGCTCAATTTCGAACGCCTATAAATAGAGGATGAAGTGGAGAAGTAAAATAACGGATCAAAAGTGAGAAAAAGAGAGAAAAAAGAGAGAATCGAAGCTCGCCGGAGTTGTTCAAGACCGCGAACACCGATCAAGTGTTGGGCAACCACCAGGAGGCGTTTCTGAAGCAAACCACCGCCATAGTTGAGTTCCTCACCCTTGAGAACCTAGGAATCGACACCTCAACCTCTGCAAAAGGCCGCCAAAACGCCGTCAACGAGCACTCCCAGCCGCCGCATCCGATCGACCCAATCGACCCGACCCATGCATCGACCCAGATCCAAGTAAGTCAGATTTTTCGATTTTATTTTAATTTTATTTATTTATTTCGAATTTATTTATTTACTTATTTGTTATTTACAATTCAATAAATAGAAAAAAATGTTAAAAATTAGATTATTTTTTTTAGGATTTAATTTAAGATGAATGATAAATATAAAAATTATAATTATAATAATAATAATAAATAATAAAAATGTAAAAATTTATAAAGAAAACGATAAAAATATTAGAAAAGAATAATAACAAAAATTTAGATTTTAGAATAGGATAAATAAATAATGTAGGAGAAAAAATTTCAATAAAAATTATAAAAATTAATAAAAATCAATAAAATTTTATAATAGTAGAAATGAGTTGAAAAATAGAAAAAAATGAAATTTTATCACTTAGAAAAATCATTTTCTTAAATAAATCCAAAATTGGTGTTTTTCCTTAAAATTATTATTTTCAAAAATCAAATTATTAAGCTTAGGCTTTGATTTTTTTAACAAAATCCTAAAATAGTAAAAACATAAATCAAAAGAAATTTCATAATTAAAATTCACAAACACATTAAAATTTTTCAGGAAAAGCGAACTACGGCTTGTTTGATCCTGAATAGCAGGTACGTAGGCACCCATTTGGGGCAACCCTTAAAAAAATAAAAAATTCATTTTCTTAGAATAATTCACTCAAAAACACAATAAAAAAATAAAATAAAATAAAAGACATTTCTAGATGGAGTAAATTTTAGGAGATTAGGTGGTAACCGTAAGGTTTTAATAGGTTAACCTCCGAACTTAGAATCTATGGTTTTCCCTTTTCCTCTCTTCACAAAAACGAGAAGAGGAAATCACGACGACTAGTGGTCCAAATTAGGACTAATCTGCACCATTAGTCTTAATTCAATCTTTCCCAACAACAGTTGGGTGGTGACTCCAAAACTAAACGAAATTCCTAATTCAAGTCGAGGATTTACATTAGATGAGCATAGGGTCTAGTATAGATCGGATTAGGAATGGGAAGTTCAAAAAATTAGACTCGACATTAACTAATTGGTATTGAGCATTTGTTATTTACTATCTATTGTACTCAATTTGAACCGTGATTTGCATTTGATGGAAAGGGTTCTTCGAGTTGAAAATTTGTTGATCTTGTATATTATTCATGTGGATTTACATTTGAATTAGGTTATGTTGGAAGAAATTATCCTTGTGGAATTGTAATTGCATCATTGAATATTTGGATCTCATTGCATCTTCACTAGGGTTCACGCAAATTTTACCCTTTTGAACTGGTTTTGATTTTGAGAGTTGAAGTTGTTCCTTTGGTTCATTTGCATGTGCTTAGACCTTGGTTTTAGGTACATCATCTTTTGGTATCAGAGCATCATCATACTTGGAATTAAAATTGATTACATCCTAGTTTAAAGAATTGGTTCATAAATATTGAGGAATTGTGCAATTGCTAAACTAGTTTGATTGACATTGTCTAATTGTCTTTCAAATTAGTTTTGCATGTGCTTAATCTTGGTTTTAGGCACATCATATAGACTTACCACATGACTTACAGGAACCCTTTAGAAATGTCTTCATATCAAATGGTGTATGGGAAGGTATGTCATTGTCATCTTTGAATTGAACTTGAGCATAAAGCCTATAGGGCAATCAAACTACTCAATTTTGATAAAGCGACTACTTGGGACCACAAACTATTACAGTTAGACAAATTAGAAGAGTTTAAATGAGGCTTTTAAGAATTTTAGAATTTAAAAAGAGAGAACCAAGAGATGGCATGACCAAAAGATTCTACATCATAATTTTAAATCAAGACACCGGGTGTTATTGTACAATGCTCTATTGAGATTATCTCCTAGCAAGTTGTGACCAAGATGGATAGGTCCATTTGAGGTGACTAGGGTGTATCCTCATGGAGTCATTGAGCTTAGAAGTAATAATGGAAATCTATTTAGAGTGAATGGACAACTATTGAAACACTTTATGAGGAAGAATCGGTGAAAGATGGTGAGGAACATCTACTTTTGGATAAGCCACCATGAGACATGTAAGAAAAGCCAAGCTGAAAGGCTAAAAAACAAGCACTTGGTAGGAAGCAACCTGAACCTTTTTATTTTCATGCAATGTTTTGTCTGAAGTATTTTAATTTCTTTTTACTTGTTTAGCTTTTCTCAAACTATTTCTAACTCCTTTGTTTTTGTTTTTGCAAGCATTAATGTAAACAAATAAGGATGATTAAGTCCATAAAGATGAGAAATATAATGAAGACATGCCTTGTTGAGAATTCACAAGCAATTGCTCAACTACCCTAGAGGAATATAGTTCTAAACTTTTCCACTCTTTTATTCCTTTTGAACTGAATATGCTATTGAATACTATAATAAGTGCTTAAGTTGGGGGTGGAGAGTTTATAGACTGTGAAGTAGGGAGTTAAGCATTGTAATGACTAAAAATTGATGATCATGCTGGTTTCATTTTCTTCATACACTACTATATTCTAATTTGATGATGAGTATACAAAACATTTGAATGCTTTGTTGTGAAAATTGAAACTTCTTTTGGATGGAGTATTTTGAATTGAATCACAAGTTTCTTCTCAATTAGGAGGTAAATGTTTGTCACTCCTTAGCAGTTAATCTATAAAATCAAAGTCTTGTTTAGTTTCTCTTTATTTAGGTTTGATTTTAAGATTTGGAATTTAGGTAGTGCCTTCAATAGGAATTAGACATAAGCATTTTTGTAGTTAACTCTTATGTTTGTTTTATCTTTAACTTTTCAAGTGGTTTGATAGTCTTAAGTGAAATTTAGTCAAATGCTCCTATGCTTGAAAGTTTTTGAATCCAAAAAGAAAATGGAAAATGGTAAATTTAGGATAATCCTAACTAAAAAGAAAAAGAAAAAGAGAGTACAAGTGGAAACTTGGGGTGCCTAATAAGTGCAAGGCACACTTCCTAGAATGAACAATTCCTAAACAAGTCCATAAGCCCCTAGAGACCATACTATGAAAAAGTGAGAAATAAAGAGCTCCCTAGAATAAAAGTTTAGATGCATGAATGCTCAAATTAAAAATCAAACAAAAGGTGAAAAATACTAAAAATTCAAGGAACAAAGTAAAGTACTAGGAGTGTTTTTCACTTTTACTCTTCACTATCATACTTTGGGAAGGCATAAGACTTAAAATGCACATTAGTTTAGTGAAATAAGTACTCGTGACTTTTGCATACATGGAGACATTAAACTTGAACACAAATCTCAGAAACTTAGCTTAAATGAGATGTTTCACTTTCCTAGACTTAGATTAACCCATTAAATGCCTTGTTAGTGATTTTAGGGTACCAAAAGTAATCAAATGAAGGAATATATTTGATACTCCATCATGATTTCACTTAATTTTGAAGGTGCAAATGAGCTCTAATGTTTGTTTTGTATACTTAATATTCATCTCACAATGTAGTGGGAGAGGAAGTAAACTCTTGTCCTTAAGCCATGCTTAGGTTGTTCGATGAATTAGAGTTTGCTTAAGGACAAGCAAAGATATTAAGTTATGAGTTATCATGCCCTAAAGGGTACCTCGTTGTAACAACCCATGATAGACCATATCAAAGTTTAGGAATAACCTTCTCGATTATTCAGAAACTTCAATATAGCCCTTTAAGTGTCGTTAGTTTGAGATTACACAAAAGAGGATAGCAATATTTCCACAACAAAAAGCAATTAATATAAATTACCATAAGACATTATAATGATATTATAAGTACATACATAACATTAAAAGTCCATCTTGGTCTTTATAATAGTTACATTCATCCATATTCAGAAATTTAAAGATTAATTCCTAATCATTGCTTTCTTTCTCACTCTTCCCAATCCTGGCTATGTCTTTCAAAAAGGCTTACTATAGGCACAAGTTTACTAGGGTAAAGCTAAAATGCTCCCTGCAAGATAGTCAAACTATAGAGGTGTAAGCGTAAAGCTTAGTGATGTATCATCTCATATGCCCCCTTCACATAAGTACAAGCAATTTTTTCAATCATATGAATGCATGAACAACCATATGCAATATGCACATCACATGTGGTCACTAGAAACCACATGAGGTCATGGGTATAATCCCCCACTTAAGATGGTTGGTTGAAGAGTGATAGTTCCATTAGTATCTAGGCCATCTAATAACTCACAAATCTTTAGCGTAACACCCTTGGCTACTCAAATATGAGAGTCAAAGTTCCAAATAAAATGCCACAAGGGAAGGATCCTTATGCGAACCCTAGGTTGAGATCATCTTATAACCCAATCGGATGGAAATGTAGCCCTAGAATCATCCTTGAAACCAAGCAACAACTTGACCCTAACTCAAATAATGAATTAAAACCAAAGTTATAAAGAAATTACAATTGAAACAAGTTACCTTGATTGGATCAGAATGAGTTCTCAATGAAGAACAATAGAGATGTTTTCCTTAGGAGAAAACTACATCAAAAAAGTCCCCTATTCGAAACCCTAAAAGACTATATATAGTCTTAGAAATTAAAGGAGCAAAATGACAACAAATCACAAGACGGGCAATTAAAAGCCAACTCTCAAAGCCAGCCTAAAGTCGGCGGCATATGTCTACACTGGTTAAGTAAGTAGGTGGCTTACAAGGACAAAGTCAGCAGCCTAAAGTGCTAAGCTGGCATCACAAAGCCAGTGGCCTTCTTTCGCTTCCAAGCAATCTTCAATATTAATCATGGAGATGCTTGATAAATTGAAAATGATCTTTTCCTCTATTGGCACAAGTATCCACAAAGTGTGGTCCAAGTGTTCTTGAATAAGTCTATTCAAGGCTTGCTCCATGCGCTTTTCCCTTAACCTTGTCATTAGTCCTCCAATTCCTTCCAGTGGGTCATAGGAGAGAGTTTATGCAAGCTGATTTCCATCATTCCCCCCTTCTTCGAAAGGATTCGTCCTCGAATCACCTACATCATATAAGGATAAATCAACAACATTAAAAGTAGCACTTACATTTCCATAATAGCTAGGCAAATCAATCTTATAGGCATTATCATTTATCCTTTCTATCACTTGGAATGACCCATCTCCTTTGAGTTATAATTTGGATTTCCTTTGTTCGGGAAACCTTTCCTTGCAAAAATGTACCCAAACCCAATCTCTAGGCTCAAAAACGACCTTAGTGCGCCCTTTATTGGCTTGTCTAGCATAGTGTTCATTCTTCTTGTCTATGTTGGTACGAGCTTTAGCATGTAAATCCTTTACAAAATCAGCCTTCTGTTTTCCATCAAGATTAATAATTTCATTAGAAGGCAAAGGTAATAAATCTAAAGGAGTTAAAGGATTAAAACCATACACAATCTCAAATGGTGAATATGGTGTAGTAGAATGAACAGTTCTATTGCATGCAAACTCAATATGAGGTAGGTAAGCTTCCCGTTGTTTTAAGTTCTTTTGAATGATAGCATGCAACAATGTGGTAAGTGTCCTATTAACTACTTCAATTTGCCCATTCGTTTTGGGATGTGCAACAGTTGACAACAGGAGTTTAGTCCCCAATTTATTCCATAAAGTATGCCTAAAATGACTTAGGAACTTAACATCTCGATCACTTACTATTGTTCTAGGCAATCCATGCAAACATACTACTTCCTTGAAGAACAAATTAGCAATATATGTTGCATCATTGGTTTTAAAACATGTAATAAAATGTGCCATCTTACTAAACCTATCAACAACAACAAATATGTTGTCCTTACCACTTTAAGTCCTAGGCAACCTAATTACAAAGTCCATGGAAATATCAATCCAGGGGTAAGTAGGTACAGGCAGTAATGTATACAACCCATGTAGTTTTACTTTAAACTTTGCTTGTTTACAAGTTAGACACTTATCACAAACAGATTGCACATCATGTTTCATGTTATGCTAATAAAAATGTTCATGCAATATGTCTAAAGTCTTCCGCACACCAAAATGACCCATTAGACCTCCTCCATAGGACTCCGTAACTAATAGTTCTTGCAAAGAACACTTAGGTACACATAGCCTAATCTTTTTAAAACAAATATCCTTCATGTCTATAATACTCCCCATAAGCACATTTTAAACAGGCATTCCATGCTTGGTAGAAATCAGCATCATTACTATATAATTCCTTAATGAATTCAAAACCAAGTAATTTAAATTGCAAGGATGTTAGTAATACGTACATTCTAGACAATGCATCAACAACAATATTTTCTTTCCCATTATTGTATTTGATTACATAAGGAAAAGTTTCTATGAATTCCAGCCACTTAGCATGTCTTTTATTAAGCTTACCTTGGGATTTTAAAAATCTTAAGCTCTCATGGTCAAAATGAATGACAAACTCCCTAGGCCACAAATAGTGTACCATGTCTACAGAATTCGTACTAAGGCATACAGCTCCTTGTCATAGGTAAGGTAATTCAATGCTGCCCCACTAAGCTTTTAACTAAAGTAAGCAATTGGTTTGGAATCCTATATCAAAACAGTCCCTATTCCAATCCCTGATGCATCACATTTAACCTCAAAAGCTTTGTCAAAATTAAGCAGACACAACAAAGATGCATTAGTCAATTTTTCTTTCAAAGTATTGAAAGCCTTATCATGTAACTCTTTCCACCTAAACACCACATTCTTTTTAACAAGCTCATTTAAACGTATTGCAATAGAACTAAAATCCTTTACAAACCTCCTATAGAAACTTGCTAAACCATGAAAACTTCTTACCTCGCTTGCATTCTTTGGGGTAGGTCATTCCCTAATCGCCTTCACCTTTTCTTCATCCACTTTTATTACCTATGAGCTTACAACAAATCCAAGAAAAACAATAGATTCCATACAAAAACCACACTTCTACAAGTTAGCATATAATTTATTTTCTTTCAAAACACTCAAAACAACCTGCAAATGTTTAACATGATCATCTAAATTTTTGCTATACACTAAGATATCATCAAAGTAAACTACAACAAATTTTCCAATGAAAGAACGTAACACATGATTCATTAGACTCATAAAGGTGCTAGGTGCATTAGTTAAGCTAAATAGCATAACTAACCACTCATATAACTCATATTTTGTCTTAAAAGTAATTTTCCATTCATCGCCTTCCTTTATGCGAATTTGATGATAACCACTTTTTAAATCTATGTTTGAGAATAAACATAAACCATACAACTCATCAAGCATGTCATCCAACCTAACAATAGGATATCTATACTTTATGGTGATGTTGTTGATGGCTCAACAATCTACACACATGCGTCATGTTCCATTTTTCTTAAGAACCAACAGCACAGGAACTGAACATGGACTAAGATTCTATCGCACAAATCCCTTTTGTACAAGTTCTTACACCTGCCTTTGTATCTCATTAGTCTCTTCCGAATTGGCTCTATATGCGAATCTGTTAGGAATAGATGACCCTGGAATAAAATTGATCTGATGCTCAATACCTCTTAGAGGAGTTAATCTATTTAGAATGTCCTTAGGAAACAACTCTTCAAACTTTTGCAACAAAGACACAATCACACAGGGAAAAGATGAGTTAAGATCATTAGTTTTAAAATAAACATCCTTGTACAGAAGTACAAGTAATGGTTGCCTTGCCAACATAGCTCTCTTAATCTCTCCTTTTGTAGCAAAAGCAATCATTCTTTTACTGCTGTCTTCACTACTTTCCCCACTCTTTCTTACATTCTCACTCTTTTTATCACTCCTTCCTTTTTTTTGATGTTCTCACTTTGTTTTCTCTCACTTTGCATTCTTTCACTATTCTAACTTGATCCTCATATGCCTCCAAAGGTTTGAGAGGTGTTAATATAATGAGTTTGTTATTCATTACAAGTTTATACAAATTTTTGTGCCCATCATGACTGACCTTGCTATCAAACTGCCATGGATGCCCCAAAAGGAGATGTCCGACATGCATAGGTGCAACATCACAAAGTACCTCATCTTTGTAGTTACCAATGGAAAATGCAACTACAACTTATTATGTTACTTTAACTTCTCCACACTCATTCAACCATTATAGCTTATATGGCCTAGGATGCTTCATTATAGGTAGATGCAATTTCTCAACCATCAAAAAACTTGCAACATTGGTGCAACTACCATTATCAATGATCATGCTACATATCTTACCATTCACATTGCACCTAGTATGGAAGATATGCTCACGTTGTTCCTCAACATCATCTTCCATAGGTTGTATGTTTAGAGTACGCCTAGTAACCAACATTTCTCCTTTCATAGGACCCTATACATCAACATCACTGCATTCCTCCAATGGTGGCATCTCTCCCCCATCTGAGCTAATACTCTCTACATCACCATTATCTAGAACCACCATAACCCTCTTGTTTAGACACTGAGAGGCAATGTACCCCAACCCCTGACACCTGAAACATTTTATATCACGTGATCTAGCAGAGGATTTAAATTTAGTTTCACCTTTAAGATAAATAGTTAGTTCTTTAGACTTTGCTTCTTTCTTTTATCTAGATGCAATCCTTATGATTCTTTTAAATTGTCTTCCTTGAAGAGCTAGAAGTAGAGCCATACCTAGAGGTACCCTTGTACTTTAACTAACTCTCCACCTTAATAGCTTTATGCAGTAGTTCCTCCATCTCCATATAATGTAGCTCCACAATGTCAGCTATCTCTCTATTTAGGCCATTAACAAATCTAGCCATTGTAGCTTCACGATCTTCTTCTATGTTAGCCCAAATCATAGCGAACTCCATCTTTTTATAACAGTCCTCAACACTTATAGGACCTTGAGTCAACCCCTACAACTTTCTATACAAATCCTTGTAGTAATGACTAAGTATAAACCTTTTTCTCATTACTACCTTCATCTCCTCCCATGACCTAATTAGTCTCTCTCCTATCCTTCGCCAACTAACCACAAGTTGATCCCACCAAATACTAGCATAATCAGTGAACTCAACTGCTGCTAATTTAACTTTCTTTTCCTCAGCATAATTGTGACAATCAAATACATGTTATACTTTTCTCTCCCACTCCAAATACAGCTCAGGGTCATTCTTCCCTCAAAAAGTAGGAATTGCCATCTTAATGCTCCCTAAATTATTATCCTGCCTCTAAATAGCCCTTTTACCTCTCCTAGAACTATTCATATCAATATCAGAATACTCATCTTCCCCCTCCTCATCCATAGTCCTTCTAAAAGACCTATGCTTAGAAGGAGATTTAAGATCATCTAACCTTATATTTAGAAGTTTAAATTGATCTTAGACTGACTTCATAAATGACCTCATATCATAATCCACATGTTCCCCTTCACTACTCATGTTTCCACAGCCTGCAATAAAATTTGTTAATAACATAAGAAAGAATAATTTTGTTTTCCTCTCAACTCTCTCTTGTGTGTTTACACTCAAAGATATGGATTCAATTCGCCCATGTATCACTCAAGAATATGTGTATACTTTAGTATTCAATAAACGTCTCCCCATAAGTTCTTTAACAAGAACCTTATCAACGAACCTATTAGGCAGTAAATAACGACATGTAATTGCTAAGAACTAAGGAATTAATTCAATCTAATCTATCCAAGAGGAAAATTTTTGTGATAACCCTACTTTTTTTATACGATTTTAATTTATTTTCTTCTCCTTCTTCTTCCTTTTTTTTTTTTTAACTCTTGAACAAACACCAACAATCTACCAAATCAATCGAACAATTCCTAAAACTTGTAGAACGGATTCAACGGAACACTAATTTTCTTCTTCTTTTTTTCACAAGAACAATATTAAACAACCGAATTCAAAAGACTAAATTAACACAAACACAACAATTGCAATAATGCTAAAGGATAGATAACACCTGATTTCCAAGAGCCAAAGCTTTAATACCAAATGATGCGAACCCTAAGTTGAGATCATCTTAGAACCCAATCGGATGGAAAAGTAGCCCTAGAGTCGTCTTTGGAACCAAGCAACAACTTGACCCTAACTCGAATAACGAATTAAAACTAAAGTTATAAAGAAATTATGGTCGAAACAAGTTACCTTGATTATATCGGAATGAGTTCTCAATGAAGAACAATAGAGAGTTTTTCCTTAAGGGAAAAGTACATCCAAAAAGTCCCCTATTCGAAAACCTAAAAGACTATATATAGTCTTGGAAATTAAAGGAGCAAAATGACAAGAAATCACAATACGAGCAATTAAAAGCCAGCTCTCAAAGCCGACCCAAAGCCAGCAATGTATGTCTACACTGGCTAAATAAGCCGGCAGCTTACAATGTCAAGGCTAGCAACCTATATATAGGCCGACTCTAGTAAGTCAGCAGCTTACAAGGACAAAGCCAATGGCCTAAAGTGCTAGGTCGGCATCACAAAGTCGACGACCTTCTTCCACTTCCAAGCAATCTTCAATATTAATAGTAGAGATGCTTAATAAATTGAAAATGATTTTTTCCTCTGTTGGCGCAAGTATCCGCAAAGTATAGTCCAAATGTTCTTGAATAAGTCCATTCAAGGCTTGCTCCATGCATTTTGCCCTTAACCTTGTCATTGTTCCTCTAATTCCTTCCAATAGGTCATATGAGAGAGTTGATGCAAGTTGATTTCCATCAGATCCCTTAACTACTCACGCTAGGAGAACAAAAATGAAAATGTTCTCCTTAGCTACAACAATTTCAGATGCATACAGGCCCTAAATAGTAAAATAGACTCAAACTTCATCAAAAGTATAGCCCTCCTCTAGGCCACTTAGTTTATAGATGATAGAGTATGCCCCCAACTCAAGTCAGCCACTACATTTACCTTATGATAGTGATAGCAAGATTTTAAATGGAAAGATGCAATGTATGTCTCATTCCTAATTTAGGTTTTAATATGTTTATCCTCATTTAGTTAAGATGACCAAACAAAGCTACAAACATTCAACAATCACTATACTATATGCAACAACCAAGATTTGTTTTAGACATATGTTAAGATGAATTCATGAATCAACCAAGCAATGATCAAGCACAAACCAACCTAACACCACACATATTTCCATTTAATTATCTTATTTTAGGTGCAACTAACTATACACACAAGCAAGGAGACAATCACAGAATGATACTAACTTGGTCATGGTAGCTACTGATTGTAATAATCCTCCGGATAATAAAAAGATTCATCAAGGTCACCTATAGGTAGAATAAAACATAATATAAGTGCTTGTAACACTTCATGAATATTTGTTAACGTCAAAACTTATTTTACTTCTATTTCTTTTAAATCTTTTCTTTCTTTGATATTTTGATAATATTTTTGGATATTTTAGCGTCTTTTTCTCCATTTCAATTTTAAGTAATGTAAAGATTCATTTTTACATTTTTCCTTCATCTTTAAGCTACGGTTAGGGTGGTTTGCTACATATATTCATGTTTTTTTACTTAAGTTATGTTAGCATTTGATTACCCTCTATTTACATATCTATATTTCTAAGTTTATTAATTTTGAAAGTTCTAAATTATCTTGTTATCACTTGACCTCGCAATTACTTTTTATTCTTCTAAATTTTTCCTAATTACTCCAAATAAGATATAATAGTTAATCAAAACACTTATTGGACTCCAAAATCTCTTCAATTACTTCTCAAGGTCATGGTAATGCCTAGTTTTCATGATTTATCATCTTTTCAAACTTCATTCATCTATAGCTCTACTTTACTTATGTTATTATCTATCAAACACTATATGTTCATCACATTAGAAATCATCTTTATGTCTTAAGTATTATCATTATCTTAGTAGCTCCTAAATGAGTTAAGCATTCTATAATCCATTAAAAGTGAGCTGAGTAAGAGAACCTACTTTAGTGAAGATACCCCACTCTAGAAGAACTTGAACCCAACCAATACATCCTACTCCCACTCCTCCACATGTAGCTAGCCACCACCCTAAAACAACCATTTCTTCTTTTCCTTGTTCAGCTGGTAATTCTTAAGGAGGTGAAAGAGCTATTGCTTCTAAGTTTCAAGACTTGTTCCACCTTAGTAGCCTAGCTCCTATCTTGAAATCCTATGAGAATCAATAGAGTGAAGTAAGTCTCTTGCTAAAGCTTTTTAGAAAATAAGAAACAAGGCCATTTGAAAGTCTCACCTTTACTTTTGGAGGCCAAGCTTGCTTCTTCCTTAAGATGAGGAAATAGGTATGGAATTGTGATGGAAAGAGAAATGGATTTGGGGTTATAGGTCTAATGGCAAGGAGGAATGAAAAGGATTTATTTATTAGATTTCAAGAGTGAGGAAATGAGAAACTAAGGAAACTTATTATGAGCTTGAAAGTGAAACATAGAAAGGAAATGGAATGGCCAATTGTGGGAATGTAAGGGAAATGGGAGGGGTATTGATAACTTGAATTTTTGTCATTTTACCATTTAAGTGTACTACTCATGTACTTAAAATCCTTATTTTGGGGGGATTTCTTCACCATTAGATGTACCATGGAAGTACATTGAATCCCTAATTTATGGGATATGGCCAACCATAGGTGTAGGGGTAGGGTTAGTTAAGTTTGAGGTATTAAATGCTAGGGTAGTTTAAATAGTTTAGTTTGGCTAGTGTAATTCCTAGCTATGCTAGTTTGGTTCAATTTGAACAAAATGCTTAGATGGAATTTAGTTAGCATTTCTTCCATTGTTGCCACCACTATTGATAGTTACTAGGGTGTTTATCTTGTTACATTTACACATTAATTCACTCTTATGATATCAATTATCGAGTTTATAGGTTGTTTTAGGGGTTTTGCAAGTTCTTGAGAATTCAAATGTACTAACTTGTACACAACATCTTATAGACTTCTAGTGCATAATTTAAAGTTAGTGATTAGGGTTTTGAACTTCCTATTGGTTAAGCTCATTTAACATTGGACATATCTCTAAATTATTCCTTAGTGATTAAACCAATCCTTTAAAATTCACAAGGGTTATAGAGGTAGTAATAACAATTGAAATTACATATTTTTCCCAATTCAATACTCTTGTTTATGCATGATTTTATAATGAAAATTTGATAAAAATATGGGGAAAAAAAAGGTAAATCATATGTAAACTAGAGAAACATATAAAAAATAAGCAATTGGAATGAAAATGATTAAATTATATTATAAATATTAGTTTTAGCTTATTTTGCTGGAATTAGGGTTACCATCTAATCAATAGCTCTACTACCATCCAAATGGTAATCCCTGATCAAAGTAAAGTGGATTCAAGGCTAGCATCTAGCCAATAGTTGAGGATCACATCTAAGCACCAAGGGGTTAGAAAGTGCACAAAATCAATTCAAGCTACCATCAAGACAGTAGGGGATGCAAGCATTCGAATAGTATTACTAGGGTTATAGTGTATAAAATGTTATGTTCTTATAAAGTGATTAACCAAGGGCTAACACATGTCCAGCATCTAGACTATAAGGGCTACTACCTTACGATCGTTAGCTGCAAAATATAGAAACTTACATCTTTCTATTCTAAAGCGACCTCTCTTTCATTTTTCTCTTAATTCTCTGCTGGGTTTTATGAGAATCATAGGGTTTTAGCTTTTCTTTGATATTCTAATGCATTTTAACAATTTGGGAACTCATTTTTAGTATTGGAGACTTAGGTTTAGTGGGTTTTAAAGTGATTTTATGCTATAAACACTTTGGTGACCCCTAAACCTTGGTTTTGTTCCTTTTAATGATGATTTTGAGTTCTCTTATTTGCATTGTGTGTTTTTGTTCGTTTTAACATGAGTTAAAGTAGTTGTAGTGGGTTTGTAATATTTCAATGGAATTTTGGGTATGAGTATTATTGTTTGAATATATGTTTATGTATTTGGATGTGGAATTTAGTGTAGTCACTCTTGAAAACATGTTGAATTGCATAATCATTGAGTTCGGTGATATTTAGGAAATGCTAAATGTCCAATCAAGGATTTAGGTTCCATTAAAGTTAACTACGGTGTTTTTAATGAATTACATGACCATAAAGTTTATTAGAAATGCTTGAATTCGCTCACATTGTGTGGTTGTAAATATGGGTTATGAGGTTTTAAATACAGGTTATGAGGCCAACCAAGCAATTAACCCATATTTAGAACTAAAGTATCTAGTTTGTTATAGAAGCTAAATACTTAACTAATTGTATAGGAAAATTTGTCATAGTTGGTGTTTTTGCTCTATAGTAAATCTCATCTACCCCACCCAAAAGATAAATTTAAGGAATTCCAGTAAAGCCCACTCAAAAACCAAATAATATACTCAAATTAAGAAGAAATATCTAAGCTCGATAGGATAAGTTATCACAAATCCACTTCTTTCATGATTGTATTAGTTGGTAAATTTAGCATAGTTCTCTCTTTTTTAAAAAAAAATTCTTTCAAGCTGTTTTCAAACCTAATATTTGATTAACCTAGATTATAGTAGATAGCGATCAATCTAGTACTTAGCCAATCTCCTTCCCTATGGATACAACCTTGACTTACTACACTACACTAGAATCACAACCCAATGTAATTATTGGTTAAAATCGCCTTCAAGAGTGATTTTAAAAACTATGCATTGTTGTCTTATTTATAAGTGTTTATCACAACCCAATGTACTCATTGGTTAAACTCACTTTCAAGAGTGATTTTAAAAACTATGCAATGTTGTCTTATTTACAAGTGTTTATCACAACCCAATGTACTTACTGGTTAAACTCGCTTTCAAGAGTGATTTTAAAAACTATACATTGTTGTCTTATTTACAAGTGTTTAGAAAGTGAGTCTCAAACCTCCTTCATATTCAAACCTTCAAATTATAGGGTGTTTATGTTATGCAGCTACTATTGCCAACTCAAGAGATAAGTTTGATGCTAGAGCTCAAAGATGTGTATTTTTAGGATACCCATTTGGTTTAAAGGGTTATAAGCTTTGACTTAAATACACACCAAGTCTTTGTAAGTTGTGATATTGTGTTTCATGTACATATACTTCCATTCGAAGAACATGTAAAGTTTGATGTTAGTAATCAAACTATTTCTCTGTTTCCTTTTGTAGAAACATTTGACATAGATGTTGATTTTCCTTCACAAGCTTCAACTTAACCTTCCTATTCTCCTCCATGTCAAACATATTTACTCCATAACAATTGCATGATATAATTTATGCTATTTGTAAGTCATCTAGAGTCAGTTTGGTTGAATGATTTTATGCATAATGTGCAACCAAATTCATTAGTTCAGCAACATTTCTTTTACCTTTCTCTGGTTCCCCTTACCCTTTGGTTCATGATACATCCTTTGCCAATTTTCTTAAGGATGATGTTGTGTCTTTAGCTAATGTGTTTGTAACTCATGAACCTCGAGCCTATCAAGAAGCTTAAAATGACCGAAGTTAGGTAGAGGCAATGCAAAAAAGGGTTGTTATGCCTTGATTCAAATCACATATGGGAGTTAGCTACATTACCTCCAAGTAAGAAAGCAATTGGTAGCAAATAGGTGCACAAAATTAAGTACACATTTGATGGGTCCATTAAATGGTTTAAAGAACATTTAGTTGCCAAAGTGATGTGCTTAATAGGCTAAAGCACATTCAAAGATCAAATGGAAGCAATTCAATCACCAATTTACACAAATGGCGTGAAATCCCTAATTATCAAATGACTTCCATGCAAATGACAATCAAATAGCAAGTGATTAAGCACAATTAACAACACACTTTAGGATATAACTCCACTAAAATGGCGTGAATCCAATAATAGAATTGGAAACCTAAAATGGCGTGAAAAATAAGAACACAAACAAGAACAAACCAATTTGTACTAGATATGACACATTAGTATGAAATTGAAATCAACTTAAGGGATATGATATTACTCACAAATCCTTAAGCCTCCACTCGCCACAACCCTTGAAGAAGTTGACAAAAGCCTTATGAAATTAGAGCAAGAACTTTAGATTTCATGTGAAAGTAAGCAAAAAAATATTATCTCCAAAAAGCTACTACAAATCTTACTTTAGCAAGTATTTATACTTGCTTCACTTAGGATTAAAATGACAAAACAATTACGTCATGTCACTAGTGTGGCCGGTCCTAAATCCAACAAATACAACCAAATAAAATGTCCCAAAATGCTTACAAAATAACCAATTCAAAGATAAATTACAAGTACAAAAATAATGGTCTTCAAAGAGCCAATTCGTCTAGTCAATTGTGATCACGGCGGGCTATTAGATGTGAATCCAATGATGTCCCCAATTTGATCAACAGTGTAGGTCATGTGGCATCCTGTGAAGACTGATCATTATACCTATTATATTACCATTCAAACTTTATTAGATAAAGAAAAATGTATACATGCAAGTAATTTGGATCATCATCCAAATCAAGTTCCCTGACCATCGAGATCGCATGGTAGATTCCCATCACAAAGGTTACAATCAAGTTGAGGACATAGACTGTGCATATACATTTTTACCAATTGCTAAGCTAGTTACTGCTCATATATTATTAGTAGTAGCAGTTGTCAAAGGTTGTTTTGTTCACCAATTGGATGTTAATGATGCATTTCTTCATGGGTTTCTTGATGAAGAGATCTAAATGTTGCCTCTAAAAAGGATATTCTCTTGAGAAGCCAAGGCAAGTTTGTAAGCTAGTTAAATCACACTATAGCCTAAAGCAAGCTTCTAGACAACAGAATAAGGAATTCACTAAGTCCACTGTATCTTTAGGTTTTCAACAATCTAAGAGTGATTATTCTTTATCCACACAACAAAGTAGTAGTGAAGGTTTTTTGGCAATTCTAGTGCATGTTGATGATGTGTTGGTAATTCATGATAATTTGTCTAAAATTGCAATAGTTAAGCAATATCTTGATGCAACTTTTAGTATTAAGGATCTTGGAGATGTTAGATATTTTCCAAGCATAGAAGTTTGTAGGCTTCCTACAAGCTTCATGTTGAACTAAAGAAAATTTTTGCTTGATGTATTGATAGATGTTGGCTTGATTGGAGCAAAGCCATCTAAAACTCCTTTTTCCACATAATTTGAGACTTGATCCTCATATTGGGAATTTACTTCTTGACCAATCTTTGTATCATCAACTAGTTAAGAGGATGCTTTACTTGACATTGACATGGCCTAATCTTTCTTTTGTTGTACAGCAATTAAGCTAATTTGTTTCTCGACCTCATGTTCCTCATCTTAATGCAGCATTACATTTTCTTAAGTACTTAAAAGGGACAATAGACGGGCATTTTGTTTTTTTCTTCATCTTGTTCCTTACCTTTATTTGGTTATTCGACTGCTAATTAGAGATCTTTATTTGGTTATGCCTATTGTATATTTCTTGGTTTTGTCGCTAGTTTCATGGAAAACAAAGAAATGGACCATTGTATCAACTTTCTCAGCCAAAGCAAAGTATGCCATATTGCATCAACTACTAAAGAGTTTGTAGGTTTCTAATGTTTTGGCATTATCTTTAAATTCCTGTTTCTCTTCCAGTAACATTGTTTATTGACAGTAGATCAACAAAATTAATTGCTAAAGCATGGTCTTATGAAACATATTGAAGTAGATATTCACTTCACTTGAGATCATGTTTCATATGGTTTTCTTCATATTTTATGACAAAAGCTGTTGGGGAATCTCTGCTCGCTTATTTATATGTTTCCTCTTCCAACCATCTTGCAGATTTAATGATAAAAGCAGTTAGGAATCTCGACTCGCTTATTTTTGTTCCAAGTTAAGTGTAGTGTTTGTACAATAGTATAGGGAATATTTTATTTCACACATGCAGATCATGTGAGCAGTATTTATACATACAGATATTAGACAGTTGGAGAGAAATTAAATCAGAGCTGTCTTTTATTACTCATCCTCTTCGTTCCTCTTTAAGTGCATCTATTCAGCTGCAATAATTCTTAGTCAACATTAATTGCAGTGTTCACACCTTGAAGTTTTAAGGCACGGTACGCTATGTTAAATAGATGTCATGGATTCTAGGCATAGCTATGTAAGATGCATAAACCTAGATCATTTGTCAACTACCGTTTTTTATTCAATGTGAAGAAGGAAAAATTCTGAGCTCTCAAATGGGATCAAATATAAACTCTTTGTACAAATTGAGAATAATCAGTAAGTAAAATTTTGAAACTAAACAATCAAACAGATAAATCTTGGCAGAAAAATCAGAACAAAAGTTCCGGAGGACCAAAAATAAAAATATGTGAACTTCCCTTTTGCTTGGAGCAACTTTTCAAATCTATAAACACAGCATTGTGTGGTATAGCCATCAACCAAAGTCAAATAATAACAACTGTGATGAAACTCCTCATCAGTGTGTGTATTAACCACCTTGTGTCGATGGGAAAATCCATCTTCACATTAAAACTCTATTTAGTACATAAAATCATACGCTCAGATGCTATGAGATATAGTTGAATGAATTGAATTCCCCCCTAAAAACCCTTTCATCTACATTTCCTCAACAAATACAAAGTAAAATAACTGTCATAACTTCAGAGGTATTGTGCTTGTATTCTTTCTCTATTCTCTTCCCACCAAGTCTTCGCACGTACTTCCCCAAATCTCTCCCGGCTGAGCAAATAATTAAAAGAGCATTGTAAAAGATCATGAGCATTATTCGACATTGCAATCAAAATATTAAGGTGGACAACATTGTTATCACCAATATATGCATCATCAATGCATCACTTTCAACATTTTCCGTGTGTTTCCTTATTTGTTTTTGGCATATCATTTTTCATTTAGAAATGCAAGTTACTGAGATTATCGCACAAGGACCAAAGTACAAATAGAATTGAAGTTTGCTTTTCATAAAATTGTAAATGGACAAATATACAAGGTTTAGCTGCCTAATGATAAGAAGATGGGACAAGAGCAATATACAAAAGAAGGTGCATCAGACAGACGAAAGCAGGGGTTTTATGGATCCAAATATGCTGAAGTGTCAAGTTTGCCTATCTCTTATGCATCTAGATACACCTATCTTTTGCTACTAAGGATGGCCAAGTAATGCTCAATGATCTGGCATCTAAATAGTGAAAGAAACAGAAACAAAAGATGACACCAGAGCAAGATCTCTACTACCTGAATCTCACACGACGTAGCTCTCTCGTGCCATCAGCCAACTGCCTTATTGTAATGTAGACACCAGGTTCATCTTCCTCAACCCATTCCGCTTCAACTTCACTTGCATTGCTGTAGGAAACAGAAGCTTCATCTCTTGATGAAGTCGTCATCCTAGATGGATCCATACTGGACCCGGCATTATAGTGACCACCACCATGATATGAAGATTCAGATGGGAAGTAATTTTTGCTTCCAGGGGGTCTATAGTGACTCCTAGGAGTCCACTCCCTGTTTGCTGAAGAAACCATGGGGCTCTCTGCCACCCTCGTGTATGTCGAATCTCTCTGAAACTGAAAGCCAACATTTTTGGGTAAATAAAAATTCTGTTGGATAAAGACTGATAGCCAACTTATTGTCCAACCAAAATAATAATAATAATCTAAATCAAACAAATAGTGGAAATCGATCAAGAGATTTGAGAAATTCATAACCAAAGTACGTGAAATAGACCAGTCTTTGATTTCAATGCAATGCTGATGTCTTTCATATGTGCAAGAGACATTTAAGTTTCTCAAATTTGGTTCATTTTCAATAAGGAAAGAATCCCAGTTAATTTCTGGGACAACAAAAGTTTGGCATTTGTGGGAGCTTTATAAAATTTGTATATAATACAGCACAACAATCATTTATTTGATATGAATATGCTTAAACGACTTCGAGTAATATCTGAAAGGACAATGATTTTGTTGTAAAGAGAAAAATAAATATCATGGCGATTGACTACCCTTTTTTTTTCTTTCCCCTGGCCATATCGCCATTGACTACTTGAGCATTAGCAAAATAATTCTTATGTTAACTTAATAGTTCTTATAATCTCTAGAAGGATGCACGAACTTTAGCCTAACAAAAGAGTTATTACGATTCTGTTGAAAAATTGTCGTGTAAAAAGGGATCAAAAGGATGGAAATGGGAAATTTTTTTTAGCAATTCAGGGGATAAAAACAATGGAGATTGAAACGGATTCTATCAATTAAATCCAGAAATAAACATTAACTGGACGTTTTCTTAGCCAACGAAAACCAAGGAAAATCGAGGGAAGATAAGTTACATACGTCATCCTCGGACCTTGCTGGAGTATTGAGAGCTTGGCGGTTGAATCTTTGGACGTTGTAGAGCTCCATGATTCGGTCATAATTCTCTGCCCACCACCTCTGCGCTTGCCATTTGTCGAACATATCACGGCTTAACAATTAAAATCCTAAAGTTTGTCAGTTTGTTGATTACATAATATGTATTGCAGTGAATGCAACAGGAAATGTTGAAATATGCGGGCAATGAATACAAAAGGATAGGACGTAAATTAGCATACTAAAGAAAATTACCTGAACCGTATTCGCTTAAGATCATTTCCTCCATGAGGAAGAGACACAAAAGTAATGTGAACACCGGGTTCAACCTGTGCCATCCATTCCTTGGGCTCATCCTCATCCTCTAGCACAACATCACATGACTGACCTGAGAAAGATACTCCTCCAGGTGTGCGATCGCCACCGAATGCTCCCATAGATCGAGTGTCATGTCTTGTAGCTGGATT
The DNA here is from genome assembly GCA_037954665.1 of Laguncularia racemosa. Classification (NCBI taxonomy): domain Eukaryota; kingdom Viridiplantae; phylum Streptophyta; class Magnoliopsida; order Myrtales; family Combretaceae; genus Laguncularia; species Laguncularia racemosa. Next base: position 2,189,508 of record JBBMOL010000067.1, read on the forward strand.
CTGACGGGTGTTTGTGAAGTCCCAAGCTGGTGTTGAACTAGAACTATAGGGAGCAACTTCTGAGACCGCATCAAACTCGGGAAAATGATCTTCTTTGCTGTAGCTGCTGGAGCCTGTGCAAGGCTTGCATTGCTTGGTACCGGATATCTTCAATGCCATGTCTTTAATCTGTCACATGGTAAAAGGTGGGGATTAATATATCTTGCACTGGGAATCTGTTAAATCGATCTCATTTAAACTTTCCATGAAAGATATCCGATAAATCAATCCGTTCAGAGCAATATTGTATTTCCTGATTGTGTAGAAGAAGCACGTGCCCATACTTCCCAATACAATTAAAGACCCATAATGAATCACTTTTGGTTGAGATAGAGTCGAAAAGCATACATGAGACCAGAATATTTGTCTGATCCTAGGAAATTCTTAATCATCATGATGTAGGATGACTTGCATTTGCCAAGACCAGGCGAAGTAGAACAAGAGAAGCACATGCTCATTGAACTGTCTTATTCTCTGTTTCTTTTGTTTTTTCAGGAGTTGTTACTAGGAAAGAATATTGTCCAGAGTCAGGAAGGACCACGAAAAAAGAAAATGGAGACAGGTTTTGTGTCTGTCTTGAAGTAGGCATTGACATAAGCAGATTTGCAGGTGCACTGTACAGGACCAGAGCAAGAAGAATAATGAACCTAGCTAAGGCTGATTTTGCTGAGTCACTGCCAAATAAAAAGAAAGAAACAGCTTCTGCTTATTTGTCTTATTGGGTCATTCCTAGTATAACTTGTAATACAGTGCATGGGAGAATAATTCCATGTGGGACATAGGATGGACTCTGAATTCTCTTTTTCTCATTTTGTCTTTAGGAACAAGAAAATTCGACCATGGTTAAGTATAGATAATATGTCAGCAGGCCTGTGGTGGGGCTATCAAAAAGTGGGACATAATTTTAGTTTCATTATTCCCATTATATATTCAATCCCAGACATTTACATGTTGTTACGTGTAAATAAAAGATAACTAATCGAGCATATAATAATTAGTAAGGACGGTCTCGCAGATGGGTTGTTTGAAACCAATGTCATACTCTTATCAGACACAAATTATTCAAGCTCTTTTGAAAGAAAAGTGTGTATATAAAAAAGAGATAAAAGAAACAGTGGAAGGGCACTTTTGAAGATCTTCTTGTTTTATAGCAAGATTCTCATGTTGAGCTTTCTGTTTTTTAGGTTTTTCAATTTTCATAGGGAAAATTTGGTAATGGGAATATTTCAGATTTTACACCCGGAATTCCTGGATGCGATTGATATGCTTTCCAAATGGAGCGGCTAGGAAATCTGGAAAATGCAGATATTCTGCACTCGAATTCCTAAATACTGTTCTCAATTTTAAGTGTGAAATCTGGGTGAATTAAGTAGTGAATAAATAATGTAAAAAAAAGAAACAAAATTCGCAAATAATGCCTGAATATTTTGTTCTCCTCAACCTTCATGCCCAATCCAGGAATGGTGAGTGCTTGCAGGATCAAAAGCCGAGGATCCGGCCAACCAGAGACCATGCACAGGTCTACCGTGCGATTAGGAAAAATGACAGATTCTGTTAATGGGCGTTAGATATGGCTTAAAATCAGTTTAAGAGGCATGTGTTTATATTTACACATAAAATAATTAAAAAAAAAAAAAAAAAAAACACTTCCAGCCCATTATCTCACTACTACTGAAATCTCCATTATGTTACATCAAATCACGCGGTCCCCAAATCCAACTCCCGCATCGATTTTAGGTGCTAAGTATGTAAGGAATCTTATCAGTCGGTCTATGTTTTAATATTATCAGAAAAATATCTCCCCATCTCCTTCAAATGCCGCTTCAAGGCACCACTAATGGAACCCTTAATATTATTATTGGAGGTGAATTAATTATTATTTATATTAGTGAACTTCCAAAGGGGCAAAGCATATTAGAAGTTCCATACGATACCTGAACATTACTCTTCTCATATTGCTATACACCTTTACATAGTCAAACTGGGTCATGTAATGCGAGCTGGCTTTACACCATATACTTTGTGGACTTCTCACGTGATAATTATTCCATTCCTTGCCGGCTTACCAAAATGGCAAAACATTTAATTTCCTGATATTATATCGTGACCTTATATAACACTCTGGTTTTCATTTTGTAGTAGACGTATGAATATGTATCCATCCTTTTAATTCCTTTTTTTTATTTAATTATCTAACTCTTATGAAAGGACACGCCTTTCAACTTAAATCTAAAACCGGATTCCAATCCTACTTTTATTTTGTATTTAATTATCTCATGAAAGGACACGCCATTCAATCTAAACAGTAAAAGCGAATCCCAATTCTGCTTTCATTCTTCTATCTATGAAATGACACACACCTTCGCCCACAACTAAAAGGAACTTAAAAAATTATTTAATGCACAATATTATCTGCATAGAAAACTTGATTACAGAAAAATTATCTATTAATATTAGATTGTAGTTTTATTATAAAATATAGAGTTCAATGATCAGTTTTAACTTAATAATATACGTATAGATTTAATATTCATCAAAGGCAAACAGTATATATATATATATATATTTGTGCAATTATTTAATTTATAGAATTTTTTATCAAGAAAAGTTAGGTTATTAGAAAAACTACTCAAATTGTCATAATTTACTACTTTATAATAAAAAGCAAAGGCTAGAATAGCCAGCTTTAGACTTAATGTATATATAGATATAAGCACATAGGCTAAGCAAGGAAGAATGTGGTTGGTCATATGCAAAATCAAGTGAAATCCGATTAGATTAGACGCATTATTAATATCTAGTAGAACTAGAATAGGTAGCTCGAGCTTAAAAATAGGGGAGGGTGGTCCCTACAAAATCAGAGCCTAAGCTAGTGAAGGGTTTTTTTTTTTTTTTTTTTTTTTTTGTATAATAAAGAGAGAGAGAGAGAGAGAGAGCGTGCATTAATTAAAAAGCGCAAGAAATCCAAATATTGAAGCCAGAGAAAGTAAAATATCCTAAGAACCTGTGTCGTCAGGCTTTTGACGGCTTCTTTTGTACTAGGGGTGCCACTCCCACGCGCCGCTGTTCCTCCTCCGCCGTCCTCACCGCCATCGTCCGCCATCTGCTTCGTACATGCTATACAGGTAAACATCTTTGCTTCCTTCTTCTGTCTTTCTTCTTATCCTGCACTGTTTAATGAAACAAAAATCTTCCCTTTTAATTCTTATAAAAAAAAAAATTGTTTCTTTATTAGAAAGCATATGTAACACTGGCTTCCAACAAAGAAATCACTAATCCTAGGATATCTCATTACATTTTTAACAATATAATTCATAAGATAAAAAAGGCTTCTATTCTTATATATAATAATAATAAAAGAGTATATTCATAAAAACAACTGTACGGTTAATTATCATGTATTTTTTGTCAGGCACTTGGGTCTTGGACTACTTAAGACGTCTATGAAACATCTACGAGGAGTAGGAGGCAAAAACTACAAATCAACAACAGTGGTTGTAAAAAAAGAGAGAGAGAGATGTTAACACAGTGCAAAGCAGCATAGCAATTTATGTCGTCACATGAATATCAAGCAGAACGTAGTACGTACAATACGTGCTGTATCCGAGGAATTAAAAGTATCATATTATCGCTTTTTAACCCAAAAAAAGACAAAAGAAAAACCCGATCAAAAATCCCAAAATACCCACGTGAGTGTGATACTCTGTAGGGAGTTTTTCGTCAAATCAACACCAATTGTATTTTATTGTATAATCCAGAGGTCCAGAGCGTTACATTACACACAAGATAAACCTCAAGCCGCATGCAGTGTCAAAACACTAACTATAACAACTGTTCGGTTAATGTGGATAATTAGAATTCAAACCACACCACCCACCCCTGATCCAACCAGGACTTAGGTGTTTTGGAAATATGTTTAAAAGAGAGAGAGAGAGATCGAGGAGGCAAATGGGTATTGGAGAAAGTGAAAACAAAGTGCAAAAGGGAAAAAAAAAAAGATGACTCGGGATCAGAGCATGTGTAATAAACAAGTGTTTCCTTCTTTATTTATTTATTTTAAGAAATGATAAAACAAAATAAAATAAAAAAGCAAGAAATGGTTTGAGTCAATAATTGAAAGAAAAAGGGAGATAAGATGGGTCATAGAGGGTTTTAAAAGCGGCTAAGACTGTCGATTCTGATTTTATAAATGCGTGTGTGCTTTTTGTGCACATTGAGATTGAGACCATGACCAAACACCCCAGTAGCTTCAAAATCCATCCTCTTACTTAAAAACGATTTGGAATGAACTCTTTTTTTTTTTAATTTTATTTTAACATTAGTTTGAAGTTGGAACACCTGTATATTAATAATAATAATAATAAACACCAATGCAAAGTGAATTGATCCTTCTTATTATTAATGTAATTAAGCCGAATTTTCCGAGATACCCACCATAATAATCCCAATATGATATGATACTTTTTTATTTCCCCGTCCACCATAAATGAGAACATCTAACCTTTACTTAACAATAACATTTCAGACCCATATTCATTACTGTCTTCCCTTTATTGGTTCCTATCCATTTTAAAATTTATTATTATTTAATTTAAAAATCTAAGAATATATGATAAGTTTGTTTTGCAGCGTATTTAATATATATATATATATATATATGAAAAGAACGTCTGGAGAGAGGACAAAAACATATGGAGACAGAGATGGACGAATAGAGAGTACATCAGATAGAGAAGTTGCAGAATCTCTTTACAACGTGACGATGGTCCAATAGAACTATTAAAATAATGAATGTAATAGACACACCAAAGCATACAGAATAATAATAACAACAACAACAAAATTGATAATGAAATCAATATTGATTATGATGATATGATCCATTGTACGTTGTCATTATTATTGGATTGATTTTTTTTTTTTTTTGGTTTCTTTCATTATAAGTAGATAAAAACTACAAAAAGGTAAGAAGTGCATCATTACTATTAGAAAATGACTTACCAAAGCTGATGGAGCTGTTGTTTGTCCCACCTTTGTCTCTCTCTAACCTTACACAACAGTACACACCTATATCTTTTATCCCACTTCTTCTTCTTCTTCTCAGAGTTTATTTTCTGCCATGAATCCGCAGCTTCAAGCTTCAAAGCAAACGAAATTGAATGAGAAAAAGAAACTCAAGACACTCTAAAACAGCCATGATCCATAATGAGTATTGGTTGGAAATCATTCCAAAGGGACCAAAACAATGATTCATTAAAACAGAAGAGATGCTCTGTTTTGCTCTGCTTTTAAGCCCAAAAACGATTCAAATTTTGAAAAAAAAAATGGAAAATGGGTGTTTTACCTCAGAAAAGCGAGACCTGAAAGGGACAAAAAAGGTCTTTAATGAGAGGATTTGGATGTCTACTGTCTCTGGTATTGGAATTTAATTCTCATAATTCCATATTTACGCGCAAGATTTCAAATTTCGGATTTAGAAAAACCTCAAAGACAAGAATAGAACTGGAAAACAAAATAAAAAAAGTGGAGAAATATCTAATGTGCTCATGTTTGTGGGGTCAAAATCTAAAAATTGACAAAAATAAATAAATAAATATTTTTGTGGGTTATTTTGAGGGTTCCGAGATTTTCGTAACAGGAGGGAAGGCCAAATAACGAAAGGCTACAGACAAGGGAAGAGAACAAATATGCGATTGTGGATGGTATTTATATATATATAAATATTATATAACGGGGGAGTTAACGGCGTATATATTAGCCGTTAAGAAACGGAAAAGCTGTTCGATCCAACTCTTAACGATGGTCTACGGCTGTGAAGACATAGCGGGTCCACATGTCTAGGTAATGCTAGCGAAGGTTTCTTGAGGGAAGCAGATGACGTGGCAACTTCGTATTGGCTGAAATGTAAAACGTGGGATGATATATTTGATAATGAAGTGGTGGTTTTTTTTTTTTTTAATTAATTTCTCTTAGGATTGGTTAAGATTATTTACACTCAGGAACTATCCCATCAAGTGTTAGGGTTTTGCATGGTTTCGGGTAGTGGAACTTTTCCAGGCGCCAATCAAACAAATTCCTATTTTCGTATTACATCATAAGTAAAAGAAAACTCTTTTCCTTAGTTGAAATATTTTATGTTTGGCAAGTTAAAAAAAAAAAAATAAGAAAGAAATTGCCTGTAATTGCCTAAAAGTAATCAATAATTAATTTGAATAACTTGAATCATCATACCTCTCACAATTAGATGTTAGTTTTTTATTAGTTTATATTTGTATAATAAGGATAAATGAAATTGAAATAACAATTAAAGATTATTAATTCATCAAACATTTGCGTAATAAAATTTTATTTTTTAATTAGTCTCATCAAATCCATGAAAGAAATTATTCTTTTTAAATTTGGTATAATTTTCTAAATCAAAAGGGGCCATATGATTATATTGCTATATACTAAGTAACCTAATTATATATATAATAATATAAAGTAGTAATTATCATATGTATGTTATGGATGCAAGGATCTAGACAATGCTATCATGTGTGTGCATAATGCATCTTGCAATTCATGTAATCTTAAAGAAATAATATGATTCCATATGACAATTTCAATTAAGATAACTTAAAAAGAAGATTCATAGAGGAGGGGGAAGAAGTCTCAATAAGATCAAACACTTGTTACAAATGAAGAAACTCCAATCTATTGATTCTAGAATTTTTAGGACTTAAGTAGGAACAACTTAAGACTAATATTGAGAATCAAGACTATGCAGCAATCCTACTATGCTCTCTTTTGTCTTCATTCCATGGGTTTGAGAAAACTATGATCTACAGTAATTTCAAATACAAGGGATAAAGTTTAGTCTCTATCAATGACCAATTAGACTATAAGATTGCATTCACTAAGCAATGAGGTTATAAACAGTTTAATTACTAAATATAAAAGGCCAGTGGTAATGGTATTTCTAAAGGGAGATCTAGAACTTATGCTTGTCATCTCTAATGGATCACAATGTGTATAGGTGCCTAAAGTCATGTCTCCATGCATCGTCAAATTATCTCAATCGTTCTTCCATCATCTTTTCATCTATGGATGTTACTTCAATTTTCTCTTACAATTATTATTCTTATCTTATCTATTCTCAAGTGACCGCATATCCCTCATAATTTCCTTCCCTATATCCAGGAAATAATTGTTGGAATGAGATTGGAGGATTATTGCGTTAAACAGCTCTATGTCCCCATTTTTCATGTAGTGGTAGAACATTTGAAGACATACACGCGATGTACGCTAGACAATATTTCATTGATTATTAGGTCCTTTATTATTGCAGCAAAATTCATGACCAGTATTTAACCTCAAATCAAAATATCTTACATATGTACGTACAATGCCAATTCAAGCCTCACGGTGATATCTAGGTTTTGGTGGTTTACGTGCAAATGCGTGTTAGAAGTGTGTTTGTAGATATTTGTGAAAATGCTAAAGAAGGTAAGGTTCGATGTGATCGGTCGGCGTTCAGAGAAGAGATATCTTCATAGCAACTATTTTCATACGTGATGCTGAAGATCTCGTTATTCAAATCAAACAATAAGCTTCCAGAAAACAGCAGTATCACCAAAAGAAAGAGGATGAAAGACAAGATGATATTCGCTGCATGATCTGACAGATGTCACAAAAGGAATGTCTTAAAACGATGACTTTTTAGCTTTTAATATTGGCATATATGCGATATATGCACAATATTGCACTAAAGTCCCGAGCAAGAAATCGGTTAGAAGCATATATATTTTATAACCTGAGATCTTTTTTCTTTTTTTTAAGACGGCTAAATGGACTCTTTCCATCATAGACCTAGGGCTTTATTTTAATGTGTGTATATAAAACTCCTGGTTTGAAAGAGTGCTAACTAGCAAGATTACTTACATATTAAGATATAGTCAAAGCATCTAGGAAGAGTAGCATCAGGGTTTTCTTTCAATCGTCCATCTTGCATTAACTTTCTAAGAAAACATTATATATATTTGCTCAGGTAAGTTAGACTAATAATATTGCTGTAATAAGTATAGACTATTGCTCGTGAAATTAGAGGGAGATCAAAGTAATAAATCATATCATGTATGTCATAGATGCATGCATGCATGTGGGTTTCTCTTTTTAGACTTGGTAAATAGTTAACGTGGGTATGATGTGTTCGAATAAAGTCCTAAAGCAGAAGCAATTGCATTTGCCATCGAGAAAAAGCCATCGTAAGTGTCGTGTCGTCCTTTCGGCCAAAACGAGAAATGCACGTTAATTTGTATATATAATGCAAAATGGCTAGCTGTTTCTTTGCCCACTTTTGTTGGCAGCATTCTGTATATAATAGAAAATAAATAGGATAAATAGATACATATCTTCCGATAACCTTTTTTTTTCCTTCTTTTTTATTAAATTTTCACTAATTATGGAAATTTCCAGAGGCTAGATGGGGGAACTTTTCGATGTAAGAGTGCAAGACCCCCTTCGGTCGAGCCTTTGCTAGACACTAATCATATAAAGAGGACTTCATCTAGTTATATAACCCTTCAATTCAAAGAACATCTCATTCAGCTAATCAAAGTTAAATTCAAATTTCAATAGAGAGATTCGAACCTTTTTGGCAGTGTGACTATCATTCCGGATGGCATGTGTTTATTGGTTCGTTAATAATCCAAATCCATTAACAGTTATGACATGGGTAGTTTTTGGGCTTTTATGGACCGTCTGAAGGATCTACCTATGGTGATATAATATATTCCATTGATGATGTAAAGGAAAAAAAATATCATTATGGTACAACTCATGACTCATAAAGAGTAGTCTCTCCTTAATAGGAAAAAGGATAAAAAAAAAATATGGCTTTTTCTAGAACAAATTTCTTAAAATAGGTCACCTAGCAAATAAATCCAAAAAGCACCTTAGGTGAAATCTTGAATTCAAAACTCAGATTTTAAAATGACTTAAAATCGTTTTTCAAAAATATGATTCTATAAAAAAAGCAAGTTCCCCATTATGATCCTGAGAGCCTTAGTTGCATCTTAGTATGCAACACTAACCTTAAGACCAAAGTTTATAAGCCTCTTCATATGGCATTTAATTGGAAAGATTGTGTTAATAGTTATAAAAGTTGAAATCTTAATATGTGTAGAAACTTAAAATCCTATCAGGGGTTTCAAAATCATCATGAAGAAACTATACATTTAACTGACTTTGATCATCAAATGGATATATGAGTAGACATGGACCTAGATCGGGTTTGGACTCAACATAGGGGGTCCAAAATTGGACCCACCATATTATCGCTAGGTCAAACCTACTCGAGAACCATCAAGCATAGGTCGTAGAAGGGTTGGAGCGCTACACCCGTTTAACCTAGCAATTCCACCAATTAGAGAGAGAAAAAAAAAAAGAGGAGGCTGCTGGGTGGTTAGCATATGCAATACATATTAAAGAGAGGGAAGATGAGAAAGAGAAGGAAGCAAACTATCATATTTGAGAGTGTTCTCATAAGGAGAAAATATTAAAAGTTGCATTATTGTAAATAACCTGCCATTGATAGTATCATCTTTTATAAATGCTTATTGAGATTCACTTATGGTCTTTAAGGCTATCAGCCATAGCACTAGTAATGGGATGGCAATTAGGTGATTGACATTTATATGCATCCTATAATGATCAATGGAAAAGCTATAGCTATAACTATTATGTTCCAAAGTAACAACTTACAATAAATGAAATCATTTTTCTATTAAAAAAAAAGGAATTATCTTATTAGTTGTGTAATTCGCTTTCTTTTTTGTACTTTATTTTTCCTTTCAAGTGAAAAATCCATTTCTTATATAATTCCAGCAGTTATATTACTTGTATCCAAAAATTGCAATATCGATATATAACTGTTGAAGAATGGCTAATCCTAAGCGAATTTGGTTGGAATTACAACCTTTTGTTATAGCATGTTGTTAAGTATCACTCAAACTGTTTGTGGTTTTGATCTTGAATTCAGACATACCCGAGAGAGGAGTAATCCGATGTAATTTTCGACAAAAGATGATAGAAGATCATTTCCAAATTTTCCAGTGAAGAACAGTTAATATTATGGTGAGCCAAAGTTTCGAACAACCGATTCATTCGCTAGCGATCAATGCAACTTGCATTGTCAAGAATTTTGTAGTTTTCTCCTGCGTGCCTCTTGTCTAGTTTTTACTTCTATAATGGGCGTGTCCTTGTCTATATTATAAATAGATGCTTGAAAAATTGCTCATGAATTGGTTGAGTGTCCATATCTGTAGCATCTATTGGTATAGGCAAAGAGCTTTGTGGTTGCCTTCCATAGTGAGATCATAAAATACTTTTGTTTATATATATATATATACTTTAGTAGTCAATCGCTAGGATTATTATGATCTAGTGGCGTAAACATAGAATTGCCAACAGGATGTACAGAGTTTGATTCTCCCTCTCCCCACATATATATATAATATATATACTAATTGGCAAAAAAAAAAAAAGAAAGAAAGAAAAAATTACAATAAAGGGATCAACAATTGGAATCAAGTTCAAAGATCGAACTTTCAAATTATTAAAATAAAAAATCAACATAACATTAAGTAGTTATGTTAAATATATATTAAATGATCAATATTATATTAAATAATTTAAATAGAGGATCCCATCACAGTGTCATTATAATACCGTTAAATTGGGTTGAGGTGGCATGTTTATGAGATAGTAAGAAAATCTTTTATTTAAACTACTTAATATAATATTAATCAATTATTTAGACCACTTGAAAGTTCAATTATTTATTTAAACTTAACCTCAATCTTTAATCCCCTCAATTGTAATTTTCTAAAAAAAAAATGTTGTCACTCCTCATTTACCTCTAGTTAGATTTTTCCACTTTAAATAATAATTTTAATCTCTTCTCTCTCATCTCTCCTTTGATCACACACTCTAAGTCATCAAGTACTCTTTAGATTCTCCTAGCTTCACCTTCCTCCAAACTCCTTACAACATTTAAGTAAAGTAAAAGAGACCTTTTTGTTACTTAGGCAACACGCGTTTTCCTATAATAAACAATGACACAAGTATCAGGATCCTTCAACTTAGGATTGACATCCCTCACAATTTCATTAGGAATCATCACCCCTTACAATAAGAACAAGTTTCAAGACTTGACATTTCTCATTACCATCAAAAGCTCATAGGACACCTCCATGCTAGCAGATCTCACTATACTACAATTACCAGCACAATCCATTAATCTAAGAGGTAAAACGTTATAAGATAACTCCAACACATAGTTCACATCCAATGTAGTGCACATCTATCCATTATGCAATATGACTTGGTTTTAATCTACCCATCAAAAAATGAATTTGATTTATTTCATTCAAATTCTTGGTAAAACTCCCAAACAAAGATCTACCTATACAAAACCACTCTACATAGGTTAATTTAGAACCAGTCTCTCATATAACATATGTGGAAAGCAATCTTAAAGTCCGAAACCTAATCTAGTTAACCATCTCACGTTAATAATAACTCACCTATCCTTCAATAAACAATGACACAAGTATCAGGATCCTTCAACTTAGGATTGACATCCCTCACAATTTCATTAGGAATCATCACCCCTTACAATAAGAACAAGTTTCAAGACTTGACATTTCTCATTACCATCAAAAGCTCATAGGACACCTCCATGCTAGCAGATCTCACTATACTACAATTACCAGCACAATCCATTAATCTAAGAGGTAAAACGTTATAAGATAACTCCAACACATAGTTCACATCCAATGTAGTGCACATCTATCCATTATGCAATATGACTTGGTTTTAATCTACCCATCAAAAAATGAATTTGATTTATTTCATTCAAATTCTTGGTAAAACTCCCAAACAAAGATCTACCTATACAAAACCACTCTACATAGGTTAATTTAGAACCAGTCTCTCATATAACATATGTGGAAAGCAATCTTAAAGTCCGAAACCTAATCTAGTTAACCATCTCACGTTAATAATAACTCACCTATCCTTCAATAAACAATGACACAAGTATCAGGATCCTTCAACTTAGGATTGACATCCCTCACAATTTCATTAGGAATCATCACCCCTTACAATAAGAACAAGTTTCAAGACTTGACATTTCTCATTACCATCAAAAGCTCATAGGACACCTCCATGCTAGCAGATCTCACTATACTACAATTACCAGCACAATCCATTAATCTAAGAGGTAAAACGTTATAAGATAACTCCAACACATAGTTCACATCCAATGTAGTGCACATCTATCCATTATGCAATATGACTTGGTTTTAATCTACCCATCAAAAAATGAATTTGATTTATTTCATTCAAATTCTTGGTAAAACTCCCAAACAAAGATCTACCTATACAAAACCACTCTACATAGGTTAATTTAGAACCAGTCTCTCATATAACATATGTGGAAAGCAATCTTAAAGTCCGAAACCTAATCTAGTTAACCATCTCACGTTAATAATAACTCACCTATCCTTCAATAAACAATGACACAAGTATCAGGATCCTTCAACTTAGGATTGACATCCCTCACAATTTCATTAGGAATCATCACCCCTTACAATAAGAACAAGTTTCAAGACTTGACATTTCTCATTACCATCAAAAGCTCATAGGACACCTCCATGCTAGCAGATCTCACTATACTACAATTACCAGCACAATCCATTAATCTAAGAGGTAAAACGTTATAAGATAACTCCAACACATAGTTCACATCCAATGTAGTGCACATCTATCCATTATGCAATATGACTTGGTTTTAATCTACCCATCAAAAAATGAATTTGATTTATTTCATTCAAATTCTTGGTAAAACTCCCAAACAAAGATCTACCTATACAAAACCACTCTACATAGGTTAATTTAGAACCAGTCTCTCATATAACATATGTGGAAAGCAATCTTAAAGTCCGAAACCTAATCTAGTTAACCATCTCACGTTAATAATAACTCACCTATCCTTCAATAAACAATGACACAAGTATCAGGATCCTTCAACTTAGGATTGACATCCCTCACAATTTCATTAGGAATCATCACCCCTTACAATAAGAACAAGTTTCAAGACTTGACATTTCTCATTACCATCAAAAGCTCATAGGACACCTCCATGCTAGCAGATCTCACTATACTACAATTACCAGCACAATCCATTAATCTAAGAGGTAAAACGTTATAAGATAACTCCAACACATAGTTCACATCCAATGTAGTGCACATCTATCCATTATGCAATATGACTTGGTTTTAATCTACCCATCAAAAAATGAATTTGATTTATTTCATTCAAATTCTTGGTAAAACTCCCAAACAAAGATCTACCTATACAAAACCACTCTACATAGGTTAATTTAGAACCAGTCTCTCATATAACATATGTGGAAAGCAATCTTAAAGTCCGAAACCTAATCTAGTTAACCATCTCACGTTAATAATAACTCACCTATCCTTTAACTCAACAACTCCACATCAGCAACAGCTTTACCTTATTAATCTTACATTTGAACTGGTTTTGTCTCTTATGCACTCTACACTTGTTGACCCTTTTGTTTGCAGTGATAATAGATAATTGTTAGGCTTTTAGATCACCATTTAAGACTATTGCTACCATTGGACCTTCAATATTTAGCACTAAAACTATTTGTGACCTCATTACTCATAAATTCCATCCACAATCTAATTGATCATTGCTCAACAAATTGCTTTTAACCTCTTCTACTAATAAGTCTATCCTTGCCATGAATCATTGTCTCCTAAAATCCTAGGAACGAAGATGGTAAAGACTACAAGATCATCCCCCTAATCTTCAATTTAAATCTTGATATCAATATTTTTAACTTTTTTTTCCACTAGTGATTACTCAACATTTTTTAAATTATTAATTGGAGACATGACATCTAAAATATGTTCATTCACTAACAACTTGTCTCTCGTCTAGAATGAATGAAATCTCTACTTCAACTCTAGCCAATTTGCAAGTGACTTAGCCATATGCAACTTTTCTAATTTCTTTCATTATCTAATAGTCTTCTTTGCCAATACCTCCTATGAAACTCTATCCATTAGACTTAGCTAGATCACTATTAGGACCTACTCACTTACCATCTTTCATGGATTTTAAAAGTCCATCCAAAGCTTTCTTTAATCCTAATTACACCTTGACTTATTACATTTTGGACTTGCCATAATCTAAATTTATGCAATCGTCAAACTTCTTAATCTCATATTTTGATGTTCATTTATTTAGCTTGTGTATATCACAAACCATCAAAATCCATGATCTCTCAACCTTTGCTTCGATGCCAACTTGTCGGCAAGATTTAAATTTCTAGTTATTAATCACAAATTATAAAACTATGAGAAATATATAATAAGTAATGAAAGAAAGAAAGAACACACACAAAAATTACCTGAGCAATAAAATATATATATATATGAGTAAAACTGAATCAATCCTAGGAAAACACGATCTTGCAATATTTAATTTCTTTAACAAGCCCTTAGGGTTTTCTACAGTTTCAGTTACTTTACCCAGGAAACATACAACATGTATATTAGCAATCTTGATTTAGCAATTTGCTCATTGCTTTGCCTAATTGCTCTTTTATAATAGAATCTCGTGTAAATTTAGGACAAACTCAACATGCTCGTATACTTCTTGGACCACCTTATTTTTTGCGGTGGGGAGCTGGGGAAGGGAAGAAAATATCGGGAACAACGATCAGAGGTCTTGATTTATTAACAGAGCAGCTAGAGGAGAGGAATGTCTTATTCTTATAACTTTATGCACGCACAAGTCCTTCCGCTACTGATTGAACTTATCGGATGCTGTTATAGTATCAAAAGGTCCTTTGACAACTCAATCGAATTTTCCATCATATATTAAGTAAGATGCCTCTTTCTAGTGTACGAAAACAAAGTAGCAAAAATTAGGAATTCTAGTAGCTAGTAGCTAGATTGGAGTACTTTCTGGTGTAATTGGAAAAGAAAAAGAAGGACCAAAAAAAATAATTAAAAAAAAAGAAGAAAAAGAAGAAGAAAGAAAGAATGAAAAAAAAAAAAGGATAGGAAAATAGGTAAAATAGAAAAAGGGAAATAATACGAAGGACCACGGTAAGAGCTAGGGCCTAGTAATGAAGTCAGTAGTGACCTGTGTAGACATATTATATATGTGCATGCAATTCGGTTTGTGGGCTGAATGGTCCAATCTGACGGCACGGCACGAGTGACCACTGCACACACCCCCTCACACGCCACCCTCCCCACAACCCCCCAGGAATCTCATTCCGAATTATGGAATATTGCAAGACGCCAAGATTTCCCTTCGTCTTCTCCCAACATTAATTGCTACACAGCCAGTCGTCCCACCGTGTCCTACACCCAATTCCCTTACCTCTTCCAATTTAAAGTTTTGGTTCGGGTCCGATTTCTAATTATGTATGAAAAAAAAAAAAAAAGACTTAAATGTGCTAAGGTGTCTAATTCGATTTAGTTCATTTAACCATTTCTGGTACAGATAGATACCTTATATTAAGCATTCATTATGGTTCTATGCCAGTTTTTCCTTTCCTGATTTAGGCTTGTACTCTCATCCTTATAAATGGAGAGGAACAGAGTTTTTATATGGTAAGAAACCTTTTTCCAAAGTTTTGCATTGACTCCAATCACATGCCATTGCCACTTGCCAGCAGCGCCAGTTACATATTCGAAAGAGAAGTGTTGCACGTTTGGGAAAATACATATATATATATATATATATATAATATTACATAAATAAGACAAACTTACTCAGAAGCTAATTGGATATTTAATTTATTTCGATTTCACAACTATCTAACTGAATTTAAGTTCAAAATTATTTTGTTTAATAGGCTTGCGATTGTAAGTAAATTTAATTTGAGCTTAAATATTAGTGGAATTCAAATTAAATTAAATATTGATATTGTTTTATTAGGAAAATTTTCTTCCAGATAATTAATTGAATATCAATTGATGCAATTAAGTCGATCTCGATTTCATTGAACGTCATCTTAAGAGTGAACTATTGTAAGTTTGATTAAGTTTATATTATGAATTTTTTTATCAATGAAAAGCTCAAACTCAACACTACATAATCTCAACCCAACTCGACTTACTGCATGTTCTGCATATTTGAAGACTTGCAAAAATATAAGTTAAATTTCTATTACCCCAAATATAAGTGAACATAGATTTTCTTTCTGACCCAAAGATTAGTAAAGCAAGAGTAATACATCCTCTCACGAATAAGAGAAGATGGATGTGGGTGGATGGTCAAAGGGTGGAATGCAGTCAGTGAGTCTGTTTGTAGTCAGATAAACTTGGAACGATCAGAAGACAAATCAGCGACTTATTGCCGGTGACTAAACAATGGAAGTCTTATTTTTCAAGTCTTTTTATTAGCCTTGGGCAGTGTAGACACACTGATATATATATATAGAGAGAGAGAGAGAGAGAGAGATAGACATATATATTACTATGTTACTGTATGCTAGGGGTTGTCAGTCGGCAAAGTATATGGTTTGGGTTTGAAGTTTTGGTTTCACTTACGATACAGGTTCGGTTGTCGTTGTTGCTGCTTCGATGGAATTGGGCATTGTGGGCAAGCTTCTAGTTTTTTTGCTTTAACTTTAACCACAGCTTTATTCCTGGGGCTAACCTCTCTTTAACCAAAGAAAAGAAATGCTTGGAATAGAGAGACACCAAAACTATTTCAGTTTTCAATAAATACATTTAATTATATAATATATATATATATATATATATATATACGCACACACACATATTTATGTACTATGTATGGTTTATTATTTATAAGTTTTTTTTTCTTGGTAAGTAAGCTGGGATTAAGATTAAAACTACACGACTCTGAGTGATGAGATTGCATGGCATGAATGATAGTATAATTTATTTATTTTATGATGAAATAACTTTTTTGTCACCTATATATAATATAAGAATCAGGTAGATGAACGGTTGCACATATTTTTTTTTGTACAGCTTCTATTAATTTTTTAATATAGATATTTTTGTCTATATGTAAAAAATTAAACTACAAGTGAATCCTACTTTTTCATATTTATCAAAAAAAAAAAAAAAGATTTGTGAAAGTTATATTTAATTCTAAATGCATCTAGAGTGTAGACCTAGCTATTCTTTTTTTTATTATTATTATTATTACTATAACATAAGCAAGTCTCGTGTGTGTATGCCTTTGTTCTCTCCTTGCACCCCGCAAGCAACAGTTCTTTAAAGGGTTGAATGAATAATTTTCCTCTCTTTTCAATAAAATTATCATGTGTAAGGGTATGAAGAAGCAAGCTTTACTTAAAGTTTTTGTCATGAGATCTTCTTAAGCAAGAAAAGCATAGTCAAGGTCCAAAGCGATTCCTTTCTCTCTCTCACTCTAAACTTATTTTGTTTTTGTGTTGGCAAAAATAGTTCAAAATCCCAACACACCAAATGAGACTTCCTCATATTTCACCTTCTCTTTTTTGTATTATCACTTTTGTTGTCATAATTTATGACACCATATGAGCTGTAGGATTGCAGCACTATAATGTTGTCCTATGATTCCTTTTTTAGTGACCACTTTTTTTCTTATGTATGCCTAGCCGTTTTCTTTAGACTTGCTAAAATATTTATTTTGACTTACTAGGATTTGCATTCAAGTGCTTGGACTTTATTCATTTGTTTGTTTTGCACTGATATTTTATCTAAGTCAAGTTTAGACACCGTCCATGAGAGCAACAAATTGTGCATGCGAAAGCGAGGCGGTCATCAACTGTAATATTTGGAAAAAAGACCCATTCTCTGTTAATAAAATTAGGTAAATCATGAATGGTTAGTTATAAGGACAAGTTAGGGAGGACCCAAATAATCAACTTTATTTCATTTTCACATCGTTGTTGTTCATGGGCCATTTGCAAATCGGTCCAAAAGGGAGAATGTGTTGCGAATATTGATGTTTGATTTTTATTTCATCTCCTTCTGTTGGGGCCACGCATCCGAGTTAGAAAGTTCTCTCTCTCACACCTCTCTTTTGATTAATGGAAAATTCTTCCCTCCCAAATTTACCCATTCAATAACCTTGCTACTAACAACTCAATATTCAATCGAATAATAATGATCTTTCATTTTAAATTCAAAATATTAAAAAAAATAAATAAATAAATCAATTCGATGGTTTAAATTAAGGCCATAGCTTGCAACTGAAAATAAATATTAAATAATAAAAGAAAAGACCGGTGGCATTATGAATTGTTATTTTTTGATTGATGGTTTGTTTAATCATAAAGATAGGAGGAGTTTGAAAAGTGATTATAAAGGGCTGAATGGAGAGAGATGTAATAATCTCAATCCCAAGTCTTTCCCAAGTCCCAATGTTGGATTGCATTGATTATTACAATGTTTCTTTTGATTTCTTGTTTCAGATGGAAAAAAACACGTCGGCTAATGCGATGTTAAAAGAAGAGACCAGGTGGATTGTTCCAATGGCCGTACTGGTAGGCTTGTGATCTGCATCAACCAATATTTTATTTTTATTATTATTATTATTGTACATGCTGCTTGCTTTAGATTGCTTCTTCAAATTAAAGGGCTTTTTAAGGGTGACGGTTTTATGCATTAAAACTTTATGCCATACCTAAGTGGATCCGGCGCTCATCTTTTTGGCATCACTTGAAATCATGTAGATCTCGCCTTGTGTCTGACTTTTAACTTTGCTTGCATTCCTAAACAAGCCCACTGTTACATTCCTCCTTCCCACCGTGAAAAAGCATTTCGTTGAGAATATTCAGCTACAGAGTTTCTAGAGCACGAATTGGAGATCTTTTTCTCCTTGTATTTCAACCCATCCATCTGCCACACCGTCTATGTTTATCATTATATATATAATGAAAAGTATTATAAAAATAACAATTAAAATTACGAAAATTGAGTCTGAAAATTTTGTATATATTTTAACTATCTTGACCAACTAGCCCATAGCTAATTACAAGCTTATACATATTTAAGATGAATAGAAAATTTAATGTATTTAATAGAAGTTATATTTTTGTAAGATTTTCAAAATATTAAGCGGTCAAATAGAAAGGAAAAATGATTCAAACAAAAAAATAAGTAAATGTTGAGAAATAGAAGCGTACCCCTAATTTCCACCATTCTTAAAGAAAGGCATAATTTACTACATCTCAATTTTCATTTTTGTATAAACATGCATTTAGACATATCTTATTAAGTTTCAACCTCATTAGCGATACCACTTGGTATCTTTAATAAAAATTAAATTGAATTTATTAATTAGTTTTTGTTTAAGATCATCATGTAATGCTACTGATTAACCTTATTCAAGTTAGTCACAGAATACTTAAAGTCTAAATCAATGGTTAGATTGTTGAATTAATGTGCTTTCATTGGATTTATCCGTACATTAAACCTAGAAAGGGAAGGCTATCTTTGCAACCATTAGTATAATTTTTTTATGTAATTTCTATTATAAGCATTAAGCAAATTGAATATGATATATAAATGTGTTTTTCAAATAGAGACTCAATAGTAATGATATATTTATTTTAAAACTTTCTTAGTTAATAAACAAATTCACCCAAGCGTGAAATACGCTAATTAAATGAGTCGAGTAATGATCTAATTTTTCAAATATGATTAATAGATGGGTCGAGTTACGAGTTAGGAGTTTTTAGATATGAACTCGTTTAGAACTGGATATAAGATATATCCCATTAACATGAATCGCTAGCTCTAATTGGCTTTAGCGTTTTTGTTATGGTTTTCAACTTCTTGACTATCATGTAATGCTTAAAAGATAACCGAGGTGTCCATTTCAATGGCATATTGTCCCAGTTCATCTCCTTTGTCAAACTCAAGCCAAGCAACACAACTTTACCCTCCATGGACTTTGATTCCAAAGTAAAACACTACTAACCTTTTCCCCCACCATTAAGCCTCTTTAGTTCTAGGTAATGCACTAAATCCACCAAACTCTATCTCTTTGATCCAAGATGCATCAAAATTCACCTTTATCATACTATCATATGACAGACATTCTCTAAGGATCACTTTTGTCTTCAAGAAAACTACTTTGGTAAGGTAAGACATTTTTCCTATAAAGACTCCATCCTTGATAGCAATTGTTAAATCTCTACACAACACTATTAAGGTTAAGGTTTTTATGCTCATAAGGTATACTACATCACTCATGCCATACCATCAAGGAACCAAGCACTGACTTTGAGTATACCACCTTCTTTAACTCTCCCAAACCCTTAGTCTACTCTAATCTCGTTCTATCACTATAAAAAGCAACCTACTATTTTTCAATCAATCATGACCCATAAACAACCAAAAAAGCATTTATATTTCATTTATATAGTGATGTAGAGTACTCAATGGGCTCAAATTCCCCATAAAAAGGAAAATAAGGGTTTAAGATAATTTTCTTGCAAAATAGGTGTAGAAAATTAGGGTTTTGTGTTACTCAAGTCTACCATGTAAATTGCTTTTTTTTTTTTTTTGGCATAATGTTTATGTTCGAAATTTGCTTCCAGTCACATGGCTAAATCAAGATTGATGAAGATGGTTTCAACTTCACATCATTTAAGTATGCACAAATAAGTAGTAGATCAAACAATACGAATGCCCTTAGATGGTTTCAACTTCCTTTTTGGTTTATTTTTGAATACCCATTTAGTACCAAATAGTTGAAGAACCCTAGCATTTCTTATATTTTATAATTCTTAATCAAATATTCATGTTACTTTTATTGGCATCAAATTTTTTTTATAAATACTCTAACATCCTCCTTTTTTTTTATGATAACAAAACATTTTCTTGTCAAAATTTTATTTAGTCCTATCTTTTTTTTTTCTTTTTTCTAGTTCTAAATGTTCTTTCTCTTTTGAATACTTCTCCTCAACTTGTGATTTCTTTTTGTTATCTTCTTACTTTCTTACTTTATTTCCCTCTATTTCTCCCCATTTTTATTGGCATTAAAACAAATAAGTACATAAAATAAATACATAAACATAAATAAACATAAAACATGATAATCAAACCATGAAAATCAAACAAAAGTCAAACAACCATAGGTCTATCAAAAACAAACAAGAAAATAAAAAACAATGTTTCTTCAATTTTTCTTTTCTTTGAATCTCTTTAATTTCATCAAGCAATAACTTGATAGCTTTCTTCATTTCTTCTAATAAGGTTTCATTGTTAGTTGCTTCGCTAAGGTCAATAGGAGATGGGAATTTTTCTGTATAAAACCATTTCAAAGGAGGTTTAGTCTATTTGTAGTCCTTGATATAGGGAGGGAGATTAATCTTTATCTCATCAAGAGTTTTACATTCAACTTCAAAGGTTACTTTTTCTTTGCTCTTTGCTTTTCCCTTGTTAACAATCTTTATCTTTTTCTTGCTCAAACCTTCACAAATTTCTTTTCTTTTTAATGCCATTCTAGGGTTTTATGAGTTTAGTTACTATGATGTTTCACTATTTATAGACTAATTCTAACTAACTTTTAGAAGCAAATTTTTTTTTTCTTCTGTAAGTTTGTACTTTCCTTATGAATTTTATTGCCTTTCCTTTTGAAAAACAAATTCACTTAACTTTTCCAAAAACTTAGAGTTGCACTTTTCATAAATAGTGGCCTTTACCTCTTTTTATACCTTTGACATTTGATCTTACCATTTTATAAAGGGTTACAAATTCTATTCCTTATTTATACAAATTTTATTCTATCTAGGGGTTTAGTAAAAATAACGGCCAGCTCATTACAATAAATTTAGCCTATTAGGGCATATGTTATACAACATCTAGGTTAAAATTTCCCTAAAAAGTACTTATAGAGGTGAGCATTACTTTTTAAGAGCCAAGAAAACTTAAAAGGAAAAAATATTTTAAAGAAAAAAATGACCACTTCTTTAACTAAACTTTAAAAAACCTGAATTAGATAACTTATCTTCCCCTCTCTATACATTGAATATCCATCCATCCATCTCTCTTTACTCACCAATTTATGAACATCTATCTATCTTTGTCTATCTCTCTGTCTATCCAATCATAATCTTTTTATGAATACCCATCCATCCCTCTCTCTATTAACCAATCCATGAACATCCACCTCTCTCTACCCATCTTTGTCTCTCTATCTCTCTCTCTCTCTCTCCACATGCGTAATTTTTTTTTTGTGAATACCCATTCATCCCTCTCTCTGTTTAGTATTCACCAGTCTACCAAAATCGTAAAAGCACTTGACTTAAAAATAAAAGCCTTGTAACTCAAAAATGGAAGGAATTAGGTTTCTTGGGTCTCAAGATTCCAATTAGGTGTTAAGAATATGGCACATGGTATGTTAATGAGTTTTGCTAATTTTGATTTTGTTGTTTTGATATTGTGAATATCTTGGGTGATTTCACTTGGACTCTTTAAGGTTTTTTTTTTTTTTTTTTTTTTTTGTAGTTTTGATACATGGCAATAGTTTTTTTAAGTTTTTTTTGTGTAAATTCTATCATGAATTTAAGGTTTTTTTTTTTTTTTTAAAAAAAAAAAACCATTTAGGTGTGCACTCATCAATTTAATATGTTCTATGGATTGTGATAATTGCTTTAAAGGCTTAAGGAAGAATCTTTCTTTCTTTTTCCAAAAGAAGTTCTTCTTCTATCACAAACTTAACTAGGCCAAAATAAGCACTATTAAATCCAAAAAAAAAAAAAAATCTTCATTCCTCATTGATTTATCTCACACTTGGTGCTCCATGATGAGTGGGAAATGGTGTTAAAAGCATGACTTTTTCTCAAATTCAATATTGATGAGGCTTTTTGTTTAAAGCTATCATGATAACAATTGAATTTATGTGTTTTTCTCAATTTAATACTCTTGTTTATGCATGATTTTATGATGAAAAAATTATAAAAACATGGAAAATAGCTAAATCATGTATAAGCTAAACCAACATATCAAAAATAGGCAATTTGATTAAAATGATTGAATTATATTGAAAAATATTAACTTTAGCTTATTATTGTAGGAAATAGCATTACCGCTCAACTAGTAGCTCTATTACTATTTAGATGGTAACCCCTAAACAAGGTACAGTGGATTCAAGACTAGTGTCTAATTAGTAACCAAAAATGACATTTAGATGCCAAAGGGTTAGAAAATGAATAAAATCGCCTCAAGCCACCATTCAGACTATTGGGTTTAAAGTGATCGAAAGGTAGTGCTAGGGTTTTAGGTTACAAAACACAACGTTTTATAAAGTTGTCAACTAGAAATTGACATATGTCTAGTGACTAGACAGTATGACTGCTTTATTCGACTACTAGTTGCCAAATATAAAAGCACATTTTTTTTATTTTTTAAGCATATTTTCTTTCACTTTTTGCTCCGTTTTTCTCTTAGTTCTCTACTAGAGTTTAATAATATCATTTTCTTTGTTGTTTTAGTATATTTTGAAGATTTGGGAACACATTTCTAGCATTAGATAATTAGGTTTTGTTGGTTTTAAAGTGGGTTTGTGGTGTAATCGACTTTGGTGACTTCTAAATCTTATTCTTGTTCTTTTGAATGATGTCATTGAGTTCTCTTATCTGCATTAGGTGTATTTGTGTTAGTTTAATCATGAGCTAAAGTATTTGTAGTGGGTTTCTGATTTTTTTTTTATGGAGATTTGGGTATGAGTATTATTGTTTGAGTACATGTTTGTGTATTTGAATGTGAAATTTAGTGTAGTTGCTCTTGAAAATGCATTAAATTGAATGACCATTGGGTTTAATAATGTTTAGGAAATGCTAAATGCCTAACCAAGGATTTAGGTTCCTGTAAAATATCAAAAAATAAAAAAATAAAAAAAGTTTTATTTAGTGAGGCATTGATGTAATATTGTGGTTATGTAAGGGGCAATATGGACTTTTAACCCTAGACCATATAAGCCCTCACAAAACCTTACTGTTCTCTTTTCTAAACTATGCTCTTCTCTATAAACAACTCTCAAATAGGTAATCTAAAAGTCTCTACTGATTAACTCCATACGCAGAAACCACGGGTTAAGAGTTAATCTGAATTAGATTGTGGTATAGTCTCCCATGTTAATAAGTGTTTAACCTAAAGATAGATTTATGTTATAGTTCAGACACAATTAAGGTGAGCAGATTAAGCAGTGTAGGTGACTGAAGTAACTTTGGAATCGATCAAGCGATTCAATCAGATAAGTTGATCTTTCTACACTAAGCCTTAAGAATTAAACAATTTTCTGTGTTAGATTAGATGTAAGAAAGAGACAAATGAGGATTAGCTTGAAAAAGGGGAAGAATTATGAAGGAATCAAGCCTTCATGAGAACTCAGAGGGATACATAACCAGGATATACAACCGTGTACTTTCTCGTGGTGAAAAATAAGGGCAAATTGTAAAAAATAAGGTACACAGCCAGGTACATAGTCGTGTTAAAGTACGCGGCCACTTACACAACCGTGTACTTAAGCGTGTCAAAAGGCTTTGACACATAGAAAGGTATACAACCCTACATATGGTTGTGCTCCTACCCATGCACTTATACACTGCCATAGGCATAACTGTGTTACCTTATAACATGTCTAAAATGATTTTTTTCTTTATGAAATTCAAAACCCTTTTTGTACTAAATTAAGTCACTAGGAAGGGAAATTGTTAACCTACTCTTAGAATTATAAACCAAGCGAAGCTAGATTGATGTGTAAGTTAGTGCCAAGTTAGTTCTTTGTGTATAACAGGTCATACTCAGGCTCGCAGTTATTATTGTAGTGACCTGGAAATAGTTCCTTCAGGTACATGACTACCCTATTTGTGGTTTGTGTTTGGTAGCATAGAATTAAAATGCAATTAAATGATACTTGGTTAAGAATTGGTTATGTGCTTGTGCTTGGCTCAACCTAAGGGTCGATGGTGGTAGATCCCTAGGGAGCACCCTAGTGATCTTTGTGTGACACTGTTTCTAGTAAAGTCGTACATTGAAATTATCTTGTTAGGTTTAGGATGACTCATGGGTGTTAGGATCGGGAGTGGCAGTTCCCAACACCGTGGTATGTAAAAGATTATATATATTAATAAAACTTCTATTAACTACGATGTGCGAAGTTATGAAAACTCCTATGATGTTTGATGGATAAGTTGAAGATAATAAACTTCTTGGATGTTTTCTATTTGCATTTGAATATATGTGAATTCTACTTTTATGTGTCATGTGCATGTGCTTGTGGGTAGCATGTACTGAGCATTAATTCACCCCTTATGGGAATTTTTTTTTTTTTTAGTTGCAGGTACAGGCGATACTTCCTTTTATGATAGGCTAAGGGTAGACTATGAGCATAACAAGGATTAAGTAGAATGTTATTACTTTTATGAAGATTAGTAAAATTCATTTAAGAGTAGTTTAAAGATTGTGTTACCTATTGAGAAAACTATTTATGTATTAAAAATATTGTAGTTGTTATTTTATTTAAGATTTTTAGATTTTATTTTTGGAGGCATGATAATAATGAGTTCCATAGAGTTTGTTCAATTAATTAGATGTGATTAGGCAGGTTGAGAACATTGCGTGTCACTAAATAGCAATGGCATGTGGAGGGTTGTCTCACTGCTAATTTTAAGGCATTACGTGATGGAGACACACGAGGCATGGGCAGACACACGGCTTATGCCACGGCCGTGTAGTGTTTGGAAGGAACTCACAGAAGTATACACGGCCTCTACACACGGGCGTGTATTTTACCAGGATATTCCACAGAGACATACATGGTTTCCATACACGACCGTGTATAACGGCCGTGTATTCGATCAAGGTATCCCACAGAAGCATGCACGGCTCCCATACACGGCCTGGACACGGCCGTATATTCGGTCAGGAACTTTCACAGAGTCATACACGGCTTAGAGACACAGCTGTGTATGAGACCGTGTACTAGGCTTGTCACTTGCCCAGAAACATACACGGCCTGGAGGCACGGCCGTGTATGCGACAAGTTATAGATGTGTATTTTATTTTTTATTTCCACGTGTACGCTTAGATTTTCCCCTTTTAGATATTTTACGAGGAAGTATAAATACCTTTTTGTCAGATATGCTAGGGTTACGTTTTGTTTTATTATCAAATACATTTTCGTGAGAGAATTTTCTCCTTTTTCCCGGTTGTGTGCAACCAGATTTGCATCAAAGAGTGTTTCTTTGTTGTGTGAAACCAATCCATATTCGGATTGTTTCGTTTCGTTTTCCGCGCTGCGTCAGTTGGTATCAGAGCGAGGCTATTTCCTGTGGAGATGTCAACTCATCAAGGCGATGATAGCAGTCGTGTTCTTGACGGTGTTCAAGAGGTGAGGTTTCAAGGGAACCATCAATGGGTTCCGAGGGCAGAGTTCGACGCAATGCATCAGAAGGTCGGGCGTATGGAACGGCGTCTTGATGAACTGATCGAGCGTTTTGATGCTCTGGTGGTAGACCCCAATAAGGTTGGAGGCGCTAGCAGAAATCCACCACGTGCGGTAGAGGAATTCGGGGGACGCGTGATCCGACCTGTCGTTGAGAACAGGTGGGGACGTGTGGAGAGTGAGGAGTCCAGCGAAGAAAGTGATGATATGTACGTGAGTAGGCCACGACAAGGGCGTGGTGGTAGAGGCGGTGGTCATCGGATGGATCATCATGGAAACCACCCTAGAGAAGGTGATTACAGGAGGAACCGTGGAGGCTATGAACAAGGGGATGGTGGAGACTATCGTTTAAAGGTCGACATCCCATGGTTCGATGGCAACCTCAACATCGAAGGCTTCCTTTATTGGCTTGCGGAAGTGGACCGGTTCTTCGACTACATGGAAATTCCCGAGGACCGTCGTGTAAGGCTGGTGGCATGCAGGTTGAAGAGTGGCGCCTCGGCATGGTGGGAGAGGCTACAAAGTAGGAGGCAGAGGGAAGGAAAATACCCGGTGAGATCGTGGTATCGCATGAAGCAGTTGCTGCAACATGATTTCCTCCCGCCGGATTATGAGCAGATATTGTTCCAACAATATCAGCGGTGTCGCCAAGGACAACGCTCCATGCATGAGTATACAGCGGAGTTCATGAGGTTGGCGGAGCGGAATGATTTGAGGGAGAGCGAAGGTCAGCAAGTTGCAAGGTATGTGGAAGGACTGAAACTCCAAATTAAAGACAAGATTGGGGTTACGATGGTCAGAACCCTCATAGAAGCAAAGAACTTGGCTCTCCGAGCCGAACTTGTGTTGCAGGAACAAGGGAGTAGATATGGAAGAGGACGGAAGGGATATGTAAGCGAAGTTGTGGGTGGTGGTAGTCGATCGGTATTTGAGAAAAGTAGGACTACACCATATAAACCAACTGAGGACATGTCTAGGAGGGAAGAGAAAAGCGAGGGGAAGAAGCCGATGGAGCAGAAGGGAGCTCAAAGACAGAACAATCCCTATGCTAAACCGATATTGGGCAAATGTTTCCAATGCAACCAACCGGGTCATCGGTCAAACGAATGTCCTGCGAGGAAGAGCATCAACATCCTTGATAGGGAAGATGATGAGGAGATCTGCTGTGAGCCTGATGGAGAGGGAGAATATTATGAGGAAGAAGAAGAAACAGCGGAACCAACATATGTAATTCAGCGCATGATGCTCACCCCGAAGCAAGAAGAGATCACGCAGAGACACCAGTTGTTTCGTACACGGTGTACTATCATGGGGAAGTTGTTTGAGTTAATAGTAGACAGCGGCAGTTGCGAGAACATCATAGGAAGGGAGGTTGTGAAACAACTGCAGCTGCCCATCGAGAAGCACCCGAATCCGTACATTATTGGCTGGATTAAGGCAGCCGAGAAAATTGAAGTCAAGGAGAGATGCAGGGTACCTTTCTCAATAAGGAAGTACCGCGACGAAGCATTCTGCGACATTGTAGACATGGATGCTTGCCACATCTTGTTTGAGAGACCATGGCAATTTGACGTAGACGCGCAACATGCGGGTAAAGAGAATGTCTACAGGTTGGAGAAGGAGGGTGTGAAGTACACCTTGTTGCCGTTGAAGAAGGAAGGACGCGCTAAAGGAAAGAAGGTTGAGAGTCATTCATTCTTAACTGTCACTCAATCTGAGAAGGAAGTGATGGAAGACTTAAGGGAGTCGCGAGTGGTGCACGCCATCATCGTGAAAGGTGTGACCGAAGGAGGGGAGGAACTTGATGGAGAAGTGCCAGGGGCAGTGAAGGATCTTCTTGAGGAGTTCAAGGAAGTGGTTCCAGACACCTACCCGAGGGGCTACCCCCTCTAAGGGACATTCAACACCAGATAGACCTGGTGCCCGGAGCTAGTCTCCCAAACCTCCCGCATTACAGAATGAGTCCCAAGGAAGCCGGGATTCTATAGGAGAAGGTCCAAGAGCTTTTGGACAAAGAGTTCATCCGGGATAGCTTAAGTCCATGTGCGGTTCCAGCGTTGTTAACTCCCAAGAAAGATGGGAGCTGGAGGATGTGTGTTGATAGCCGAGCTATCAACAAGATTACCATAGGGTATAAATTCCCTATACCCCACATCGAGGATATGTTGGACCGTTTGAGTGGCGCTACTATCTTCTCCAAGATAGACTTGCGGAGTGGGTATCACCAGATTCGGATCCATCCCGGAGATGAGTGGAAGACGGCGTTTAAGACCAAGGAGGGACTGTATGAGTGGCTAGTGATGCCATTTGGGTTGAGTAACGCACCGAGCACCTTCATGAGGGTAATGAACCAGGTATTGAAACCTTTCAATGGTCGTTTCCTTGTAAAGTACTTTGACGATATTCTAATATTCAGTAAATCCGAAGAAGAACATTTGGAGCATCTAAAGTGTGTGTTATCTGCACTAAAGGTGAACAAGCTGTTCGCTAATCTTAAAAAGTGCACATTTATGTCAAGGTGATTGTTGTTCCTTGGGTTTGTGGTTAGTAGTGAAGGAGTGATGGTGGATGATGAGAAGGTGAAGGCGATTCGAGAATGGCCTATTCCTAGAACTGTTACAGAATTGAGAAGTTTCATCGGTCTAGCTAGTTTCTATAGAAGATTTATTAGGCATTTTAGTACTATTGCTGCCCCCTTGACTGAATGCTTAAAGAAGGGAAAGTTCCAATGGGGCACAGAATCTGAATCGAGCTTCATGAACTTGAAACAGAGATTGTGTAGCGCCCCTGTACTAACGCTACCGGACTTTGAGAAATTGTTCGAGGTGGATTGCGATGCCAGTGGGGTTGGAGTTGGTGCAGTACTATCACAAGAGAGAAGACCACTAGCCTTTTACAGTGAAAAATTGTGCGAAGCAAGGAGGACTTGGTCTACATATGATAAGGAGTTCTACGCCGTGGTGAGGGCCCTTAAAGTGTGGGAGCATTATTTGGTCGGGAAAGAGTTCATTTTGTATTCGGATTGTGGGGCTCTTAAACACTTGAGTGGCCAGACCCGGATTAGTAAGGACATGCACGCTAGATGGATTGAGTTCTTGCAGAGGTTTCCTTTCAGGTTGATGCACGAGTCGGGTGTGCAAAATAAGGTCGCAGATGCCCTGAGTAGAAGAGCGAATGTCCTACTTACTTTAAGTGCGGACATTGTCGGTTTTGAGAAGCTAAAGGAATTGTATGAAAATGATAGCAACTTTAAGGACACTTGGATTAAGTATACCAACAGGGAACCGTGTGACGACTATCATATCCATGAGGGGTATTTGATGAAAGGGAACCAGCTGTGCATTCCTGAAACTTCCTTACGGGAAAAGCTTATCCGAGATCTGCATGGTGGAGGACTGGCGGGACATATGGGTAGAGATAAAACCCTAGCCGCAGTAACTGAAAGATACTTTTGGCCTCGGTTAAGAAGAGATGTGTATCGGATTGTGGAAAGGTGCTACATTTGCCAAGTGTCTAAGGGGCAATCCTAAAACACTGGCCTATATACTCATCTTCCCATACCATCAAACATCTGAGAGGACCTATCGATGGATTTTATACTGGGTTTGCCTCGTACCCAACGAGGTGCCGACTCCGTGTTTGTTGTAGTTGACAGGTTTTCCAAGATGGCTCATTTCATTCCTTGTAGGAAGACCGCAGATGCACGGGCTATTGCGCGGTTGTTCTTCAAGGAAGTGGTGCAGTTACATGGAGTCCCAAAGTCCATTACTTTCGACAAGGATAGCAAATTCCTCAGTCATTTTTGGAGGACTCTTTGGTATCTGTTTGATTCGTCATTGAATTACAGCAGTACTACTCATCCTCAAATCGATGGTCAGACCGAGGTAACTAATAGGACCCTCAAAAATCTCATCAGAAGCATCTGCTGCGAGAAGCCGGGACAGTGGGATCAAGCACTAGCTCAAGCTGAATTCACTTACAATAGTTCTGTCCACCGAACTATTAGGAGATCACCATTCTCGGTGGTATACACTAAGACACCACAACATGCGCTGGACTTGCTCAAATTACCCAAGGATATGGTGGGTGATGTGGCGGCTAAACATATGGCAGAACAACACCAAGCCACTACTGAGGAAGTTAAACGAAAGATAGAGGAGTCCAATACACGATACAAAGGGGATGCAGATAAGCATAGACGGAAGAAGCTCTTTGCAGTAGGCGATCAGGTAATGGTTTACCTCCGAAGAGAGCGTTTCCCTGTAGGGAAATATGGGAAACTTCAACCCAAGAAGTACGGACCCTATGAAGTTGTACATAAGATAAATGACAACGCATATGTTGTACAACTCCCGGAAGATATGAATATCTCCTGTACTTTTAATGTTGCGGATCTATCACCTTTGACTCCAATGATACGCCTTTATATCCGGATGAGAACTCGGGGTCGAGTTCTCCATTAGTGGGGGAGAATGATGGAGACACACGAGGCATGGGCAGACACATGGCTTGTGCCACGGCCGTGTAGTGTTTGGAAGGAACTCACAGAAGTATACACGGCCTCTACACACTGGCAGAAGCACGAGCGTGCATTTTACCAGGATATTCCACAGAGACATACACGGTTTCCATACACGGCCGTGTATTCGATCAGGGTATCCCACAGAAGCATGCACGGCTCCCATACACGGCCTGGACACGGCCGTGTATTCGGTCAGGAACTTTCACAGAATCATACACGGCTTAGAAACACAGCCGTGTATGAGACCGTGTACTAGGCTTGTCACTTGCCCAGAAACATACACGGCCTGGAGGCACGGCCGTGTATGTGACAAGTTATAGACGTGTATTTTATTATTTATTTCCACGTGTACGCTTAGATTTTCCCCTTTTAGATATTTTACGGGGAAGTATAAATACCTTTTTGTCAGATATGCTAGGGTTACGTTTTGTTTTATTATCAAATACATTTTCGTGAGAGAATTTTCTCCTTTTTCCCGGTTATGCGCAACCAGATTTGCATCAAAGAGTGTTTCTTTGTTGTGTGAAACCAATCCATATTCGGATTGTTTCGTTTCGCTTTCCGCGCTGCGTCATTACAGTTCTGTTAGAGCTAACTAAGGTGTTTTTAATGAGTTGTATGACTATTTGGTTTATTGAAAACACTTGAATTCACTCATGTTATGTGGTTATAAATATGAGTCATGAGGCCAACCAAGCAATTAACTGTTATTTAGAAATAGAATACCGGGTTTATGACAAGAGCTAAATACTTAATTAATCGTATAGGAAAATTCATTATAACTTGGGTTTTCTCTATATAGTGAATCTCATTTGCCCCGACCCAAGAGATTGATTTAAATGAATTCCATTAAAACCCATTCAAAAACCAAACAATATACTTAAATTGACAAGAATTGCCTAAACTCTAGAAGATAAGTTCTGACAATCCCACATCTTTCATAATTGTGTTAGTTGGTAGAATTAGCATAGTTGTCCTTTTCTATCCATTCAAACCACTTTTGAACTTGGTATTTGATCAACCTAGATTATAATAGATAGCAACCAATCCAATACTTAGCAAAATTCCTTCTTTGTGGATACAACCTTGACTCGCCACAATACACTACAATTATGACTCAATGCACTTGTTGGTTAAACTCACTTTCAAAAGTAATTTTCAAAACGAGTGCATTGTTGTCTTATTTTCAAGCGTTTAAAAAGTAAGTCAAGTTTTTGATACCATTGCCAAGGAAGAAAAGTAGTGCTAATATTAGATTGGTGAAGGACTTTGAGACTAGTTCATTTTTATTAGTGTTAGTTTGAGTAGTTTAGATTGTAATTTTTAAATTTTTTTATAGTTGTTTGGTTTGGTTTTTGCTTTCAATTAATCAAATTGGCTCTTGTTGGTTATTTTTGTTTGAAAGGTTGTTGAGTTTAAACTGATTTGTCCCTAGCCAAGTTGTTGTTAAGCTAGGATTTTGCTGCTAATTGAATATTATTACACTCTTTTACAAGTTGTAGTTTGGAGGCTGTTGTAGTTTGAACTTTTGTTTTGAGGGAAAGTGTGTACACAAAGGATAATAGTGAGAGATATTGTAGAGCAGTTTGATCTTGAGATTGATAGAACTTATCATTGATGACTAAAAGAACAAAGAAAGGGGAGACAAGAAATACAGATGGAAAATTTTAGAGTTGATAATATAATGGAAATGGACGAAATAAAGACAATTTCCATGGGAAAAATGTAATGGAAATGGAGGTAATGGACAACATGCCCTATGGGAATATTCGGTTTCAAATATGAATAGAGTTGCACCTCCAAGCACTTGGCCTATAATACAAGTAAATAATTTTAAACTGAAGCCTGCATTAATTTAAATGGTTTAACTTAACCAATTTGGAGGATTCCCATTAAAAGACCCTCACAACAATATTCAAAACTTTTTTTCAAATTTATTATATATTGAAAACAAATGGGATCTCTGATAATGCAATCGGATTACACTTACTCCCTTTTTATTAAAGGATAAAGCACGAAATTAGTTAAATTCATTACCACCTAACTCCATCAATACTTGGGGCTAATTATTCTAGAGATTTTTATCATACTTCTTTCCAATAGGTAAAACACAAAAGTTAAGGAATGAAATCATGATATTTAGGCAAAAAGATGGGGAATTGTTGTTTGAAGCTTGGGAAAGGTTTAAGAACTTATTAAAGAAGTGTTCCATCATGGCTATCCCTTTGTAGAGCTACGTTAATATATCTTATAACGGATTGGAATATCAATTAAGGTTTAGGAGGAACAATCATGAACAAAATTGTAGAGGAGACATATAAGCTTCTAGAGCAAATGCCCATACGGTCATAGGTGGTAGAACGAGAGAGCATACCTTAGGAGATTAACGAGTACATAGTGAATTGGGCGTGAATCAACATGTGGAAAGTTGTAATTTATGTGGTGGAATATGGCTTGAGAGCTCGGTTTGTCAAGTGGGTAGTCCGTTTACTCCTTCTAAAGAAGTGCATAGTGAACATGTGAATTCAATTGGGGAGTTTAATCATAGAGTAAGGAACTACAACCCCTATTTGAGCACATACAATCATGGGTGGAGAGATACTCAAATCTATCGTAGGGAAGAAATAATTGTGGTAATTTTAATAGGGGATTTAATGAACTGAGAGTTCAAGTCAGTATGCAGCAACTACCACCACCATCTAGGTAGAAGGAAGAAAGTTTAGAAGACTTAATGGTGTGTTTCATAAAAAAATGTGACATGAGAATGAATAGTGAGGAGGCATCCATTTAAAAGCTTGAGAAGATGATTGGTCGGTTAAGTGAGATGATATCAAGGAGACCTCAAGGTGTGTTGCCTAACAATATTGAGAAGAACCCTAAAGATTAGCCAAGTACTTCAAGGGTAAAAGGTAAAAATGTGAGTGCTGTGACATAATATTTTTATTGTTACATTCAAGTAGACTTTGAGTTTGATTCAAGTGATGGGGAGAATATGGATAAAGAGTTTGAGATTATGGAAGAAGAAGCATGGGAGCAAGATGAAGAGATGGAAGATGCTGACATAGAAGAGTTTGAAGAAGAAGAGATTGAAGAAGGCAAAGAGTTTAAGCAAGAAGAAGTTGAAGAGGAAGAGAATAATGAGAAAAATGAAGAAGAAGAAATTAAAGACGATGAAGTTAAAGAAGAGAAACAAGAACTAAAGGAAGGAGAGGATTTGAGTGAGGTCAAAGAGGATTTGTTAGAAGAAGCAGAATAAGAAGAGAGTGAATGAAAATATGCGAAAAGAGGAGGAAGACACAAGCTAGAAAAATGAAAAGGAATTTGAGGATAATGAGGAGAAAGTGACGAAAAAAGAGGAAAGTGAGTATTTAGTGCAATTATTTGAGATTAATGATGAAAAAATGGACCCACAAGTAAGGAAATTTTTTACAAGAAAGTTTATAGATACACCTCATAAAAGAGGAGATCTTGGGAAATTCACCATCCCTTGCACTAGTTTGAAGAAATATTTCCCAAGAGCATACTATAATCTAGGAGATTTTGATAATTCCATGTCAAGGACAATGATATAAATGCTCAATCTAGAGGGATTTCTTCATGAGGTAGATTTCACATTATCCTTTGTTGACAAGTCCATGAGAAGGCCTTTGGGACTCCTCTTTAATTTAATAGTTGAAGTAAATTAAATTTTCCTAGAGACTTTACAGTCTTGAACATGAATGATAATGCATAACCTATTATTCTAGGATGAGCATTCCTAGTGATGACAGGTGCTTAATTAATGTGAAAGGAAAGAAAATTGTTCTCCAATGTAGTTTGGCAAAGGTAATATTGCATGCTACGATGAGTAAGGAGAAAAAGAGTAGTAAGGTTGAATTCAACAATTTAAAAGATGAGTTTGTTGATGCATGGAATGGTCCACCAAATTAGATCTTTAGAGTTGTAAAGGATGAGTTAAGCAAAATGGAGAAGAGGCCCAAAGAGTTTAAACCACCATGAGACATGTGAGAAAAGCCAAGCTGAAAGGTTCAAAAATAAGTGCTTGGTTAGAGGTAACCCAACCTACTTTATTTTCATGCAATGCTTTCTTTAAAATCTTCTCTCTCTTTTTTTTTCTTTTTTTTTTACCTATTTAGCTTGGTTAAACTTTTTTCTGGCTCATATGTTTTTGTTTTTGCTAGCATTAATATAAATAAATAACGATGGTTAAGGGCTTAAGGACGAGAAATACAATGAAGACATGCCCTTTTGAGAATTCACAAGCAATCGCTTAACTACCCCAATGGAGTAAAGTTCTAAACTTCTCTACTCTTTTATTCATTTCAAGCTGAATTTGCTGTTGAATATCATAATAAGTGCTTAAGTTAGGGGTAGAGTATTTATAGACTGTAAAGTATAGAGTTGAGCATTGTAATGATTTCTACAAATTAATGATTATGTTGGCTTTATTTTCTTCTTACACCATCATGTTTTGATCTAGTGCCAAGTATACAAAACATTTCAAAGGTTTTTAGAAAGTTCACCTTCTTTTAGATGGACTATTATTATGTTAAAATCGCAAACAAATTCTTTCTTGGTTGTGTAGTAAACCTTTGTCACTTCTAACTAGTTAATTTGTAAAATCTAAGTCTTGTTTAGTTTCTCTTTATTTAGACTTAGTTTTGAGGTTTGGAGTTTAGGCAGTGCCTCTAATAGGAATTAGACATTAGCATTTTGTAGCTAACTCTCATATATATTTTATCTTTAACTTTTCAAGTGATTTGATAATCTTGAGTGAAGTTTTGCAAAATGCTCTTATACTTGATAGTTTCTTGACCCAAAAAGAGAATGAAAAATTATAGAGCTAGGGGTCATCTAAAAAAAAAAAAAGTACATATGGAAACCCAGAGTACCTAATAAGTGTAGGGCACATTCTATAGAATGAACAATTCTTATATGGGTTCATGAGCTTTTAGTAACCACACTATGAAAAAGGTAAGGAATAAAGAGCTCCTTGAAATAAAAGTTCAAGATGCATGAGTGCTTAAGTTGAAAATCAAACAAAAAATGAAAAATAGAAAAAACTTGGGAAACCAAGTAAAGTACTAGGAGTGTTTTGTACTTTTACTCTTCATTATCACACCTAAGAAAGGAATAAGATTGGACATACATATTAGTTTAGTGAATTAAGTGTTCATGACTCTTGTCTATATGGAGGCATTAAACTAGATATCAAATCTTACAAACTTAGCTTAAATGAGATGCTTAACTCTCCCAAGACTTAGATTAACCCATTAAATGCTTCGTTAGTGATTTTAGGGTACCAAAAGCAATCAAATGGAAGAATATATTTGTAATACTACATCGTAATTTAACTAAATTTGAAAGGTGCAAATGAGCTTCAATATTCATTTTGTAAACTTAATATCCATCTAATGATGTTGGTAAGTGAAGAAGTGAACTCTTGTCCTTAAGCCATGTCTAGCTTGATGGAGGAATTAAGGTTTGCTTGATGACAATTAAAGATGTTAATTTGGGGGTAGTGATAATAATTGAATTTACATGTTTTTCCTAACTTAATACTTTCTTTTATGAATGATTTTATGATGAAAAATTGATTAAAAAATGGAAAATAGGTAAATCATGTATAAACTAAACCAACATATCAAAAATAGGAAGTTTGAATGAAAATAATTGAATTATATTGAAAAATATTAATTTTAGTTTATTGTTGTAGGAAACAGGGTTACTGTCTGATTGGTAGCTCTGCTACCATTCGGATGGTAACCCTTAAATAGGGCACAATGGATTTAAGACTAGCGTTCGACCAGTAGTTGGAAATGACATCTAGACACCAAGGGATTAGATAATGAATAAAATCGCCTTAAGCCATCATTTAGATGGTAGGTTTTGTAGCGTCAAGATGGTAGAATTAGGGTTTTTGGTTACAAAACACAATGTTTTATTAAGTTGTCGACTAGGAATTGACACATGTCTTGTAGCTAAATGATAGGACTACTACAATCTAACTGCCAACTACTAAATATGAAAACACACTCTCTTTTTTTCATTTCTAGATAGATTTTCTTCCATTTTTTTACTCTATTTTTCTCTTAGTTCTCTACTAGGGTTTAGTAATATCGTAGGGTTTTAGCATTTCTTTGTTATTTTGTGAATTT
The DNA here is from genome assembly GCA_037954665.1 of Laguncularia racemosa. Classification (NCBI taxonomy): domain Eukaryota; kingdom Viridiplantae; phylum Streptophyta; class Magnoliopsida; order Myrtales; family Combretaceae; genus Laguncularia; species Laguncularia racemosa. The sequence goes on from JBBMOL010000067.1 coordinate 2,226,739, forward strand.
TAAAGATTTAGGAGCACATTTCTAGCATTGGAGACTTAAGTTTAATGGGTTTTGAAGTGTGTTTGTGGTGTAATCAACTTTGATGAATTCTAAATCTTGTTCTTGTTCTTTTAAATGATGTTTCTAGGTTAAGATGTGTTTGTGTTACTTTAATCATGAGCTAAAGTAGTTGTAGTGCATTTGTGTTTTTTTTTTTATGGATCTTTAGTTATAAGTATTGTTATTTGAGTATATGTTTGTGTATCTGAGCATGGAATTTATTGTGGTTGCTCTTGAAATTGTGTATAAATTGCATGACCATTGGGTTTAATGATGCTTAGGAAATGTTAAATGCCTGACCAAGGATTTAGGTTCTATTGGAGCTAACAAAGGTGTTTTTAATGAATAGCATGACCATTAAGTTTATTAGAAACACTTGAATTCACTTACACTATACGATTGTAAATATAAGTTATGAGGCCCATGAAGTTATTAATGCATATTTTGAACTATAGTATTTGGTTTATAACAAGAGCTAAATACTTAATGACCATATAGAAAAATTCACCATAACTAGGGTTTTTGATATGTATTGAATCTCATATGCTTGACCTAAGAGATGAATTCAAGTAAATTCCATTAAAACCCTTTCAAAAACCAAATAATATACTTAAATTGACAAGAATTACCTAAGATCCAAAGGATAAATTATCACAAACCCATGTATTTTGTGATTGTGTTAGTTGGTAAAATTAGCATAATTGTCATTTTCTATTCATTCAAGCTACTTCTAAACCCAGTATTTGATCTATTTATATTAAAGTAGATAGCAATCAATCCAATACTTGGCCAATTCTTTCCCTATGGATAGGACCTTAACTCACCACACAACACTACAATTACAACTTAGTGCACTTGTTAGTTAAACTTGCTTTCAAAAGTGATTTTCAAAACTAGTGCATTATTGTCTTATCATTGAATGTTTAAAAAGTAAGTCACTATTGTAAGTTTTTGTATGGGTGATCCAATATGGTAGGGACTTGATGATAGCTCAACTATTTACTATTGCAGCAATGTAGTATTTCTCATACTTTAAACTATAATGTAAAAGACGTGAACTTAGGAATGTCATATCTTGATGGCTTCATAAAAATGAATAAATCAAATGTTTATATATGTAATGTACTTCTATGTACGAACAAAATTAAAAGATTGAGGCCAGTTTCATCATATAGGTGTATTTTGGATTTAATTAACTTTAGGATTCTTATTTTTATTTGTAATATGTTATGACTTTGAGTATGGGAAACAACCATGAGTATGAGACGGCATCTAAAGTTGAAGAGGCATGTATATGCTACTATTTATGATGCATTTTTACTTTTAAAGACTCTCAAAACCCTTGAAACCTTTGTATATGTTGCTATTTATGATGTATATTTTACTAAGGCTACACATAAATTTTTGTATGAAAATACTATAGTTTAGATAATTTAATAAGATCGTTGGTACATATATTAGTTGAACTTGTAAATGTATATGATCCAATCACTTATTTTACTTCACAATGAAGTATTTACCTAAAAGATATATATGTATAAAGTTTCTCTCTCCTCATTTCATTTCAACTATCTAAACTTTCATAAACACTTTTCCTCTCTCAAAACTTATTTACAAAGTTCATAAATCTCCCCAAACTTTAATCATTCATAACTTTTTCAAATCACTTCCAAATTAAAAACCAAAAGAAGAATTGTGATCCTTGTGGGGAATACTTCACAATAAGACTAAGCTTGACAAGTAAAGATTAAATTGAAGTTTTGAAGTCGAATTGAAACGAAGGTAAAAATATTTAGTTTCAAAATTTTATTTGAAGAACTATTTGTAAGCATAATTCTATATAAGTTTCGATAAGTTCGATTGCTAGAATCTTTAGTAAACTTGTTCTTTAATCCTAGGCAAGGAATTTGACTATTCTCAACTTCCTAACAATTACTTCAAACTGTAGAAGATGAGACCAAGGTGAGTGAGAAATTCAATGAATTACAAAAATGCTTGTGATTGCTAGTTTTTTAATTGATGATATACTTGAAATTTGTTGATGATTTATGTGATGAAAAAATGAAAAATGTGTAGCCATGAGTTTTAGAGTTAGACAGTATGTTCTAGGAGTTGTAGATGAATAGCATCTAACTAGTAGAATTTTAAGCGACCAAATAGCGAGGAACAATTCCCCATCACCCAATTCGTATAAACCTTACTAGTTGGTAAGTAAAACCAAGCCACCTACATCTATTTCTTACACCAACTAGTTGTAGGTGCTACCCCCACTTCCCTTCAATTTCCTTCCCTGGTTCATAGTACTTTATATGCATTCCATATTCCTTTGTTTATGAAAGGGAAACTACCCTTAATTACCATCTTTAGCAACCAATAGACCCCTAAAATAATTCATAATTATAGATGATTGAATTGAGCCAACAAAAACCTAAAAATGACATTTATATATGCATATATAATACACATACATGATGTGATATTTTATGCTAGGAATTTGTGAGAGTGATTGGATTGGTTTATGAATTATGATTGCTTTGTGCACCTTTAAATAACTTAAGGGTAAATACCATATTCGATACATGAATTTTATCTATTTTTATAATTAACTATATGATGTTTCAAAGTGTTAATTTGTTTAAACTTTGCTTATTTTTACAATCAACTACTTGAACTTTATTTATTTTAGTAGTTAGCTATCTACACTTTGATTACTTTTGTGATTAACTATCCCATCTAGGTATTGCAAATAACCTTAAAAAGTTTATAAGTAGTAAATTGATATTTTTAAACATTAGGTAATTGATAGTAAAATAGATAAAATTTAAGTACCAAATGTGACATTTACTTATAACTTAATTAAATGATGGGCTTGAATTAAAATTCGACATACATTACACGAGACATTACATAAATTTGAAGGTCTTCATTGCTACATAACTCTTGAGAAGTAATCATTTAAGGATTCCTACTTCGCCATATGTGAACCACGTAACATGGGGGTTGTTGCACACTTGACGGAGCCCATTTAAGAGTCTCGCCTGTCATTTTAGGTTATGTGCTCAAATAGTGCATTTAAAGCACCTTAAGTTGAAGAGAAGAATAAGTATAAGTATAATTATAAGTCAAAGCATACTTAGGCACTAATGATAGTTTAAGAATCCCCAACTCAATGTTAAGGGAAGCGAAAACCCTAACTTCATGCCAATAACTAGAAGACCGCATGCAATGTTTACATTACATATAGTTGTTCATGCATGGTATATGTACTAGTTTCAATGAAAAATCAAGATGCCCTTGGGGGATGTGGTTAAGTTGATTGTTAACAAACTTAAATATTTTTAGCAAAGTTAATGAAAACCCTTCTTATTAGTTTGATGACACTTATAATAAGGCTTATAAAAACATTATCAAAGATTATCGTGTGAAGACAATATAATAATTAAATAAATTGTGTGAAATAAATAAAATAGGGATAAGAAGATTAGGTAAGCATTTATAGTGGCTCCTCTTATGATTCAATCTTCTCTTCTAACCCGCGTCTAGGGATCTAGCCTTCCACACAAGTGTATTCCACTATTTATGTAACGCCTCAGAACCCGAGCACCATAACCTACCATGTATCACTACTATTGAGCAATACGCTAAGACTCTAAACTTCAACATACTTCAAAACCTGCTCATATAAAATATCCATCATTCTACTATAACAATAATCAAAGGAATGACTCACGGGTGAGTCATTCCAAATTTCATTGTTTAACAACAAAATCTCAAGTTATAACTTGTCTCTATAACTTCAATTTAATCATAAAACATCTATTAACAAATGTCCATAATTCTTGTCACTCTTCTTCCACATAGTAATAGTGTTCTCTTCCCATCTCATCCATGTAATGTCCTACCAAGTTCTTGTTTTCCTCATACTTTAGTTGTTCATCATTTTCGCCTGCAGCTAAAAACAAATGTAGGAAAGGGGGTAAACCTAAGCTCAGTACGTAAGTACCACACCCACATGCACATGACACACCACATTAATATCACATGCATGTATGCAGCATTTATCCTTAACACATTCACAATTTAGTTCATACATCAACACCAATAATGAATTATAACACATGAGGGCACTCATGACCCCGGTATACACAACATTTGTTTTAGTGGGAATTGCCTTTACGGGCCCCGTCTAACCCTAATTGGAATTGCTACTGCGGGCCTTATCTAACCCTAATCTACCTTAGATCATTTTGATACATGGCTCTACTAGGGACAACGCGGCATACCGATCATCGAGGTGCCCCTTAGGGATCTGCTACTATAGGCCCCTAGGCTGAGCCAAGCACGAGCAACATATCTCATTCCATTCACATAACACTATATTACTTCATGATTCACATTATGTCTCAGCATTTCATTATTTCAGATACAACTCATTATATAGCTTCCTAATAATCACATACAACAAACAAAGTAAACACATACCTGGAATCCTAGCCTTATGCACTTCTTGTCCCAAACTTAAGCTAAATCAATATCTGTATAATCAACACATTAATCTTAGTACTAATCCAACATAATATAACTCTCTTAATTCCTCTTATTCTATTAAGTCGTCTAAAGTTTTACTAATTTTTTTGGTTGTGTAGAACTTGGTTAATTAAGAAGATAATTTGATATATAATAATAATGTTCATCACTTAACACGGCCATGTTAGAGGTCGTGTTGCTCAACACGAGCTAGTACATGATTGTGTTAGGGGTCGTGTATCTCTCAGTGACATTTTGGCTTCAACATGGTTAGAACATAGCTATGTTGGGAGGCCGTGTTTCACTTAATACAACACGGTCGAAACACGACCGTGTTGGGAGGTCGTGTATCTCTCGGCATAACTTTGTAATTTAACACAGTCGAAACACGACCATATTGGGGACTGTGTATCTTTCGGTATACCTAGGTAAATTAACATAAGAGCAACGCGACCGTGTTGAATGGTTGTGTATCCTTTGGTATATCATTCGAACCCTAATTTTTCTACATTCATTCATCCAATCTTCTCATCTTCTAATCCTAAGCTTAATTAAATCTAAAAATACGAATTAGAATCTCTTACTTGATTGGAATCTCGCTTGAAACTCCAAATCCAATCATTTACGTGTTTAATCAATCTATCCTCTAGTTTGATTTCTATAAACAACCAAATGGATTTCGTAGGTGAGTCTCCTCTTAATAAAATATGCATTGAAATGATTAAAACTGCACCTTCTTGTTTTGCTATGCTACATCCTCGGATTTGCTCTAGGTTTTCTTGAAGGGACTCTCTCTCCCATTCTCTCTTTTTGTGTCTCTAGACAGCTAATGTAAAAATGTGCAAAAAAGGACAATCCTAAGTTATTTTCACATATATATAGTCCGGCTAGGAAAAGACGAAATTGCCCCTTATCTCATATGTCCATTTACGACTTTGCCACTCATTTTATTTTTTACACATATTTATTTATTTATAAATAAAAATATTGTGTATTAAATTTCAAGAAATCAATCAAATGGTACAAACGCCAATCTAGTCTACCTCACAATCCCTACCCTAGGAATCCACAAATCGACACTCCCCACCTAAGAATATGCAAGTCTATAGAAACACCCTCACAATCCTTTCCTAAATAGTCTCATAATCTACCCTCAAAAGAGTAACTTAGTCAAGGATTACAATAAAATTTCCTAATGGCTTTTAGCACAATACTCTAGTAAAATAGTATAGATAATTTTGCACAAAGTCATTTAGTAACTTCATTTTATGTCTCATCATATCTTCCTTTATAATGCATAGCTCCTTATATAGCCATTCTCTAAGCCTTCAAAATGGAAGTAGCTATTGTATGTAATAACTCTTGTATCCATTGCTTCCATATATATATATTTCATTGGTCTTTTCCCTTTTTCTTTGTACGCATTGCATCTTTAATATTAACTTCCATAAATATCTCCATGGCTATTGCTTGTAAAGAATAATGTATTTTGAAGCTTTCCGAACCTGTCTCCTTGAAATACTTGGTATCTTGACAAATGCAAAACATCCATATAATGTTTGGGTCTTCAATATGCAAAAATATATTTCTCCTGTTATTTTGACTCAACTTCCAACTTAGTTTAATGTTTACTTCTAGCTTCCGATAATAAACTCCTTCTGCATTTTTCCTTTTATAGCACTTCCAACTATTTCTAAAGCTTGTGTTTTACTTTCAACTATTTCCAATAACTTGTATTTTGCTTCTAGCTGCTTCCATTAACTTCCGACTACTATTGATCTTCTGCCATGCTATTTTTCCTTTCCAAAGCTTCTAACTTTTATTAGCTATTGCGCCACTTCTTTCCATGTCTTGAATTTATAATAATTTTATACTTTGGCTACATACTAAATCAACTTAATAGTAAATTTAATTTAGTATTTTGTTATCATCAAAACATCTTTGGGATAAAAAACATTCTCCCCTTTTTTATAATGATAAAACACTTCACAATTTATTTATTTATTTTTAAAATTGATTCATACATTCATTCTCATGATCCCCTTTACTTGATGATGATATTTAAAAATTACTTGTTCACCCTTTCCCCCCCTTTTGTTGTCATCAGAAGAATAGTATAATTTTCTTTAAAATAAGAACTATTTATAGCATATAAGAGATGCATAAAAAATATATCAACATTTTTTTAGCAAATATAAAGACTACATTCAAACCATAACAATCTTATCCAAACACGAAGATTCCTCACAATATCATACCAAGAACATGTTTGTTTATAGAAAACCATAATGGTTCTTTACAATCTCTTTTTTTTATTCAAAACAATGGTTCATATCAAAATATTCAATAAGTTTTCATGTCAAACATACAAAAACTATGATGATGATGATGATGATGATATATATATCTACCAACTGTATAATATCATTTTTTTGTCTTTCTTTACATTTTACCCTCAACATATCAAAACATTAAACACTTGATTCTTCTAACGACACATTCAATAAGTTTGAATATGAAACATTAAATATCTCAATATTGAAAATAAAAATCATTGATTCTGCCTTTTTTTTTCTTAATGAAAGAAACAAAGAACAATCATACCATAAGTTCTATATAAAGACTTTCTCATCATTTCAAGATTATAGGATGATCACAACATACCCTAAATACACTGGTTTAAAAACTTCTCATAACCATCATGGAAAATTATAACAATCTTGCATATTAACATATCACAACATACCACATATATCACCTAAACAATTAACATAACAATTCTTACAACCTTTTCTTTATAACTCAAAACTTATCAGAAGTAATTACAACAACACTCACCGATTCAAAAACATTATAAACCTTTTTTTATTTTTTTTCTCTCAAAATATCTTTAATCTCACTTCTTTTCTCATTTAAAAATATCTTGTTTTATCAACTATATAATGATTATTTTGAGTTTAACAAATCATCACTAGAAACATATCAGAACAAACATAAGAATACACGGACCAATAGATTACAACCAATTCTGCACTTCCCACCTAAGAATACACAAGTCTACAGAACCACTCTTATAATCCTTTCTTGAATAGTCCCACAATCCACTCTCAAAAGAGTAACTCAATCCAAGATTATGATAAGATTTCCTCAAAGTTTTTTTTGCATAATATTCTATTAAAATGGTATGGATACTTTTGCATAATATTACTTAGTAATATATTTTTATGTCTCGTTATATCTTCTTTTTTTCTTGTGCAACTCCTTCTATAGCCATTCTCCTAGTCTATAAAATGGAAGTAGTTATGTAATAACTCTTTTCATTACTTCCATAGATATATTTTTTTATCCATCGGCCTTTTTTCCAATTTTTTTATTGTTTATAAGCACTACATCTTCAATATTGATTTCCATAAATACCTCCATGATTCTTGCTTGTAAATAATAATGCATTTCGAAGCTTTCCAAACCTATCTCCTTGAAATTCTTGATATCTTGATAAATATGGAACATCCATATAATTTTTATCACAAATGTTTAGTTAAATGTATTACTCGAATACATCCTAGGCATTAAATATGTAAAAATATATTTCTCTTGTTATGTTTTTCCAACTCGACTTTCAACTTAGTTTCATGTTTACTTCTAGCTTTTGATAATAAATTACTTTTGCATATTTCCTTTTATAGCACTTTCGACTTTTTCCAAAGCTTGTATTTCACTTTTGACTGCTTCCGACTACTATTAAGCTTTTGTTATGCTATATTTCCTTTCCAAAGATTCTAACTTTTATTAGTTGTCTGATGCGGACATCGTGGAGAACACAGAAGTTCACACGGGTACAGACACGGCCAGAGACACGGCCGTGTGTTCCAGTAGAACTCACACAGAAGCTTACAGAGACACGGCCGTGTGTTCCAGTAGAATTCTCACAGAAGCTTACACGGGTACAGGCACGGCCAGAGACACGGCCGTGTGTTCCAGTAGAATTCTCACAGAAGCTGATACGGCCTAAAGGCACGGCCGTGTATGCGACCGTGTATTGCTCTCGCCACACGCCCAGAAACATACACGGCCTAGAGGCACGGCCGTGTATGCGATAGGTTATAGACGTGTATATCATTATTTATTTCCACGTGTACGCTTAGATTTTCCCCTTTTAGATATTTTACGGAGAAGTATATATACTCTTTTGTCAGACATATTAGGGTTACGTTTTAATCATATTTTGAAATACACTTCGAGAGAGAATTATCTCCGTTTATCAGTTGTGCGCAACTAAAGTTTGCATCAAAGAATCCTTCTTTGTTGTTGTGAAACCAATCCATATTCGGATTTGTTTCGTTACGCTTTCCTCGCTGTGTCAGTTGGTATCAGAGCAAGGCAATTTCCTGCGGAGATGTCGGCTAACGGTGGTGTCGATGGCGATCGCGTTCTCGACCTTGATCGAGATGCGGAAGTCCAAGGAGTTAATCAATGGGCTCCGAGGGCAGTGGTTGAAACCATAGAGCAGAGGCTTGGGCGTGTAGAACAACGCCTGGAGGATCTGATGGCACGGTTCGACGCCATGGTGATGGACCATAACGGTCACAGGGGTGTCGTTGGGAATCGACCGGGGGTAGCAGTTGCTCGTGGCGGCCTCATCAATGACTTTGTTGTCGGAAACCAATGGAACCGGAGAATTGAAGAAAGCTCTTCTGAGGAAGAGGACGGAATTTTGCAGAGGAGGGAACAACCACCGAGAAGGGGTGGTGTTGTTGGTGGCGGAAGATATCGTGGAATAGATGACCGGAACGAACCAGCATATGGTGGTGGGTATCGACGCAATCACCAAGGGTTTGACCATGCTGAAGGCGGAGACTTCTGTCTTAAGGTAGATATCCCTTCTTTTAATGGCAATTTGAATATAGAAGAGTTTTTAGATTGGCTGGCGGAGGTCGATAGGTTCTTTGATTATATGGAAGTTCCTGAGGATAGAAGGGTGAGAATGGTTGCTTGTAGATTGAAAGGCGGGGCATCTGCATGGTGGGATCGATTGCAGCACCGTAGGCAAAGGGAAGGGCGGCAACCTATTAGGTCATGGTACCGCATGAGAAATCGGCTGTAGCAGGATTTCTTGCCACCCGATTACGAGCAAATTCTTTTCCAACAGTATCAACGGTGCCGACAAGGGCAGAGGACGGTGCATGAATACACCGCGGAGTTCATGAGGTTAGCAGAGAGGAATGATTTGAGGGAGACTGAGGGTCAACAGGTGACACGGTTTGTAGACGGGTTGAAGCCTCAAATTAGAGATAAGATAGGAGTGATAGTGCTCAGAACCGTGAATGAAGCCAAGAACTTGGCTCTCCGGGCGGAAATGATGATACAAGAGCAGAGCGTAAGGTTTGGAGGAAGTAAAAGGACGTACACTTACGAGAATCCTGGTAATAGCAGTAGGGTGACTGGTGAGAGACCTAGAGGAATGATTGAGAAACCAACGGGGAGTATGGACAGAAAAGAAGATAAGGCGGAAGGAAAGAGACCAGTGGAGAATAAAGAAACCCCAAGGCAAAACAATCCATATGCCAAACCAATATTAGGGAAATGCTATAGATGTAATCAGCCGGGACATCGATCAAATGAATGCCCAAATCGACGCACTGTAAACATCGTCGAGAGGGAAGAGGGGGAAGAAGTGTGTTGTGAACCCGATGGTGATGAAGAGTACTATGAAGAGGTTGACGAAGTGGTGGAGCCTAATTATGTGATTAGGAGGATAATGTTAACACCGAAGCAAGAGGATAGTTCACAGCGACACCAGTTATTTCGCACTAGGTGCACGATTGGTGGGAGAGTGTTTGACTTGATTATCGATAGTGGGAGCTGTGAGAACATCATTGGGAAGGAGGTCGTGAAGAAGCTCCAATTACCTATAGAGAAACATCCGAGTCCGTACACCATCGGATGGATCAAAGAGGCAGAACGAATAGATGTGAAAGAGAGGTGTAGAGTTCCTTTCTCGATTGGCAAATATCGAGATGAGGTGTACTGCGACATCGTCGATATGGACGCTTGTCATTTGTTGTTCGGGCGGCCTTGGCAATTTAATATAGATGCCCAACATGCCGGGAAGGAGAACAAGTATAGGTTGGAGAAGGAGGGGGTGAAGTATACATTATTGCCACTATCGGATAAGCGACCCAAGATCCAGAGGGTGGATGGGAAATCTTTTCTTACAATCATTCAATCGGAAAGAGAGATGACTGAAGACATCAAGGAGTCCCGCTTGATGCATGCCTTAGTAGTGAAGAAAGCGGGAGAGGACATGATTAACGCAAAGATTCCGGAAGAAGTGAAGGAATTACTAGAGGAATTCAGAGAAGTAGTTCTGGAAGACTTACCAGAGGGATTACCTCCATTGCGAGACATCCAGCATCACATTGACTTGGTGCCTGAAGCTAGTCTTCCTAACCTCCCTCACTATCGGATGAGTCCCAAAGAAACGGAGGTCTTACAGGAGAAGGTCTAGGACTTACTCGATAAAGGATTCATTCGAGATAGGTTGAGTCCATGTGCCGTACCAGCACTACTAACGCCTAAGAAGGATGGGAGTTGGAGGATGTGCGTGGACAGCCGAGCGATCAACAAAATCACAATTGGGTATAAATTCCCAATACCTCGCATTGAGGACATGTTAGATCGGCTGAGTGAAGCAGTGGTATTTTCCAAGAAAGATCTTAGAAGCGGGTACCATCAAATTCGTGTCAGACCTAAGGATGAGTGGAAGACCGCCTTCAAGACAAAAGAGGGATTATATGAATGGATGGTTATGCCGTTTGGACTCAGCAATGCACCGAGTACCTTCATGTGCGTGATGAATCAGGTACTTAAACCATTTATAGGTCGATTTGTTGTTTATATTTTGATGACATCCTAGTATATAGCAAGACTCGGAAGGAACATCTAGTGCATTTGAAGGATGTCCTGATGGTACTGAAAGAGAACAAACTTTATGCTAATCTCAAGAAGTGTGTGTTCCTGTCACCGAGGCTGTTGTTCTTAGGATTCATAGTGAGTGGGGAAGGGATCACGGTGGATGAAGATAAGGTACGAGCCATTAGGGATTTGCCTACACCCAAGACCATCACCGAGCTGAGGAGTTTCCTGGGGTTAGCGGGATTCTACATACGTTTTATACGGCACTTTAGCACGGTGGCGGCCCCCTTAACCGAATGCTTAAAGAAAGGGCAGTTTCACTAGGACGAGGAAGCTAAGTCGAGATTCGCAGTGCTCAAAGAGCGACTATGTAGTGCGCTGGTGCTGGCCTTACCGGACTTCGACAAATTATTCGAAGTTGACTGTGACGCCAGTGGTGTGGGTATTGGTGCGGTACTCTCTCAGGAGAAGAGGCCCGTTGCGTTCTATAGTGAGAAACTCTGCGAGGCTAGGAGGAAGTGGTCCACGTACGACAAAGAGTTTTATTCCGTAGTTAGAGCCTTGAGAATGTGGGAGCATTATTTGGTGGGCAAGGAGTTTGTATTATATTCCGATTGTGTTGCCTTGAAACACCTGAGCAATCAGACCCGCATATGCAAAGACATGTACGCCAGATGGATACAATTCTTGCAGAAGTTTCCATTTCGTCTGATGCATAAATCTGGGGTTCAGAACAAGGTGGCCGACGCACTAAGTCGAAGAGCGGATCTGCTAGTGACTTTGAGAGCTGAGGTGGTTAGGTTTGAACAGTTGAAGGAGCTGTATGAAACGGATGAAGATTTCGGAGCTTATTGGAGAAAGTGCACCAATAAGGAACCCAATGACAGTTATTATATTCTGGAGGGTTATTTGATGAGGGAAAACCAACTATGTATCCCTGCATCCTCCTTGAGAGAGAAGGTGATCCAAGATCTCCATGGAGGGGGATTAGCCGGCCATTTGGGGCGGGACAAAACACTAGCAGCAGTGGCTGCAAGTTACTATTGGCCTCAGTTACGCAGGGATATAAGTCGGATAGTGCAAGGCTGCTACATTTGTTAGACATCAAAGGGGCACTCTCAGAATATGGGACTCTACACTCCGTTACCCATACCTGAGAATATCTGGGAAGACCTATCCATGGATTTTGTATTAGGTTTGCCTCATAACCAACGAGGTGCTGACACTGTTTTTGTAGTTGTGGACAGGTTTTCAAGATGGCTCACTTCATCCCATGTAAGAAGACGGCGGATGCTCAGAATGTGGCCAGACTATTCTTTAAGGAGGTGGTCAGATTACATGGAGTTCCCAAGTCCATCACTTCTGATAGGGATACCCGATTCCTTAGCCACTTCTGGAGAAAGCTTTGGTACATGTTCAACTCGTCCCTTAATTTCAGCAGCACAGCCCACCCACAAACCGAAGTGACGAACAGGACCCTTGGCAATCTGATAAGAAGTATCTGTGGAGAGAAGCCAAAGCAATGGGACCTGGCATTGTCTTAGGCAGAGTTCGCCTACAACAACTCGATCCACAAGACTACTGGTAGATCACCTTTTTCAGTGGTCTATACCAAGGCACCTTCTCACACTCTGGACCTAATTTCCTTACCTAAAGGTGCGGAAACCAACGTAGCAGCAAAGCACCTGGCGGAATAGTACCACACAGTGGCGTCGGAAGTCAAAGAATGAATTGAGAAAGTGAATGAGCGATATAAGAAAGCCGCTGACCAACATCGAAAGAAGAAGTTGTTCGAGGTAGGAAATCCAGTGATGGTGTTCTTAAGGAGAGAACGCTTCCCCGTGGGCACATATAGCAAGTGGCAACCGAAAAAGTATGGGCCATATAATATCGTGGCCAAGATCAATGACAACGCCTATGTGGTTGGACTTCCGGACAACATGAGAATCTCCAAGACCTTCAACGTAGCTGATTTGTCTCCATTTTACGAGGATGACGAACCCCTTTATCCAGAAGCAAACTCGGGGTCGAGTTCTTCCTTGGTGGGAGAGAATGATGCGGACATCGTGGAGAACACAGAAGTTCACACGGGTACAGGCACGGCCAGAGACACGGCTGTGTGTTCCAGTAGAACTCACACAGAAGCTTACACGGGTACAGGCACGGCCAGAGACACGGCCGTGTGTTCCAGTAGAATTCTCACAGAAGCTTACACGGGTACAGGCACGGCCAGAGACACGGCCGTGTGTTCCAGTAGAATTCTCACAGAAGCTAACACGACCTAAAGGCACGGCCGTGTACTGCTCTCGCCACACGCCCAGAAACATACACGGCCTAGAGGCACGGCCGTGTATGCGATAGGTTATAGACGTGTATATCATTATTTATTTCCACGTGTACGCTTAGATTTTCCCCTTTTAGATATTTTACGAGGAAGTATATATACTCTTTTGTCAGACATATTAGGATTACGTTTTAATCATATTTTGAAATACACTTCGAGAGAGAATTATCTCCGTTTATCGATTGTGCGCAACCAAAGTTTGCATCAAAGAATCCTTCTTTGTTGTTGTGAAACCAATCCATATTCGGATTCGTTTCGTTACGCTTTCCTCGCTGCGTCATTGTCGCACAAGATTCTATACTTTTAACTACATACTAAATCAACTTATTAGTAAACTAAACATGATGTTTTGTTATCATCAAAATATCTTTGGGATAAACTCAATAATATGATTGATATCTTTCTAGGAATTGCTTATACTTATCTAGTAATGAGAATACTGTACCCTCATCTCATTGAGCAGTGGTTTGCTCATTCCCTTATAGTGTGATTGACTATGCAAGCCCTGTTTACACTTTACTCCCAAGAGCACTACCAAAGTAAGTCCACCAACTTCATTGGGTAGAGTGTGACAACAATAATGCTAAGTGAGTAGTACAAAGCCACTTGGAAGAGGTTTGATTAGTATAACATTTTGAAACTTCTAGGACTCAAACTACATGAGTTTACTTCTTTGGTTATACCCCCTTATTTTTAAATAGAACTTATGTATCAAGACCTATATGTAATATGAGAAGCAACCCTATATATACAAAATAAACGCTTCACAAGTGCTTTACCATAGTATGGCATTCATAGCGAGTTGTAACGACTATATTCTCTTGTGGGGCATGATAATAAAAAATTATAGCTACAAATATTGGGCATGTTTATCTTCTTTCTTTTTTTTTATTTCAATTAATATATATATACATTACAATTGTTAAGAAGGGAAGCTGAATTTAATTCATCCAATTAGAAGAATAATATTTTTGCATCTCTCTCCCTCTATCAGTTGTGTCGAAAATTGCCTTCTCATGTCTTACTTGAAGGCAAGTAAAAACTATACGAGTATAAATGTTAGGTGGTTCCTTAGATCTTATTTTCTTTGTTTATTTTAAAGGAGCACCAAAGAAGATAAAGTGAATAAGATAAGGTTAAACGAACAATAGCCCGTCTACATTTGTTGGAAAACATCTTTGAGCTTCTATTATTTATTAATATACTTCGATTTACAAGAAATAGATTAAACATGAGAGTGGGATGCAAATAAACTAATTATTTGTAACCATCATTCTAAAATTTTGGGCTTAGAACACCTTAACGGGTCGGTATGATGGGCAGCATTATAAGTATAATGCTTGCTCATCTCATCTCTGTAAATGTTCATATAAGGGTGAGGTTCTCTCCACCCTCAAACCCTGTTTCATGTGCCAATTGAGAATTGGTAACCAGAGGAAAGGGAAGAAACGCCCTTGTCTTCATTTTGCAATCGTTCCGTTAATTCCATGGATTCTGAATTTCTATTGATTTTCCTGAGTGTTTAATGAGATATATATGTATACATATATGATGATAAGAAAATGTGACTTCAGGTTCAGGGTGTCAATATTAATAGCTGAGGGAGGAAATAGATCAAATTTTGAGGAATAGGATCTCATAGAGTTAGATTATTCCTAATGACAATTTCCATGCTGAGCAAACCATAAAAAAAAAAAGTTAGGATTTTGAGTTCCATAAATTCCTATTCTTATTCTACGTAATTAACCGAACACGGAATACTGTCCACAAATGCTCAGAGAACCGATACTCGATCCTTTTTTGCAGCATTTTCTTTTCTATTTTTATTTATGTTAGGGCCAGTATACACAAAAATAATGAAGTAAAGTTAAAAAAAAAATAATAAATAAAAACACAAAATTTTATCCTAATTTACCTATTAATTAGGGCTACACCTACCAAAGGATTTCACTATAATTAGTACATCGCTCTCTCATTATATTTCGCAGTTACAAGTGAAAAAGATAATATAAAGTAACGACTATTCATAAACTCAAGCCCAAACTTTTAATGAATAAACATGAGAGCAGGACTCACGCGCTTTCATGTCGTAAGGGAGTATAAGCCACACCCAACATTCTCTCACTTGGTGAATACTTCCCATGCTTTTTTAAACCTAACACAATTGTACACCATTCAAACTTTTCTACATTCACTGCCTTTGTCAAAAAATTTGCATTGTTCACCAATGTGTCGACTTTTTTCAACACTATAATTTTTTGTTCTACTTTCTCGCAAATGAAGTGATATTGTATATCAATATGCTTTGTTCTTGCATGAAAACCAGGATTTTTAGCAAAAAAAATATAACACTTTGACTATCACATCCAATCTTCACTCCTTGTGTAAAACCAAGCTCTCTACACAATATGTTTATCCAAATCACTTCCTTAGCAGCATGAGTAAGAGCCATGTATTCTGCTTTAGTACTAGATAAACCAACCATGCTCTGTCTCTTGCTCATCCAACTCATAGCTCCACTAAATAAGGAAATAACATAATCGTTGGTCGACCTTTCTACTATCAATGTCACCTCCCCGATTAGCATCAACAAAACACTTTAGTTCTAATGCTTCTTGTCTATTTGAGCTTTTTATGCCTTCATAACATAACTCAAAATCAAATGTACCGCGAAGATAATGAAGCATCCTCTTTGCAGCTATCTAATGCTCCTTTCCTGGATTGGACATATATCTGCTCAATACTCCCACTATTTGAGCAATATCTAGACGAGTACATACCATAGCATACATCAAGCTACCCATTATGCTTGCATATGGAACTATTGCCATCTCTTCGATTTCCTCTTTAGTCTTGGGACATTGGGACGCTGATAACTTAAAACTTGTGAACATAAGAGTCTTTACTAGCTTACAGTCTATCATATTGAATTTTTTTAACACATCTTTAACATATTTCTTCTGACTTAACCATAACTTTCCATTCTCTTACTCCCTTTTATCTGCATGCCCAATATGAAGTTTGTTGGGCTTAAGTCTTTCATCTCAAACTCTTTTGCCAATAGTCTCTTCACAATACTGATCATACTCATACTATTCTCAACTAGTAGCATATCATCAACATATAAGGTTAAAATAACAAAATCATCATCTCACCTCTTCACATAAACACAACGATCAACATCACAGCAAACAAAGACAAGCATCAAGGCATAGGAGTCCACATTCTTAGAGATTGTTTCGGGCCATATAAAGACTTGTTCAATTTGCAAACAAAATCTTCTTTTCCCTTGACTACAAACCCATCTGGTTGCTTCATGTAAATATCCTCCTTCAAGCCACCATGTAGGAAAGTTGTTTTTACATCAAGCTGCCCTGCCTCTAGATTGTATGCAGCTATTATAGATAAAACAAGTCTTATAGAAGTTCATTTAGCAAAAGGAGAAAAAATCTCACCATAATTGACTCCTTCTATTTGCAAATATCCCTTCGCAACTAGACGAGCTTTATATCGTTATATATCTCCACCTGCGGATATCTTCTTCTTGAATAACCACTTACAACCAATTGCCTTTCAATCTGTGGGTAATTTTACTAAATTCCACGTTCTATTTTTACCCAATGAGTCCATCTCATCTGTCATGGCTTTCTCCCACTATTTGGCATCTTCAGCACTTCTTACTTTCTTAACATTATTTAAATCATCACCTGTAATAGTTAGAGCACAATCTTCATTACTAGCAAATAAAGTATACCTCTCAAGTGGTCTTCTCTGCCTTGTGGACCTCCTTAAGGTCGATTCAAGTAGAGCTTCAACTTCAAACTCAGTATCAGAATCGACAATATCATCCTCCACATTAAGTTCATAAATTTCAGAATCTGAATTTTCTATTTCAACTTGTATAGCCTCTGTCTTTCCCTGTAAACCAACATCTAACTCAATCGTCTGTGGATCTTCAGGAGCCTGTGTAACAATATGATTTATCGTAGATTCTCTGAATACCACATCTTTGCTGTAAATAATGCATTTAGTATCAAGATTCCACAGCTTATATCCTTTAATACCATCTTTGTACCTAATGAAGATGCACTTCCTTGACTTGCTTTCAAGCTTATTCCTCTTTTCCTTAGGCACATGCACATACGCTTCGCAGCCAAATACTTTAACATGGGATATATTTGGCTTCTTCTCGAATAGCACCTCAAATGGTATTTGATCCTTCAAAGCTGATGTAGGAGACTTGTTCTTTAGATAACATGCAGTAGCTACTCCTTATGCCCAAAATTCTGTTGCTAAGTTTGCACCACTTAACATAGTTCTTGCTTTCTCCATGAGGGATCGATTAAGTCTCTCTATCATCTCATTTTGCTAAGTTAAATATGGTGTGGTTTTCTACCTTGCTATGCCACTAGTTGCACAGAATTGATCAAATTTTGCTAAACAAAATTCTCCTTCGTTGTCAATTCACAACACTTTAATCTTTCTATCAAATTGATTTTCCACAAAAGCTTTGAATTCATTAAACTTTTCTAACACATCATCCTTTCTCTGCAAGAAATATATCCACACATATCTGGAATAATTATCAGTAAAGGAAACATAATACCTTGATTTGCCAAATGATGCTACAAGTGTAGGACTGAAAACTTCACTATGGATTAAATCCAGAATCCCTTTTGCTCTCCCTCCTATGAATTCAAAAGATACCTAATTCTATTTTTCATGTAGACAATATTCACAAAATCCGAAACCCATAGAACAGCTTGGGATTCCATCCACCATCTTCTTTGAAGTAAGTTCACCAATCCTTTCTCACTGATATGACCCAATCTCTGATGCCACAGCATTGTAGAATCTTCTTTCACCTACTTTGTGATATAACTCTCACCACCAATCACTATGCTTGCTAGCAATTTCCACAGCTTTCCACACCGTTTGCCTTTAGCAATCACCATAGATCCACGAGATAGCATGCATGAATACTTATCGTTGATAAAAGTAATACCGACATCTGCCATAGTTCCCACAGAAATAAGATTCCTAGTAAAACCAAGAATATACATCACATCTAGAAGATTCTTGACTATCCCATTCTTCATCTTCAGCTTCAGCTTCACCTTCCCACAATCGATAATATCAAAAGTCGAATCATCTCTCATTCACAATGTACTTCCTTGATATGGCTCATAACAGCAAAACCAATCTCTATGAGGCATCATGTGAAAAGACACTCCAGGTATCAATTATCCACGCATTGCAGTCAACCTAAGATGAGTTGCAGAGGAGATACATGTCTCCCACACTATTGTCATCATCTTTTTTTGTACTAGATGATGATGTATCATCTCGTTTCTCTAGACCTACGCTTTTGCTTCTACAATCCTTCTTCAAGTGTCCAGTTTTTCCACACTTCCAACACTTTATTTTGGATCAATCGCGACTTTTAAATCTTCCTTTGGACTTATTCCTGCTAGCATATCTGGATTTGGATCGTTCACTATTCCTTCCTCTTACGAAAAGAGCATCATTCGTTGCATTATCAGAACCTGCTCTTCTCATCTCCTCAGACAATAAAGCAGACACAACATTCTCAAACGACAACGCACTAACACCAGTGCCAATCGAAACAATTATATGTTCCCATAAATTAGGCAATGAACACAGCAAAGTACATGCTTTATCCTCCTCATCCAAATTAATATCAATAGATGCAAGTTGCCCACAGATAGTATTAAAATCATTTAAATGTGCAGAAAAGGAATCACCTTCAATCATTCGAAGGTTATATAGTCGCTTATGTAGAAACAATCTATTCACAAGCGATTTGCTCAAATAAAGGCTTCCCAATTTAATCTAAAGATCCTTCGCCATCTTCTCAGAGGTCACATTCACCAAGATGTTATCATTAAGGCATAGCCAAATCAGGCTTCGTGCTTTCCGATCGCTGCTAATCCATGCCTTCAATTGAGTAAATGCGGACACAATCTCCTCCTCCTCCTTTGCCTTCTCCTTGGTAATTAGCTCAGGTATATCTTCTTCAATCACATACCATAAATCTCTATCCACAACTAGAGTTTCCATCTTTAACTTCCATAACTCAAAATCCTTTCCTCCGAACTTCTCCACTTCAATCCGTGATTGACCGACCGAAATCTTCCCAAGATTCGATTTTTTTTTTTTTTTTTTTTTTTTTATCTCTCTTCACCAAGAAAACCCTAATCTCAAACCTCGTTTTGATACTAGATGTTAGGGTCAACACATAAAAATAACGAAGTAAAGTTAAAAGATGAAGAAAAATAAAGACATAAGATTTTATCATGATTTACCCATTAATTAGGACTACATCTAGCAGAGAATTTCACTATAATTAGCACATCGCTCTCTTGTTACATTTTGCAATTACAAGCAAAAAAAGAGAATATATAATAACAGCTATTCATGGGCTCAAGCCTAAACTTTTAATGAATAAATATAGACTTAAATACTAAAAGTCCTTTGATGTCCAAAGGGCGCTGCCCCCTTAAGACCCTCACTAGGGTAGCTTCCCCGAACCCTCGACCACTCAATATTGAGCGAGATCCACGTGCTTTCCTGTCGTAAAAGAGTATGAGCCACCGCCCAATAATTTATTCATTTTAATTTTTTATGTATGGAGATATTTGGTCACTACTCACTAATGTTTGGTTAATCCTACACCGCTTACATCAAATATAACTTCATATCTTTATTTAATTCAAAGTTCAAAATGGTTAGAACCAAATGAATAAAAATGGAGGACGATTTTTTTTGTAGTACAATTAAGAGATGAATGTCATTAAAAGCAATGCAAATAAAAGATGTTTATTACATATCATTGATACATCACGTCAATAGATGTTGACATAGTACATACCACAACAGCATCATTTAACGGAGTTGTAACAATGATGTAACATATCCCCATTTATACCATCTCTTTAATTTTAATAACATTCATTTTCCGTTGTTAAACTTTGAACACAACATCCTAGTACGTAATTTTTTAATGAAAAAAAAAATCTAATGGCCATATAATTTGTCAAAATGAACCAAGTAATGGTGTTGGGGTTCGTTTGGTTGCAACCCATTCTGTTTTGTGATACAATACAAAGGAAAATATTAGATAAAGAAACTTTATTTGAAATCAATGTTACTCAGGGATCCATCATTAGCAGTTCAAATAAGCTTTGGCAACTAAAGATCAGGATCATCGAATACTTCACCGGCTGACCGGACTCAACACCAAAACAGTAGCCCATTGTTTCTATCCAGCTGTGCCAGCTCTAAGCCCTCAAAACTGCCCATGTTTAAACCATAAATTCAAATTATGTCACTCTTTTACCGATTTTATCATGAACAATTCGCATTGCCTTATTTTCTAGTCCAAAAATGAGTTATGGTTCTTAAGGTTCCTTAAGTAAAAGATCTTACTATAGATTTACTTAAGGTTTCAATACTCACAACAGCTAATTTCATTGGCTTCCACCACCCCCTCCCCTATTTAGACGGTAAACTCGTGAATATATTAGATTCAAATACGTTGATGCCTATGTTTGGGTTTTGCATTTAGACATGTTTATAGCCGACTTGTGTCACCAGAGCAACCACCGCTGCTCTCCCAAGTCCTCCCCAATCAAACCAACATGAGGGAAATTCTTGGAAGCAATAACACCAACCCGAAAAATGTTTAGCTGAAGAATCATTATTCGGATAATCTGCTAAAACACCGTAATCAAAATTAACAGCTTTAAGCCCACGGAGAGTAGGCTAGAAGTTCAAAATGCATTATCATACAACAAAATCAAAACTATATATGGCTTAGGGGAGAGGGAAAAAAAAAGTGAAATACCTCTGGATCAACCATGTTCCACAGAGCACTAAGCAAAACCTACTTCTTTCCAGATCTCCCCCAGATAGACTGCCAGAAAACAGGCCAATTCTTCTGGGCCTCATTCCAGCCCAGGAGTGAACCTTCCCTCATAGGATCCCAGCTGGAGGAAACTATTCCATAGCTCACTCCCAAGAGTGCTGTACCAAAGAAGATGAATGACACAATGAAGGGCACCCATGTCGGGACATCAATCTTTAAGCCAACTTTAAGATAGTAAAAGAAGGGAAAGAACAATAGCCCAATAAAAAGTGGGATTCCAACTGAGAATGCCATCCTGCTAATCATCCTGTTGGTGACAATTTCCGGTATTACACCTGCACTAGAATCTTCCTCAGTTTCTTCATCCTCGATGCCATTGTCCTCGTTCACTTTTTTAGTCTTTTTGGTTTTCTTTGGAGATGGTCCAAAGCCTCTTGGGCTCTTTAACGCTGCATGTAGTTGCATGGTATTTATCCAGCTTCTATCTAAGCAGAGCTTTCCTATAGAAACTGGGAAGCAGGAAATGTGTCCATCTGTATCCTTTTGTCTTTCCCAGTGTTTAGTGATAAGAAAGGTGCAATGCTTCTTTAGCACTTTTGTTTGCCCACATTTATTTTCAATCTGTGTAATTGCATAAGAAATCTAAATGAAAGGGTCCGTAACACATTTTCCACAAGAAAACTGCCAAAAGAAAAGAAAAGAAAGAGTGATTCATTCATAATGCAGAAGAGTCAAATTTATCATCACCGAATAAGCATCCTTTTCCGGGATGGAACAATAAATATCTATTTTCTCTGCTCGCTTTTAGCCAGAGAGAAAAACAATTATTTGTCATTCAATTAGAAGCCCGAACATATCTCAGATCTTTTCAACATTACCCCTTGCATAATTACATTTCTAGTCTTATTCTTGCACCATAATTCCTAGTAATAGAGTTACATTCCAAGTTGTAGGGTTGAGCAAGAGAATCCTCACATAATTACATTCACATATCCACAAATAAATCTGATGTTGAGATATCAATATCGTCTTGGATTACTGGCCCAGGAAAAAAAAAACCAATAAAAAAGAAAAGAAAAAATATATGCATAGGAGCATACCAATCTCAATCTCACCTGCTCCCATCTCTTTAATAGGAAGGCCTCGTTGATTTCATTTCAGCAGCAGAGAATGATAGGAAAACAGTCGCAAAAAATGAGTCTCATCTCCTGTCATATTCCCATTTTATTAACCAATTGCTTCTGCTCTCCAATTTGAGATTTCCATCCTCAAAATATATTTTCTACAAAAATGAGTCTCATCTCCAGTCATATTCCTGTCTTATTAACCATTTGCTTCTGCTCTCCAATTTGAGATTTCCATCATCAAAATATATTTTCTCCTATAAACTTCCTTAATTCTCACATCTATGTTGGCACCATTTCTCCTTTTCTTTTTCTTTTTCTTTTTTTTTTTGTGGGATACACCAATTGCTCTGGGGTGCTTTCTTCTTTCAAAACGATGACAAAGGACATCCTACACATAAGAGCCACTTCGTCAGTAGCTCCATCCTATCGTTCTTTTCTTCGTTCTTACCTACTGAATTCAACTATCCTCTTTTTTCTCAGTAACATATCCATCTTTGATCAATCTTCCACCAACTTCGCTTTTATTTCCTTTCTGGTAACCGTGCTGTCTTCTCTAGCACCTTCAACCATAAATGCTCTACTCAACTTCCACTTCGCTACTAGCCATCCTATTTTATTTCTGCGATTCCATCTTATCAACCTACAAGAAGAACACTCCTTTAAAAATTCTAACCCCCACCCACGAGTTGGAAAAATGCGTCAATATGAGGAATTCCTAGTGACCAATTCTTGAAGACAAACCATGGTATGCATCTACACCTCTTACCGGCACTTTCATCACCCCGAAAACTCCAGAGTTGCTTATCCCAACGGGCAACAACTTATTAATAGGAATTACAACCAAATTAGGAGCCTGATAAGACACAAGGTTTCACATATTTTCGTCTACCTCTAATGCCTACTTCTCGACCCCGCAGTTGACACAACATCTGGAAAACTATAATTGATCATATGAGTAACAACTAACAAGTACTAAAAGGAACTTTTCAATGGATTAATGTCACAATAATGTGCTTGACTGGGATTTTACACTGTACTAAGAAATACCAATTCCCCCCATTCTTTTGCATTCACCATTTCAACATTAAAAAGTTCAAATCCATAGCTGAAAATGAATCTAGAAAGTTCACTGGTAATTTAGAAAAAGAAAAATCCTGCAAATAAAGGAAATTATTATAAAAGGTAGGAAAGAGAAATTGGACCTTGTGGAGTGAGTCTGATATTTGTAGTGCCCCTAAAATGGCAGCCATTGCACTGTGCACAGGTAGAGAGAGAGAGAGAGAGGAGGAACTATGGCTAACTGAAATTATACCATAACTCCATGAGAGAGAAGTGAGAGAGAGGGAAAGGGGATAAGGCAGGAAGCAGATAGATGTGTGCTGTTGTCGATATTCATTCAAGCCCAGCCCACTCTTCGTTTTTTTTTTAAAATAGGGATCATGTTCACTTGCTTGTATTCTACTTCATCCTACTTTCATCACTAGGTTCGGATTAGGTGATGACACATCTTTGGTGAGATAGAAATTAAGAGAAAAAGAATGAAAAGGAATGAAAATTTGGTATTTGATAATTAAAAATGTGAGCAAAAATCTAAGGAAATGAATAACAATCGGTGAAAAGACTTGTTAAAATTATTAAATAATAATAATAAATATAAAATAATATTATATTCTATCAAAATAAATAAATGTAAAAGCTAGAGCATATGCCCATAAAAATGCACATTCATGTGATGCCTACAACTCGCTCACCCCTCCTAATATTTAAAAAAAAAAAAGTAAGAAGAGACCTGCTGTTTACTGCTCATTAAAACACATGAAAAAACAATAAAATAACGATGCGTGCCTATTTAATACAACTTATTTAATTCTTGAATATTCTATTTTCCATCTCTTCTATATCATTTCTTCCCCATTGTTGGTATTATTTTTATTATCATATTTTCCATTAGATGTTGTACTTTTAAAGTTATTATGATGAATTTGGTGCTATACATTTTAAGCAATTGAGTTGAACTAATAGATTATAAGGTTTGCACAAATAAAGGACATGCCTTATTTATAAACATGCTATTTTGTCACTTTTGTTTTGTAGTGTTACTTTTGTTCACGATATTATATGAGATAAATTTATAATGTTATTTTTTTTAATCTTGTAGAGAGCGTACCTTTCACGTAATTTGAATGAATAGAATGTTATGAAAATATTGACAAAACAAATTTTTAATATTATACGTATATGATAGAAAATTTTATATATTTCATAAAATACCCTATACCTTATAGGTTCTATATGATAGAGTTGTGCAAACAAGGTTATGACTCATAAGCTAACCCAATTGCTAAAGAAATGATTAGGGTTGAATTTTTCAACTTGTTTGAAAAGTGGGCAAATGAGCTCAAACCATTTAACCCATTGGTTAAAGTGGGCTAATTTTTTTTTTATCTATGAGCTAATCCACCAACCTAAAGAAATTAAAAATAAATAAATGTTTACAATAACTTATCCAAGTCATATATCACATTCATAACATAAGTCACTAATTTACTTTGCTTTTAAACTTAATATAATAAACTACAAAATTCAAGCCGCATATAATCATTCATTATCATCTTCCTCACTCTTCTTTCTTACTTTCTTATCTTAGTCCTTCCATTTTCCTCGTTGGTTCTATCCCTTAATCTTTTTATCATTTTATAATATCCAGATTATAAGGACATTGCAATTATAATATCTAAATTATGATATAAAATATTAAGTAAATTCATTATACAACTATATAAACGATACAAAATCATTATAGATTTTATATTTTATATAATTTAAAATGAAAAAATATATATTATTAACGGGTTATAGGTTAGCCCATATAACTTACTAAAATGCAACATAACTCCTTTAATCCACCAAAATGTATAAATAAGTTACCTCGGTAGACCAACCCATTTAACCCACCAACCTGTACAGGTCAAGCTAAGGCCAACAATTTTTGACCCATTATTAAATGGGTTGTCATGAATTAACCCATTTAATTTGTAAGTCAAACTGAGTTAACATGTTTAACTCGCTTGCATAAGTCTAATGCAAGGTATAGGTATATGTTCTATGATAATTCTAAAATGTTATAGGGTAGTTTCAGTTTTAAATTTTGAAAACCTTATACTTACAAGGTGGGGTGCAAAAAGAGCTTTATACCCCACTTATCCTAATAGCTCATTCCTAGCACTTATCTTGTATTTTTAAAATTTAGCCTCTAAAATTTAACATTTAAATCTTAAATCTTAAGAAACATTGAAATCTTATAACTTACATGATCATTTTACTTTCATGAGAATGATAGAAAAAAAATTACATAAATATAGCAAAATATTTAAAAGCTAAAAAGCAAAAAATGAGGAACATACATACATACATACATACATACATACATACATACATACATACATATTTGTTGATTCTATGTACTTTTTTTAATAAATCTTTTTATCATTTTCAAAGGTAATTAGTCAAGTGAGGATCTAAAAAATCATTCTTGAAAATTTGAGTTTTTAAACTTTCTCTCATTAAAATTTATTAGCTCTTTCCACCTTAAATTTAAAAAAAGAAAAAGAAAAAGAAAAAAAGGGCCCCTTTAAACCCTAAAGGTGGGTACATAATTATTGGCTACACCTCTTTCTCTCCTTATATCTTTATGCTTGTATTCTCTTTTCTTTCCCTATTTATCCCTTATTCTCAAATCCTTTTTCTTTTTCTTTTTTTTTCTCCACAACTCTATTTTGTTTTCTTTGTTTTTCTTGAAGACTTTTTAGAGCCGTTTTTTCTTGATGACTTTATTTTGTTACATTTGTGCCCATAGGATCATCTAGATTTCAATATAAATACTTTGTAAGACATTATTTTTCAATTAGTTTTACAATAATTTATCGATAAAATCCTATGGGAAACTTTATTCTTCTCTTTTCATGATCTTATCAATTGTTTATAACAATTGCAATGATAAAAAATCCTTTCTTATTCGATTTAATTCATGGCATCTTTGACTTATTTATTAGACTAAACAAAACCCTAGTTCAAATTAATCTAGTGGTAGCGATATTAGTTTATCAATTAGATTAATTTGTCTATATGCTGGTTTATTTCTTATTTCTTTATTCAAAAATGAATTAACCTTAAAAACAAAAAATAACAAATTTCTTTAAGTTTCATGTTTCCACAGTGTTTAACTTAAACATGGCACTTCTCTAAATCATTTTAGCATTAGAGTAGAGATTTGATGAAGGCATGATTTTAATTGTGTAGCAAGGTATGCAGTGGTTACTTAACCTAAAGGTATAACCTTTATTAGTATGTTTTAGGTTTCATCAATTTCCTTCTTTAAGATTTGTGGAGTTAGTGTTGTTAGATTAGAGTTTAGCTATTTCATGGATTAATAGTGGTTATGAATTGAAGTTATGCTTGTGACATGTACTGTAGAATTTGATGGGCTCCTAGTAAGTTGTTATTCTCTCCTATTTGGTTCTTGATTTATTTAACATTGGCTTTAGGGTTTTGAAATTTTAGTTTATGTAAAAAAGGAAAGAGAAAACAATGTAAAAAAAAAAATTAAAAAGAAAAAAATTTATCTTTTTGAATTTTTGGAATGAGTTATGAGTTGTTAAGAGATTTAAGGAGTAATAGGGAAATCATGCTAGAGTTTGATAATTGGAGTTTGTTAAGGCCTCAGATGATATAGTTTGATGTAATGGCCAATCCTTCAATTAAAGATGAGCAAGTAGAAGATTTATTTCATACTAAGTGCTATATTAACAATAAGTTTTAGGTCATCATAGTTGATGATAAGGGTTTTATCAATATTATTGCTAAGGCTATAGCGGAGAGGGAAGTTACCAACTACAATTCATCCACATCCATATTATATTCAATGGATGGATAGCAAAGAACTAACTTATATCACTGAGTATGTAAGAGTTCTAATTTCATTTCCATACAAATATTCAGATAAAACTGTATGCAATATACCATCTAATACAATGTCTCATATAGTGTATAGAAATCCCTAGGCAAGAGATTAGAGAGTAGCATATGACAATGATTATAAAGTCTAATCTTTTGTAAAGGATTGTAAAAGGGTAAAATTAATGCTTATGAGTTTGAATGATGTTAGAATTACTAGAATGCAAATGAATCCTTCTAAAAGAAGTTGACTGCAATAGAAATTGAGGCTAAAACAAAAGAGTAGGAAACATTAATGGTTAATAACATGTTGATACAGCGTTGAATAAGAGAGAAAGGGTTCTTGTAGCTATAAGTGTAGATAGTGAGATTGATATTACTGAGGATGTTGTTAATGAGAAAGAAGAATAGTAAAAAGTAAAGCCTGAAATACAGAATGATGTAGAGATTGAGGTTATAGAGGATGCCATTGAAACTAAAGATGACGAGCTAGCTAGGAAAGAGGAAGTGGAAGTAATTGCTGAACAACCGTACAAGAATCTGCATATGGAATTAAGATTACAGGTGTAGCTCAATTTAAACCACTTGATATCATTTAATTTGAGATGCTACAACATGATCAAATGTCTTTTATAGTGAATTCTAATAGGGGTAAGGTGTTACTACTAGAATATTGTGCTCAATGGATTCATTTGGATCTAGTTAATAAATTACATGATGAATGGAAGAATCTTGAAATATTGATAGCATTCGAAGCATAGATGCACTATTGTTGGTTTATTATGGTTTTTTTTTTTGTAATTTTTTTTTATCTTAAGGATCCTTGTTTAAGATCCAAGGGTGAACCTTCTTAGGCCCGAAGGTAATGATAGGGATCGATTTCTTACACCAAGTTTTAGAAAGTTTGTACTTGGAGCTTTGTTACAAAGATTTATTATTTTTCAGTATTTTAGAATTTTTAGCAAATATGTATTTATTTTATTAGTTTTAGGTTATTTATTATTTAGCAATATTTTATTAATAGTTATAGGCAATTAGTCATCATTAGAAGTAACAAACAATTAGCAATATTACTTAATACTAACAGAGTCTAACTTTTATTTTATTACATTTATGCTATCAGAATTGTTAAGGTTTTAATATAAATACTTTGTAAGACATATTTTTAGTTATTTTTATAACAGTCTATGGATGAAAACCTTATGAGAGACTTTGTTCTTCTCTTTTCGTGATCTCATCAATTGTTCATAATAATTATTGCAATCAAAAACCTTTGTTTGATTTAATTAGTGGGAGGTATCTTTAACTTATTGAATGAAATTAAATAAACCTTAATTCAATTTATTTAATTATGGCATTGCAGACTTATCAATTAATTGGTTGTTCATATCTCCTTTATATTTTCATTATTCATTAAACAAAAAACACAAAAAGTATTTATAATTATAAAACCCAAATAATGATCTAGTCAAATTCACATACAAATAGATTTCCCTTCAAAATCTAATTGTACCTGTTGAGCTTAATTTTTTGTTTAATTTTTATTAGCTTGATTAGTGTTAAATCTTAACTCATTTAATACTAACCCTCAACTAAGGCAATGCACATGGGCTAAATGGGTCGACTCACCCCAACTTGTGTTGGCTAGCCTACTTTAGCCTACACCAAAAGTGGGTCAAAATTGTAGGCCCAA
Source organism: Laguncularia racemosa (assembly GCA_037954665.1). Classification (NCBI taxonomy): domain Eukaryota; kingdom Viridiplantae; phylum Streptophyta; class Magnoliopsida; order Myrtales; family Combretaceae; genus Laguncularia; species Laguncularia racemosa. The sequence goes on from JBBMOL010000067.1 coordinate 2,256,225, forward strand.
CCTGCCTCACATAAGTTTGCGGGTTAAGTGGGCTAGCCTGCTAATTCGTAATATTCATCTACAATAATTTTTTTAATTAAAAAATTAAATATTTTTTATACCAACCAACCCATCACGCCCACAACAAAATTAAAAATAAATAAATAAGGAACCAAATTTTCTTTATAATCCAACAAAAGCTCAAGACAAAGCCATCATACACAATGTAATATGTAATGTTGTAGTTGCTTGCTTTTACCCACAAATGTTTATGACAAAAACATTAATGACATATGTGTCAAAATCGTTGATTGGATAAGATGTGGTGGGTTTAGTTCAACCTTGAAACTAAAACTAAATCTCCATTTCTCTAAGGTAGAACATTTAGTTTAAAGTTTAAAACCCAAAATAAATCAACTATTTTTTGTTTATCAAATGGAATGGAATTGTAATAGGCAAGTAGTAACTTTTTATCTTATTCAATAATTAATAAAAAAAGAAGAACAAGAACAAGGGAAGTATAGAGAGAGGGAGGGAGATTGTGACAGAGACATGTTATACTAGTGCAGATGATCATGATTACATAAGGCTAAGGTGAAGCTAAGATCGAAAGAGAGAGTTAGAGACGATGTGTAATGTAGTACACCATCTATTGTGAGAGTAGATGAGAGGAGAGTGAATTGGCTAAAAACAAAACAAAAAAAGATGAGATGAGACGATGATGAAACCAAGAAGAGTTTTTACTTTTTAGATGAGAATGAGTGAATAATAGATAGAGAGAAAGAGGAGTAGAGGATAGGTTTCATCAAAAGAGAGAGAGAAAGAGGACAAGACTTTGAATTGAATATAATGAGGTTGAGAGCATGCGTGTGTACTATGATTGTGAGGTTTGTCATCTCATCTATGTAGGGGTAAGGCATTTTGGGTTTAAAATTTCAAAATGATTGCCTTTTTAAAAAATAAATAAATAAATTTTGGGTTAAGTGGGCTAATCTAACCTACATTGAGTTGGCCTATATTAGCCCGCAAGTTAAGTAGGGCAGGCTAAAAAGCCCATAACTTATGCAAGCCAAAAAATTTTAGCCCAACCCATACTTTTTGTAGGTTAAATGGGCTGGTTCACTTAGCCCTTCCCGTTTGTATGGCTCTACCCTTAACCAAAGATTAAGAGAAATCTGGTTCTTCAATTATCTTTGAAATTTTTTAATTGCCACTCAATTGAAGTCAAGAAAATGTTCAATTGGAATCGATTTGGTGGATCGATTCTAACCTAACCACTGATATGCAAGAAAATCATTTTGGAAAAAGATTTCAAAAAACCAAAGTTTTTTATTTGAGGGCTCACCTATTAAAACAAAAACAGTTATCACCTATCCCCTTTCTAAATTTAAATATATTTTTCAAAATACCTTTTTATTTAAGAATAATCCTAATATAAAGTTAGATATTGAATGAAATTTAATTTTTTATTTAAAGAGGAATTTAAAAATTTTCCCTAATTAAGGTCGCTCGATAGATGCCTACATACTTGTAAATCAAGATCAAACTTATCATAGCTCACTTGTTCAAAATTTTAAAGGGTTATTTGTTTGTAGTTGGAAAAGGTTGAATTTTTTTAATCATTATTATCTTTTATTATTTTTTATTATGTTTATTATATATTTTTATTTTCTTATATTTTACTTCATTTTTCATTCTTAAAAGAACTACTTTTTTTTTTTCAAAATTAAACCTTTGTTATATGCTTCTTTGTCCAATGGTCATCAACTATTAAAGTTGTATCAAAGGAATTCACATAAGCTTAAACTATCAACTAATGGTGGTCTTACACTAGTAGATCGATGGGAAGGAGGTAGTTAGAGGTGGCTATTGTCAATGATGTTGGGGTGGCTCTAAGGTGGTGGCTTAGGAGATGATTCAAAGTGATCAAAGGGTATAGCTGGGGATTCGGGAGTGTGGCAAAGCTTTTGGAGACCTCAACATTAGATGTTGAACATTGGAAACGCCCAATTAAGCTAAAGAGAGAAAAGGAACTCGATGAACTAACCTTAAAGAGAGAAAACTCAATTTCAAGCTTAGAGAGGAGGATTTGTGTGAGTTCCATGGAATGGGGTTGTTGCGCATCTTCTCACAACTTTAGCCTGATGCTTGATTATTGGAGTCCATTGCTAGTAAAAGGGGATAAAGCACTTTTTAGTTTGTGTGCACTGCACATTTTGCCAACTAGAACCCTTATCCTCCACTTTGGGGCCAAGCCTTTCTTTAGCGAATCATTAATCACATGGTGCTTTAGTTTGCTCGAAGTGTTGTCCAGTGAAGATGTTATCCTCCTAGTTGATATACTTCACTACTCTTGTGTGAACTCAATAGAGGTTTACAATCTCTTCTTGGTAGTAGAGTAAAAGAACTGACAACAATCCTTCACTTCCTATTGGTAGCATTCAATGCTACGTTCATGTTGAGATTTGGGATCTTGATCATGGCAACATAAAACCAAGCAATGTAGTCTCATATGGGTCTTGTCGAATGAGGTTGAGCATAGAGGAATTCTTCTTTGATTGCTTGGTTGTGATAAGTGCTAGTAAAGGACATTGCTTAGCTCCTTGCAGCTTGAGCTGCTATTCAATTGAAGGCTACAGTACCATGTACAAGCGGCCTTTTTAAGGCTTCCTGCAAAAGCCTTGCATGTTATGGCATTTAAGGCACCAAGCAAACTCATCTAAAAGCACTAATAGCTTAGGTGCTCCATTAGGTCAATGACACCATCATAAAATCCAAATTGTAAGATCCTAAAGTGTAGAGGTAGAGTCTCCTCCCCAATGGCTTGTGTGAAGGGGGATTGGTCAATGCTAAAGGCATCTTATAGGTCACTTTGCTTACTCTCCTTCATGTTTATGAGCCTCTTAATGAGGTTGTTGATCCCATCAATTGGCTTATTCTCGAGCATTTTCAAGATTAAGTTTCAAAATGATCAACCCTAGTCCCATTATTCTTAATTTACAAAGCAGCTAGACATAGTGGTTGGGAAGTGCTGTCATCATCTTGGTTTATAAGAATTGATGACTCATTTTTTTTTTTTTGTTTCGAAGCGCTTTGCAACTCTTTAACCTATGCCTGAAGGCCTCATTTGGGCATTGCTCCAAGATCGTAAACTTACTACACAACGTTGAGCTAGCCCTAATTTTTCTATTGATCACCAACTAAAGGTAGTTCTTGTTGATTTGTGGGTGCTTAGTTGTAGCTGCATTTGGCCTGGGTATTCTTATCATAAACAATGGGCACCAAATGTGTTGCTAGATTCCCATCAAAGTTAGTAGGATAGGCCCAAGGTGCTTTGCACTTAAAAGGAAAAAAAGCCTACAAAAGAACAAGCGTGGCCTATGGGGACACTAAAGGTTTATCCAACACGAACACTCTAACATTCAAGTCTATAAAGAACCTAGAGTATGTAGAAGTGAGAACAATAGCAACAATTGAATAAGCAAATTAGGGATTTAATGAATATCCCCCTTAACTTGTATGTCTTTTTTATATTTATAAGTGAAGTACATGCGTGTCTATTGGATAATAGCCATGACCTAACAATCCTCTAATTCTTTCAATCCTATATCATAGTAGGTACTAAACTCTACGAGGATCATGAGTGTCAAGGGGAACACCATCTTCACACCACCTATCCTCGTTGTGTTTATGTAGATTCTCTTTAAAGAGTTGGCCTCAGGCTTGGAAGCCTAGTGGAAGGAGTTAGCTACCAATAGTTGTATATTATTTTTAGGGATGGATAGATGGATTGCAAATTAGAGGGTTATTTAAATGAATAAAATTTGTTATTGATACTTAGTATTCCCATTAGCTGCAAACCGCTGTATACAAATGAAAAGAAGCAAAAAGTAGGTTCCTTCTTGCATAATTATCATATGTGATAGTTTGTGATTCAATTGTAGCAATATAAATAGGAAAACGAGAAACAAGAAAAAATCTATCCACTTGAAACCTACAGGGCCTAACTCAATTTAAGTTAAATTCATGCTCCAATTATAAGTGACGTGTTTTTTAATATATATTAGTGTTTGCTGTCAATGAAAGTATCAAATAGTGTAGGCTAGAAATGTATTCTTAGACTTGGAGGGATTAGAGTCATGCTAATCTTTGAATTTGAATATCTAAAGTTTTTTTTTTTTTAATTTCTTAAATTTACCTTTTAAGATTCTACTATGTATAATCAATATTTGAAATTAAAAAATAAAATAAAATAAAAAAGATTACATTATACAATGATGTCACGATATATTTTTTAAATTTTAATAATTTCAGCTTCGAACAATAATTTTAGAAATCCATTTCCGGCCTCTCTACTTAATGAATCCTTTTATGGCAGCCCCCAAGTGGAGAAAACTATAAACTCTAATGTCGCAAAATGATTTGTCCCCGAAAAAAAAAACGATAGAAAGCCTTGACTAACAAAACCTCTTCCTGTTCCTCCAATAAACGGGGATGTGGCACCAATCTCTCCGGTTCCGGGCTATAAACAGAGAGAACATATCACAGACACGAAATGATATTGGCCCTTCATGGCCAGTCAAGCGAGAGAGTGGTGTGGTCTAAACTTCCCTCTCCCTCTTCACCCATATAATAAAGATAAAAGTTTTATTAGCACTAACATATAAAATATATAGATAGTAAGTAAATATTGATAATAGTTTGATATACATAATCATGATAGTAGATTAAATTTTATTAAATTAGCACGTGATAAATCTCAGAAATTAGAGCCCTCATCTTTCAAATTACTATTTTGAGCCACGAAGAGGGATCTTTGCGGCCGTTGTACAATGAAAAGGGGATGCTTTGAAGGCGAACTTCTTAATGATTTTGTGACTGGTCAATCTATCAGATATTCTAGTCTTCTGAACTTTTTTCACACGTAATACTAGTCAATAGTCACCAAGTTCATGAACGGTGTTTCCATTGTAGTGCTACTTTTAGGGTACCTGAATTGAAAATCCCACTTAACGAGATGTATCACAGAACATATTTAGCACGAAATTCTTGAAAGTTAGTTATAATTGCTAGACTGCTAGATCGTGACATGATCATCTTAATAAAAGAAGGAATTGGTTCCGTTGCAAGATTAAAAAAGTTTCGCATCGGTGGGAAATACTAATCCGTGTCAACTTTATTTTTCATTTATTTCTTTTTTTTCCAAGTACTCCTGTTTGTTTATCCATGATAGTATCCCTGAAAGACGACAAAGAAAGGAGATCGACTGGAAGCATGAGAATGGATATATTTCCCAAAAAGAAAAAGAAAACAGCACTCAAGCCTTATATCCCATTAGGTGAATTAAGCTATATGAATATATTTGCACAATGAAAAGAAAAGGAAAATCAACATTGAAGAATACCAAATTTCTTGACCTAATAATTTCCATAATCATCATAATAGAAAAATCATGAAATTAGAATACATATACGAGACAAAAATCAGCAATGAGTCAAAACAGCATGTTCCGTGTGGGGAAACCTTTTAGAGAATCTCATATTTGCTAATTCTTCTACATTTACATTCAAGGACATGATCAGCAAAATAGGTGGATTATATTACAGATTCTTTTCAAATTTTAGCTATTAAAACGAAACTCAGGTTTTCTTCTACCTTCTATAAGTTTAAACAATGCTTTTTAGAGCGACCCAGAATGAGGAGTACGGCCATTCAATTTCCTAGAGGGGGCTACTATTGGATAATGCATAGTAGAACTATTTATGGTTCATGATTAACTCACCAGGTCCACCAGGCATCTATAGTCTACAACTCTATGTGACACGATGGCATTCGTGAAAAGTCAAAGCTGGAGTTTTGGTGACCATTACCTATGCTGAAGAAATACCAAAACGGCTTCGAAGAGCATCAATGGCTTTCTCAAAGGACTGTGAGAGCTCAGGGATGGCTGTTTTGCATACTGAAATAAAGTAGAAGATAGCAATTAATTTGTATAGTATATAACTGGCTAAAGTCGTGATATTAACTGCTGTTTGATCCGAGAAGCAATTGTCCTCACAATACTCGAATTTATGGGGGAAAATGTTGCATGGCGTCAAGGCCATTGAAGATATGTGCCCAAGTAAGTTGGGCGACGTTAGATCATATGACAAGCATCACCACATATGAGATTCTTATCAATCCAACAGCTTCCAACTTTCTTAAGCACATTTCTCCAGAGGTCCAGAAACAATTCGACACAAATTCCACGGTGTTTGCAACATGGAGGTAGAACAAACGGCTGAATGAAACCATAAACCACAAGGCATTTCGTCATTTCCTTAAAGAGAAGAAGACATGAACATAACCATACATATAATACAACAATAACAAAAGCAAAAATTCTCAACCCTTATCCCTTTTCAATGAGTAAAGTCGGTTATGTGATCCTATTTTGCTATTATGCTCCACGGCAAACCATAACACATGCACAAGCAGTTTTCTTTTTTTTTTTTTAATATACATAAATAAAGACAAGACTTGCTCGCATCTTCCATGAAGTCACTAAAATGAGGGATTAGAAGAGCTAACATACAGCGGGATGCGGTGGCCTGTGCATCTTCCATGAATTCCACATAAGTCGCCTGAAAAACAACCAAATGAATTCCAATCTTTGTAATTTTACATCACAACTCTCAGTCTCCTCAAAGTGATTGTTCCATTCAAGCATTTTACCTCCATTGCTTTCCGAGTTTCGCCAATCTGCTCAGCTATATCCTTACATTCCTTATCCACTTCACTCATGTTCTGTTGGCTCGATTGCACCTGCATCTGTTGTATTCAAACATACAATAGAGCATTAATCCACGAAATCAAGAAGCAGGTCAACGCAATCCCTTTTAAAACTCGAAGAGAATTAATTATTGATCCGGAACCAATTGATCAAACTACTTCTACTCCTAAATTATCCAGACAACCACTAGAATACACGATTTCTCACTCTTCTAATTCATCGTCATTTCTTTTTTCCTACTCAATTGAAATGCGGTAAAGCGTAATCTCATTGTCATATATTAGGATAAGAATACATGAAATCCCTAATGCTCAGCATAATACAGCAGAAAACGGTGGACCGCGTGATACGCATGTTCTTTAACTAACTTGAATGGTTATAACTCTTGAGATCAATCAAACTTAACCACAAGTCTCAAAACGAAACAAGTGGGGAAGAATCTCCACTTTGAACTCAACAAGACTCCTCGCACAATGGAATTGCTTCAATTTCTCGCTTATATCATCATAAACCTCATGATTTAGCAATTAAAAACTGTAGAGAGAGAGAGAGACCTTGAAACGCTTATGAAGTCTAGAGTTGCCACCTTCGATCTCCTTAACGATCTCGGAATGCGATCGATCCAGAAGCCTCTTAAGATCGTGGTAGCTGGAGGATGCGAGACTTTTAAGATCGGCAATCGAAGTTAGGGTTTTGGAAGCAGAAGGAGACGATCTCAAGCGCGAGAAGTTGAGGCCACTGAGTGGGGACTTGTTGAATCGGGAAGATGAGGGCTTGGTACTACTTTCGAAGTTGAAGAGGATCGAACCTGGAGATCCAATGGAAGGTGAAAGTGAAGATATGCCACGTCGTAATGGCGGTGTTTCGGGGGTTCTGCGAGATCGAGAAAGAGAGGATTGCCTCTTCTTCATTTGGTTTGCTTGGTCTTCTTCAGTGATTTTTGTCCTGTGGGTTAGTTAGTTTTGATGGCGTATAAAGTGGCGGGGATTTTCAAATCGCTGTGAGGTAAGGGGATAGAATAATATAGTTTTTTATATCTAAACATGAATAAAAAATTTATTTCCTTTCCTTTCTTTTTCTTTTTTTTTTTCCATTTTACATAAAAGTTATCAAACACTTTAGATATGGATATTGGATAATCTCTTGCATTTTTGTTAGCATTTCTTAGTTAAATTAATATATCAATTCATGGGTTCTTTTTTTTTTTGTTTTTTTAGTAATTTTTGCAAGTGAAATAGCCTTGGGCAGATTCATTACCACTTTGTCCGACCATTATAATAGCCACTACCATCGTTGCCTCTTTAGCCTCATCAACTCAAGAATTATTATCATCATTATCATGCCAATGCATGCTACACATTGCCTTGCAACTATTTTTAAAGTTTCAAAGCAATATGGATTTTGCTCTCTCAATAGACTGAAGAAATAACCTATTTCCCCTCCCACCGTGGTGAGGCAATATAGCATTCCACCTCCCAAGAAAGTATAATATGCAATAGATGTGAAAGAGCTATAAAATAAAATAAAAGTGACCTTTAAAATTCTACAAGATCTACAAAACCATTTGACAGTATACCTAAATTGAAAGAAATTATTGAAAACTCCCAATTATTATCCAAAATGCATTATAGAAACCTTAATTTGGAACATTATATAAGAAAAATGAAATTTAGGTATGAATATAAAGTCCATCCAATATATATATATACACATAAAGTTACAAAGTTTGATCTCAAACACTATCAAGCGTTATTAACTAAATACCAATGCTATTAATATAACTCTATCTTGATTGATTCAAACTCATTACTTTTATCTCATTGAAATATGCAAGTTAATTATGAAGACACATAAATACTTACTCAAGAATTGGGCTTATTAATCGAAGACATTTTTAGTGATGTTTTCAAGTGTAGAGGGTTAAAATATAATTATATTAAATTGAGCCAAGGCAAATAATAACATTGACTAATTACTTGGATTAGTTATAGGAACATATAAGTAAGCTCATATTCAGTCAACTCATCTCACAAATGGCTATCGCCATTGCTATGCAACATGAAACTTCATTTTCTAATCCCATCCTTGTTACACATGGAAGCACCAGCCCGCTAGTTCAATTTATCATGGAGCCTATAATCAATGAAGACATTCCTTGCCTATTGGATAAAAATAGCATCCAAGGGGTTAAGAATGTAAGAGCTCAAGCTGGGGGGTGGGGGGGAGGAGGGGTTAGGGTGGTTTGGGTGACACTTATATTACAATCACCTTCTTTGACCCATTTTAATGATGCACATTAAGCTGCAATCACTCTCTGCAATTATTTGATAAAAGTATAACTTAGCTTGAGCTTCATTTAAGGATATAGATCTAAATCACATTCTAACTCCAACTATTGTAAGCTCTCTTCCCGTTCTTTGATACTATTGAAAACATTGCCAAGCACACCTTACTTAGGAATTTAAAACTCATCTTAATCTCTAAAGTGTTTGTTGTGGCTTAACGAGGCCATAGCTCTCCTAACTCCTTTTAATAGTTCCAAGAAAGTATGATGAAAAGCCTACATGTTTAGAATCTAAATAAAGAGGGCAACATAGTTGCGTGATCCAAAATCCTTATGGTATAAATGGTTTGAGAAAAATTCATGTAAGTGAATGACACCCAATAGTTGAAGCTCCATCCAAGTAAAACTAAACCCATTATACTTCATCTCTTCTCTAATCTAGTACTAGAAATCATGTTATTAAAAGACATCATTAGATTAAGAATTTTTTTATTTCCTCCCTTTGTTTCTTAGAAAAAATCTTACACAATTATAATCCTTACCCACCATCTTGGGAGAATTGATAGAATCTAATCTTACTGGCAATTCTAATCATAAATTCTTCCTTCTATTCTTGTGCTTTTGGCATAAATTGCTTTGAAAAAACACTTATGGCTCAAATCATGATGTAAAAAAGCTAATAGTGATCAATTGTTCCTTTTCTTCTTAATAGTATTTTTTTTAACAAACAAATAAAACTTTTATTGAATCAAAGAAACAATAAAATTACAACTGAATATCTCATTCTTAGGACTGACTTCTAATATAAAAGAACAATACCTCTACAAAAGTTATTCATATTAAAGAAAATAGAAGTTAAAAAAAAATAATCTTAATAGATCTCAATTTTATTAGTTAAATAATCAGCTAGTTTATTAACTTCTCCATGCACGTGCTATTGATATTCGTTGAATTAGTCTTTAAACTCTTTAAAAAAGATAAAATGTATTCTAGCTTAGTTTGCATAATTCAAAAAGGAGAAAAGACAACAAAAAATCTAATTCAATATTCACTTTGTTAATATAAAAATGTTTGCAAAAAGGTAATCCTTCATCCACTGCCAGGAGTTCAATCATTTCTATGCTACTATTATGACTTGTAACTTTTCTTTCCACAAATTCTAAATTTTAGAGTTATAGTTGGCAAGATATCCAAAAATCACAACTATTGTGTAATCTTTTCAATCTAGTCTTGTCATAGCATTATTTTAATATTACAACAATCTACAAGTTTTTTTTTTTTATTCAAGCAACTTCTTTAATCGTATGCAACTTTTTTGTTTCTAGTTCCTTGTATGTTCAAACACAATACATTGATGATAAATCAACAAAATCAGAAAACTGCATTTGATAAAGCTCTTTATGACTCTTTAAACTTATGGATATTCAACATTGCTAGACACTCTTCTTTCCATGATCTTTACCATTGTTAACATTTTTCTAAATCACTCACTCCTTTAAAATCATAAAATTTTGAGTTTATCTCCCTTAGTTCTTCATCACTTGTACATTATGAAACAACATGCATTATTCCAATTGAATCATCTTCTATTTTTCTCAATAGTCCATCACAATACTGTATTTTCATTTAGGATACTTTTTCTCCACACAAGAGAAGCCATCTATTGATGTGGAAATCCCCCCCTTGCTCACTCTTCTTGCTATAGAAGAAATGAATTCTTTAGCAATTTTAACTTCATGAATCCTCCTTACTATCTACTATGCTTGTTTCTTTTCCAAGGGTAATAGAAACCTATAGCCATTGCCTTATTCTTCTTGCGCTCTAATACCATCTCCTATAACTCCTTCACTAAATATTGCAATATTAAAGCATGTTATGTTTCTTGTTGATCTTGTTTCAAATCTCTCTTTCCCTTCCTCTAACTTACTCGGTTTGGAAGCTTCACCAATCTCTTCTTCTTTCATCTCCTTAAGCATATCATTTTTAGATGAGAACTTCTTGATTTTAAACCTATTTTGTTCATTATGTGAGTTTCTAGTGTTCTCACTTGCAAATTAAGATATTTAACAAGACAACTTTTTGATGCATGACCAATCTTGCAACAATGAGAACAATGGAATGACACATATTCATATATTACCTTCTAAAAATAACCATACTTCTTTCTTCCAATCTAAATCCAATCCTCAATTGGAACCATAGTATCTGATTTGATAAAATTTCTAGCCACTAATGGTCTTGCTAATGCCATGGTTGCCTTATATGTTCTTAATGGATTCCTAAAGGATAATGTAAAATACTAAAAAATAAAAATAAAATAATGTTTTAAAAGAAAGGGCATTAAGGTTGTCACGGCCCGAAAGAGGGCCTAGAAGTTTCCATTAAAAGTGCACCCGTTACATGATAATCATCTTACGAGCTAAAAATCGTAAGACTCTAAGTAATTAATTACATTTACGACTAATCATAGTCCATATATCTAGATAATAAAATATAACTATGGATCCTATATCATATGGTCAACCATGATCGCAGAGAATCAGTATCCCCTACCAACTCGTAAAATAGGATAAATCTTAGGTTTCACAATTTCAAATCCTATTTACATAGGGGTCCTAACATCTCATCTAAATAATCTATCCTACACAATTCTTACTTTGTCGTTTTGGTCTTCCAAAACTCTAGACACTTCACATCTTATCCCATCCCGAGTTTTCAAAATTGCTACCTGCAAAAAGGGCCTATGGAAGGGTGAGCACTCTATGGCTCAGTGAATAGGATGGTAATACTTTCAATGCTACGTACACACAAGCAATTTCAATCAAGTTATCAAATCATATGCTATGCATAAACCATATGAATGCAGCATCTCACGCGGCCTTCCGGTAACCGACATGAAGTCTAGGGTTTATGCCCCCTTTGACCTTAGGTTAGGGATTCCGAAGCCACCATCAGTGCTCGGATCTTACTCACATCTTCATTATTCTTATCACTTATTTAAGTTGTGTTTTAACTTTAATGTTTTAAGCTCAAGTGCCTCAATACACCGAGCATTACACCCTCAAGAGACAGGCCGGACTCAAAACCGTCAAGGCACGATAATCCCCTAATCACTTAGTTCACACTTGGCAGAACAGCGAACTTCTGATCACTTTTAGTGCATCCTGTAGCAATGATGGCCTTCAATCTCATGAAATGTCTTGTGGAAATGCATATCAAGTTTTAATCAAGTCCTCTTCTTTAATTAATTGATTCGAAGTGACCAATCAACATATATAATTGCAACCAATTATCATTCAAGGCAATGAAGTAACTACCAAGAACAATTCGTAGGGACCCAATGAAGTCCCATGACAATCCACTACAACTCATTTTCACACATACCACAACAAGCAAGGATCATGCATTTCACATCACAGAATAAACAAAGGACTAGACCCAGCGGATGGGAACCATCCAGCTATACATCAGGTTTAGGTAATTTGACACCTCTATGCCATTTGTCTTAAACGTCAAATCAACCACTCATGATTGATTTATGATTATTATTCCTTGACACCTCTATGTCATCGCACTTCTTAAGTGCTCTATTTTCACACTTCCGAGAGCCAACAAGGTCGTCTCATATATCCCTTCAAATCCCTTAATACACCTATGTATAATATATATATATATATATATCTACACATGTATATAAGTCCGTAACATAGCTTTAACTAGAGGACCATTTACTAGAGACCTTCCCTCACTTGCTTAAGGGGGCAAGAAAATAGTATTGTTAAGTTATAAAAATCAAAGTTACACTCATGATTAGTATGGTTATGTTCATGAGTGTATTCTATAGATATAATGGGAAAATAAGTTTGCTAAGCATATGTACATATTCAGAACTAAACTTCGATATGTAGACATAATGATATTTATATATCCTATTCCAACTATGCACACCTACTCGATAGCTATAGAAGGAAAAGCTTGGTTTCTATATTTTGGTTTAGTTTAAAGAAAAACAATTTTGAATCATGGGTTAGGCCTGAAGTAATAGCACTGGCAATATAGAGCGAAGTGCTATCGTTAAGGTAATGAAATCTAAACCTTTAGTCCATTCTATCCTCTACATTATTTAAACAATATTCATCCTTAACCTATCTAACTACCAATTTCTTATAACTTCTTTCCTAAACGCAATTGACCCCACTATATGACTCAACTTAACACAAATCACATTCAATTGCAACTACAACAAAGTAAATGAATTCACATACATAGCATATCAACACACAACACAACATTGTAGCATATCATTAAGTTTCCCACTCACTTGTTTAGGGTCATCATAGTCCTAGTCGGAGTCGAGCGATTCCAACGAGTAACCCCTTTACTTCCCTCTTGAAATCAATGTCCCTCTACAATGCTTCCTCAACTAAACCATAGAAGGCAGCATCTCCACTTGACATTGGTAGTTCCTAGAACTTAATATGTGTACTCTGCTCATCTTGTGTTTGATGGCAAGGCATGAAGTCTCCTCCTTAAGGAACTTTGGGCGAACAAGATTCAAAACGTGGAACACTTCTTCAACGTGATTCCAATATAGGGTTCCAGAAGGAACGACCTTCCTATGAATCATCGCTTCCAACACCCCAAGTTGCTATGATCGACTGTCTGCTTTCCTTATGTAGAAGTCGAGCAATGAAACGTCTTCAACTTGCCAAATTTGGAATCCCTTCTTACATGTATGCAAGATACCTTTAGAGAAGACAACTAAAGGTCTTGCATTAAGGCATTTGGCCAAGAATGATCTTCCTCAACATCCTTTGAACATTCCATTGCGAAATCCATTTCATTCCAAATATCCCCCAAGCCATCATCTTGGATATTGCTTGAATCATTCCCTTCACCATCTATACCAACATAAACACCTCTTCTTCCCATTTACTTTTACACACAAACACACTCACCTCCTTCACGCAATTCCCTCTTCCTCCTCGATTTCACCTTTCCATCCTTTCTTCTCTCCTTTGTTAACATCTCCACCTACAAGGTTTCCCATCCTCTCTACTGGTCTCTATCCCCACTCACGCTTCCATCACTACATACACACTAGCCATCCTTTACACACCACATACACATACCAACATACTCCTATCCACACACATACACACTTCGCACACCACGCACGCACCTACATATACATATACACAATCACACTACATACCTAATTACACACACACACAACTACACTTTATTATCCTCTTTTCTCCTCAAGTCCACGTACATACACATACCACTAGTGCATACATACACACACACTCCACACACATCCCACACCACCGACATACACATACGCACATACTCCACTTACACCTCACACCACCAATACATACTTACCCACATACTTCGCACATACTACACACCTTCCATACACATACACACATACCCGCATACACCACACTCACCTTCCATACCCATACACACATATCCACACACCACACACCACACACCATCTCATACACATACACCTACCCACACTTACTACACACCTTCCTTACATATACACACATTACACACCATCCATATTGATAGAGCCATTTTATACTCAATCTTTACAGTATGAATTGTGTTAATTTATTATTGATTTTATAGAAATCATAAGGAAATAGTACTTAATTTTATTATGGTAATAAATCAGGCTTAATGGAGTCAAGAGTGCTAATTCAAGTGATTTAGAGAAGTCATCTACAATCTGGATCAAAAACAAGGATCTACATCGACCAGAGGGAGGCATGGTTTGTGATCTAGCCGTGGTGGTAGCCGTGCCACACACTGAACAAGGACGAGGAATTGTGGATTATCGACCAGAGGGAGGCACAGTTTGTGATCTAGCCGTGGTGGTAGCCGTGCCACACATTGAACAAAGATGAGGAATTGTGGATTATCGACTAGAGAGAGGCACAGTTTGAAATCTGGTCGTGTTGGTGGGTGTGCCAGGCGTATGTTATTCACTTTACGAGATTTACTTGGAAAAGGAAAGATATATTCGTATCTTGCTAGCTGAAGATCCTCTGCCATTCCCTTAACAGTATAAATAGAACCAACCCTATAGGAGAAAAGGGAGGATGATTTTTGGCAAGGAGAGAGGAAACCGAATAAGCAGAGCAAGAGACACCGGAAACAAAGACTTTTCATACTTTCACTTTTTGATTTTTGTTTTGAAGATGAACATGTGTAGCTAAGTAGATTTTCTAGCCAAAGGATCATTGAAGTTTAATTCTTCATGGATTGTGAGATCTAATTGATTTATCTTTACTCTATTCTTTGTTTTTTATATTTATATATCTTCTGAATGTTTTGTTAATGTTATCTTAGTTAATTGGTATGAATTAGAGCTCTTCTACTCAATTAACAGGTTAATATATTGTCAACTAGTACGTCAGATCCGTAATTGTTTGATAGTTCTAGTTTCTGTGACACAATGACATGTTTGATTACAAATTAGATAGTCAAATTCATGTTATGGAGATATATGATCTTGTTTAAATAGGTTATCTTATAATCTACTGGCATGAATTGGTAATCTCTCTAGTTTTTTTAATGCTATTGATAGATTAAACCCTAAGAGCTTGTTTAGGGTTGTTTAATCAATAAGAGAAGTAATCAAAGAGCTTGTTTTGATTATCAAGAAAGTAAGGAGAGATAGGTTATTAGAGCTTGTTAATAACCATAACCAATTTATCTTAGATAAAGAATAGAAAATATTTGCATCAATGATCAGTTCTATGAATTAAACTATAGTGATTCCTTTGGTTAGGCTTTTATCATTATTCAATTTTTATTATCTGATTTCAGTATTATTTTTATTCACAAACAAAACCCCCCATTCTTCTTTTCCTCTCTATTCTCTCTTAATAGAAATATATTTAACCAATCCCTATGGATACGACCATATTCACTACTGTACACAAATTATATAATTATCTAGGAGTAGGTTTTTATTTTGTTGGATTCGACACCCATCACATATACACACACATACCACACACACCATATATCATCCATACACTTACATACATACTGCATACACCACACATCTTCCACACATATACACTCATACCGCATACACCACACATCTTCCATTCACATACACACACACCGCATACACCACACACCTTCTATATACCTATACACATACTCCATGCATCACACCTTCCATACACGTATACACATACCCTTACACACCACACACCATCCATATACACACACATAACCCGCACACACCACACACCTTCACATACACATATGCACATCCTTGCATGCACCACACACCATCACATATACATACGTACATCCTTGCACACACCACACACCATCACGTACACATACGCATACACACATACTCACACACACTATACACTCGGCTCCTTCTTCCCCTTCACATACACACACACACACACACAGTTGCAACAAGGCGGTTCCTCTACCTCACACACATACAAACACATCGCTGCACCTCGTAACCCTCCCTTCTCTGCCGGTCCATCATCCACTTACACCAAAGACCAGATCACCATGGAGGCTTGGACGTTACTGTCGTCGTTGTGGTTGTTATGGTCGTGGTTGTTGTAGTTGTGGTTTCTATCATCGTTATTGTCATTATGGTCATCATTGTTGCTACTATTTTTATGGATGTTGTCGTTGTTGCTGTTGCTCTTGTAGATGTTGTTGTTGTTGGGATCATGGTCACTGCTACTGCTATAGTTGGGGTCGTTGTTGCCGCTGTTGTCACTGTTGTTGCGGTCGTAGTTGTAGTCGCTACTATTGTCGTTGGGTGGTTATCAGTCTTTGTCCTCCTTCCTCTCACACCTACATACCCACACATCGAACACCATATTTACACACATGCATCTCCACTCTTCTCCTTTGGCTGGATGCTGCTATCGTTGCCATTGCTGTTGTCGTTCATTATGGTTGCCGTTGCCATCGCCGCTGTGTCGTTGCTATTGTCGTTACAACCATTGTAGTTGTCATTGTTGTTGTAGCTATGGTAGTCATCATGGCTACCGTCATTGTGTGGCCGTCGTGGTTGCTATCGTTATGGTCATCGTTTAGGTCGTTGTTGCTACCGTTGTTATTGCGGTTAGGTCGTTGCCGTTGGAAGCACATGGCCGTGCACATCGGCGTCCCAACCTCTACACGTAGCTCCTTCTTCCGTTTCTTCCTAATCATTCCCTCCTATTATCTTCTCGTCGCCATAGTCATCTCCATCGTCATCATCATCATCAACGGCGTAGTCATCCGAAGAGAAGGAGGGAAAACGCAAATAGGGGAAGGTCAGGGGAAGAAGACGCGATCCGGGAGGAGAAGAAGAAGAAGAGAGGAAGAAGAAAGGAAGAATAAGAAGAAGAAAAGAAAAGAAAGGGAAAGATAATGGGGGGCAGGAGGGATAGCGACAGGGCTGGGGTCTGATGCTACTAAAGAAGAATTTGTGTATGTGTGTGTGTGTGGTGTGTGTGTGTGTGTGTGTGTATTATTTTATATTATAATGTCCCTATTCATTATTCTGCTTACGTATGAAAATATCTTTAAATTTTATATTTTTAACATTTTATTACGAAAGCTTACGTCTAAGCTAATCTAATTATCTCGAACATGAATATTTATTCTAAATTTTCATTTAAAATTCCTATATCTACAATTTCAATTAATTTCATTATTTAGCCTAATATTGTTTGAAATTTGTGTTTCGGAGAATTTTATTCTTTTAATCTAATTTACCCGAACGAGAGTTGAGATTTACGATTATTTTTATTTATCCGTTTATATATCTATATTTGAATATTTTTCAATTACTTTACTTCCTAATTTATTCGGTAATGTATTTCGTAAAATTCAATTTGTTACATTCGTTCTCTTATTTTCCTCGCAAAAGTCATTCTTTCTAATTGTTTTATTTTCAAAACCTATTATTATTGCAAAATATTAAAATAATGTTTACGTGTCGCAATATTTGAATTTTTGTTGTACATTTCCCAAAGTTTTTAATATTGCGAATTTGTTCCTTTTGTTACCCCAACCTAGAAGTATTTATTATTCTATTTATTTTCTTTAATTTTCCATATAGTTTTTTCAAAAAATTTAGGACTTTACAAAGGTAATTATGAGTTTTAAGAAGAGGACAATTTGGTTTTTTGACCTCCGACTAAATAAACCTTCACATAACCTTAATGCTAGTCTTTTTCTTTTCCTAAAACGTTGGCTTCTCTGTATTCTTTAGTAAACTTAACTATCTTAATCCACAATTCAATGAAGAAGGACTTCTAATTTAACATACGCTTGTAAAGGTAAGTATCTCTAACCAATTTGGTGTTTTGTATGTTATCTTTCTTAATAGGAAACCAGTTAAAGCATGGCATTGTGTCAATTTAGGGCTTTTCAGTATCACCACTTTAACATAAAGTTTCTAGATTAAACATGTTATGGATTGCTAATTCAATCAAAGACAACTAAGTACTCCAATTATGCTTGAAAATTATGAATTTGGGTAGTTTTGTAGGGAATTGATTGGTGAGTGTTAAGATGGAGAAAAAGTTAAGTAGTGAAGAAATTAGAGGAGATAGTGAGTTTCAAAGAAATACACGATCAAGGTACCATGTACCTAAATGTAATGAGAGTGAAAAGAATTTTGTGAGATAGGTTGTACAAGGCCATGTACACAGGCATGTATCAGCCCACCTGTGTACTTAGGCATGTTGAGAAGACTTTTCATACAGTAAGGTATACAGCTATGGTCCTACCCGTATTCTTGTACATAGCCATGTACATGGTCGTGTTATCCAAGAATACTTCTTTCTTCCTATTTCAATTTTATTTTAATTTTAAGTCCATATTACTTGCAATAGAGCCCTTAGGAAAGGGAAAATAAACAACTAAATCTTAGTTGAACTACCTAGTGAACGTAGGTTATATTGCAAAGTAGAGTTAAGGAAATTTGTTAATACATTACAAGTCTTACGGTACTTGATAGTTGTAGATAAGTAAAATCTAAAACTATTCTTCCATATACGTGTTTACCATACTTGCTAGTTATGCTTGTTAATCATAATAAACGAATGAACTTAATGTAAATCTGGTAACTAACTTACGTGTTACTTATATGTGGCTCAGCCTAAGGGCTAGAAGTGGCAAATCCCTATTGAGCACCTATTGATTGGTAGGTGACATTATTCTCTATGAAGTTGCATATCAACATGATTCAAGTAAATTTTAGGGGTATTGGGGCCAAAGGCAGTTCCCAATACTAATTAGAAAGTTAGGTCAAAAGTAGCAATTCCTAACCTAAGGCTAAAATACTTAAATTTATATACTAAACAGTATGGCGAAATCATGAGTACCCTTATGTTGCTTGGTAACTTAATGAAAGATAATTGAATGAATGTTTGTAGCTTATTTATTGCATTATATGTGTGTGTAACTTTTAATCATTGTGACATGTGCATGTGTTTGGGTATTCACATACTGAACTAAGGCTTAACCCTCTTTTTTTTCAGCTACAAGTGGATATGATGAGTATGTAAAATATGATAAGTTTGTGAACATATATTATTATTATCAAGATGATAATAATGGAGGGTACTATTACTATTATGATGATAAGCAGCCGAGAAGAAATAAAATTAGAAGATTATTTATGTAACACCTTATTGGAGTATTTTTATATTACTTTACTTCAGTTGTTTTAGATCCAATAGTGATTTAGTTGTCTTAGTCTATGGTGATAGTTACATTGAGGTGGAACATTGTAGTTTAATTTTAATCATAATGTCGTTGTAATTACCACCTAACTTGGTAGGGCTACATAATGTTTTTCACATATCCATGTTACAGATGTTTGTACCTAACCTAGACTAAGTCATAACACTTGAAGAAGTTTGTACCTAACCTAAACTACATCACAGTGCTTGAACCTTTGGATATGCAACCAAATCTCACTGCGATGTAAAGAGCTACCCAAATTTAGACACTAAAGAGTAGATATTGAGACAGAGAGTAATACCTTATGTTAATGTATAATGGAGTAACTAGACAAAATGAGAAGCAACTTGGGAATTAAAAGAGGAGATACAAAAAAAAAAAAATCCAGAACTCTTTTTAGATACAAGTAACTTTCGAGAATGAAAGTTTTTATAAAAGGAGGAGGGGGGTTAGATGAAATGTAAAATACTAAAAAATAAAAATAAAATAATGTTTTAAAAGGAGGAGCATTAAGATAATTATGAGTTTTAAGAAAAGGGCAATTTAGTCTTTTTTACCTCGAATTATATAAACCCTCACATAATCATAATGCCACTTTTTTCCTTCTCCTAAAACGTTGGTTTCTCTATATCCTTTAGGAAACCCTTACTATCCTAATCTACAATTCAATGAAGAAGGACTTTCAATTTGAAGCACACTCATGAAGGTAAGTACCTCTAACCAATTTGGTATTTTATATGTTATCTTTCTCACCTAAACATGATGAGAGTGAAGAGAATTTTGTGAGATGGGTTGTTTATGGTTAGATACATAGGCGTGTACCTGCCCACATTGAAGTACACAATCAAGTATACAGCCTGTATACTTGAGTGTGCTGAGAAGACTTTTCATATAGTAAGGTACATGACCATGTGCTCGACTATGGTTCTACCTATGTTCTTCTACACGGCCATGTACGGACACTCCTTTCTTCCTTCTATTTCAATTTTAAGTCCGTATTACTTACAATAGAGCCTTTAGGGAGGGGAAAATAAACAACTAAATCTTAATTGAACTATCTTGTGAATGTAGGCCATGTTGTAAAGTAAAGCTAAAAATAATTTGTTGTTACATTACAAGTCTTGAGGTACTTGATAGTTGCAAACAAGTAGAATTTAAAACGGTTCTTCCAAGTCCATATTTACCATGCTTGCTGGTTATTCTTATTAATTATAATAAATTAATGAACTTAATGTAAATTCGGTAATATAAACACCATATTTTTGCCCTAGAAATGAATAATAATCAATAATAATCAATTTCCAATTTTTTTCAATTTTTCCCTAATTTAGCATAAATAATAAAAATATTCAAAAAAATAAAAATAAATAGGAAAACACATTAATTTTGAAAAATGATTTCAGAAATGGAAATAATGAATAATAAATAATTTTTATAAATTTTTGAAATTTCAAAAAATACAAAAAAATAAAAAAATCGCATTGCATATATGCAATTTGCGAAATTAATAAAATCAAGAAAATGGGCTAGCTCAACTGGTCCGGACCATGGTCTAAGACACGCGAAGGAGGGCTCGATCGCAGGTTCGAAACGCGGGGGAAGTAGTTTCCGCGTTTTGTGTTTTTCTTACTCACCCAGGACACGTGACAACCTCTGATTGGCTGGAGGGAACGCACGCGCCGAGCGCGTGATCATCTCCTACCTTCGGTCCGAGATCACCGGCGAAGGAAAAATTTGAATTTCGGCCATTTCGATTCGATTTTTTGCACAAATCCGACAGATCTTCAACAGAATTGAGGTAAACATCATCCAATTGGAATCAAATCTCAACAAATCAAAGGATTTACACGAATCGGAGTTGGTTTATTTAACCGTCGATCCGATTTGCTTCGATCGGTGGAAATTCTAGCTTATCCAGCTCGATTTCGAACGCCTATAAATAGAGGAGGAGTGGAGGAAGCCAAATCAGATATCACAATTGAGAGAAAGTGAGAAAAGAGAGCAAATCGGAGAGCATCGGAGGAAACCCAAAATTGCGATCACCGATCGAAGTTGAGCCACCACTAGGAGACGTTCTGAGAGCGAACCACCTCCACCATTGGATTCAGCACCCTCGAGAAGCTAGGATTCGACACCTCACCCGTTGCAAAAGGCCGCCGGAACGTCGTGAACGAGCACTCCCCGCCGTCGTGCCCGACCAATCCGACCCGACCCAATTCGATCCAACCCGCGTACCGACCCGGATCCAGGTAAGTCGAATTTTCCCGATTTTTTCCAATTTATTTATTTACTTTATTTATTTATTTTATTCCGATTTGATTTATTATTTTGTTATTTATTTATTAATTTATTTGTTTGTTATTTATTTATTTATGTTTTATTTATATTTCCATAAATAGGAAAATGTTAGAAATTAGATTTCTTTAGGATTTAATAATGTAGAAAAATAATAAAAAAATGTAGTAAAACAATATAAATATTAGAAAAATAATAATAAAACTTTAGGTTTTAAAATAGGATAGATAATAGTTTAGGATAAAATTTTTAACAAAAATTACAAAAAAAAAATAAAAATAAAAATAAAAAAAACTATAAAAATCATGAAAACTCATAAAAATTATAAAAATTGTAGAAGAGTAAGGAAAAATCGAAAAAATCATAAAAAATTACAAAAATAAAAAATTAATAAAAATTCAAAAATTATAAAATAGAAAAAAAATGAGTTTTATCACTTAGAAAAATCATTTTCTCAAATAAATCCAAAATTTTCCCCAAAAATTATTTTCAAAAAAATCAAATTATTAAGCTTAGGTTTAGATTTTTTTAGAAAAATCCCAAAAATGGTAAAAACATAAATCAAAAGAGATTTAAAAAAAAATTAAAATCCATAAACCCACTAAATCTTTTCAGGAAAAGCGAACTACGGCTTGTTTGATCCTGACTAGCAGGTACATAGGCACCCATTCGGGTCAACCTATAAAAATGAAATAAAAAAATCATTTTCCTAGAATAATCAAAAACATAATAAAAAGTAACAGAAACAAAATAAAAGGCATTTCTAGATGGGAACAATTTTAGGAGACTAGGTGGTAACCGTAAGGTTTTAATAGGTTAGCCTCTGGACTTAGAAACTCTAGTTTTCCCTTTTCCTCTTTTCACAAAAACGAGAAGAGGAAATCACAACGACTAGTGATCCAAATTAAGACTAATTCGCTTCTTTAGTCTTAATTCAATATTTCCCAACAACAGTTGGGTGGCAACTCCAAAAATCAAACGAAATTCCTAATTCAAGTTGAGGATCTACATTAGATGAGCATAGGGTCTAGTCTAGATTGGATTAGGAATGGGAATTCAAAAAAATAGACTCGACGGGTAACTAACTTGTTTATTGCTTATATGTGACTCAACCTAAGAGCTAAGGGTGGCAAATCCTTAAGAAGCACTCGTTAATCAATATGTGGCATTGTCCTCGGTGAAGTTGCACATTAACATGATTCAGGTAGATTTTAGGGGTATTGGGGGCAAAGGTGGCAATTCCTAATAGCAGTTAGAAAGTTAGGATCAATAGTGATAATTCTCAACCTAATAAATGGTGTGGCGGGGTTATAAGTATCCCTATGTTGCTTGGTAACTTAATGAAAGATAATTGAATAAATGTGTGTGGTTTATTTACTGCATTTTATGTGTAACTTCTAATTGTTATGACATGTGCATATGTTTAGGTATTTACGTACTGGACTTAAGCTCAACCCTCTTCTTTTTCAACTGCAAATGGGTATAACAAGTATATGGAATATAATGAGGTTGGGGACATATATTATTATTATTATCAGGAAATGATAATGGAGGATACTATTATTATTATGATGATGAGTAGCCAAAGTAAAATAGAAATCAGAAGATTATTTATGTGACACCTTGTTAGATTCTTCTTACATTACTTTAGCTATTTTGGATCCAGTAGTGATTTAGTTGTCTTGTTTATGGTGGTGATTACAATGTGGTTTAATTTTAGTTATAATGTCATTGTAATGACTCGATTGTGAATCATTTATTTAAATAATTGGAGTTTATAATATTTTAATGTAAAGCAAAGTTGAACAAGTTAAAGTATAGGTATAGGAAAAGCCTTTGCATGTTGCTACCCAATAGTGACATATGACAAGTTGTAATATTTCAAATTCTAGGGTGTTATAAATAAAATGATTGAAAACATGACAAGGTGAATCATATGCGTTAATTAATAACATAACTATGCCATCGGCAGGAGTTAGTGGGTATACAACGAGTAAGATATGAATTTCTATCTTATAGCATTTAATGGGTATACATTGTATGTGCAAGTTGTAAAAAATTGAAATTATAACATACCATATATCTTCTCAAAACCACCACAAGACTTGTACCCCATAAAATCAATAGGATTCAAGGTACTTTTAGGAAACTTGTAAGTTTGTTTAACCTTATTTAATGTCAAATATTATTATTCAAACCTATTAAAAACCATTATATCAAAATTTCGAGTTAATATGGCTTTTAATGTAAATTATAATAAATATATGTGTAAAATGAAAAGTGAAAACAAAGTAATAACAAAATATTATTGAACATAAATCATGATATTGATTCCAATTGGAAATTTGAGACAGATCTAAATGTTTGGTTGAGTGTTGGTAAAAAGTAATGAACATAAGTTAAGCTAGCATTGTTAAATTGTCATTATGTTTGTTAAAATAAATTACATGTATTAGTGATGTTGTACAAGTGGGTTGATGATACCCACTTTTATTGAGAAATTATCGACATCCAGAAGTTGAAACTTATAATATTAATATATGACTATAGAACTTGAGTATATTTTAGGGTATGTACTAGATTATACCACATAATTGTATCCTATGATTACAAGTTTTCAAAATTTGGAATCCAAACTGACTAATAACGTTTAATACTTATTCTATCAATCATTGAATCCACACCCACTTAGAGAAAGTGCTTTCTTTCTTTTCTTTTTCTTTTTTCTCTTTAGACAAAGCATTAAGGTGGTTCATAATTTATAGTTCTTATGCTCATTTTTTGTTAAAATTTTGGGTTCCCTTTACTAGTGCCTTAGACTTAGTTAACAAATCTAATTATGTATATATTCAAAACTAATCACACACTTCACAAAAAATTAAGTGTATAAAATTATGTGACATTTCTTTCAGATGTTAATAAGTGCCTTTACAGTGCTCGCTATTTTTTTTTCTTAGCTTTTGATTTAATTTGGTTGGATCCAAAACCATTAATTTCAATGAAAAGTGAAAATAAAGTAATAACAAAATATAACAAGCACAAATCATGATGCTAATTCAACTTGAAATTTGAAGAAAAATCTAACTATATAACTGAGTGTTAGTTTAAAATAATGAATATAAGAAAGACCAACATTGTTAAATTTTAATTATATTTTTCAAAATAAATTACATATATTTGTGACATTGTATTGGTGGGTTAAGAATAACCCACTTGTATTGAGAAATTATGATACCCTAGAACATGAAACCTATGATACTAATATACAATTATAGGTTTCAACTTTTGAGTATGTTTTAGGGAATATATAAGGTTATATCATGTATAGAATATGTGGTACACGTCTTATGATTACATATTCAAAATATTTGCAATCCAAAACTTATCAATAGCATGTGATACGCATGTTAAAACCTATTCACTCGTATGAAGTTATTCCCTCTTAAAAGGTGGTTCATAACATTATGAGACATGTACTCACTTTTTGTAAAAATTTTGGGTTCCCTTTAATTGTTCCAAGAGTTGGTTGACAAGTTAAAAATAATAAAAAATTATTTTCTAAAGGTCGATTATAAGTTTCAGCAAAAATTAAGGATATGAAATGTGATAGTATTTTTTTAAGCCGTTTACAAGTGGCTTGCAACATCACTTAATTTATTTTGATTTTTTTATTTAATTTGGTCGGAACCGGAACCCATTAATCTCGTTTAAACCAATCTGTGAATCCAACCACTGGATTTTTTATTGAAAAAAAAAATCTGAAATTTCAGTTAAATTCAACTTCATTTACTGTTTGATTGAGCCTCATGGCTCAGTCCCCACCAGGTAACGGGATCACGGATTGTGTCATCCTCTTGTTTAGATCATTTTATCTATTTCTCAATGCCAATTGCCATTGCCATCGCCATCGTCATCGCCACCTCCACTTTCTTTATTTTATTACCTTCACATAATTAAATATACACTGGACTGGATGTCTGGCACTGGCGCTGGCACCGGCACTGCTGAAAGTGAGCTACCTCTTAAAAGATCCATATTCCATTTATATTGATGGTAATGACGATGCGCTTTCATTTCACTTCTATCTCCTCCTACTTATCCACCGCACACACATTTTCTGTCACTACTCTACTTTTGTAAGTTCCAGTTTCATATTCATCCTTAATTATTGTAAATCTCTCTCTCTCCCCTTTTTTTTTTCGATTATTTATGGTTTACTTGGTAAAATGTATGAAACTGTGATTGGAATACTTCAAAGTTGAATTTCTTGCGAGAATTGTACGAGAACGATGCGCTTTCCTTTCACTTTCCCCTTCGCTGTTCGGGGGGGTTCAGACTAGTAAGAATGTTGATGTGGTGAGTCCCATAGAAGTTATATTTAAGGCTTGAGCGATTCTGTATTTCATGTGAATGTTATGATTATTGTTTCTACTAAATGAGCACGAATTGTTGGAAAAGTACTAGTTTCTCCTGTGAAGTAATTAGTAAGCAGTGCATTAAAGCTCTTCCCTGGCCGAATTGGGACGCGGACGGTGGGGGAAGATGGTCGCATGTTTATCCAGTCCTACCCACGCATTATGGGAAGAGTTTGTGTCCATGGCTCGAAACCGTGACCTTTCCGTCACCAAAAAGCAATTTAACTAGAAGTGCCAAGGCTCTGATCTCTGATTCCTAAGCGTAGTAGCAAAAATTTTGTGATTGGACATAATCACGTTTTTGGGTTTATGGATTCTACTACTGATTATATTTTCTTAGTATGTGAGATTCATGTGGAGATTGTAATAACGGAAGATTTTCTGTAAATTCAGGTGAGGATGATAATTAAAGGGATATTAAGGAGATATGAGAGATGGAACCCTGTGCATCCCACCATTGGAGCATTTTGGGGCATGGGAATTGGTTTTGGCTGCGGTATTGGGTGGGGTCCTGGATTTGGTCCTGAGGTGATTGGTTATGTTGGAGCTGGCTGTGGCATTGGTTTTAGCGTAGGCTTCACTGCTGCTGGCATCGGTGTTGGCCTTCCTGCAAATTACCTCTTCAAAGTGCCTTACAGTGGTGAATTTTCTTGCTGTATTGACTCCATGTTATACCAGCATATTTGCCTGATTTAGTGCTTTTTATGTTGTCTGTACTTATCATTTGGCTACCTTGCCTACTCTATAGTTTAATTATATTATATTCTTGTCCAGTTTTCATGGCAATCAGAAGCAGAGCTCTGGAATATGGCCAGTCCAACAATCTACTTTCTGGTAAAAACGTTTTTGGGGATGGCTGGGGTAAAATTGCACCAGACATTTCTGTCTTTCATGGAGAAGCCACCAGAAAGCTATCTAAGTTCAAGCAAAAGCATTTCCTTGAAAAAAGAGCTAACCTTTTTGACATGAAGGCTATTCCTCAACAAACTGGGTTAGTCTTAAAAAATGTAGAGACATTTGCTGATCGTATCTTCCGGCCACATAAAGGTGGGAAGTTTTCATTCATTTATTGTTCTTGTCTTCTGAGTTTTTTCCATTTAATTTCCAGACATGGACTAGCTTGACTACATAACAAGCGTTAAACACTAAAGTTATTGCATTGGCTTGCCCCTTTGCTGTTCTCGTCCATCATTGCAGGTTGTGCAGAAGTTACATCTTTCGTTTAGGATGAAAGTGATCATAAGCAACTTTGATTGAATTCTAGACTGCAAAAAGTTTCAATACATTAATTACCTTCGCACATGCATTCTGTCAATTCATATAGTGGAAGTGTCGTTGGTTCAAAGCTGCCTTTTGGCTTTAACTAGAGAAGGCTGGAGGTTGTGTTTTCCCCTTCAGTAAAAGAAGCCTCTATGGAGAAAGTTGAATTTTGGAAACATTAGAGGTGATACAAGCTTCATGAAAGGGCTAACAGAAACCTATGTATTTTTGAAGGACTGATGACTTTGTTCAGTTTGGTTTGTTTTATGGCTCATGAGTGTATCATCATGAATATTATATCAAAGGACTGGCTTTGCAGCAGGCTTTTCTTTAACCCATTTATCTCTTTCTTATTATTTCAATTATTCAGTTTGGCAAGTATGATGAAAAAATGATCTCCAATTTTTCCCTTGTAGGTACTAATGACTAATGTCATGGAGAAATTCCCACAGAGAGCCATATATATGTTGTAAACATAGTAAGTAGCCCTTGGCTTTAGTCTTTCTTGCATTTGCTTCAGGCTTAAACTCCTTTTCTCTATTAGCAAGTTGTCATTGTAGTTGATCCCTCGATCTATAACTAACAGCATAGACTAAGCAAATTTTTGTGCTTGTATAATGTGTTAAAATTCATATTCATGCTCATATAGAGATATTAGGTGCAGTATTTGGCTCATAACATTGGGTCTAGATGTGCAAGGGAGGACATCAGTGCACTCTTACACAAATATGAATCGATAAACTGCATGAACCATTCCGAAAACTTTCATAATTGCACAGTAACCCTAGACTTTCGAAATTGAGCACTTTCTCTCTTTGACACATGTGGGTCCCACTTGCTTTGCACACGTGAACAGCCACATGGAAGAAACCTGACATGGCATTGCCACATGCTAATTCAATAAATAAATAAATGTATTCAAAATTAAAAGGAAAATGAAAATTACAATGGAAAAAATGGAGACATGCTCCATGACAAATCCTTCCACCACCAAACACATCAACTTCAATTCGGCATCAATGCCCACCAACTCCTTTGGCCCTACCCCTCTCTCCTCCCCCTTATTTCTCTCTCTCTCTCTCTCATCTGAAAACATAACCAAACAGCATGAATTGACACCTTCCCCACCTCGTGCTGCATTCTAGAATAGCTTATCACAAGCTTGCGTTTCTAGTGTTAACATGTAGCACATTTTAGATTTTCAACTGTACACATGGGATTACTATGTTGCATCTTGCACATAATTAGTTAGATCACATGCTGGAACAGGTCAGATATAAATGCATTGCGTATAGCCTTTTAGATTTAAAGAATACAGAAAATACAAAAAGAACTTTTCCAATTGAGTTTGTCTTTAAATTCTGGAGAACAAAGCTCCATTTCATCTATATTTGCATTCAATTCAAAATCCCAGTTATCATTTCCATTAGCTATGATCGAATGAAATTTGTATGCTTGTTTCTTATGAGAAGGGTTAAATTTTGAGCTGTTCTATCTTCATTTCATTAATTTGCATAATGTTCGTCACTTTGTCATATTATTTGCTGTCATTTGTCATACTAAATTGAATTATGATTATTATATATCTAGTTCCATATTGATATTTAATTGGAATTCTATTAGACTTGTTTTCATCTTGGAGTCACTTCTGATGAACTTTGAACTTTAGATACAATCTCAATGTTTTCTTACTACAACTTGGAATTCTCCAAATAGTGGAGCAAAGATTCCCACCTAAACATCATGGCCTTTATATTCTTTCCGATGTATAAAAACCCATTTGTGGCAACTCACTCTCTCCACGAAACAAAGCTCATAGTAACACCTCATGTTCATATCCTCTGAGATATATATAGTACTGTTTCTCTGTCTTTCTAGTCTTATCTTCATGTACTTAAACAAAGTAAAATGACTTGTCTTCCTAAAAGTCACCATGGACCATGTCTGGGTTACTAGAGCAAAGTCGGCAAGGTCTTGATTCTGGTTGTTTAGCTTCTATGTAATTGTCCATGCAAGCAATGCAAGTGGACTCCATGCCTGTCATAGAGGGGGGGGGGGGGGGGGGGGGGGGGGGGGGGGGTGGGGGTGGGGAAGTGTTTAAATTCAAAAGTTTGGTCAATCCACAATTATGAAAGTTTTGGGAATGGTTCACATAAGCAAAAATGAAGATATAGAACGTAAGCTCTCTTAACATCCGAGCTTTTCAGCTGTATGTTATCGCCTGCCTTGCAATATTTTTTGGTATACCTTCCTCCGATAACAGAACACCGAACTGCATTTTTTTTCGGAGCTTTGTTAAAGTGACAACTTCAGGAGTTTACCTTGTCCAATTAGAGAAAAGATTAATCAGAAAGTTTATAGCCAAAAAGAATTCTACCTTAGACTTCCATGAAGTCTGAATTTTATCAGTCTATGGGAAATGGGGCTCGTTGTGCCTATGGAAACATGCAATGACTTGAATAAAAACAAGGATATTTTTTATTACACTTTATGGATGTGTACTTCCAATTGATTTGAATGGCTTTTTGACATCATAGAATCTGTTGGCCCTAGATTCGCCAAGAAAGAAAAGGAGAATTCGTCTGCAAGATACCCATTCTATTTATCCTGTTTCTTTTTGAGTTTTCATTTTTCAAAGAAGTGGTATAGCACTTTCTCTGCCTAGAGGAAGCATTAATTGAAAATCTAACCAAGAAACACAAGCCATAACATAACATAGTAGAATAATTACTAACCTCCTTATGCAAACCTTGAAATTGAAAGTCTAAAAGTTATATATAGCTAACGGGAAGTTGGAACACAGCAGCCTTTTACTCTACCAAAAGAAGACCACCATATGGACAACAAAAATTGCTGTACTGTTGTCTAGTCTATGTATATATTCCTTTATTTATTTTGAAAATCACAAGATCTTATGATTTGATGGGGATAGGCAGGCATAAATAGACTAGACAAAGCACTTAATACCGTTGAAAACAAATTCTGACCATCAAGGAGAGCAATCTTTATTATCACAATTGTGTTTTTTAATGTGAGAGAGAATTTCTCCTACAAGCTTTTTTGAATCACCAGAATATTGAGAATAAAATTGATATTGAAAATTATGTATGCCGTTATACCAATGATGAGGCATGCGGGCCATAGAACTGGCATTCTCCCACTTGGTCTGTATGAGTATCACACATCTAGATTCCATGATGGTGATCATCATCAATAATTTTATTACTTGTATCTTTGTGGCTATAGCAGAGTATTGCAAGCCATATCACAATGATAATACATATATCACTTACCCAAAAAAGATAATATATATATATCAATTTTAAATTTCGTTTGCTTCATTAATGAGCTAAACATACAAGTCCTTTTCTCATGGTATGTTTCTTTTGTGCATAATCTAATGCTGCGCATTATAAAATTCTAAGATGTCAAAGCCAACACAAAAACTAAGAATCCAGAATGGGTTTTCAAATCCCATGGTGTCTTCGGCCTTCCTGAAACTGCTTTGCCAGTAATGCTTTGGTCAAATGATCTTCAATCCTGAAACTGCTGTAACAAGATGTTGGCTATCCACCTTCTGGTTGTTGATATGGTCCCGAACAATGAAATAATTTGTATCAATATGCTTGGCTCGATTGCTATGATTTTGTCGGTTTTACGAAAGGAAACCATTTCTGAGTTGTCTTGACAACGTACTCATGAAATGAAACTCTACGACTATATTGCTTGTATTGTGAGGTAGCTTCATGGCATGAATGGCATTCAGCTTCCATAGTAGACCAGTAATAGATGACCGCTTAATGCTTTCTGAAGATGCATGCCCTTTGAGATACCTAATGTCCTTTTATACATATCCCTGCAAATTCCTATGCATGTACTTCACTTCGAAATTTTGGGAGAGGAACTCTCTTGTTTCTTGTTTTATTATAGTAAGCTATTACATGCAAGCAAGATTCATCCACGTATGAAATTGAGAAGGCCACTTTGTTTCCACTTATCTTAAAGCATACAACTTGAATCCCAACTCTTCTTTTTTTTTTTTTTCCCTCCTTTAAAATCTAAACGAGGTTGTGCTTGTGTGAAATTTAGCGCAACACTGGTGGGACGCTTGTTTCAAATGGAGTTCAGCACTCTTAACGCTCTGGGGAGACTTCATCCAAATGCTTCAATAAAGCATTCGAACGAAGTTAGACAGTAGCTGACAAAAGTTCAAAGGGAAGGGCTTCGTGTGAATAGATCAAAGAGGCATTAAAAAAAAAACCCTATTTTCTTCAAGGGATGCCTTCTATACATTTAAACGTCCAGCTTAAGAGTCTGAGTGGGATTTTGAGTACTTGCAGATATTCCCCAATTTTAGTCTTGTTTTCCCATTTTCTTTACTTGGCATTTAATCTTCCTTAATTAGGCATTTTCTGATGATTTTCGCTTACAGATCCAATAAAACTCATTGTATTTCATTGAAAAACATGTGATAAAATTATGCATTTGAGCATTCATTACCGATGCCTCCTCTCAAGAGGGCTTCAACGACAAGATGTATGATTGTTTGCACATTACTAGTGCTTTTATGGATTGCAAATAAGAAGTAACTAATGCATTGGACTTTCTCTTTCAAGAGTACATTTGAAGAAGTGATTTATAAGAGTACAAAAGAGCAAAAGGAATAAGTATGATCAAGTTGCAGATGGTATATCATAATCAATACAGAATAGGAATTTATAGCCTCGTGGAAGAAAAATTCCCATTTGAGCCATCATGTGCTTCGTTAAATGCATCGCAGGGAACTACGACTGTTTTTGTTGCCCCATTCAAATGCTTCATGGCTCCGTTTGAATGGCCTTCTCAAAGTATGGGCTCCACTTGAGTGTCTGAAAGTGCCATTTGGATTGCGTCCCTAAAATTGCTTCAGGAAGTCATTTTTACTGCAGCTCGCCGAAACGACCTGAGGTCCTTTTTGAACGAAATCCCATGAAAAGGCTCCAATAACCCATTCTGTTGGATTTCATTATTAGAAAAGCCTTGAGAATCCATTCGAACGAAATCTCCAGAGGGCTTCATACTCCTTTTCAAGTGATTTCATTTGACTGGCCTGAGGAACCATTCGATGAAAGTCACTGCTAAACTCTTTAGAAGCTTCAGTTTTGACTCCATTTGTTGTTTTCTCCATTGGTGTTCAGATGAAGTGTTTCCACTGCTTAAATATACTCCAAGAGAGACTTCAATAAGTAATTCGATCATTCAAAACTTTTAATTTCAATTTAGTCCTTATCAAAATCATTTTTTTTTTCAGAAAATACTTTATTTTATTTTTTTCTTCATCAAAATTAATCGAGAACCTTTCATTTGGCACAATATAATCATTAGAAATATTTTTTTTTTTTTTGGCCTGGAAGTTCTCCTTACTGTGTTCATTTTGAATAGCCGGTCCTTCATGAAATTGATTACCATCTCAAAAGGTCCTGGAACATTTTACTCATCGTGGTTTCGTTGTTCCGAAACATATTTCTAAACATGGTTTGGTGAATATTACTGATGAATGAATCATTTTTCTTCTTTTCTTCTTCAAAAGCTGATTTTTGAGAACAATTAAATTCAAGAACATCAACAAACTTAGTATTGCTAACTTTAACAATTTATTCGTGGGGATTAATCACATAGCCAATAAAATGAATGTTAATTTTCTTGCAGTCAAATTCCTTTATTTAAGGATCACTAATCCTTGCTTCAGCCGGACAACCCCAAACAAGTAAATAAATTAAACTCAGCTACCATTCTTTCCATAACACACAGGGAATTTTTGCAACTGCTTTAGAAAAAGATGGAAATGGAACTCGATTCAAAATGTATTTTTAAGGTTTCTATGCCTCGGTTGAAGAGACAGCAAAAGATTAGAGTGACCTATGATGCTTTTTACAATATCCATAAATGTGTTATGTTTCTTCTTTTAGGCAACCCCATTTGTTGGGGTGTGCCTAGCATTGGATATTGTGCTACAATGCCTTATGCTAGGAACTTAGAAAGTGGACCTATCATTTGTACCCTTTATGTGTAGTTGTACATACCATAATACTCCTCCCTTCTATTGAACCTAATAATTTTGATCATTTTAGTCCTCTCATTACTCTACCTTTTCCTAGTATATTTCGAAAGTATCAAAGACTTCAGCTTTGTGAAACAGTAGGTGGAAATGCACCTATCTTGTATGGCCATCTATAAATGAGACAAAATTCTAGCCGTCGAAGTATGGATAGAAAAAAAATCCCCCACAAATATCTATGTGTGTGATTTCTAAGGTTTCAAAACTCCTTTTGGCACCTTTTAGTGATCTTGTTGATTTGTTTACCCTTTATACGGTCAGAAGAATTTCATATGCGATATAAATTGAAAGACTCCTCATTCACGACATTACGTTTAATACTAACACATTTAGAATACAATATGAAGTAAACGTGATATCGTAAAATCTCATATGGATTGTTGAAGTATATTAATAGTGGTTTATAAGATTAAGATAATAAAATATTAAGTCAATATTAATTAGAAATTGTTGGCCTAATAGTTGAAAAATTCCCATTAGTCACATATAGGATTAGTTATTAACTATTTTTAGGTTAGTGTATTACAAATGATATTAGAGTTAGCCCCTTATTAGTAAGTAGATGATTCATAGATGAACCACAGTGGATGTTGGTGCCCTATTTTAGCCCGATTTAGGAAAGAGTTCCAAGTATGGTGAGCTATATTGCTAGGGCGCAACTCATGGCAAGCTTCTAAGATCACCTACAAGTAGATGTTGGTAGGGACCAACCATATCGCACACTAAAGAAAGGGAAGAACTAGATCGAATTGCAAGTTCTCACAATGAGGGCATTGCATGTTTTGAAGGGATTAAAATACCCCATGCGAGAAAAATTTTACATACATTATGGGATAGTATTAGTAGTGCTTCATAAGATCAAGAAAGCGAATACTAGGCTACTACTAATTAAATGCTTTTGAACCAAATTGTTGAAATAAAAGGCCTTGTAGTATTGCACACTAAAGAAAGGAAAGAACTAAACCTAATTGTAAGGTTTCGAAATGAGTGGAAAAGTATTAATAGTAGTTTATAAGGCCAAAATAGTGAATACGAGTCAACACTAACAAAGAACTTTTATATCAAATTATTGAAAAAAAGTTTCATTGGTCAATTGTTGACTTAACTATTGATTACCTTTTAGATTAGGGGGTTACAATAACTTTACTAGAAATTAGGATCTAGGCCAAGTATAAATAAACCATTTATTGAAATTCTTGAGCAAAACAACATTTTTATCGTGCAAAACTCAATTCCCATAAAATGAGGGAACGTAATATGCATTTTCAAGATCTAGAACAAAGCCATCTTTCAAAAACCAATCTGAGTGTTTTGATTACCCCACATTAGATCACATTCAATTGCCCAAGTGAATCCCCTTTTCATTTCTTGTTTGGCTTCCTTATTTTAAGAAAGCCTACATAGTAATAGTGATGTGAATTGGGCATGTATTTTTAGGAGCATTAACAAGAGATGATTCATACACTTACATGCATCAAATAAGAGAATACCTTTATGCTTGTTTTGATGCATCCTCTATTCATGTGCCTCTTTTTCTTGTGAAGGAAACATATCTCAACAAATTTCTTCACTTTTTGATTATGGGGTGTTTAAACATTATTGGTCCATAATTTGAAGTTTTGACCTTAGAATGATACATAAAATGAAGCAACTACTTGTTTTTCATCAAGTTTCTCATGGTTTGCTTTCCTCCTCTTGCCCTCATAGGTTCAATGATTGACCACTTGTCCATATGTGCATTGTAGGATATCTTGAAAGGACCATATTAAGCTAACAAATACTTAAAGCACAAAATGTACGAGAAAGAATAAGAAATCTCTTCCAAGGACTTAATATGGCATGGCAACAATATACTCTCACTTCCAATATATGCTCAGGCACACCTGTAAAGGTACCAAATGCATTTCCATGAAGGTGGTGGTAAGGGCTTTATGTGAAATAACCAGTTTTTCCTTCAATTGCTTTAAGAAAAAGTATAACCGTTTCACTTTTAGTAATAGATCCTCTCATACTTTTATAGACATTAGTCTTAATGAGCATTAAGCTAAATTGATTGATCTCTTCCACTTTTCATGATCAATTATTTCATTAGTCAATACTTGATTTCATCACGATCGGTGGTTCTTCCACATAAAATGAAGTGATAAGTCAAGATTCATGCATCTAAGGTCTAATCAATATGGCTATCATAGACAGCATCAAAACGTTCTTAACAAAAGAGTTAAGAATGGCTAGAAAATTAATTAAGCATATTTCCATCTTGTGACATGAATTGTCCCTAACCATAAACTCCTAACTTTCTTATGGGCATAGGTGCATCAAGCATGGAGTTCTAATATATTATAACATATTTTTTAACTATTTAAAAAGTATTAGAGATTCTTATACTAAAAATTTGTTCAACTTTCTAATTACTACTCTAATTAACTCATAAAATAATCACTTGCTTGTAGGGTTAATGTAAAGGTTTGCTAAATTGTAAATACATATCCTTATTTTCTTCTTCATACATACTTTCTTCCCTTTATCTTTAAAATTGAATATTGAAACCACAAAATGTTTAAAAATATCACACCTCATAAGGGACCTTAAACATGACACCTACCGCAATTGCCTTAACACTTATAAAGCACTCATGAAGGGTCTACAACAATCATAAGATTGTTCATATCGATATATATATATATATATATATATGGATATAGATATTTATATGTAGGCTATAAAACCAAATCCTATTAATATGAAGGTCGGTTAATCAAAGAGAGGTAATCTATATAGTTTGGGTCCACATCAAAAAGAGATATTAAAAATAGAAGTTTATGGGACATTTTAAAATATATAGTCTTCTACGTGGATCTAACTTTACCCACTCATCTTCACTTCATCTTTACCTTACCCAGCAAAGTCTTTGGCACTTACTCTAGTGATTTTTCAAGTCGTGATGTGTACAAAATATCTTACAAGATAAATAACCATATAGAGGAGTGAGTAATCTACTACTCAATGTAAGGGTGCAATATTTTCATTACTACACTAGCTCAAGTAATTATAAATAAGTTATCAACCGTATGCTATGTATAAACAACTATATGCAATACAAATGTGATCTTTAACTAACTAGCGTAAAGTCTAAAGTTTATTTTCCCTTGACCTTGGGTTGGAGATTCACAAACTTCCATCGGTGCCCAAGTCGTCCAAACTCCTCGTATATCTGTTAAGTAAGTTTAGGGTGCCTTTAATGCATTCGTGAGACATCACAAACACCTAAAATAAGAGGCAAGATCCTTCAATAGGCTCCATCAAACATGCAACAACCCTGATATCACTTAGTTCACAAATGATGAAGCATGAATCTTTTAATAATTACTTCTCACAAGTCATGTAGCAATGATAGTCTTCCAATCAATGTAAGGAGAAATCGTGCAATGTATGTTAGATTTTATGTTAAACAATTCATTAAATAATTTATTTATAAGTGATCAATCAAGATGAATCAAACAATCAGTCAATCTATTGACATTGATACTCACATAGAAATCACAACTCAGCCAATTTGATTATTTTATCACCATTTAAAGCACCAAGCATCATATCATTTAAACAATCAATTCAATTCTTAGGTTTGATTGACTCAATTCAATTATTTAGTTTATATAGACTAAGATAACAGTTTGCAAGGTGTTTATGGGGACTTCTTGGAGAAAATACCCCGTTTGGTTTAAGTAATTGGATTAATACTAGACCAAATGGGATTTTTGATAAGGTTTTCTATGTGATTAAACCGTAATAGAGCACTTAGTGGCTCAAGTGAAGAGAATGGACAACGAAAAAAAAAAAAAAAAAGAATAGTCAACACCTACGTACCTGTCTATAAGGATTGCACTGGCCAATCGGGGCAATATTTTTCCATCGGGGGTCTCTTGCTACCAGCTGGCTAATGGGGTCCATACCAGTTGGTTAGTAGGGGGGTTATACATACTGTTTGGTCATCATTTCTCCTAGCGTTCGAACGGTACTCATCTTCTACCTCTAGCAAGTTACTGAATTATATGCATTCTTACATAAATACATCAAATAGTCATTTTTCCAGGCACAACCAGTATCCACAATGTACTCACAAGATCGTTAGCTCGGTTCGAAATTATTCAAAATATAGGGTAAGACTAATATGCCTACTAATAATCTTATTTAATTATTCAAATCGTAATATTTTTAGATGAAATTTTATGTATTGCTTAAATTAAATAATTTAAATATTAATGTAAGCTTAAAATCCCTAATTGACCATTCTAAATCTATAATTTTAATTTCTTTTATTAATTCATAATAAATTACCTAACAAGCCCAAATTTGACCTAATTCTTATGTTTTAAAGCTTCTAGAGTTATCAACTATCAAAATTTATGCAGTTTCACAAAAAAAAAACTTTCCTATACCCCACATGACCATTTTATCCACAAAAAATAATACAAAGGTGATTTTAGTTTTTTTTTTAATTATTTATCTAAAGGTATAGTAACAAAATAGTGTTGAGAGTTTAGATACATATAAAGCAAATATAAGTGGGTGTATTAACAATTTATTCTATAATTAAAAGTATTAAAAAAAAAAGAAAAAATCTCATATATCTTTTATTTTCTTGATATATTTACTGTATATTAAGTCTCTAAAATAAACATAAAATGCATATAACTTGAAATGTTGTGGTTACTTCAAGTTTATGAAAATCTCATGCTTTAACAGCATCCATGCCATGACTAAATCTCCATGAAAAATGCATCATGTAATGAGCCAATTCTTCAATACTTAATCAAAATTGATAGGTTACATTGTTCTCATCCTCAAAGTCAAAATTACAATTTCAAATTGTAAAGGTCTAAAACAAAGAACAGCTCATTTCAATTACAATTTGATTATTCAAAACATAGTCGTATTCCATCTATGCAACTAACAAGCAATTCGCCACACCCAAAAGATTAAATGAAAGGAACAAATTGTAGCAAATTGACATACCCAAAGTACGGAAACTGAAATCACACCAAATTATCTCTATAATTTCGGTTTTGATTAAGATGGTTATTTCAAAGAAGCAAAGCTAGATGAAAATTAGAGCTGACCACAGCCTACAAAAGCCTCTAAAACCAAAATGTAAAATAGGCGTGGAAGCACAACCCTCGACATTATAAAATAATTATTGACTTCCTGCCATTGTTGTTTAAACCTAGAAATTGAAAGTCCAGAAGTTCTATGACTAACGCAAAACTAGAAGACAATGGCTTTCTTTCTCCAATGAAAATACACTGCCAAAGGGATAGTTCCCTAGTTTGGTTTGGAAAAAAAAAAATATGGGAGCAAATATGATAAACCCCTAAACTTAGATCTAACTATGGATATACCATATAAATTTTTAAATTTCGTAAAATGTTTTCCTAAACTTTGGTAGATTGACAAATAACCCTCAACATTATAGAATAATTATTTACTTCCTGCCATAGTTGTTTAAACCTAGAAATTGAAAGTCCAGAAGTTCTATGACTAACGCAAAACTAGAAGACAATGGCTTTCTTTCTCCGATGAAAATACACTGCCAAAGGATAGTTCCCTAGTTTGGTTTGGAAAAAAAATATATGAGGAAAATATCGATAAATCCCTAAACTTAGATCTAACTATGGATACACTATATAAACTTTTAAATATTATAAAATATTTTCCTAAACTTTGGTTGATTTGATAAATAACCACAAAAGTAACAAATAACCCTTCTATATTTTAATCTTGGAATGACAATACACCTTGAACTTATAAAAAATGTACTTTAACTATGGATGTAACCGGACAGGTTACTATTAGGTTTTTGCCATGTCAGATCCCCTAAAAATGGTATTTTAAAATGTTTGAAATAAGTTATGGTTTTTTAAAAAAAAACTTTATTGAGTTTAGAATGAATAGTAAGACAAATATTAAATCGGGAATTAATTTTTTTTATAATTAAGTAAATAAATATTAGTAATATTTATTAAATAGTTTTCAATATATATATATATATATATATATACATAAACCTGTCGGTTTAGTGAGTCACAGAATCAGGGAGGCACAAGCGAGGCATGGCTGGAGCTAGACCGAGTACCGAGTCGCATCTTACGTCACCGTCATGTAGGAGTGTAGGACCGTAGGAGCAGAAGTGCAGATGACAGGCCGACCGAGTCACCAAGCAGACGTAAACAAAAGCAAAACAACGCAAATCAAAAATACAAAACGCAACTCTGGCAAAAAAAAAAACCCTCATCTCTCGGACTCTCTCTAATCTCGTCGTCATCAGTCTTACACTAAAAATAAAATATTTAAAAATAATAATAATAACAAATAACGAGTCGAGAATCAAGTTGTATATTAAAACCCTATAAAGTTTGAAAGAAGTTTCAAATACTTAGTCAAAAACCCTATAAGGTAACAGGACAAGTATCGAATCTACTAAAACCTACTCAAACTCGTCTTGCTTGCGTTCCTAACTTTAACATTACCTAAAATTTGAATTTGTAGTTTTTTTATTTTTTTTATTTTTAAAAAACAGGTATATTTAAATATTACCAATTTATCAAAGTTTATAAGACTAAACACTAAATTGCCCAAATCTGAAAGTAAAAACATTTTGTGTACTAAAGATATATGCAACATATGAAAATTAGGAGATTAAACCGCACTTAGATAAAAGTTTAGAAAGCTATTTGCAATTTTCCCAAAAACTACTTTATAAGCAAAGTATGAAAGATTTTTATTCATTTCTTCATAAGAGAAATTGTTATTCCCATAAGATATAATTTCTTCATATCCCTAGGACCCTAATTATAAAACATAATACCACTAAAGAAATTACTATTCCTTTTCTATCATCGTTCTATTCCAATAAACCAAACACAACAAAACATCATAATGATGATAAAAAGAAAGTAGATGAATCAAAATGCCTTGTAGTCTGATCCCTGTTCATTGAAAATCAAAATACCTTGTGATTTGATGGAGAGTTTTAGGCATAAATAGACCAGAACAAGGACTCCTTTTTTCCAACCCTTGGAAACAGCCTTTTGTACCATCAAGGACAGCAATCACTACCATCACGTTAGGAGTGTACTTTGACCGTGGGAAAGGGTATCTCTAAGTCATAACAAACTGTTTATAATTAAGCTTTGATGGTTCAAGAATTCGAAAATAACGGTGATCATGTAATTTATTTTTAATTCAAAGCCACTTGTGCAAAATGTAATCCCTCTATTTTTGTTTTCAATGAAAGCTTAATGAGGGCAAAACCGCATAACTCCAATTTTATCTTCTTTAATCACTAAGAATTTGGCTTACACCGATCCATGTATGTACGCGAAGACACAGATGGGCGAATGTACCCATAAAAATGGGGGGAAGCACTCAAATAGATACTCATTCAGATGAATCAAATCACATCAAATCATGCAATTTTCTAAAACGAGCAGTAACGGAGTTGAGTGTAACTTGCAAAAAGATACTAGACCTTAGCCTTGAATAAGAAACCCCACATTTTTCCTCAACAGGGGGATTATTTTGCCATCCTGACAATCCGGCTAGTAAAACACACACACACACACACACATATATTTATATATCCATGGGTGTTTACAAGCATATAATGCACTTCCTTAGGAAGAACACTAGCTTTACCCGAGCTTGAAACCAAGAACCTGAGCTTGAAAATAATCAGCCTGTTCAATCGGCTACAGCCAATTCTTATCAGAGTAAACATCGTTATCAGTCATTCCAGCATCAGATTTACTCAAAACCATATATATATATATTTAGAGTGCTAGACAAGATAATTTATAATAATCGATGAAATTTACCCTCCACTACAACTACACGTTTTATTGAATACTGACAACTTGAGAGTGGCTCTAGTGACACATCTCATGCAAAGTTTCCTCTTGCAACATTAAAATAACACATTACCGAAAAACTAAGAGTTTCTTGGGAGAATCACTGTGACCATGAATTGCAACATCAAGCTTGAAAGTTGCACATGCTTCCTCGACGATCTGTCCAAACATAAATTAGAAATTCAAAATGTGTCTCTTTCATAAATCACCTCTCAAGAACAATAACGAGAAGGAAGAAATGGATGCGGGCTTAGATAGATATATGAACTTACCAGTCGGTGACTGGGCACCCCTCGCAGATATCTCTGAGGGAACCTTGTCAATAGACATGGACAGCTGAGCAGAGGGGAACGAGCTTAGGCTGGACCTTTGACCGTCAGCATAGGAACTAGAATCTCTAGTTTCTGGCCACTCATCGAAAAAAGGTTGAACTGACTGCTGCTCTGGTTTTCCTAGCCCTTGTGAGCTGAAATCCATACCAAAGAAATAATGCTGTTTCTGTTGTTTTGACATTCCAGCATCATCAAGGACATGGCCATATTCATGCAGTTTATGTAGCTGAGAATAGTCCCCTTGGTACGAAGTCTCCTTTCTCAATCCTGTTGGGAGGTCTGCAGGTGCCTGGGACATTGAATTATGAGCATCCACCATAGGCTTCATCTCAAATCCTCGAACACTTGCTGAAGTTTCTACTAGGGATTTGTGTACATCTGTTTCAGGCTTCAGTTCACTTTCCATGTAGACAAGAGCAAGAAGCTTAATTAATTTTACTTTCACATGATTATCTCAAAAAAAAAACAAAAAACAAAAAAGAAAGAAG
This sequence comes from Laguncularia racemosa, assembly GCA_037954665.1. Lineage (NCBI taxonomy): Eukaryota > Viridiplantae > Streptophyta > Magnoliopsida > Myrtales > Combretaceae > Laguncularia > Laguncularia racemosa. The sequence goes on from JBBMOL010000067.1 coordinate 2,298,803, forward strand.
TTCTGAAACATGTTAACACTACAACCAGGCTTTATATTATTACTTGACAATTAATACTCCCCTCACTAGTGGGATGAAACTTCAACTTAAGTCCACCAAGTGAACGACTTAATTAAATGTGGGTGAAATTACTTCACAAAGTTTTAGCTCAAGATCTCCTACTCTAATACTATATTCAGTTTAGCACTATAACTAACCATCTCATCTAAAAGTTTAAATCTGAAAAATGGTGCAGGCTATAAATTATTACATAACATGAAAAGTAGATAAGAAAGGATGATTCTCAACCAATCGAAAGGGAACATCATTGCATGAAAAAAACTTCAGCTATTGTAAGGAACATGTGGGATCAAGTATCTACCTGACCAGAAATAGTTTGAAAAGAGAACGGCATAGAAAGCTCAATAGAAAGAATTGAGACCCAATAGGGCATCACAAATGCAGCCATCCAATGCTGATTTCCTATAATCTCATTCATAGTTGTTTTTACTTTGCAAAAAACTATTACTTCCAGATATTTAATGCAACATCAAAAGCTTTGACATGTCAAAATTTAACAGCTCATCTTTGCAGCAAACAAATGTTGCTAAATTATCACCATAATCTAAAGCCTGCTGCCTGAGATGTGCTGTCAGTGATGCTTAGAATTCACATCTATCCCCTCATAAATGGTGAGACAATATAGCAGAATTGCAAGACTCATCTCAGCAGATATTTTACTCGCAAAACCATATTTTATTCGCAAAGTAGCTCTTTCTTTTTGGGATAGTAATAAAAATTATTTGTTGGATAATTTTGGCAAAACAACGCATACATGTGTTCAGGGGAATACTTCTAACAATCTTATGAACGGCAACTATCCTTTCTCTTAGAGCAGTTCTTGTCTAAAGTTCAAATATGCCCAACTTAAAGAGACTGCATAAGAGAAGACACTCATCTGTTTGACAGCTGCAGTTAGAAACCTTAGGACATTAAGTTCTCTCAAGATTTCTTCCTCCCTCTTTGTAGGACATAACTTTCTCTTCTTCACTGACGGACACAAATATACACAGCTCTCATTTTCTACTGTGGATCAGCTTGGCAAATCTTGCCTCATGCTTTATGAATGTACAAGTTAGCTTATTGCTAGTTCTCTGATAATTTTAAGGAGTGCTGGCAATACAGCTTTGTCAAAGAATCCCCCTTCAGGGAACTACTTCCAAGCTGTGTAACATAAGAGTATCTGGTATAAAGAAAAGTCAGGACATTTGAAGAGGGATGGTGGATCTGATAAATGTAATGAAATACCTCAGGCTCCTCCATGTGAACTCCAGCCAATATGCCCCGTGGCTCAGCTAATTGGCAGAATAAAATAACACGAAAACAGAATTATAATTTCTAAAAAATGGAATGGATAAGTATTAGCTATCACTTTGTTTACTTCAGCTAAAAAACACACAAGTCATAGACTAGAAATATATCTAAGACAAAAATAACCCTGCTATTTTTGGATCCCTGTAATCCAATCTCGACAAAACCCTACCCCCCATTACATCTCTTGGCTCTAAACCATCTAGACCACAGACCTCAACAACCACCTCAGTTGGGTTTGTACTACCCAACCACAAACTTCCTCACCAAGTCACAAGTTCAACTTCACAGTCTAGCGATTACACAAGTTCACACTCACCCGGCTTCAATGATTTGCTGGCTGTATGAGATCAAGCTCACTCAGGTTCTGGGAAAGGTAATTCAATCTCCCCATGGTATGATGATTGGCACAAGGGACTTTGGCAACCTAGCTAAATGAACACGAAATTTATTCTTCAAGACTTCTTAAAGATGCTAGGTTATGTTGTATTGTAAATGATGTAGGATGGGATTGGCCACCTAGTGATTTTTGGAAACAAGTGAGTGGATTTAGATGGGTCTATAATGCCACATGTTGACAAGGAGGATAGACTAGTAGGGAAAGAGAAACCTCCATCTAAGTTTTCAATTATGCTGACCTATGCTTCACTAAGTCAATCCAGGCTTGCTGTCCTTTGGCTAAATCTTGTGTGGAATAGTAAGCTACCCCAAGGTTCTCATTTATCATGTGATTAGTAGCTCTCCAGAAGTCAACAACACTTGCTAAGCTGGTGTACTAGGGTTTAACATCCCAAAATACCTGTTTTCTTTATAGAAGAGAAGAGGAAACACAGAACCACCTATTGCTTAAATGTATTTTTGTTCAAGCTATTTAGAAGAAAATGAAAGAACAGCTGCTTTGAGCTCCCTTATACCTAACCCATGCCTTAGATATTTTGGATTGCTTCAATTCAGTGGGTCCTAGGTTACCTTTAATTTGGAAATTAGCTTCTAGTTTTGTTATCTACTATGTATGGAAAGAAAAAAAAAAAAAGAAAAAAGATTAGGATTGAGTACTAGAACAGATGCGGATATAACCCACACTATTCTTTTTTATGTAGCAGCTATCTCAAACTCCCTTTGATTGTATATCTAGGCTCTCAGCTTTGATACCCCTTTTGTTTATATGGGTATCAAATTCAATAGCTTAGGCCACCTTGAGAGTACTCCTTTTCTCTGTATATCTTTTGTATTGTAACCATTTATAGTGAAATATATATAAATCTGACATTTTATCCAAAAAAAAAAAAAAGCTTGCTCAGGTTCCTTTGGCAGCTAGCGACGTGAGTTTAGGCTCCCCAAGGAGCAATAGTTCGATTGTCTGGTGGTTAGAGGTGGCTCAATGGTGATGCAGTTCAAGGTGGTCTAGTCATCAAGCTAGCTTGTGGTGGTTCCGGTGGTTAATGCAAATCAAGCTGTGGGTTAGGTCCATGGCTTGGTTAGTGGATTGGTTTTAGATTGGCTAGACTCAAATCAATAGTATATGATTAATCAATACCTAGCAAGGAATTACAACTCCTTGTTAAGTAGGAACAACAATTCTTTAGAGCTATAATCCCACAAATTACACACAATAATAACCTTACAAAGGGAGAATGTTTTATTCCATTCCCACCTAATGAAGTAAATTAAAAGTGCTATTAGATCTGTAACTCTAATATTTTCTTGCTTTTCTTTTCCATTATCTTGTGTGTGTGCATGCATATGGATAGCCTAGTTCTATCTTGTATATTTGGTATATTACTTGGTACCTAGGAAGGAATTGCAATTCCTTACTAAGTAGAAATAACAATTCTATAGAACCGCAATTCTCTTAACTACACACAGTAATAACCTTGTGAGAGGAGAGTGTCTATATTCCCGCCTAATGAAGTAAATCAAACATGCTAGTAGCTCTATAGCTCTAATATGCTCTTCCATTTATTTTCCATTATCTTTTATGTGTGTGTCATTCAAATAGCTTACTCCTATCTCATATATTTTTGGTATACAATCTAATGTGAATGCCGAATGCAATAGAAACATATTATCACTCATAGCTCCCATTTTCTTAGAATTGGATTACTTGTTTCCACTGGTTATTAGGATTCCAAACAACTGGAAGCTATTAAGTAATATGCTCCGACCATCCTAACCAACATTTCATCTCGCTTTGTGAATAAAATAGACATTTGGTTTTTAGATTTCTAATCCATGGAACAGCCAAAGGAGGCCTACGAGGTATCGAGTGTTGTCATACATTACCAGTCAAACATACTAACCATTGTCAAAGTATGCACTCAGTATCTCTCCCATCAATTTCCATTACACATTGGTGCATAAGTAGGAAGAATAAAAAAAGAAAGAAAAATAAAGAAAAAGAAAAAAGAGAAGAAAAAACGAATATTTGCCCAAAAAAAGAAACAAAAGCAATTAAGAGTCACACACCGACTTTGATGTTATAGGTTTCTTTTGGTAGCACAGCTATTTAGGGGCTTTTTGCATATTCATGTATTACATAGAACTTCAACGAAAAAATCAATTGACAAAAAAATATTCTTAGACCCCCGTACATTGTGAAGTGATAATCATGTACCTGAACTTGCTGAAACTTTCATAAGGAGTATGTTCCACCTGCAATTGTGAAAGGCTGCTCCCATAACTCAGGCTCACAGGATTGGCCATAGAGTGCAGAGGAAGATTGGGAAAGTTTCTGCCACCACTGCTCCCAGAACCAATGTCTAATGCTGCAGTTGACAGAGACTGAGAGGTAGTTTGTGATTCCACAGGCTTTCTTGAACGGTAGCGACCTCGGTTCATGTGTCGCTCACAGTACTTTGAGTCTGGATGTGCATCTTTAGAGCACCTCCATTTCTTACCATCTGTTCTTCGACACCTACCTGGTTCAGGGTCTACTTTTTTCCCATAAAAGGAGTAATAACCCACTGCAAATAACAAACATGATAAGCCATATCCTCAATTACAAAATGAAAATGATGGAGAAATTTCAATGCTAAGGAATTTGAGGATTTTAAAAATTATTGTATCAAGCATCTGGTTTATATGACACCCTGAACACCCCTTTGGTTGTGAAAATAAAGCCTCCATTTCTTGATGAGATCTACATATCCCCTAAACTCCTTATTTTCCAAAGTCCAATAACTAGCAGACATGTCTTAAGTTGCTGAACTCTAGTGTGTATATATATTGCAAAAAGGAAGATGCCAAAGAATTTGAGGGGTAACAGAATATTAACTTGTGCTGATGATGAAAGACGACAGGGTAATCCCTGCATGATCTAACGGTACATTTCCCAGTAAATAAATTCCAAATCAACCATTTTCAGTATTGCTGAACCAATAACAAACACTGAAGCACTCAACCTTCAGCCCCAAAAACCCTAGCAGCTGTGACAACAGACTTCATAACAGTCTAGCATCAGCAAACAGAAAACCCATTTGACATTCTTCATTAGAGTTTGATAGTCTAAAGTGATCGTTCCACAAGAGAGTCAGGAGAGAACTACATGGAGTGGTTTGACGTGTTATTGATATTCCCTCAACAATCTGGAAGGCAACTTTTTCCAAAATACAAAAAGACTAGTTGGCATGGAAGACAATCCAAGATTCTGAGATACAATCAAACACCAAGGCAAGCTGAAACAGCTTTCAGACATCACCTAACCAACCTTGTGTAACTTAAGGATCTATAAGAAAACGTCAGACATACAGATACTATGATCAATCAGTTAATACTGTTTGTTTTGAATATCTTAGTGAACCAAGTTCATTTGTTGGACGCTCAGCAGATATTTAAATTTTATTTGATACATAACTTGTGACTGGATTTTGAACCTAAACCGGTCCATAGCTCTACCCCCACATGCCCAGTGGCAAAACAAACTCTTCTTAAATATATACACATTCTACAGTGAATCAACAACATCAACATCCTACTTTAAAATATAAATGACGGAATAGGGCAAACGCAAGTCCAACAACAAAAGGTTTTGTGCATAAGGCAAGCGACTTCGATTACATTTCTCGATGCCAAGGCCTAAATCTACAAGGTTCATTTGACTCATATTCCTTCAAAGGATTAAACCCGAACTCAGAACTTCTACTAAAGGAAGTTAAATATAAGCAGAAAACGAAACTGTAACTTCCCTCTTTGTCATGTGGTCAGACCCACCTTTCAATTTGTACTCCTATGTGGAAATCTAGCACTCAAATCCTACAAGCATAAAATATATAACCAAAAAAAAAATTAAAAAGAAAAAGAGAAAGCACTCTCCACAAAGGGTATGTTCAAAAGCCAATAAAATAACCCAAATAACAATCAAAAAGGAAGAAAGAAAACCCAGATTTACGACCAAAATAAACAAAGTCTAAAAGTGATTAAAACAAGACAAAAGATTGAAACTTTAGCTTACAAGTAGGGTATTGAAGAAATCTAGAAGACATAGAAACCAAGCTTCTTTGGATAGGAACGAGTAAGTCAGGAGGGACAGGAAGTCCAGCTTTGAGGTACTTAAAGATGAGAGCTTGGTGTTGGAGCTCTTGATACTGAGCAACCGTGAAAGGTGACCAACCACCAGTTCCATCACCACCACCACCAGCACTACTTCCACCACTACCACTCATTTCACTCATACAGTGGTTCTTATTCTCCTTGTGATTGTTGGTTGGGGTTTGGAGAGTGAGCTTGTTGAGTTCATTGAGTTTCTGTCAAAACCAGGTAGGAAAAAAAATATATATACATATATAAGATTGAAACTCTTTAAGTGGTGAGTTTATGAGGAGAGAGAATGAGAGAGACATAGAGACAGAAAAGATAGAGGAGAAGAGAGGCGGTGGCATGCTTACCTGGAAGAAGAGAGAGAATGGAGGAGGGTTTGGCCATGTTGATGGAATGGAAACTCAAAACTCAAGAAGTCTCAAGTAAGTAAGTAAGACCCAAGTCAACACAAACATCGTTTTGGTTATTACTTTTCCTATTCCTTACGTATTCTATTCTTCTCTTCTTCTTTTTTAATTATACATATATACTTACGTGTGTGTGTGTGTGTAATATTTTCCTTCAATTTGGACGTTTGATAAAATATGATGGCTAGTTCGCAGAGTATTCGAATCTCGAGAGGTTAATACTATAATTATCTTTTTTAAACTCTTATTCAAATACAATAAAAGATAATTCAAACCCGATCTACTTATTAAAATGGTAATACTTATATTACTATATTAAAAGCTTAATAATAAATATATATTTACCTATAAATTTTTCACTTTTGACTTTTCTTATTTTCTAAAAATACTAGATAAAGTATTCTCTTGGAAAACATTTAACTATTTTTTTTAGATAGGCGCTTTTGAAATTAGGCAAGTATAATCAAAGTGAGTTATATTTGTGACAAAATTTAAAGTGACTCATTCAAGTTCCCCTCCCCCCCCAAAAAAAAACTCTATAACTATTTCATATTCATAACAAAATCCATTGACAAATCTTATATTTTAAATAAATCAATCAAGTAGCATATATTTTCCTCTAAAGATGGGATGTTTAGCCCCACATTTAAATTGTGCATATAACTATAAATAAATTGAATCAATTGAATAGTATTGCATTTGATCATACTTTGACTTTTAAATATAGGTGTAGTTAGAAGTAAGATTCAATGAGCTTAAATTCAATTCAATTAAATTCATTCAATTTAATTATTTTAAAAAATAACATACTTTTTAGTTAAGTCTATATTAAAGCTTAAACTCAACTTAAATTGATAAAGCCCAATATATATTTAATTTGAATTGAACTCAATTAGGCTCACTAATTCATCAAGTTGAATAGTTTGAAGCTCGGACTTTGCTTAATAACTTATTCCAATAGACCATAGTTGCTTCAAACTAGAATAAATATCTAAATGAAATCAAGTAGTTTGCAAACTAACTAAGTTTATATATACCCTAGTTATGTTATGTGAATGTGTTTTATTTAGAAGAATAAAGTAAGGTTCCATACCTTCCTACAGTCATATGTTTTTGGTAGTTAATTCATACCTATTAACTACATTAGAAGATGAAATATCTATTTGCATGCATGTGATTTAAAGCTCCACATTGCATGTACATTCATTAATATATAATTTTGAAGTGCGATTCTAGTCTTTATTAAGTGGTTTAGGCACTTCATTCAATCCCTTCACTTTTACCAAAAAAACTAATTTGCTTTTACAAGTGAGTGCTTTAAGTTCTCTTTAAAGTTTTTTAATTAGAATATACTATTTTCTATTATATAGCGACACAAACATATAGTACTTTATTAATGCAATGCAGTAACGACAAATATTGAAGGTATGGAGGATTTTATTAAGATTAAATATAAATTTAAAAAATTAAATAAATCACTTAAAATATAAAGTATTTAATTAAATTCCAATATAAATATGAATTAACTTAACCCATTTTGAAAATAAGCAATTCTTTACTTCCCAATACTCATCTTTCTTGATTACCATCTTCATGAGAATTATTAATCTCTTATAATTTTTTCTTCAACACTAATCACATAATAAGATATAGATATGATAACCTATCTAATGAGATTTTAAATAAAAACAAATCATAATATGAGTCAATTGTAGCAAACTCCACTTGTGGCAAGCATCAACCCTTAGAGGATCCTTCACACCTTAGTCTTTGAAGATCCTCCATAGTATAGCTCTAAGTAAAACTACCAATGTTCAATTGACCACCTCTATATGGCCATCCATTTGTAGATAGCATGCAATGTTATAAAGAAGCTTCATTCTTGATTTATGCCGCAAGACCATTCTAAAACAACTTAAAATTTGATACCTATGTTGGATACTGTTGTTACTTGATCTTATAAATGGTGAGTAAGTCCTACACAAGACAACAAAAGAGAGTTATAAGGGTATTGGAATTGATTCCGATCTAGTCACTCCAACATTCAAATCAATAGAAGGTAAGATCCGAGTAACTATAAGGAGTTTAGGGTAACAAAAGTGTCAATCCTTTGTCTAAAGGCCTAACCTGATATTTATAAAGGGGTGGATGAGCTAGATTGGAGCGGTAGTTAATGTCCAAGATTCCCTCTTTAACTTCAAGATTTGTGAAGAAGAATTAGGAGAATTATGAGATTGTTGACTTACTTTATCAAACAAGCTCTTCTCACCCGTCTCTATTTAAACTATGGGCTGGGTTGACCGACTGTACCTAATCGAGCCGAGCTAAGTTTAAAGGCCCAAGTCTTAAGCAGCTCATCAATGCTAAACAAGCCAACCTAGGCATGAAGGCTTACATCTAAAATAACTTATCAATTGAGACTACATTGTGAGAAACTCTATGAAGCTATATCATTTCCTACAAAAAAAAAATTATTAGCAACAAACAATTCATTGTTAGTTTTGTGGCATAGCACAAAATGCACCATTTTATAAAAATTTATCCACTACACCTATAATAGAATTCTTTCTCTTTGTAGACATGGGCATGAGTGAGGTCTAATTTTTTCTAACCTAGAACTGCTTTGCCAATCAAAGGCTTGACCCGATTGACTCGACAAGTCTTAGCTTGAAAAAAAATTTCAAAAAAATTACATTACAAAAAATTCAATCGAGCCATTATGAAAGTTTGGATTTTTTTATTATCTAAAAAAGGTCTAAATTTTTCCCATGTGAATTTATTAAGTTTAAAAAATTTTGCATTTATAACAATAAACTTTTATCGAGAGAGTTTTTCCTTCTTTCACAATGAGGGACTAACTTTCGATGTTCCTTTTTTGTCCTATATTATTAAAACCAATGTCATTTAATTGTAGTTTTGTTGTATAGAAAAGTAACTTCTTATAAACTTCATCAAATTGATTAGAATTTAGTTATTGGCCTCACAACTAAGTAATTTTATCAAAATAGTGCCCCATGATGCAATAAGTTATTAGACTCAAAGTTACTAAGTTTAAGACAAAGGGAAAAAAAAAAACTCAAGGTAGGTGTAAGATCCGCACCTCATAGAATCCGAAACCCATTATAGGTTCGTCTCTCATCTAACAACCTAGGGTCTTCAATGTTGAACCATAGTCTCATTGAGTCCCATCAATTCAAATACTTATACCCTTGTCTACCTCTCTATGTTCTAATCAAGCTTAGAGTGAAATCTATGTCCTGATTGACCCATGATGATGATGAATTGGGTAAGGGCATACATAGCCCCTAAGGCTCTCTCCTACTCTTGGCCCACTCATATATAACATGTTTCTCATTATTCTAAGTTAAAAAGCATTCCTTCAACAACTTAGCTATTCATTTCTCACCCACATGTCCTATTATGCCATTAGCCTCTCTTACTAGCATTTTCCTCATAAAACCAATAAAGATGCATAACTTTCTTAATTTAAACAATATCCATCAAATAAATGATACCTATTAAAGCAGTTACTAGCTCACAAGAAGTAACCATAGAAGCAAATTAGACATCATACACATAAGAACTCTACCCACTCTGTATGCCATGTCAATAATCTATTCTACCTCTTTAAATGCTTCAAGAATTTATAGATGTATTGATGATGAACTCCCTAAGTAGTAAGTAGTGCTATCATACCATTAAAACTCTCACAAGTATATATAGTTATCCATCATGGAGTGAGTACTTTAAAGTTACATAATTGATTTCTCATTGAAAACTCTATTAGCCATTGCTTTTGCATTAGAACTATACCTATCTAAACTTTTCACATTATATTTCAGCTCAAATATTTTCTCAAAATTGAGTAATGCAAGCATAAAATATATAGTAAATTTTCACTTATTTAGTTCAAATTACTCCTGAGCTACTCTATTCCATCTAACTTAACTCCCTTCTTAGTCAACTCATGGTGCTATAATGTTGTTGAAGATGTAGAAGTTAGCATAAGACCTAGTAATTGCCTTAATATTCTCATTATTTACCTAAAATCCCTCACGAGACACAATGAATCCTAGAAACACAATTTGCTCCCAATAGAAGGCACATTTCTTGAGATTGCCTTACAAATAATTACTCATAATCACCACAATTTCCTACCTTAAGTGCTTCACATATGCATCTAGATCGTGACCATATACTTGAATATCATCAAAATACATCACAATAAATTTAGCTAGAAAGTCATACAAGATATGGTCCACAAGTCTCATAGAGTTACTAGAAGCATTGGATAGCCTAAAAGGCATGAATGTCCACTCATTTTAGTCATGTTGATAAATGTATAAAATTATACATTTATCCCCACTTAAATGGCACATATTCAGACATTTCAGTATGTTTTATTGGAAATTTTATTTAAAAACTTTAGAATGTGTACTCTTAAAACAATTGCATAAATAGTGAGGAATGAATTAAAAATGGGGTTGAAATTGTTTACATGTACTTAAATGTTTTTATTCCAATTATATGTCATTCTCTAGTGTAGATTTTTGTTTATACTAGGAAAAGTGTGTGAAGTCTAAAAATATACATACAATTTATTATAAGTATGAAAAATGAGTTCGATATGACCCAATGACATACATAGCATATAGAGAATTATACTTCTTTTTCTCATTTCAAATTCTATTGGAAGAAAGATAAAACTTTCACAATTCTAGAATTGACACACTTGGTTTTTTTTTTTCTCAAATTCTCAATTTTATAAAGGTAGTGTAGGCATGTGATGACCTTAGTAATGATTAGATGTAAGTTTTTGTTATTGTGAGAAATGAGAACACACTAAGCATTTTTGCACCACTACCTTAGATTAGCTTATAGATTTTGTTGATATGTTAGACTCATTGTGTCTCGGTTTGTTAAATTTAAAATTTTTAGTTAGTTGGTTTGTGATCCTTGTAGTGGCACTTATTAGTTGTAGTTGCTAAATTGTTACTTCTTTAGTTAATTTTGCATTTGAGAATTGTAGTTTGTAGAGAGGAAAAAAAATTGGCTTCTTGTTATAAATTGTTTCTCATGGATTTGTGTGTTTTTCTCAACGGAATTGTTCTTTTGTTGTAATTATTTTTTTAAATTGCTTTATTGTTTAATTTGACCCATATTAAATGATGAAATTTTTAAGAAGTCAAGAAAAACCCTCGAATCCAATGATAAATCAACCTCACAAAACAATTATATGTGTATAATTTTGTAAATGAGTTACTTTATATGTGCATTTGTCCTAGGAAAATGATGTAGTATTAGTGACATTTATCCTATATGTGCAAATAAAAATCGAGCATATTTTTATTTTTACTCGGAGTAGAGTATAAACTTAAAAGAATTGAAAAAACCCACTCAAGAACAAGAAAATGACATCGTGATTTAGATTAGATCTCGATGAAAGAATACATCAATGGGAAATTAGTTCGATAAGTTTAATGGATTTTGTTTATTATAGATGGTTTCTTTTTTATTATAGATATAAAGAAAATTAACAAAACTCACTTTAAAAATGGAAGAAAAAGCCACTTCTTTATGAAAATCTAAAATTAGATTAGAAAGGAAAAAGATCCCACTATGAATTAAAAAAAAAAAAGAAAAAAAGAAAGAAAGGGGAATGAAATCTACACATTTAAACATTGATTCTTTTTTTTTTTTTTGGAATTTTTTGGTGAACCATATGCATCAAAAGGTGCATGTACGGCTCTTTAGGGATACAAATTCTATCCTCATCAACCGACATTATCGAGAAAGATTACTTTTTTAGGCTAAGAGGTTGATAGCAAGATCTCAAACTAACTTATTGGTCTTATGGCATATCTCAGTATAGTGAATGATAACAAAGATATTTATTTATTTATAAACTCTCTTGGAGGATGGGTAATACTCGGAGTAGCTATTTATGATACTATGCAATTTATGTAACCCGATGTGCATACAATATGAATGGGATTACTTACTTCAATGGGATCTTTTATGCTGATCAGAGGAGAGATTACCAAATTTGCAAAGGAAATTTACTGGTTTCAATGTTATTCAAGGGTTGTGATTGTAGTAGTTTAGAAATTCATGATCCTTTTATAATTTGTTAATTTTCAAGAGGTGCCATTATAATTTTTCCAAATTTTTCTAAAAATGCTTCGATTGTAATTGCATTGTTCCATTCAAATGAACTATTGAAATTACATCGTTTATTGACTTTTTGTTGAATGCAATAAAAATACTTTAGTTATAGCAAAATTCTCATATCGTACATTATGAAAAATGTCTATGTTACAAACTTTTGTTTATTTGGCATATATACGTCAAACGTGCTTAAATTGTAATACTCCAAATGTGCTAAAATAACTTTAACTCGATTATTCATCATTATCACTATTATTAATTTTTTTTGTTGACCGTGGCAAAAGCATTGGAAATGGGGTAATGTTGTTGAACCTAAAATCTACATGTTACAAGAAATTCTAATTCTAAAATTTAAGAATCAATACATATAGGGTAGGATATGGATATAGATATGGATAGTGATAGAAAACTCAAGTTGAACCCATTATTTAAGCTGCTGGGACCAAGAGAAGACAATCCCAAGACATAACATGGTCAACCAAGATTAGAAAAGATCATCTAGGTTGACCAAATGTAGAATAGGTTGATCAAAATTGACAAGAGGCAACCCAATCAATTAAGAGAGAGATTAGGTTAACTAAATGGCTACTTAAGTAGATAAGGAAAACCATTAAGTTGATTACACTAATCTTCTCAAAGATATATAATAGGCCGGCTAAGCTAATATATGGTCGACCACGTTTGTTACTTTTACACTATTTAGTTATTTTTTTTTTTTATTTAGTTTTCATATTTCCTCTTCCTTTTTCTTTTGGTTATTTTCTTTTATAATGAGCTAGAGTCCTAGTTTAAACCTATATAAGGCATAAGATATAATAGAATAGATGAGTATATGATATTGCTAGACTTTTGGTGATAAAGGATTTAATGAAATGGATTTCTCCCAATTCTTAAGTTCTTAGCATTCGGCGTTCATTGTGGCAAACCACACCCCATTATTCAGATTTTGTGTAAAATATCAACATATATTTAATAATCATTAATTGAAACTCGCATGTCATATATGACACTCTTTCAATGAGATTAACACATAAATTATGTATCATATCAATTCGCATTTCAATTGATCCCAAATCATTTTGAGATTAGTGGACTATATTCAATTTGTTCATATCCTTTATTTTCTCCTTCATATATGAACTACACCATAAAAGCAATACTTTTTATCATCTTTTATTAGTTTAAACCAAGATCTAATTCATATTAGGTGGGGCCAATATGAGGCAATCCAATGACTAAATAAAAATAGGTAAGGTAAAAGAAGTTTAGGCATAACCAAATATTTTATAACTAAAAAGAAAATTAAGAAACAAGAATTTTCTAGTTTTATTTTTCTACTTTTATGTAATCTTTAGTCAAAGTTTTTTCATCTTTTTTAAGGGTGTGATAATCATGTAGAGATTTTAAAGTAAGTTTTTTTTTTTTAATTTGAAAGTTTAAACACTTAATTTTAAAAAATAAAGGGCTCAACATATATATAGCAATTTTTTTTATATATAATTTCAATTAGCCCATATTATAATTGCAACCAACTTTTTTTTTGTTTTTCGAAATAAATTGAATATACTTGATATATGGTTGTATCATTTGGTAAAATTGTTCCAATATGGTATATAATAAAAATTGCAACCGATAGCAACTTAAATTTATCAATTGAATTCTTATTGAATGTGATAAATGTACTATAGAATAGTCAAATTGTTAAATTTTAAATATATCAAAATTACATATGTTATCAATATTTTTGATAAAAATTAAAATGTGGTAAATTGTTCACATGTGATTTATTGAAAAAATTATACAAGTTAACAACTTTTAGCAAAATTAGAAAAAAAATGTGGTTGAATTATTCCAATTTGGTTATTCATGAAAATTATAATCATTAACAATTTTTTGCTAACCGTGGTAACAATATTTCAAATCTAATATAATTGTTATAATGCAATTAATCCTAAGAATTATTACTAACTTTTTATTAGTCATGATAAAGAATAGTTTAATTATGGTTAAATTTTTAAATATGATAAAGATATCAATTTATTGTAATTATCGATCTTTTTAGCTTCTTGCTAAAATTTTAGTGAACGTAGTAAAAAATGTAGCATATTTCATAATCTTTTTTTCTCCTTCTTTTTATTTATGTTTTATTTTTATTTTTACTTTTACTTTTTAGGAGGTGGTTTTAGGGTGGGGGGTATAGGTGTGTGGAGGTGTTTTGTTCACAAGTTGCTAAAATCTACTTATTTGCACCATACCATATGGTGGAGAAGTTTTTATGGGAAACCATTTCCATTATTTCTTTTTTATATCTTTTGATTGTTATTTTCTTTTATGACAAAAGTTGTCGAATTCATTATTCTACTTAGATTTGAAATGTATAGATTTGGTAAAACTATATATAATTAGTAGAATTATAAACATGTAGAATTGTATACATTAAACTTATAATTTTAGTAAATGTTTATATCTAAATAATTTTACATGAATTTTAAATAGAAAAAACCTCATAAAATGATGAATTCGTAAATCATACGAGTTAACAAGTAATTTGAACAACCATGCTTATTACAATCCTTGCATGGCACAAGAATCTTTTGGAAAAAAATACAATAAAGGGCCTATGTCTGTACACTTTTTGCAAAAAGGAGCCTAAAATTTTTGTCATGTTTTTAAGGACCTATATTTATAAGATACCCTCATTTTAAGGTCTTCATCCATCTACTATTAATAAAATCTAATATAGCATGAACAGAGGCCCTAAAATGAGTAATTTATAAATATAAGCCCTTAAACACATTTTTGAAAAATTCAAGCCCTTTTTGTAAAAATGCACAAATCCAAATCATTCCTTTATATTTTTCTCTCATCTAATTATATGCTATTAAGTATAAAAATTATTGTTATTATTATTTTATATATAACATTATATAATTAATGTTTATACATATGAAAACATTATCTTGATTAAATTTTATTTCACATAATTTTAGTTTTTAACCCCATTAAAACACATGCTAAAGACAATCAAATCTCATATTTCAATTGTATTCTTATGTATATGAGAAGTAATATTTTATTTTTTCCAAGTTTTTTATTTATTTCTATATACATATTTTTTTTATATTCATCATCACCAAAATAAATTCCAAATAATACATATTATTAAAGGGAAAATATAAAAAGACCTCCCTTAACTTTGTCCTAGGTGCAAATACATCTCTTAAACTTTCAAATGTTACAAATCACCTTTGTAAATTTTAATAAATTGGCAAATAACCCCTTAAAATTGTAAATAATGCCCCTAAACTTTAATTTTGGTGTGGAACATCTTCTTAAACTTATCAAAATGTGCTCTAAAACCCCCTAAACTTTAACTTGTGTGTGTGCGTGTGTGTGTGTGTTTAACTAAAAAGGTTAATCTCTTTTATGTTATCGAGTTATTAAAGTTTAGGAGAGTACTTTGCAACATTTGGAAGTTTAAATATATATTCATACCTAGCCTAAAGTTTAGGGGGTTATTTGCAATTTCCTCTATTATTAAATTCAATATTTAATTACCTCATCAGAAAATACATCTTTTGCAAATGATAACCATAATGTCCATTTTAATTCTAATATGAATTGATATATATTATGATTTATCCTACACCATATGTGAATTGTTCTTTGAAGCACATAGAATACTATTGAAAATAATTGTTTAATTTTAAAAATCATCACAATCAATATTTCTTATAATGTATATTCATTAATTATTATAAATATTATGTGAATATTATTAAAATAAATTGCATTAACCATCTCTATAAACTTTGTAAATTACACCAAAACCCCACCTTTTCAAAATACAACACTTACCCTCTTGTTTTTGCCTACATGTAAGCTAGCATGGTATAAAAACCGACATATCATTGTCACACTAACACCAATAACATATTATATATATATAATATTTTAAAGAACATATACTATATATATAGTATACATACGAGCACATATGTACATGCAACTCTTTTTTCTTTATTTTTATTTTTTATTAATATAATTAATATATTTTACATATATTATATATAATATATGTACCCTAAATTTTTTTTAAGTATTTTTCTTTTTTTTTTCTAATTTATTTATTTTACTATTTTAATTAATTATTATATATATATATATAATATTTAAATAAAACATGTTACTACTACCGTGACAATGATACAATAGCTTTTGTATCACCAAAAGTAGAGAGATAAGTGTTGTATTTAAAAAAAAATGAAATATCAATATAATTTATAATGTTTACAAGAGTAGTCAATGTAATTTACCCATATTATTATTTACTTATAGTTTATCTAAAAAAATGCAGAGAAAGGTCTACATGTGCAGTTTTACAAAAAAGAATTCAGATTTTTTAACCATATGTTCATATTTATAGATTATACTAATTTTAGAACTTATGTTCATGCTATATTATATTCCGTAAACGGCTGATGAACGAAGGCCTTAAAATGAGAATATTTTATTAATATAAGCTCTTAAATGCAAAAAGTGTATAAATACGGGCCTTCCTTTGCATTTTTCTTTATATATGCTTATTAAGCAATTCAAATAAAACTACAAAATCTTCCGAGTGTAATATTTCAGAGAAGACAAATAAAATCACGCGACATGACGGTCAGCAAAAGACATGTCAACCAGACCCTACAAAAATCAAATTGCGTCTGCATTCCAAGCATCGAAAAAACAGGAAAGGAAACACAGAGGAGGGAGGGAATGGGATGAAAGCATGCATGCGAAATTGAGATTTTTATAATTTCCATTCCAAGTGAAAACAAATCGAAAGCAAGACATTAGAGGATATACCATAGCTAGATAAAAACAATGTAGAAATCAAAACTCATACAGGCGTAGCTCTACCATACCCTCTTTCCTCTTGGGAGAATACCAAGCAACTACTTTCCCTGAACGTAATAGCCTGAGAGAGTAGCTCACACTGTAAATTAAATCTTCAACTAGTGGAGCATACTTGGATGATGAAGACTCCAGAGAAAGCTGCGTATCCATACGAAATAATATTGGTCCTGCAACCTACAAAATACAAAGATCAAAACAAATCACGCATTGTAATGTCTACTCAAGTTCTTAAACTGTAGAAGTTAAACCAACTAGGTAAATATTGGTATCATAGCTTGGACAATTTTTCTTCACCCATTGAATGACGCCTCTTTTACCACTGTTCTAGTTCCATGGGGTCAGCTAAGTCGTAGGCTATTTTCTTTTTTTTTTTTAAGTTCTACCCCAGGCAGAACCCTGAAACCCATGGGTCCTGTTCTGGGTTGGAACCAGCCCATGACCCAGTCTTGTCTACTGCAAAAGGCGCTATTGGTAAAAATTACATTGAATTACTTTTAACACAAGAATATGGAAATCAAGGCAAGTTATAACCAAATACCTGTTGTTGAAAAATCAAATTTAGCGTAGGCAAAGATGGTCTCTCGTAGCTAAAACCCCTCAATGCGCTGAAAACCTTCTGACAAAGAGATGTTGCTGAAGACAAATTGAGGCGAGCATCTACACGTGTCAAATCACCATATAGCTTCCGAAAATTCCCGCGTTGGTAAGTGTAGCAAATTGAACCAAACAAATCAGCACTTAACGGGCTCCTCTTTTCAGTCATAAAAGGCAAACTTTCAGTGTCTCTTGATTCAGCAACAAATCTCTCGCCACTGCCAAACCAGGCTGCACAGGTGCTGCCTAAAGCATAATGCAGAAGTTAAAGAGTCATATCAAATAAAAACTACAAGCTTGCAAAGACAGGAGAGAGGGTAAGTCAGAATCATGGATTGTTCGAAAGAAAACTGGATATTCCCTGCATTTAACAGTAAACTCCACCAAATTAGATGCTCATTTGGCTTTTAAAAGGTTAAATATCTCACAGCCAATTATGGCTCCCAGACATATTCTGCTTATCAGAAAGTATATCCCCTACATCACCATAAAAATTACGATAGTCATCAGTTTTTGCAAAGCTCTGCACACTTAACTAAAGTAGCTAATATTTGTCTACTGAAATAAATGATTGAGTCCTTCTAGCTAGAAAAATACCGAGGACAACATCCTTTTTGGCTATGCCATCTGCAAAAGCACTAGTTATCATTTTTTGCAAGAACAAGTGGCTTGCTTCCTAGCTCAGAAAATGAAACCTGTTAATATGTTTCCGCTGAGATGTTGATTTAGGGTTACTAATTCCTGATTTAGTTAATAGTTGTGATAGTGACAGTGATAGAGATGAGGTTGAAGAGAGGGAAATTACCTGAGCAGTAGGCTCAGACCAAGAAAAAATATTCCAAGTGTGTAGAAAATATCCATAACTAACTTCCATCACCCTACACTATCGCTTCATATATCAGACCCCTCCCCTTGCTACACTGAATTCCCGCCATTGGCCACTAAACAAATACTACCATATACCCAACACACCCAATAACACCCTGTGAGTTTTCACGAAATAAAATTCTTATTTTCCTTGAATGAATTTTTACATCTCATGTATAGAAATATTTATACAGAAATTACAAGTTTAATTTAGGAAAGTTAAAATGTCTAATATAAGAAAGCATATTAATTACAAATTTTTCTAATAAAACAGAACAAATAAAAATCTAGCTAGTTAACATTTCCCCTCAAGTTGTTGCAAAGATGTCGCACATGCCCAACTTGTAAACTAGTGTATGAAAAATCCAATTACTGAAACCTTTTGTAAATACATCAGCAAGCTGCTTTTCAAATGATACATGAAACAAATTTAAGATATCACTTGTAATCTTTTCTTTGATAAAGTGTCAATCAATTTCAATATATTTTGTTCGGTCATGCTGAACTGGATTGTGAGCTATACTGATGGCAACCTTATTATCACAATACAAGAAAAGTCTCCCCTTTTCAAACAGTCTTAATTCCTCTACAAAGTTTTTAAGTCAAAGGAGTTCACAGATACCCTGAGCCATAACTCTATATTCAGCTTTTGCACTTGATCTAGCCACTACACTTTGCATCTTACTTCTCCAAGTAACTAAGTTCCCTCCTACAAATATACAATAACCGAATGTAGATCTTCTATCATCTAGAGACCCAGCCCAATCTGCATCTGTAAAGGCTTCTATCTGGAGATGACCATGTTTGGAGAAAAGGAAAACTTTCCATAGAGTAAACTTCAAATATCTCAAAATGCGAAAGACAGCTTACATATGAGAATCTCGAGACTCATGCATGAATTGACTCACCAAGTTGACTGCATAAGCTATGTCTGGTCTAGTGTGAGAAAGATAAACGAATCTTCCAACTAACCTCTGATATCTCTTCATATCAATAGATTCTCCTATCCCTGCTTGTATCTTGTGATTACTATCAATGGGCGATTCAGCTGATTTACAACCTGTCATGCCCGTTTCTTTTAAGAGATCTAGGATATACTTCCTCTAAGAAATAAAGATTCCTTTTTTTGATCTTACAACCTCAATCCCTAAGAAGTACTACAATTTTCCCAAATCTTTTATCTCAAACTCTTGTGCCAGTCGCTTCTTCAATCGGTTCATCTCTTCTTTATCATCTCCCATCATTACTACATCATTAACATAAACTATTAAAATAGTGAGTTTACCTTTTTTATGTTTTATGAAGAGAGTATGATCAGCATTACTTTGCTGGTAGCCAAAGGAAATCATAGCTTTGCTGAATCTATTAAACCAAGCTCTAGGAGATCATTTGAGTCCGCACAAAGCTTTCTTCAGTTTACACACCTTTCCTTGACTTTGTTCATCATCAAATCCAGGAGGGATCTCCATATACACTTCCTCTTCCAAGTCCCCATGAAAAAATGCATTCTTCACATCAAATTATTGTAAGTCCCAATCAAGATTAGTTGCACGGGACAACAAAATTCTTATAGAGTTCATTTTAGCAATAGGGGCAAATGTCTCCCGGTAATCTACTCCATAAGTTTGAGTAAATCCTTTAACCACCAATCTAGCTTTGAATATCTCAATTGAACCATCAACTTTATGTTTTGTGATGAATACCCATTTACAGCCAACCAATTTCTTATTTGGTAGAGAAGTGACAAGTTCCCAAGTCTCACTTTTGGATAAAGCCTTCATTTCTTCAATCGTAGCTTCCTTCCACTTAGGATCTGTGAATACTTCCTTCCAATTATGTGGAATAGACACAGAGGAAATAGACAAGACAAAGACTATATGATGGAGACAATGAATCACAGGAGACAAAGTTAGATAAATGATGTTTAGTACAAGACCTGACTCATTTTCTAAGAGCGATAGGCAAATCTAGCTCATTAGGAAAAGTAGATAACTCACCAGTAGAGGAGGACTCTGTAGATTGCATGATGACTTCTTCTGCCTTGTTTCTTCTTGAATACTTCAACAAATCAAGTTTATCCAAACGTCCAACAGTCTCCCCCTGAACTCTTTCTCCAATTTCACCCTTCCTTATGTCATCATTAAGAGGTTCCACAACACTAGAGCTAGGAGAAATTACCTCTTCCTTCTTATTGCTCTCCCCCTGAAGAGGTGATGAGGGATTGCTAAAATAGGGCTCAAATTCCTGAAAGGTAACGTCCATACTGACAAAAAATCTCCTAGAAGGAGGATGACAACATTACATTTAAGGGCTCTAGGGTCAAGTTTCCCAACATTTCTAGTGTGAACAAAACAAATACAGCCAAATACCTTTAGAGGAACAGTATATTCATTCTTACCCACCCTTTAAGGCTTCAAGTGGGCTTTGAAAATTAAAGGTTTTAAGTGGCATTCTGTTACTAAGATAAGCAGTTATAGAATAGCATCTCCCTAATAAGGTTTTGATAGATTCATAGTGAACATAAAAGATCTTACCACTTCTAACAAATGCCTATTTTTCTTTTCAGCAACCCCATTTTTTGCACTAATGTAAGGACAACTGGTTTGATATATTATCCCATTGGATTCCAAATAAACTCCAAAGTTTTTATCCATATATTTAGTGCCATTGTCAATTCTCAAGATTCTTATCTTGGCATCGAATGAGTATAGATCATCTTATGAAATGATTGAAAGCAAGAAAAAACTTCATTTTTTGCTTTTAACAAATATACCCATGTCATTTGAGTGCAACAGTCAATAAAAATAACAAACCAACGATTACCCTACAAAGAAATTGTTTGAGTAGGACCCCATACATCAGAATGGATAGTCATAAAAGGAATGGTACTTTTATTATTATGTAAAGGATAAGAGTTTCTAGTGTGCTTCACATACTCACAAGCATCACAAAACAAAATTCGGACTAAGTTCTCGAAAATAAACTGGAATATAACTTCTTTAAAACAAAAAATAATGGATGTCCTAACCGCCTATGCCACTATATTATTTCTTGATTTACATCCTTATTATCTCCAAAAAAGGCTTGTCTTGAGTCTCTAGGTCTATCAAGCATATATAAGTTATCATGCAATCTACCACTGCCAATCCTCTTCCCAGTTTGAAGATCCTAAAAAACACAATGATCAGGAAAGAACACGATTTTACAATTAAGAGATTCAGTAATGATACTGACAAATAAAAGATTAACAGGAAACTCTGGTACATAGAGAACAGATGAAAGTTTAACTATAGAAGTACAAATAATAGAACTTATTCCTGAAACAGGAGTTAAGGAGTCATCGGCTATTTTGACACTCTCCCTTTTACATGAAGAATAGTTTTGAAGATATTTTGAAGAGCTGTCATGTGTCTATTCGAACCAGAGTCAATAATCCAAGAATTAAGGTGAGCAGTAAAGACAGTATCTGATCGCACATAATTGAATGTGGCACTGGTGGAAGACTCAAGTTTGGTCAGAAGGTGACGAAGATGCTGAATTTCATCAGAAGACAGAATTTCTCTAAAGCCTGTCTCCTTAGATGTTTCCACATATTCCACCATATTTACTTGAGCCCTTAATGAACTGACTCGTTTTCCCACCTAACCTCTAGTTGGTCGACCATGTAGCTTCCAACAAGTCTCCTTTGTATGCCTTGGCGTTCCATAATAGTCACAATGCAAGTAATCTTTATCAGAAGTGGTTATCTTTGACTGTTCATGAGAAACAATTAACCCAGACTTCTCGACTGGTGCTGTATAAAGCATGACACCACGTCAGCTTTCTTCCTATTGAATATAAGAGTATGCATCCTTAAGAGAAGGAAAAGGAATTTTACCAAGAACTTGAACCCTTATCTAATCATACTCTGGGTTCAAACCGGCCAGAAAATAATACTCTCTTTTTCAACCAAATTTTGAAATAGAACAGCATCTTCCATACAATGTGCTTGAAGATCCTGATAATAGTCTATCTCCTGCCATAACCCACTTAATTCTGAATAATATTCAGTGATTGTTAACTCACCTTGTTTTGTACCATGGATTTTATTCCGAATTTAAAAAATCTGGGCATAATTTCCTTTGCAAGAATAGATGCGTTTAGTTGAGTTTGGAATTTTCTCGATAGTGTCAAGTAATAAATATTGTTTGGAAATTCAATGATGCATAGTATTCAAAAGCCATGTCATAACAAGTGAGTTTTCATAATCCCATTGGGCATAGGTAGCATCAAACACCTTAGGAGATTTTGTTTCTCCAGTAATATATCCTAGCAACCTCCTAGATTTAATAAATAGAAAACAAGCACGGGACCAAGCAAGACACGTACCAGCCCCATCAAGTTTCACGACACTAATTTGTGAGATGGACCCATTAGCTATTGCCTTAGTATCCTCCATAGACACAAGTGTAATATAGTTGGTCAAACGATGAAGAACAAGCTGTAAAAAAGAATCTAACCTCTAATCGGATGATCATGGCCGGAGAATAGTGGTTAGAGGACACGGCGCAAGGTTCTAAGCGTGGAATAAAGCCAAGGATGGTCGGCAAGGGACTCACGTGCCTCCACGCTCCAACGAATGAAGAACGCTCAGAAATCTTCAATCGGCACGTGAGTTCACACGCGACTTCAGGTGGTGGTCAGACTTTTAAGGACGACCGGTCAAAAGGTAGACGTCCTTGGGAAAGTGGCAGTGATGAAAAAAAACCGAGGGAGTAAACTCGACCTCTTTTGGAACAATAAAAAACAAGAAATAAGAAACCCTAACGCTTTAGCAGGAATAAAATCACCTCAAAGGCAGCAAAAGTGCTCTGACACCATGTGAGTTTTCACGAAATAAAATTCTTGTTTCCCTTGAATGAATTTTTACATCTCATGTATAGAAATATTTATACAGAAATTACAAGTCTAATTTAAGAAAGTTAAAATATCTAATTTAGGAAAGCATATTAATTACAAATCTTTCTAATAAAACAAAATAAATAAAAATTTAGCTAGTTAACGCACCCCCTAAACCATACACCCAACATAATACAAATCCCACACAACATATACCACAAAACACATAGAACACCAACACACTATACAATACAAATCCCACACAACACACCACGAAACACACACACACACAACATAATACCACCTCAAGCATCTCCAGGAGGAAATACCTTCCCACTACTTCTCCTTTTATAAACGTTGACAACAGGAGCACTAACCCTTGGAATCATTTCAATTGCCCCCTCCCGAGCATTGTCCTTGTCCTCAAGGACGGAATCTGGAAACTGCAACTTAAAGGAAGAAGTGTCTAGCCAAGTAGCATCTCATGGCAATTGACCCTGCTATTGGACCAACAATTGACGAATTTCGGTTGTACCCTCTACTTGGAACCATCTACACAAAATAGCGACAGGGAGCCGCTTAAGTACATCAGCCTCTTCAAACAATTCCGAAGGCAAATCCAGAAGAAGAAGGAAATGCCCCAACAGCTTTCTTGAGGAGGGAAACATGAACTATGGGATGGATACGACGATGAGTAAGAAGGTGCAGCATATAAGCAACCTTGCCATTGCGCTTCACTACTTGAAATGGACCAAAAAACCTGGGAGATAGCTTAGAAACAGATTTGGCAGAAATGCAATGCTGCAAATTAGGCCTTAGTTTAAGACATACCCAATCACCCACAGCAAATTCAACATGTCAGTGATGCTTATTAGCCATGTGACAATTGACAGATTGAGCAAGGTCCAGATTTTTCCGAAGCTGAAAAAGAATCCCATCTCTTGAATGCAAAGCTTGCCAGAGAACAGGATGATGAATCTCTCAGTCTACAAAAGAACCAATGATAGGTGGCGAACGCCCATATACTATCTCAAAAGGGGTCATCTTGGAGGATGCGTGAAATAAGGTATTATAATGGAATTATGCCCACGGAATCCACAAAGCCCATCGCTTAGGCTGATCGCACACGAAGCACCTCAAATAACATTCCAAACACCTATTTAAAACCTCTGTTTGACCATCAGTCTTAGAATGATAAGCAATACTAAAGTAGAGCAAAGTGCCCTATAACTAGAACAATTCTATCCAAAATTTGCTGATAAAAAAGGGATCATGATCATTAACAATAGTCTTAAACATGCCATCCAACCACATCACCTCTTCGACAAACAATTCAACTATACTACAAGCTGTATAAGGATGTTTAGTTAAGAGAAAATGGCTATATTTAGATAACCAATCAACCACAACTAACACCAAATCATACCCTTTTGACTTAGGAAGACCATCAATGAAGTCCCTAGAAATATCTTCCAATATAGCATTAGAAATAGGCAAGGGAAAAAGAAGTCCAGCAGGAGCTAAGGTCTGATACTTCTGACACTGACAAATAGCACAGGAAGCTACAAATCCTGTTACATCTTTCTTTAAGCCAACCCAATACACATTGGCTGCAATTCGCCAATAAGTACAGGGAAAGCCAGCGTGCCCTCCCATGGGAGAAGCATGAAATTCTTGCAAGAAAATGTGTGTCCATTTAGATGTCAATGAAGCAACCAATCTACCATGATAAAATAACAGACCATTGACTAAATGAAAACCTGGCCCGGCATCTTTCCCATCCTTTAATAAAGTCAACTTAGCTGCCTGTGTGGGATATTGCTCAACTGCAACTTTGATTTCATCTAAATCAATCCAGATTGGACCCGTTAAGGCAGCACACTCAAGGTCATCAAACATTCGTGAAAAAGCATCAGTGGCTCAATTCTCTTGACCACTCTTATACCGTACTTTGAAGTCATAACCAAGCAACTTTGAAAGCCAATTCTGTTGATCCAGAGCCATTATCCTTTGCTTAAGCAAATATTTCAAACTGCATCGATCCGTTTTCACAACAAATTTGCATCCCAAGAGATAAGGTCACTAATGATTGATAGCTAACACAAGGGCCATTAATTCCTTCTCATAAGTAGACTTGGGAAGTGTCTTTTCCAACAAAGCCTTACCAAAGAAAGCAATGGGATGATTATTTTGCTGCAAAACAGCACCTAACCCTCTTCCTGAAGCATCACATTCAACAGTGAATGGTTGAGAAAAATTATGCATGGTCAAAACTGGGGTGGAAATTAAGGCGGTCTTTAATCTTTGGAAGGCATCAGCAGCTGCTGTATTCCAAACAAACCCATCCTTCTTCAACAATTCGATCAATGGCTTGGCAATTTTCCCATAGTCTTTAATAAACTTTCTATAATATCCCGACAACCCAAAAAACCCACGAAGACCCTTTAAAGTAGTAGGAGTCAGCCACTATAGAATGCATTTGACCTAGGATGGATCCATACTAACTCCTTCAGCAGAGATGATGTGACCTAAATACTCCAAAGAATGTTCAACAAAAATACACTTCTTCTTGTTAGCTGTAAAGCTATGGTTTCTCAACAACATCAACACAATACGTGAATGCTTAAGATGAGAGTCCATGTTTGGACTATATACAAGAATATCATAAAAATAAAAAATAAAAAAAAAACTAACAAAAATTGTCTCAAATGTAGACTAAAGACATCATTCATCACATATTTGTAAGGCCAAATGGCATTACAAGGAACTCATAATGGCCTTGATGAGTTTGAAATGCTGTTTTATGAACATCTATTGCAACAACACGTATTTGATGATATCCAGCCCTTAAATCAATTTTAGAAAAAACTTCTGCCCCATATAATTCATCAATTAACTCATTTCTAACCAGAATAAGGTACTTGTCCAGTATTGTTGCTTCATTTAATACCCTGTAGAATACATAAAATCGCCAAGAGCCATCCTTTTTCTTCACCAATATCACCAGACTTAAGAATTGGCTAGTACTAGGATGAATTATTCCAGCAACCAACATATCTTGCACTAATTTTTCAATTTCATTTTTCTGGACATAAGCATATCTATAGGGTCGTACATTTATTGAACCATGCTCATCTTTTAAAGGAATTTGGTGATCCATCAATCTAGATGGTGGAAGTCCCACTCGCTCTTCAAAAACTTCAGAAAATTCATCCAATAAAGCATCTATTCGATTATCAATGGAATGTTCCACATCTGAATCATATTTTTCCAGCAATCATAGAAAATTACACTCTTCAATTTCGTCCAATTTCTACAGCGATTTATAAGTAATAGGAAACTTACACAAAGTTGGATCTCCTCGCAAGACATACTCTTCACCACCAAAAGGAACTTATATTGTCATCTTCCTCCAGTCCACACGGACCTCCCCCAACATTTGTAACCAAGCCACACCCAAAATAACATCAACACGTCCAAGTTCCAACACATAACATTTCACAACTACTATAAACTTCCTCACAATTAACTTCACATCAGCACATATACCCTTAGATTCAATACAATGCCCATCTCCCAACGTGACTTTAAAATTTCGTGTATCAACAATAGGCAACAAAAGTCAAGTAACTAATATTTTAGAAATAAAATTGTAGCTTGCACCCCTATCAACCAAAATAACAACCGAGGTTGAATCTAACTTACCTTGCATTTTCATAGTACAAGGTACATTAAAACTTTGCATGGCTATAAGAGAGAGTGACATAGGAGTACCAGTTGTGTCAGAGCACTGTCCCTCAACAGCCTCCTTCTCATTAGCTCCAATCATTTCCCAACCCTCCACTTCACTATCCTACTCCTCTTCCATCACCAGCAAACGCAGAAATAATTGGCATTAAATGGTTGGCCACATTTAAAACATAGTCCCTTAGCTTTCTTGTCAAGAAATTCTGCATATGACATCTGGCATTGGCGATGCCACCTCCCCCCACCATCCTTGCTCGACCCTGGAATGTCTGAAGCATTTGATGAAACACCTCCAGTTACTTCTCCTTTAGATTGCAAAATATTAGTTCCATCAATCTATACTGACATATTTTCTTTCTGGCAAGCTCCAAATCCAGCTAACCAAGGTGGAGGTTGATTTGGAGCTATAGTAGTTTTTAATGGACTGGACTAAGTTGCTCAACTGGTAGGATGATAATTCGTCCAGGCATAATTTTGTTGCATGTCCAAACAACCTCCACAAAAATTTGGCAAAAATAGAAATATTCTACTATCAAATTCTTTCTCAACCTTCAAAGCCAATTCCATAGCTCTCTCCACCGCCAATAGAGAAAATGTATCAACTTGAATTTGTATTTCTTCTCTTAAGCCTCCTAAAAAGTAACCTAATTGTTGAAGCTCTAGTATTATAGGAGCTTGTGATGTTAAGGATTCAAAATCCTCAATATATTGACTCACAGATCTGGTTGGCCTTAGCTAAGAAAAATTCCTAAAAGGATTTGAAGCAAATTGTCCACCATACCTCTTCATCATTTCTTCTTTCAATTTCAACCAATCTAAATCAGGTTTCCACCTCTGGACCATCCACAACCAGTGAACACATTGCCCTCTCATACACACGGCTACTAACACCTCCTTACGATCCTCACGCGTTTGTTGCACCTCAAAATATTACTCTATTATCAGGATCCAATTTGACGAATCAGTTCCGTCAAACAAAGGTATAACAACTTGCAAAGCATTAAGCCTGTACTCATCATCAATTTCATCAAATGGCATAACCTCAAGTTGATGACCAGTAGTAACCAGAGTCAAATCAGCTAAATCCTGAGTTCCAGCTTGCTTCGGCTGTTTTCCTCAAGTAGCTACCTCAATTGAACTTTCTCTAGATACCGTTCCCATATTATGATCAGCATTCCACAAATCCTCAAGCATCTTATCCATTTTTCCTTACATCATAGTCACTTCTCTAACTAGCAACTTCTGATCACAAGCCATTGAAGCTAGATGATGTTTTATCTCCACCATTTCACCTTGAATTTCTTCGACATTCCTCTCCAAAACATCCACTCTTGATTCCATGCGAGTCAAGATTTTCTCGCAGACAGTGCCAGTTAATATTTTTTTGGATTAATAGTGCCAATTAATATGCTTCCAGCTCAAAATTTGATTTAAGATTACTAATTCTTGATTTAGTTAATAGCTGTGATAGTGATAGTGGTAGAGACGAGGTCGATGAAAGGGAAATTACATGAGCAGTAGGGCCAGACCAAGAGAAAATATTCCAAATGTGTGGAAAATATCCATAACTAACTTTTGTCACCCTACACTGTTGCCTTACAGATCGGACCCCTCCCCTTACTACACTGAATTCCTAACATTGGCCACTAAACAATTACTACCATACACCCGACACATCCAATAATACCCCCTACACCATACACCCAACACAATACAAATCCCACACAACCCACACCAAAAAACACACAGAACACCAACACGCTATACAGTGCGAATCCTACACAACCCACACCATGAAACACACAGAACAGCAACACAAACAGAGAATATAACACCACCTCAAGCGTCTCCAAGAGGAAATGCCTTCCCACCAAAATCTAAACTAGTATTTTGGTAATAATATTTTGAGCTTTTTCCTTGGTTTCTTTTATGTACATCATGTGTACATAATGGACTTCCCTAAGTCCTCTGATCATGCCAGCAAGGATGGATGCAGGAACATAACAAGGGGGCGACCTTACCTTTTATTAGGTCCATGTCAAAATTACATGTAAAAAAATTCCATTTCTTTTAACAGTTATAGCCCATATTTCAAGGCATTTGTTTTGTTAGAACTTAGAAATATTAAAGGAAAAAGGCATGCAACATCAAGAAAATTAGCTATTGAATGCCTTGTAGTCATAGTATAAAAAGTAATTTCACAACAGGTTCCTAGGCACCCAAGAAAATGACCATATGCACAAGGACTATTCAAGGGGTACCCTAAGAAACTACTTTTTCTATTTATGAGATATTCCATGACTTTATATTCGAGACATTTTATCGTTGGAAATATAAAAGTAAGGTCCATAATATCATAAAATGTCCCATAAAAATTAAAGGTGACCATCAAATGAGTCATAAATGTTAAAAAAGTAGGTGCCTACACCAGTTAAAATGATTCTTGCACACACTTGTTAAACTTGTAAATGTATGATTTAGTGTTTTAAAAATTAAATCCTTTTTTATTTAGTAAACCTAATAAATTTCCCAGATACCACTTTTTGTAAACCCCCCAGGCATCTAGCTATGCACACTAGCAAGGCAAATTGTAACAAACTATACCAAATTTCAATTTTTCTATATCTACCTATAGAGAAGAAGAGAGTAGCAAACAAAAGTAAGAAATGAGAAGAACAAGAAGAGTTACAAAGCCTATAGCTCCAATGGGTTCTCAAGAACTTTCTATTCAAGAGAATAATGTGATATATATATATATATATTTGGGATAAGGTCAGAATTCATTAATAGTAAATAAGTAAAATGTATAGCCCGCTATAAAAACAAAAAGAAGACTATAGAAGAATCAGCCCAAGTATTGGTAGATGCAGTAACTAGGGGGAATGCACATACCAAGACTACCTCTATAAGAAAAAACACTCGCTATCAAGAATTACAAGAAACTCAAATCTATCAAAAAAATATGAAAAGCGCAATATCTATATTCTTAGCTGAACTAATGACTTTCCTTAACAACTCCTTCAACTAATGGTTCTTGAAGTCCAAGGCATCTTGCATTCCTCTCTTGCCAAATTTAAATAATGTGATAGTTCTATCCTCTTCCTTACAAAGCATATATGTTGCATATTTTGTGTATATGGTCTAGGGTCTACGTGTGAGACTATGAGTGTGTGTGTGTTAGTGCTCTACTGCAAAAAGATGTTGGGGACCACTACATTTTGTTATTTTCCCCTTTAAGCCTTTTCCTCTAATAAACTTTTTGGGGATGGCTGCTCTTGGGTTTTGGACCCTATGATATGAACCAGAAAATTACAATAACAAAAACTAAACATTTTTTTATTGATTTTTGTAGAAGAAAAAAATACAAACCTTGATATACCTTTCAATGAAGAAGGTCCATGAGCAACATGCTCATCAAGAAGCACTCTCTCTCTTTTTTCAACACGATTTTTTTTTTTTTTGGGGCTGCTCTTTTCTCTCCTACTCATATTTATATTTTTCCTCTCCTGAGGGCCTTTTTGTTTCCTTAAAAAATACTGTATTTATTAGCCTAATAACAGCTCTCAAAATATCATCCAAAAATAACTCCAGGTGGTCATATCAACTGATATAAAACAGAAAATGTCTTTTCACTTTCCAGGAAAAAACCAAAAAAAAGTCTTCTTTCATACCCCCTACAAAGTGATATTTTAAGTATTTATATAGGAAGCTCTTTTGATAACTTACACTAGTAGGCAAAAGCCATGTCAGCACCTCTACCCCACATCAGCAAAAATCACAAAACAACCAAACCATACTAAAAACTCACCAAACCACTCACACAAGACACCAGACCCAACACAATCCTTCACACAACACACACACACACCCCAAAACCAATACAGCATTATTACTGAGGTGGAGGATTCAAAGATCCATCTTTACTCCGTCTCTTATAAACACACAAAATAGGAGAGTGAACATGCAGTGTCATATCACCCTATCTGGGCCATATCAATTCCCTCCCCGCTCGAACTGGATTTGTCTCCAAGTCCAAATCTGAGGAACTGCACATAGAAGGCATTGGCATCAATCTAAGTTGCTTTCTCCTTTTTTTCTTCCACACCCTTACAGCCAGAACTTGATTTGGTAGCAGCCAAGGCTCAACATTTGACCCTATGTCATTGGGAATCACAGCTTCTACCAAACAGTCACCTATGGACTTTTTGAGCAATGAAACATGGAACATGGGTTTGACCCTACATCCTGGTGAGAGCAGCAGCTTGAAGGCTGCTGATCCTATTCTCTTCTCAACTTGAATGGGTCCTAGTAGAAAGTGGCGACCTTGGGATTAACACACCTTATCACACTAACTTGCTGATTAGGCCTAAGTTTTCAATACACCCTATCAGCCACTTCATAATTCACCTCTCTATGGTGTTTGTGGCATATCCGGTCTGTGATCTTGAGTCCATTGTAAATTATGTTTTAGATGGGTGGTGGCCAATAGTACAACACCTTGAAGGGGGTTGCTCCACTCGCACCATGGAATGATGTATTGTCCAATTTTCAGCCCAAGAGTTCTATTCAGCCCCTCCACTTGTCCATTAGTTTTCAGATGATAACCTGAATTCATGGCTAGTTTGGTCCCAATAAATGAAACAGCTCAGTCCAAAATATACTCACGAACATTGGGTCACAGTCACTAGCGATAGTGCAAGGTACTCCATAGAGGCGCATGCACATCTTCCCTGGTAAACACATCAACAATGGTTTTGGCAAATAACGGTGTTTCAATAATATGAAATGGCCATATATCAACAACCATGAAAACAACTTTGTATCCTCCAATGGTTTTGGCAAATAACAGTGTTTCAATAATATGAAATGGCCATATATCAACAACCATCAAAACAACTTTGTATCCTCTAAACTTAGGAAGCCCAGCAATGAAATCCATTGAGATATCTTCCCACACAACCTTCAGAATTGATAGCAGGCTCAACAGCCCAGCTAACAACACCAACAGTTGGTATTTACTTCATTGACATATCACATACTCAGCCACATCGATAAATTTCTCTTTTCATACCTATCTAGTACTAATTGTCAGCTATACAAAATGATATGCCCAGTAAGCTCCAAAGAGGCCACCCATGGGGGAAGAATGCAACTCGGCCAGAATTTATGGAATCTACTACCATAATACAACAGCCCCACCCCAATACAACAGCCCCCATGATGTATTTCAAATCCTTTTGTGCTCAATTTCCCGATCCAGCCCTCTTATGATTTCCAACAGCTCCAGGTCAGACGACCCTTCATCCACCAACCTTGTCAAATCAACCCACATCGGTCCAAAAATTCCGTCACACTAGAGCTCGCCCTAGAAGGGCCATCAGTTGCCCCATTCTCACTCCCTGGCCTCTAGATCACTCAAAAGTCATAGCCAATTAATTTCGCCAACCAATTTTGTTGGTCCAGTGTAGTCACCCGCTGCTGTGGTAAATGTCTTAAGCTTCTTTGGTCCATGATCACCTTGAATTAATGCCCCAATAGATAAATTCACCAATGTTGTATGGTCAAAACTAATGTCATCAATTCTTCCTCATAAGTAAACTTGGCCAAGGTTTAGTCCGCCAATGCTTTGCTAAAAGATGCCATGGGTCACCCCCTTTGCATCAACACTGCACCTAAAATTCAATGCAAAGCGTCACATATACACAATCAAGGGACTTATGATTCCCACTGCCAGCATCTCAACTACAAGCCTCTCAATCTCCCCTTTTTGTGCATGCAAATGACGATACAGTCATACATTTACCAAGTAACAATCTTCTTTAATGGGAATGCGATGATCAGTGGCACATATGGGGGGTAATCTAGTCACAATTGTAAAACATTAGCAAAATCCTCCAGTAACTCTCTCAAACCAGACTTTTTGTCATCACCCACTTCATCTAGATTCACCATCACCTGCTGCCATAAAACCTCACAAAACTCCAGCTCCTCTATTTTCCACAGCACAGGTGCATGTTAGGCCCAGGTCACCTTGAAGACTCAATTCTCTTTTCCCTATCTTGAACTTCATGTACATTTTTCTCTTATCCACTTTCACTTCCCTAAATGTCTCCAACCAAGAGATACCTACAATAATGTCTACTCCCACAAGGCTAAACACAACACATTCTACCACGATAGTGATTGGACCCAACTCCACTGCTGTCCCTTTACACATTCCCTTCAACATTGCTCTATACCCATCCCCAAGCTTAACACCAAACTCTTATGTATCTCAAATGTTCAACTCGACAGTTTGCTCCACATTTTAAGAGATGAAATTATGGTTTGCCTCACTATCAATGAGCACAACAATGGGTCAGCCTTAAAGCTTCCCTTTGGAGTTTCATGGTTTTTTGAGTGCTTGTACCACTTATAGCCATAAGAGAGAGCTCAACATGATCACAGCATGCATTTGTGACAATGTCAGCAACTTCCCCAGGGGATTGGTGTTTCTTCCTCTTCACTATAACCATTGATGTCATTGAGAATGACAAGCTTGAGAGATTTTTTCATGCATTGGTAGAGGGGATGGTAGGGTTGGTCACATCAAATGCATAGCCCTTTTCTTTCTTAGCGAGGAACTTTGCATATGTATAATGCCATCCACCCTTGGTCCCCTGAGGAAATTTAAGGTTTAAACTCCCCTTATTATTGCTGAAACCGCCAGAAGATGCCATAGGGTTCGAATTCCCAATGCTAAGCTCCAACTTCCTTACATTCATTGAGCCTCTCCCTCCTAGAGACCAAGTTTGACTCCCCATTGAACTACCTCTACTCATTTTTCCTTTAACACCCCATCCAATGCACCCCTTAACTCCTCCACCTCCCCTACTGTTGCTACAAGATGTGTTGGGTGCAAGCTTCCATAGTTTCACTCTCAGCTCCTCCTCCATTGCTCTAGCCATTGAAGTTGTGTCGTGGACCCTTACCCTTTTTCGCATATCCACTCACAACACACTCATAAAATACCTCATCAACCGCTCTTGTGGAACTTTTAGCAGCTGCATTAATGTCCCTTCAAACTCCTATGTAACTCTCAACATCAGCCTCTTGCTTGAGCACCACAATCTTTTCAAAGGGGTTCACTGTAAGAATTTCAATACAAGCCCAGCATGCTATGTGAAGTCCCTCCACTTCAAATAGTGGAAACTAGATAGACCAGAGCTTCTATTCAAACAGCTATTCCAGTGGTACACATTGGTGGCAGCTATATGGCAATTAATAACAACACACCATGGAGAAGTGCTATAGTTTAGAATCTAACTATTTTATTGCAGTTCCCATCCCAAAGTTGTTTTTGGTCACAAGAAGATTGAACATACAATAGAGATGAGGGAAAAGCAAGGAAGTATTTGAGGATAATTGACGAACAACTGTACATATAATACAAGGATCTAAAGACAATACAAATTGCAGTATAAAATGTAAGAACTAACATGAACACCAGAATAGCCCAAAAGAAATGCTAAATTACCGTTTTCTACTCCTTTTCGAGGGCTCTATGTGAAACATCAACTGGTTCTTATGTGTTGAAATTTTTTAGCGAATAGTCAATAAACTATGCTTGATGAGGCTTCTTGTTACAAGCAGGGATCGCTGAAGCTGGCAATGAGCAGCCGAACAAAAGCATGGACAAATTCTAACATTTAAATTGCCTTTCTCAGCATTATATTTCAATCAAACTGTTTCTAACAAAGATCAATTATACTATGGTCAACTGTCAACCAGGGACAAGAATAAGGATGCCACTAGGCGGGTCATTATAGGGTAGCCAACCCATCCAGCCCGCTAATTACCCTACAAGGCGGCTTGCTAATTACCCTATAAGATGATACCTTATAGGATTTTAAGATAAGTTTAGGTATGATTTTAAAATCTTATAGGATTTTAGATTTCAAAAAAAAAAAAAAAAGAAAAGAAACCTGTTAGGAAAACCCAACCCGTTTAAAAATGTCAGGTAATAATATTTTTAAACTCGAATTTCAAAAGTTAAGGATTATGACTTATTAACTTGTTACATTACACTAAAGAAGTTTTTTTTTTTTTTTTTATTTGTCAAATTTCAAGAAACCCCAGTTATATCCCTATGCACTAATCCCATTATTCCCACTTCTTAACCTAACCGCATTTGCATCCCTCTATCTTATATCTCTTCCAATCTATTGTATGGAATCTTTTTCCTCTGTAGATATGGAGATAATTGAAGAAGGGAATGAATTGAATTTCAGTTAATTTTGGTTAATGTTTAGATGAAGATGAGATGAATTTTAGTTAAATTTTGAAATTTGGTGAGTTATATCATAAATTTGTAGGAATATGTGATTAATGAGTTGGACTTTATTTGATTTAGAATTTATATGAATGTGTATATTGAATTCCTTATCACAGCAATTTTTAAGTGAGATTTAATAAAATTCATTTCATTGAACTTCAAGTTTTCAAGTATGATTTAATAATATTTATACAAGATTATTTTATGAAAATTGTAATTATAGATGGTCATATTTAATACAGCTATTCTTCTATAAATAATTTATATTATCATATAATATGTTATTACTTTACTTTTAATATATATATTTTTATGAATGGAAAAAACAAATTATAAGAATTTTGATAACAATTTATCTCTTTATTCCACATACAGATGTTTTGCATAAATTATAGTCACAATTCAAGGGATCAGGTCACAAGGTTACAGTATTCTTGATGGAATAGGTTTTGAGTATTAAATAAAAACCCTAGAGTTTTGAAGCGGATCATAGGTAGTCTTAAAAGGTAATGGATCAGCTTCAGGTTTTATAAAACCCGTCCCAAACCCAACCCGGTGGCATTCCTAGACAAGAAGCTTTTCCTTGAAAAGAGTAATATGCATCCAGAAACAGCTAGACAACTACTAGAAATGAGACATGGAACGAAGCACAGGTCAAGCATTCTTAGCCAAAGAGGCAGCAGAATGAAACAGTTCAGAAAAGGAAAGAGGGTAAGAGTATCTTTGGAATATGTACACCTCCAGTTAAATGTAAGATACTATATCACATATTATGAGCTCAGAAATAAATTATCAATGAAGAAAAAAAAGACATTGTGATTACCAATGATTCCAGATATTGCAGCATGAGGCTCTTTAAGTCGGACATCATATGAAGGTCTCATAAACACGCCCTTGTCTGTTTTTATCATGACATCCTCTTCCTTTTCTTTCTCTCTCCAAATGTCCCTGCTCTTCTCATAAGAGAAAGCAGCCTTTGCACACAGACCTGGCAATAGCATTGAAGGTGCCTCCCCGTCTATAGCGTTAACAGCCTGCGGATGACCACCATTCTTGTGTATACCAAAACGATATCGGAATCCAGTTTCAGAAACAACAGATGACAGATCCAACGATATTGATTCAGGAACATCCCAGTACTTGCCTTTATGATCAATAAATAATCCAGGCCAGGCAGCCTCCATGGTTATGTCATGATTTGGAAGCTGCAAAGATCAGATAATACAGTTATTTGACAAGAGAGCCCCATGAAACTCATAGCACGTGATAGTTTGCTCTCTATGCAGCAGGATTTGATTTTCAATCATCATTTTTCTATTCTACAATTTAAATTTATATGAAAGGTGCCATAATGTCCCAAGTGAAAAATTGAATACTGCAGATCTTTTAACCATTTTAGGCCTTTCGGTATTTAGGTTATTAAGAAGTTCAAATAAGCAAGGTGAACAACAGCTATAGAAACAAAAAATGATTAATCAGGAATGAGATGTCATGTGCAATGCTTAACAGTGGGCAAGATCCAGTGAAAATTTTGACACTTTATCCATCATATTAGGATGATGGTTACAAATATTCCCATGTGTCAATTTTTTATTTATTCACATGGCTTACTACTCCTAGTGAAGTCTTTCTCGAAACTTAGAATATCAAGCAATTTACAATGCACTACGTACAGAAGCAATGAAGCATAAGAATAAGCTATATTTCTCAATCCGTGTGCTTAAGAAGATGATGGGAAGCACATATTCATGGGACTTACAAAAAGCATCCTATTTGCCATGACCACAGATATCAGAAAACGGGAAAACCATGAAGCTACTGGATACAGAATTTAAGACATGGGGATTCCTCTCATATATTGAACAGTGAGATAAAAATAAAAAGTAATAGAAAAAAAGGATGATATAATAGTTTTATGAAATGCATGCCTTGTGAAAAAGCATGAACTTGTGGCGACGTCGTTTCTTCTCACCGTGCTGTTCGGTGCTAATCAGACAGGACGTTGAGGGAGGCAAGAAAAGCTGCGAGGTTAAACCAAACGCGTAGAGTGATTTATTCAAGAAATGCTTAGCCAAGTCTTTAACTGTCGACAGCTCCCATTCTTCGACAGCGGAGATTTCTGCTTTTATATCTGAAAGAAGTTTCTTGGGTCGAAATTGGGCAGCCAATCCTAGCCACCAGTTGGAGAAGGAGGGTTGGAGCAAGAGGGTTTGGAGGGAGAAAGAGCCGAGGTCCTTGTCCTTGTGGGGGGAAGGGGAATAAGAAGGGATAATACCGAGAGGGAAGCCATTGCGAAGGAGGGAGATCTGTTGAAAGCGAAGGGCACGGCTGGCTCGAGCACCGTCGAGAGGAATGGGGTCGCCAGGGACCAAATTGGCCGAACCGTCCAGTGTCTGAGGGGAGGCGATGTTCAGGTCCCAGAATGCTGCGTCCATAGCGGTCCTCAGATGAGCCATTTCTCTCTCCTTTCTATCTTTCTTTCTCAGTTCTCCAAGTCTCAACTGTCTACACGGAGATGATAGGACTAGCGGTAGCAGCAGAAGGAGTACCGCTGTGCTATACCAGAGAGCCACTTGGGTGACAGACCGACGGCGGGTGAGTTGGGTTTGGAATTCGATAGGCGTTTGCTTGCTTGGCTACTTTGCTTTTTTCCTTATCCCTCACTCCGGCGATTTTTTTTTTTTTTTTTTGTATGGACTTGCGGGCGGGGTTTTAGATGGGTTTGGACTTTTCTTTTTGGGGGCTACTTTGGACGGTATTTTTACCATATACGAATTATTAAATAAAGCTTTTGTAAAAACAATTTCCCCGTGCGAGTAGTGAAAACTCATTCATTATTAGGAACATTCATGATACGTGGATCAATCGAACCACAGCTGCATTATAAATAGTTCGGTTCCAAATCTTAATAATTTAATTTATTTTTAATAAACTAAACTCTTTTAAATACGATTAAGTTTGATTCGATTCAATTAGTACTGTTTTTAAAATCACCTTATTCTAATTAATAATACTAATATGCATCATAATGTTTAACCAAACATTAACGTTCAAAATTAAAAATATTATTCAATAATTTAAGTTATATAATATTATATTATGATCACATTATATTTTAAGTGATAATAAAGATTCATGAGTCTACTTAAAAACTAAGAGATAAAGTTGAAGGAAATAAAGTGGATTATAGAGGTTAAGATTGAGATGAGAGGCAAAAAAAAAAAAGAGGAAAGGATAGATAAATAGGATTAAACTAAAATGTCAATAGAGTTTAAAACAAAAAAATGTCACTTATTTTTTTTTTAATAAGAAGTAGTTCGACTTAAACTTCTAGAATTGAACAACAAATTATTTAGATACTATCCAAATCGAATCACAAACCAAACCACAAGATTAAAAAAAAAAAAAAAACTGTATTTTGTAATTCGATTCGATTCAATTTGATAAACAGTCCCATTCATAGTACAAGTAATGTATGTGCCTTTATAAAATTTAAGATGCATCATACTACAATAGATCCCAATAAAAAATTGAAACCGGAAGAATTTTGAGTTATGAAAAATTCTTTAGTAAGATATATTTAAATGTTGAAATCCATTGTATTGTGGCATAGGTTGGAAATTTTATTTGAATACCCAACTTACACCAAAAAAAAATGGAGTAATCTATTAGTTAATACTCATTCAAGATGATGATTTTTGAAAGATTAAATGCTTTGTCTAAACAGCACACATGACAAGTTGATACTTATATTTAAACAACATTGCAAGTCCAACACATGATGTATGGCTCACCACTATTCCTATATATGA
This sequence comes from Laguncularia racemosa, assembly GCA_037954665.1. NCBI lineage: Eukaryota > Viridiplantae > Streptophyta > Magnoliopsida > Myrtales > Combretaceae > Laguncularia > Laguncularia racemosa. Next base: position 2,338,381 of record JBBMOL010000067.1, read on the forward strand.
TCCGATGCCCACACATAAGCGTTATGACACCTATTCATATGTAATGAAAATTTTATTATTGAAGACGTAGATTGATTGCACAAGATTCTCCAATTTGGTTTCGATAAAGAACATATTGATAAAGGTGTAGAAGAGAAGGATACTTCGCAAAATATCAAGATTAATCTATTGCACCATACTCCACTCTCTTCGGTAACAAATGTTCCCATACACCATTAAAGACATTAATGGCATGTTTGGTACACTTCACGGAATAAAATAATAATTCATTTCTCGCGATCTATTTCTATATTTGGTTATTTTATAGAATTGTTATTACTACAAAATAAGTAATTGGAATTTCTTTATATGACTAAAGAAATATTATTTATTTATTTTTTCGAGTATACTTCTATATCTATTTATAAGATCTCAAAGAAATCATAAAAAAATACATACTCTTTCTCTATTCCATTTTTAAAAAATTGTAATTCTATTCTTACCTATTTCATTCTATAAACCAAATATGCTATAAAGTCTCACCTAATTTCTTGCAACCCAAGATGATTAGCATTTCAATCACTAGAGAGATGTTCCGACCTAATGAACATGGATATAAGAAAAGAATAGGTGTCACACAATTTAACCATCCTTATTCGATGGAGATATGTACTCATTGGAGACTTTGAGTTACTTCCATGCCACAATGAATCAAAGGTTTTGCAAGCTGAGCTGAGCAGCGGTGGCCACGATGGAGTAGTTTGTGAGCAATCGTTAATTATACTTCCACCGTCAATGAGGAGTCAGGTTTAAGACACATAGATTTAACTAATAGGATGTAAATTTTAGATGTTTTCAAGTAAGTCAACTTATTTATATTATTAGTGACTATTTTTATCTTATATAATATGTTTAAAATGTACATTGTTTTAGTCTTATGATTATATAAATGTATGTCTCATTCAATATGAGTTTGGTTTTTGAGTCGGGAATTTGTGTTAGGAGTTTGGTTTTTGAGTTTGTGTCTGCAATTTGGTGTTTAGTATGAAAGCTTACTTTAGAGGTTTGGTGTTTGAATGAGGCATTACTACAGGTGTAAGACTAAGTCTAATTTTTATATTGCTTTTGTGCACTAATAGATTTTGGTTCTTGATGATATCCGATATCTATGTGCAAAGATAGCAAATACAGTACCGTGCATCTACAATTTTAAAGGGAAAAAAAAAAAAAAAAAAGCAAATTGAGAGAAAGAAAGAAAGATTCTTCAAGTGCACCCTTTATGTAAATTGAAAAGGAATGCTTTATATGTGCCTTAATGTATATAAAACATGCACCTCTTTTATTATTATTATTATTATTATTTGGTATAATATCAATTAGATTGAAAATGCTCTTCTTAAATGTTTTTTCACACTCACACCTACAGGATAAATGGTTTTTTTTTCCTTCTAATTATTGCTTTAATAATTATTTATTAATTGTACGATATTTCTAATGATGTCTGAACAAAACATTTTTAGAAGAGGCTTCTAATTTCCCCGTTAAGTGTTGAGAATAATAATACTTCAGTAATTTTCAAAAAAAAACAATCCAAGTAAATGCAAATCATCATATACCAACACAGCCTTAACGTGCACTTTTGCTGCAGTGGACCCCAACCTCCCTCCTATAGCCTTTTCTTCCCATTATTTGTTTTCATGCATTTTGAGATATTTGCATATGTTTTTCTTTAATCAAGTTGCCAAGGAGAAAGTAAACAAAGCTTTAAATTAACAAAGTGAAAAAACTTTGAATTTAATTATAAGGATTAAGTTTTGCAAAAGTTTAAACTTCTATTGTGACATTTCTCCCCCCTTTCTTAACCCCCAACATTTACATGTGTAAGATAAACTGAAAAAGGAATGCAAATTGATGCTTGCATAATGCAGTGTGTTACATATTCTTCATGTACAGAAGCATCAAGCATGTGATTGCGAGAGTGGAGACACCATTTAGGTACAACAAAACTTTGTGCATCATTTGGATCCTTTCTTATAGCCTTAATGGAACCTACAATATAGAGAGAGAATCAATTTCCTTTGATGTATAATGAATAGTAACAGCAAAAAAGTTTTAATATGAACTTCAATATTACAAAAAAATGAGCAAACTGCCTAGGAATTAGATGATCTAAGGATCTGTCTCAGTTGCCACATCCAAGAATACATGATTCCAACTGCACAATATACAGATATTATCATAAGGGGCAAAAAGGGAAACCGGTTTCCTAAGAAGTAAGGATGAATGAATTGGCCCCATAATTCCACTAACACAAGACCAAGTAAGTAAGCCTTTGTAATCCAATTGGCATGAAACCCTCGTCTCTTGGAGGCACCAGAAGTTCTCTCCAATTTGGATGCTTTATCCCCATTACCATTATAAAGTGAGGAGAAACCAAGCCACATCCATGTAGAGTGCAAAAGAAGCAACAGCACCTTCATTGGATACTCTTGGGCTTCATATAGGAGTGGAAATAATGAGTAGCACGACACTGCAAGAAAGAAAATGGGGAAATGAGACTAGTATCAGTCACAGCCAAGGAATGCACAACATGGCAGTTACATTAGAAAATGCAGACTTCAGAATATGTAAAATGTGCCAGGTATTTGAAGCTTGATACATAGTGAGAAAAAAATCATGCATCTACATTGCAATTTCAGTAACTGGGACTATTCCCGATAAAAATGGACTCCGGGCACAGATAGACTTACCGCATAATTGCAGCAATTCCTTGTTGTTTTCCCAGTTCCCTTTTCTCTTTTTTTTTTTTTTTTTTGGGGGGGGGGGGTGGAGGAAGAGAGAAAGTAATAAAATCAAAGACAAAAACAAAACTCTTGTAATGAAGACTGTCCTTGGAGGACTTTGGTTGCAAAAAAATGTTCCCGATAGGAAACCACAAGCAGGAGTAGGAGCAAGATTTTCATTTGTGTAAAAGAATAATGTCAAACTCAGACATTCAGCAAAGTGGTCCCTTGGAAACCAGCGGAGAAAGTCCGAGTGCCACTGATGAGATCTAGCTTGAAGAAAAGGATAATCAGCTGCAATTTCATTCTTCACTTAACATTAAAGTTCTAAATCCACATGCATCCAAATATCTTGACAAACAGATTGCAAAAACCTTACGAGTATTTCAAACAATGAACAATCACAAGCACAAGATATCAAGCTTCAGCTGGATGTGACACAGGAGCAAATGGCAAAAGCCCCATAAAATGCAAGGAAAAGACTTATAGAAGGTAGATAGATTAGCCAAGCAGTTCCTATGGGTGAAGCACAAGACAATCCATTGCATGTGTGCCCTCTATTAGTAGAATTCATGATCAAGCAGGAAGGATGCATTTACTCATGGTAACAATGGATGAGATAAGTCACGGATTTTCAACCAGCAAATATATCTATACATATTTTTCAGGTAATTTGGTGATTGCATTGATTGTCAGGGGAGGTTAGAGAGCCTACAAGAGGTGGAAGATACACCGAAAGGATGCAAGCACATGCATCTAAAGAGTGCATGAGCCAAAATCCTTACAAAACAAAAGATTCTTATAACTAAAGATAAAAACAACAAATTACAAGCGAGAGAAAAGGAAGCAAATAGAATTCTTCTAGCAAGGGCTTGGGGCTGCGTTTGGGCATTGCCAACCTTAGGATCGTTCCTCTCTCCATGCATAGTAAATGGAGGCCAAAAATGCTAGAATTCCTTGATCCAACTCCTAAACCAGAGATTGCATTCAACACTTCACAAAATTCACCATACAACCACCCCATGCATTCATCCTTAGGTTGGCAACACTTCAGAAGCATTATACCATGGATAGAGCCCTAAAATGAAATGCTATCACTCAAAATGTTTGTACATGCATAAGAATGCAAAGGAGACCCATGACCACTTGTTTTTTGGCTGCCCCTTCACCAGGGAGCTATGGATCCAACTTGGTCAAAGCCTACAATGGACATCTGAAGTAAATCACATGACTCCGTGCTTTGTGAATTTTCTTTACAGCACATTCCCACACTTGCGAGCTAGATGGATCAGAGCCCTTGCTACCACTATTTACTACTTGTGGAAAGAAAGAAACAGGAGGAGGACCAGAAACCAAGACCAACGTGTGGACCAGCTCCTTAGAAGGATTTTAACTTCTGTTTTGTTTTTGTAATCTTTGGCCATGTGCCTTGTTTTGTCAATCTTTGGTCTAGCGCCTGCCTTCTGCTGTTTAGGAGCATGTGTCTATGCACTTGTTTTTGTGCGGTACATTTACGAATGCTCCCTTGTAGCACATTCTCATCTTTTCTTAATGGGATCACCAAGTTATCTAAAAACACACAACCAAGACTAGGAATTACTAATTTCTAAACTTATTTAGAGTATTCACAACTGAAAAATAAGTGAGAGGTATCCTCTGCACAGGGCACATGAGAAAGATATTTTAAGAAAAGGAATAATATATTTTTAGTTCTAGATATTTTATCGTTTTTTAATTTAAATCCTAAACTTCTCTTCTTCTTCTTCTTTTTCGTTCTCAACATCTGCAAAAGTTTGCAAGCAAAAACTTTTTAAACACCATTAGTTTTAGTGCTTGACATGTAGCGCAATCTTATTAATCCAAATTATTATTTTAAATAAATAATATAATAAAATATACAAAAAATTAATGAAATTGTAATAAATAAATAAATAAATAATCCAAAAAAAGAAAAAACACAAAAAATTAAAAAAAATAAAAATAAAAATAAAAATACAATCGGCCACATAAACCCAAGGCTAGATGGGTCGCAGCCCACTAAAAAAAAAGCAGATTCTTCAACCCACCCTTTGTAGTGGGTGGCTACCCACCACCCATATTTATTTAATAAAAATAAAAATAATAAAAATAAAAAGAGGGGAGAGAGAGAGAGAGAGAAAAAAAAGAAGAGGAAAAAGAACCCAATTGGGTTTTTATGCTTTTTTTTTTCTTTTTTTTTTAATATGGGTAATGAGCAGCTATTCACCACTATAGGTGAGTCAAATGACCCAATAAAGAGGGCCATGGTCACCCCAAGGCCTTAGCGTGGCCAGTTGTATTTCTTTTTAAATTTTCTGCACTTTTTTTCAAATTTTCCTTGAAGAAATAACCCCTCATTGAAGCAACTTTTCCATTGTGAGGAATTTGTTATGAAAAACAAACTAATTGATGAAAGCAAAACGATGAACCTGCTTTTCAACCGTACACAGTTTATCCATGAGACTTTAGGTTTAGCCACCCTATTAGCATCATAGGCCAACTCAATGGAAAAGCTTACACTTGATTCAGGCTTCCAAATAAGTTTATCCTATCGGACATGGTTAAGGAGGAGACAAATTTGTAGTATTCAATGAAAAGGAACGTTGCAGCTAATTGCAACCAGATATCACCACAACCAGCATAACCTTGCATGTTGAGGAATACAAGAAGTCATTATTTCTCTTTGAAAAAGTCTCTAGTATAGTGGACTCACATTCCCTAGTTCCCCACCAAGAAGAGACTCCATAGTTGGTATTAGACGTAGAAGTTTCCTCTGTGCCCAAGAAGCAGGCTTTGACTTCCAAAAACTCTTGCATTTGAGCATGGACGAACAAACCGAACTTGACCAAAGATCACTATTGTAATCACTACACAAATTCCATACATGCTTTACTTCAGCTTCTTTATTCCACATAAATAGATCAATGATACCAAGTCCTCCCTCTAATTTTGGGCAACACCCCTGGTCTCAAGCAAGTTCCCCTCTACTCTATACATCAGTCCCATTCCAGAGGAATCACTTAAGTCAACGAATATTTTCCTAAAGTACAAACTTTAGGCAAGATAGAGGAGGAAAATCAATATACTAACATAGAAAAGGCAATGGATTTTGTGAGTTGAACTTTATCTCCATAGGATAATAACTTGCTTGTCTGATAGGAAAGTCTCCTTGCAATCCAATCCACCTAATCCACTCATTCAACTTTCAATGATTTGGACGAGATTGGGGGCACTCCAAGGTAACAAACAGAAAGTTCTCCTAGCTGAAATACCATGAGGCTCAGCACATCATTCCTTAGCAGATTAGTGATTCCTGAAAGGAATACCTTGCTTTTGTTCGTATTTGCAATCAAACCAACAAATCCTTACATTCCTTGAGAATTTCTTTCACCAAAAACGAATCTAAGCAAGTGAAGTAGCTAAGGACACCATCAAGTCATGGGTGGAGCATAGATGTGATATTCTCTCTTCCTTGCATCTCCGGTGGAAATTAAAGTTTCCATTAGAGGATTTTCCTTTCATTAAGCATGTGTAAATCTCCATAGCAAGTACAAAGAGATAAGGAGAAAGAGAATCACCTGGTCATATACCATGTGCATAGGAAACAATCTACCAGCTTGCCATTGATGTTAATTGAGAATGTTGGAGAACAAATGCACTATGAAATCCAATTAAAGGAAAGACTGAGCAAACCTCAGCATGAAGAGTATCTGTAATAAAATCCTGATTCACCATGTCGTAGGCAGACTGGAGATCTATTTTCAAGGTAACTCTTTTAGCTTTGCCAAGCCTATGATAATACCTAACAAAGTCCAGGGTTAACAAGATGTTGTCCACAATTCATCAATTCTTTACAAAAGGCACCTGCTCTCCAGCCGCCAACACAGGAAGCTAAGCATTTTATTTGCCAAAACTCTGGATATGCACTTACAAAGCATATTATAACAAACAGGTCAAAATTCATCAACACAACTCGGATTGCTGATTTTAAGTACCAGCATGGTAGATATGCAATTCAACTGTTTAAGGAGGCTGCTTGAGTCAAAGAAATCCTTTAAGGCCCATTCACTTTGCTGTAATAATAATTCTATTATAGCATTATTCCTTATGAAAGAGTTATTACAGTTTAGTTGTATTTTAGACTCGTAAAAGCGATTACAAAAGAAATATCTATTACAAAAAATATTGAATAACCATTCATTACTCAAACCTATGAAAAGTAATTCAATGCTAGAGTTGTTTTTTTTCTCCAAAGTACCTCCATTAATCAAAATCAACAAATAACAATTTTATTATAGCTTTATTCCATTTCTCAATAATACAAAGTAAATAAGCTCTTAAAGCAGTTAGGATGTCCTTACCAAGTGAAGAAATATATTTAGTTAGTTGTTTTTACTATTCGTTTTTTTAATTGTTTCAAGTGGATATCTTCTTTAAGATATGTATGTGAACCATGGATAAATTAGAGGTGTTCTTTGGATATATTTAGATTATTCTAGTTAGATAGATTTGAGGATTCACACTTATTCATTGGTGACACAACCGTGTATAAATATTTCTGTTATTATTCATAATAATTAAGAGTGTTTTTTCTAGAACTTCTTCATGGTATCAGAGCCACAATTGATCAAACTTCAACCTAGCTCAACATGAGCTGCACGTCTAAAACCACACCCAAAAGCAAGATGAGATTCGGATCGTTGGATGATCCGAATGCTTCCAAATCAACACAACCCCTCTCACTTTGTCTTTGTGAATGACTCGCATTCATTACAAATCACACGACATAAATTGAATGGTGAAATTTTTTGAGAATGGTTTCAATCCATGAAGTTAGTTATTCGCGAAAAGGAAAATTAGGGTATCTTACAGGATCCATTGTTACACCAGATAAGGAATCAGAAGAGTATGGAGTATGGGAAGCTGAGAACTCTATGTTACCGGCTTAGCTAATTAATTCCATGGAGCCAAGGATCAGGAGAACCTATTTATTTTGTTTAATAGCAAAAGAAATTTAGGAAAATGTCCAAGAGATCTATTCTGATTTATCTAACTCATCACAATGCTTCGAGCTTCAATCAAGGATTGGGACTATGACACAAGGTAGTATGAGTGTGACCAAGTAATACAACACCTTAGTTGAACTACGGCAAGAAATGGACCTATTTTATGAGATTGAGTGGAAATGTATTGAGGATGGACAGAAATATAACAACACTGTTGGAGAGGGATCGTGTGTTTGATTTTTTGCATGGTCTAAACCTAGAGTTAGATGAAGTTCAAGCAAGGTTAATTGGGAAACAGCCACTCCTAAGCTTGAAGGAAGCCTTCGTTGAAGTGAGACAAGAGGAAAGTAGGAGAATAATGTTGGTGCCCGAACAACAAGCACCTAGTTCTACTCTGGTGACTAATAAAGTTAGTATGAGTGGATGGCCTTCAAAAGAAAAAATCTAGTGTAACTATTGCAAGAAACCAAATCATACTTGAGCTGAATGTTGGAGGTTACATGGAAGACTAGAAAAAGCAAGGGGCTGGCGACAAAGGAATTTCTAAAGCATGAGACCAGTAGACCCTAAAATAGCTCAGGTTGCCGAGATGAAGTTAACCCCAACAACCACGACTAGAATAGATTTAACAGATGATCAAATTGCTATGATTCAGAGGCTTCTTAATCAAAGTAAGAAAGGTATGGAGCTTCCGAGTGAATCTCACTCCACAGCTGCTGTTGTTCCGAGAAGTAAAGTTACAAATCCTTTGCATAGAATGGGTCAAAATGAATGCATATTAGATACTGGGGCTTCCAATCAAGTGTGCAATTCACTATCATATTTTGAAAAATTACATCCGTGCAATGATTGTAATAAGGTGTTGGTTGCAAATGGTAAAAGTACCATAGCCAAAGGAAAAGGAACTGTGGTTGTGTTTGATTTACAGCTAAACAATGTGTTATTTATGCCTGAACTCAGATATAATCTGATCTCAGTGATTAGATTGACAAAAGACTTGAATTGTAGTATAATCTTCTCATGTGGTAAATGTATTTTGCAGGACCGGAGTTCGGGGAGGATGATTGGCAGTGCTAAGGAGTTTAATGGCCTCTATTGTGTGTCTGTAATAAAGTCTAGAGTTATCCATGAGTCAGTTAGTAAGTCTTTAGTATCTGTTAATTACAAATCAGATGTCATGATTTGGGACAAACGTCTTGAACATCCTAGTTTTGGTTATATGAAGCATTTGCATCCAAGTTTGTTCAAGAAAAAAGAATTCAATGATTTTAAATGTGAGTCATGTATTCTAGCTAAATTCTCTAAAAGTTCCTATCTAGTAGCCATATATCCCATCAAAACCATTTCATCTTGTGCATAGTGATATTCGGGGCTCAGCTCGCATTCTCACATACTCTGGATATAATTGGCTTACAACCTTTTTTGATGATCATACCTGTATGTGTTGGGTATCTTTTAAAAGAAAAGTCAGACATCTGTCAAGTATTCAAACAATTTCATATATTTGTCCTTAATGTGTTTTCAACAAACATTCAAATACTTAGAACAGAGAATGAAAAGGAATATCTCTCAAATGAGTTTGAAGACTATTTGATTGAAAATGGTATTGTGCATCAAAGTTCATTTCTATACACTCCACAGCAGATTAGAATGGCTGAAAGAAAAAACCAACGCCTTCTAGGAACAGTCCAATCAATGATGTTTGTTAGTGAAACACCTAACAAATTGTGGGGGGAAGCTGTACTTGCATCAGCTTACTTTGATTAACCGAATGCCTTCTAAAGCACTAAATTTCTGAACACCTTTGAATACCTTATTGGACTTCTTTCCACAGAACAGGTTATTCAATAACCTACCACCAAGAATATTTGGATGGACTACTTATTTCTTGACAATCATCCGCACAAACACAAATTGGAAGAAAAGGCTATCAGGTGTATTTTCATAGGATATTTCATCTATGAAGAAAAGGTATAAGTTTTTCCATCCCCCTACAAAAAGGTTCTATGAAACTTCTGATGCCGTTTTCTTAGAAGAAAAGTCTTATTATGATTCAGCAAAAAAAGAGGGAAGAAAAAGGTGATGAAATAAAATGGTGCTTCCCAGGGGGAGATATTATCTATCCGTTGTCTGTTACTCCATTGGGTGTAAGTCAAAATTCAAGACAAATTCCAGTCGAGTCACATGAGTCTTCTATTCGTGATCCAGTTAGTCATGTAGCTCCAAAATCAGTCCAATGACCCAACGAAATTTCTGTATCAGATCCAAATCCGAGTCATGGTATTGATCCCCAACTTACCAAGCCTGCTCTGGACAATATTCCTAAGACACAGCCCATCCGGGTTTATATGAGGCAAAGCAAACTACCTCAACAAGGCCAATATTCCAAACCAGAACTATTGGTCGCAACAGCATCAGATCAGATTACTGATACGATGCAACAGATGGATGACTCGTTGTTGCAAACCCAAGGAGCCAATTCTGATTTGCCAATAGCATTGAGGAAGGAAAGGCAAAAATGTGTGAAGTATCCTATCAATAATTATGTGAGTTATTGTAATCTTTCACCCACATATAGAGCCTTTGTTACTTAGGTAGATAAAGAAGTGATTCCAAAAGGCATTCATCAAGCTATGGCAGATCAGAACTGGAAGTCAGCTGTAATGGAGGAAATTAGTGCTTTGTATACTTGGGATGTTGTTGACTTACCAAAAGGAAAGAAACCAGTTGGAAGTAAATGGGTGTTCAGCTTGAAATACAATCCAGATGGAAGTATTGCTCAATACAAAGCTAGGCTCATAGCACAAGGGTTTACTCAGATGTACGGAGTGGACTACGAGAAGACTTTTGCACTAGTGGCCAAGCTAAACTTAGTAAGAATTATTTTGTCTATAGCTGCTATTTGGAATGGCTACTACATTAGTTAGATGTGAAGAATGCAGTCTTGAATGGAGAATTGGAGGAAGAAATTTACATGAGACCACCATCTGGATTTACTTTTAGATATTATGAGGGAAAGGTATGTCAATTGAAGAGATCATTATATGGTCTAAAACAATCTCCTCTTGCATGGTTTAAGAAGTTCAGTAGTACGATGGGTGAATTAGGATATACACAAAGTCAAGCTGAGCATACATTATTTGTCAAGACTGGACAGCTTGGGAAAAAATCAGTTTTAATTGTGTATGTGGATGATATAATAATAACAAGGGATGAGGAGGAGAAAATCGAAGGTTGAAGCAAGAAATAAAAGGAAGGTTTGAAATCAAAGAACTAGGAGAATTGAAATATTTCTTGGGAATGGAAGTTGGTAAAAGTATGGCTAGAATTTTTATAAATCAAAGGAAATACATCCTTGACTTACTTGTTGAACAAAAAGGGTTTTATTAATTCTGTAAAATCTCTTGTATTTACAATTTATTCTAGTCTATATATACAATTTTTGTTATACTAAACAAGGAAAATCTACAGCTAATTATAGTTTTTAATTATAGCTAATTCCCTTAACTTATTAGCCTTAATTTCCTCCACTAACTTTCCTGAAATATCTCCTAAGATTACTCATTTGAAATTTTCTAAACTCCTCCTCAAGCTAGTGAATAAAGATCTTTCATTCCTAACTTGCTAACATTCTCATGAAACATGTTATTACACAATCCCTTTGTCATCACATCTACAAGTTGAAGTCCTGTTGGGACATATGGAGTACAAATTAATCCATTGTCTAGCTTCTCTTTAATAAAGAGCTTATCTATCTCTATGCGTTTCATTCGATCATGCTATACTAGGTTGTGAATTATACTTATAGCTGATTTGTTATCACAATATCGCTTCATTGGTTACTCCATTGAATCTTCAAGTCTTCTAGGATAATTTTAACCGATGATAATTCACATACTCCTGATGCCACAGCTCTAAACTCTGTGTCATCACTTAACCTTACTACCACACTTTGTTTCTTGCTTCTCTAGGATATCAAGTTTCCTCCAAGGAAGGTACAATAGCCCGAAGTTTATCGCTCATCAACTAGAGGACCTACAAAGTCCGCATTTATGTAAACAACCAGATCAATTGTAAATTCCTTTTTGAACAAAATTCCCTTCCCCAGATGTGCCTTTAAGTAATGAAGCACTTAGTAGACTACTTGTAGGTGAACTTCTCCAGGATTATGCATAAAATAACTGATAATACTGACTGAGGAAGTTATATCTAGCCTAGTATGTGCAAGATAGATAAGTTTTTCAACAAGCCTTTGGTACATCTCTCTGTCCACTGCCTTCTCTCCACGAGCCTCACTTAATCTGTGATTTTGTTCAATGGGAGTTCTAACCGGTTTGCTAGTCGTCATGCCTATTTCCTTGAGCAGGTCCGTAACATACTTCTATTAAGAAATAAAAATTCCCCTCCTTGATCGAGCCACCTCAATTCCAAGGAAATACTTAAAGGCCTCCTTCTCTATTTCATCATCTCCTGTCACAATAATGTCATCCAAATACAAACTTAAAACAGTGACTCCCCCCGAGACTGAATGCTTGATGAAAAGTGTGTGATCTCCTTGACTTTGCTTTTAGCCACTAGCTATCATCACCTTGGTAAACTATCCAAAACAAGCATGTGGAGATTGTTTCAACCCATATAATGCCTTTTTCAATTGACAAGTCTTGTTGTTGTCAACCCCACTAAATCCCGATGGAATGCTCATATAAATCTCATCTTCAATTCTCCATGAAGAAAGGCATTCGTCACATCGTCCTACTACAATTCCCAATCAAAATTAATGTCCAAGGACAGCAAAATCCTCACTATATTCATCTTTGCTACTTAAGCAAATGTTTCTTGATAATCCCTTCATATGTCTGCGTATATCCATTTAACTGCTGCAATTCCCAATCAAAATTAACAGCTAAGGACAGCAAAATCCTCACTGTATTCATCCTTGCTACTAGAGCAAATGTTTCTTGATAATCTACTCCATATGTCTGCATGTATACTTTCGCGACTAATCTCACTTTGTAGCATTCTAGGGTCCCATCTACTTTAAATTTTACTGCATATACCCACTTACAACCCACTGTTTTCTTTCCTTTTGGTAAATCAACCACTTCCCAAGTCCCATTCTTCTCTAATGCATCCATTTCTGTTTCCATAGCAAGTCTCCATTCTTTCTTTGATAATGCTTCAGATAATGAGCTAGGAATAGAAACTATGTTTAAGGTGGAAAAGAAACTTTGATGGCTTGGAGAGAACTTCTCAAAAGACACAAAGCGAGACAATGGGTATAGGGGTCTTTTGGTGCATTCTCAGGTCTTTTTTCTTACAGCAATAGGCAAATGTAGGTCTTAGTCAAGGCTAAGAGGCTTGGGATAGGGTGGTTCAAGGCTGGTAGAAGGGTGAGCTATTGGTGATGTAGAATTTAGATTCGATTCACTTATTGTTACCTCATTTCCAAAGCCTGGTTTAGAAGATTGTTCTTACCTTATAGTCATGATGAGATCTCCTCTCCTTGTATACACTAAGTCAAACCAAAATCGGTCAAAAGTTTTACCATCTCCTTCCCTTTTTTCTTCCCACCCATTAGATTGTGGAATTGACTTTTGAGATTCAAATTTAAATAACTCTAGTGGTGGAAAGTTTAACTCCTTATCTTCAAGTGTATGTGACTCCCTTGAAGATAAGGAGTGGTGAAATAGGGCTTATTTCAACAAATATAACATCGGCTAGGACATAGAGTTTTCTAGTAGAGGGATGATAACATTTGTAACCCTTTTAAGTAGATGAGTACACCACGAAAACACACTTAAGAGCACGAGGATCTAACTTCCCACCATTATGACTATGAACATGGACAAAGGAAGTACACCTAAAAGACTTGAGGGGTGAGATTAAAGGAAGATTGAATATCGAAGTAAAATTTGGATAGGTTTTCTAGTAGACTTTGAAACCCTAAGACCCTAGAAGGAATTCTGTCTATAACATAAGCTGATATGAGTACAACTTCTCCCCAATATGTTTTTGGCACATTTTGTTGAAATAATAAGGCTCTAATGCATTTAAGAAGATATCGGTTTTTTCTTTCCGCCACTCCATTTTGTTGTGGAGTGGTGATATAGGATGATTCGTGTATAATTCCTTCTTTTTGGAAATATGAACTCAAGATTTGATTAAAAATAATCTCGAGCATTGTCCAAACGAAAGTATTTTATCTTGGTGCCAAATTGATTTTGAATCATTGCATGAAAGTTAAAAAAAATATGACTCACATCATACTCATTTTTGAGTAAATAGATTCAAGAGACTCTTGTGCAATTATCAATAAACCTTGAGATGTTTGGAATAGTTGATGGCCTCCAAATATCACTATGGATTAAAAAGAAAGGAAAAGAAGATCTTTTGTTATTGATGGGAAATGGTACACGAGTGTGTTTCGCATACTCACAAATATCACAATGAAAAGACTAAACATCAAATCCCTTAAACAAAGAGAGAAACATTATTTTCAACGCAAGAAAGGACACATGACCTAAGCGCCTATGATGTAACCAAATGGCATCCTTATTCGAAGAAAAAAAACAATGTGGACATGACAGATTCACTAAATTTCGGTTCACTTGATGTATCTAAGTAATAGAGACCATTGTGTTCCTTAGCAAGTCCAATCTTTTTCCCCGAACTCTGGTCTTGAAATTCACAACAGGAATCGTGGAATATAACATAACCAGTTAGATCTTTTGTAAGTTTTTGTGTGAAAACCAAATTTGTAAATAATTAGGGAACATGATAAACATTTTTAAGCACCAGTTTTGGGGTAACTTAGACATCTCCTATTCTTGCTGCAACAGTTGTAGAACCATCAGCAACAACAATCTTTCTATTGCTAGAACAGGGGCCATAGGTTTTGAATTTATTTGAAATATTGGTCATACGATTCGTAACACTATAGTCAAGGATCCAAGCATTCCTAAGATCATTACCTAAAGCATTTAACCCAAAAGAGATTAGATCATCACCTAAAAGGGTCAATGAACACATACCCTAATTCGTTGGTTGAGAGTTGTTAGTGGTCGGTTTTTCAACAGTCCTCAGCATACTTCTAATCTTCTCAATTCCCCCCATATTAAATCCCCCAAACGCTTGAGTTAGGTCTTGAATTGACACATGAGCCTACCTTTGTTGACCACCTTTCTATCTCCATTCACAACTGGGTGGTTTCTCATGTAATTTCCAGCATTGTTCTTTAGTGTGCCGTGGTTTCTTGCAATAGGTGCACCACAACTCTTCACAATCTTTTTTCACACTTGACTGATTGGTCTTGTCCGCAGCAGTTTTGTCTAATACCAAGCGTTGAGGTCTAGAGCTAAGAAAAGTAGAATTTTCAGTTGACGACAACCAACATAATGCCCATGTGGCTCTCTTCTACATGAACTAGGGATATTGCTTCAATTAGAGAGAGAAATTCAGGTCTAACTAGAATCGAAATTTGTAAAAAATCAAATTCAGATTTTAGACTAGTCAAGAAATCATAAACTCGATCCCTTTCTATAAACTTTTTGATAACCACTACACATTTACTACAATTCAAATCAAGTGTCCTATAATAATCTAATTCTTGCCACTGGTTTTGCAAAAAATTGGCATCCTACGTCAACATTGTCGTCCCTTGTTTTGCTCCAGTTGTCCTTGTCTTGATATCATATATAAGGGTTGCATCATTGACCTTGGAATACGTCTCATGAAGGGCATCCCAAAGGCCTTTGCTATTGGAAGAAACATACACATATCATTGATTTTAGGGGTCATGGAATTCCATAACCATAACATAATCATTGAATCATCTTCTTCCCACGCTTCAAATCCTAGCTTTTTGCTCTTCGGTGTTGGCTCCAGTAGATGACCCAACTTTCCTTTTCCTTTTAAGAATGTTCAAACTAGTTAAGACCACTTCAAATAATTTTTTTCATTTAATCTATATGCTACTTGGATGTTCTAAAGCTCTGTTGTGCTTCGTGTAATATGATTTTCCATCATGATGGAATGTGATCAAATAATAAGGAAAAAAAAACACAGTAATGAAGGCTAAAAAAAAAATTCGAAATAAACAAGCAATTAAGGCTAAGATTAACAAGAAGCAAGCCCAAATTTGTATCACAGTCAAGGAAGGAAGACCGCCAAATTTGTGTCGCGGTTGAAGAAGGAAGGGCGCTATCAAAAAAGCAAACCCACGGTCAAAGATGCAAACCCTAACCCTAATCTATGGCACGGTCAAAGAAGCAAACCCACAATCAAAGAAGCAAACCCTAATCTGCGTAAAGCGTCTAACGTTCTTCGATGTTGCAGTCAAAGAAGGGAGAACAAAGTAGTCATGGAAGGCCAGGCTTCAGTTTCGAATACTTACAGCTGACACTTGTTGGAGGATCGTTCAATTTTTATTTTTTTTTTAACTAGTGAAAAATAAAAAATTCTAATAATGAAGGCTAGAAATAGATGAGAATTCTATAGAATTCTAGCAATAAAGGCCAGAAGAAAAAATCAAATTTTGTAAACCCTAAGAAGCTCCAATACCATGTTGAGCAAAAAGGGTTTTATTAACTCTATAAATCTCTTATATTTACAATTTATTCTAGTCTATATACACAATTGTTGTTACATTAAAAAAAAAAAAGAAAATCTACAGGTAATTACAACAACTGATTATAGCTAATTCCCTTAACTTATTAGCCTTGATTTCCTCCACTACCTTTCCTGAAATATCTCCTAAGATTACTCATCTAAGATTTCCTACATTACTAAATGAAACTAGTAAGTTAGGGTGTAGGCTTGCAAACATACCATTAACTCCTAATTGAAAGATTGTTGCACTGAAAGAAGACTCACCAATGGACAAAGGACAATATCAACACTTGGTAGGACAGCTAATATGCATACTCCAAAGTTTGGTAAGTCAAGCTATGCATTCACCAACTCGACATCACTTAAATGGGGTTAACCACATTCCAAGATACCTAAAAGGAGCTCCTGGAAAAGGGTTAATATTCAAACAAAATCAGATTAGAGATCTGAAGGTGTTTGTAGATGGAGATTGGGGTGGTGATGTGATTGATGGAAGGTCGACATTTGGTTTTTGTATCAAGTTGTGGGATAATCTAGTAACTTGGCAGAGTAAAAAACAATTTGTAGTAACTAAAAGTAGTGCCAAAGCTGAATACAAAGCAATAGCTCAAGGTGTATGTGAGATCATTTGGGTTAAAGGGTTCTACAAGATCTAAAGATAAGTGTATCAGATGTAAGGATTTTGTGTGATAGTAGATCAGCACTTAGTATTTTGAAAAACCCAGTGCAACATAAGAGAATGAAACATATTCATCTCGACAGAAATTTAGAGTGGAGGCATGAAATTGGAGTATGTAAACTCAAAAGATTAAGAGGTGGATGTTCTTACGAAATGTTTGTCAAGATAGTCATTTATCGAAGACATCACCAAGCTAGGAATGATAGATATCTATTCCTTAGCTTGAGAGGGAGTGAAGAAATATATTTACTTAGTTGTTTTTATTATTTGTTTTTTTATTGTTTCGGGTGGATATCTTCTTTAAGATATGTATGTGAACTGTGGATAAATTAGAGGTGTTCTTTGGATATATTTAGATTATTCTAGTTTAGATAGATTTGAGGATTCACATTTATCCACCGGTGACACAACCATGTATAAATATTTCTGTTATTATTCATAATAATTAAAGAGTGTTTTTTCTAAAACTTCTTCACCAAGTAAATCCCATTATTCAATAGAAGCTTTCTGGATAACAATCTAATATATATATATATGATATTATGTCTAGTCACCTCTCATGAGAAGTTGGAGATCAAGGAGTCACTTAGTATTTGTTGTATCAGCTTAGTCAACAGAGTAAAGTCCAACATATTGCAACAAATTCGGAAAATGCAATAGGATCGTTGACTTTATTTGATATAGGTCATTAGTGACAGAACCATCACTCTTCCGCAATCTTGAGATAAGAGTTACAAGATGCTCATAGCTCAACTGAGGCAAAGAAGAAAAAGTATCCCTATTCCCAAAGTTAAGCCACTTGATGCTAGCTCTCTGGCCTTAGGAACCTTTCCTCCTTAACACTCCATGAATAGAATTTTCTTAACTCTTCTTCTCCTGACCACTCTCCACTTCATCAACCACCACAGCATTTCTGTTCTGTAGCTGAATGGCATGTCAGGCACCACAAGCCACAGCCACTTTATCTTGAATATCTGCAAGATCATCTTTGTTAAAAATTTCCACTTCCACTTCAAACAATTTCAGCCTAGTACACATTGAGAACATGAGAGTACCATTCATTCAGCCATACTTTCCAGAACCGGCCAAATTATTTTACATTTCCTTCTGTAGAATCCACAGAAGTCTTCTTTCTCTCATCCATCCTTCCTTTCTTTTTTCCCCCATGTATCCTTCCCTCCCTCCTCCTCCTCTCTCTCTCCCCCTCCCTCCCTCCCTACTTCCTGGTTCTACATCAACACACTAGACTTTAAACTGATTTTCCGTGAACTGACCTCATATTCCCCACATACAGAAGCCCGGGACACCAGACAAATGTAATAAAAGACGTGACTTGCATACACTGGAATCTTGACAAAGAAATAGCTTGGGTGAAAAACAGATCATTAATGCATAACATATAATATAGAGTGAAAGCTTGCTCTCTTTATACTTAAATTGAAAAACCATGCACTGGAAATATTTTTCCTTATGCTAAAGCTTTACTCTATGACCGTCCCCCTTATCTAAAGAATATGTCTTCTATTCACAGTACTCCTCCAAAATTGGAGAGAGCTTCTGCTTATCTGGAGAAGAAATCTACATCCATTCTGTAGGCCAGCTTGAGTTCCATTCTTTCACAAATTACTCAAGCATCCATAGCCTTAATTGTTCTATCCTAAAACATGGCTTTGGTTGGTTCTACCTAAACAAAATGGTTGATACCAGGCTTTAGTGTCAAAACCACTGCAAATGTGTATGCAAGATAAATATTTTTTAATATGCAGGACTCCCTGCTCTCCACCCTGAGGGAGCCAACCTTTCTTTCGATAAAAGAGTTCAGTTTAAGAATGGTGGGACAAAACTAGCTAAGAGCTTCCAACTTAAATGGGGTATTGAATAGAGTGGACTTCAAATTTCTACATGTAATGCATGCAATGTTTTGGATCCATGATTCTTTGATAGCATTTGGCAATGTAAATTATGGATCATAAATCAATCATCTCAATAGCAATCAAACTCTTGCACTAAAGAAAGAACACGACATAATGAATTTGTACTTCAGCAGCTGAAGCTTACCTGTAGAGAGCAAGAAGTAATGTATTGCATCTTCCAAACTCTGCACTGCAGTAAGGGCAAGGGGGATGACAAAATGAAGTGAGGCCTTCTCATGAACATGCCACCCAAAGAGAAACCCACATGTGTAAGCATAGGACACCCATCTCACAATAGCTGATGGCTGAGGTTTCTGCCAGGCCTTAACAAGGCAAGGGGATATGGCTAGCAGGACGATCAAAAAGGTCATTAAGGGGATGACCTGCCATTTCATATATCAGTATATAAAAACATATCTTCAGACTTATTCAGTTTGCAGTGCAGTGAAAGAGTAGTAGCAGAAAAACAACCATTTCCACAGCATAGTCATTACCCCTGATTCCAAACTTCAAGATCATCAGCAAAATAATTGCAGGGAATTGGCAGAGAAAAGGATGTAACATGAAACTACCCAGGAAAAAAAATAAATAAATAAAACAAAAGAAAGGAACAAGGGCATGCAAGTTCTAACTACTACAGTAAATGATATAGTAATGATCCAGATGCATAAAGAAGTTTTTCTGTTTTTTTTTTTTTTGGATAAGTACATAAAGAAACTTTCCTATGTGCTGAACAAACAGGTAGGCAGCCCAGTTAACTTAAGGGTCTAAATTCCTAAATGTACGAAGAAAAAGAATTCTGAAATGCTTCAACAGGAAATTTCACAGAGACTGAGTAGCATCTAAAAGCCTATGTCATTCAGAAAAGATTACCCGCGGTAGCACAAGGAAAGGTGAAGTGTCTCCAACCAGCCCACCAGTAAATGAAGCTGCTGCTGCCTCCATGCTGAATCCAAGAGTTTGGAGCACAAAGGCAAGGACCTTGTCTAGAATAATATAGAAAACCCAAAAATTTGGTGCCCAGTATGCATGGCAGAGTCCCCTGCCAAACGGAAACATGCGCTGGAATACTTGTGACATCTGCAAATTAAGAGAATAATCATGCACTGCAAATGCATTAAGTTAAAGATAATAAATTCATATCCCAATTTAGTGGAAAAAAATGCATTAAAAAAATTGTGCTCTTATTTGTTCTTAATACCACAATGTCAACATATGTTTTTACAACAGCTTTTCAGTATCTACTTACTAAATTTATCTCTCATTAACATATGTTAATAGACCTTATAGCAGCTTAAATAGACAATTTATATTGTATGGTCACTCTGGTCAGATTCCCATATTAGCAACTAGCTCACAGATTCCTGTCTATCTTTTTTTTCCCTTAATTGTCTCTCATTATAAAGAAGGAAATGTACCTTTGACCTCTAAAATTTCTAGACAACTGTGACCTACTATGTAAAGTACCATCTGAAAGCTTAAGAGTTGTACTCATTACATAAATGTGGATGTACAATAATGTGCTATTACAGAAAGCCTGAAACATCATGTAAACCTTGTGGATACTGTATTATTTCAAATGTGACCCTTAAAGTAACCAGGTATGTCTTCTAAGAATCCTAGCTATGATTATATATTTAAGTTCATGGAACTTCCATTGTGAGTCAATCAGTTATTCAAACCTTAAAGACCAAGATCACTCAAATTGATTTCTTCATCTACCATTGTGAATATTCATTCCATTGACAAGAAAAACAATTCCATCCACAATAACATGCATTTTGTTTTTTTCAATAGAAAACATGCATGTCAGTTCCTTGTTTTTCAATTAACTTTCCATCTCCATCCAAACTCAATCCATCTTAATGTTTGAAGCCCTCTTCTCTAGTGATGGCCAGTCACCTTATAGCAATTACATTTTCTTCCTAAAATACTCAATGACAATAGCCCTCGGGATCTCTAACATTCATAGTTACCAGCATGTGTTTGGGCTTGAGGGTATGTTTGTTTGGCAGAAAATGCTTTCTGCATTTTTTTCGACATTTTCCTATGATATGCACTTCTTAATTGTCAATCAAGTATCTCAGGAGGTTGTGATTACAAGCGTCTTTTAGCAGTAAATGGCGGTGGAAAACAACAGCAGTAGCTGACTACTAGTATTGGTGGTTTTTTTTTTTGGATGAAAAGTATTGATGTTAACACTTGCAAAAAATGCTAATAGAGAATTATTTTCTCTTTTCCAAAATAGAAATGTTCTTCCCATTTACTTACCAAAAAAAAAAAAAATGTTCTTCCCATTTTACATTTTGACAATTTCCACAACGGTTAAACACAAACATAGACCACCAATTGTGAACTTTGCCTCCCATGATAACTTGCCACTAAAAACCACTTGTAATCACAATCTTTTGAGATCAATACAAGAATGTTTCACAATGACAAAACTTTGATTATAACAAATATTGAAATGTGTCTCAAGACCATTTATCCACAAAACAAACACACCCTAAAAGTGGAAAATTTTTTACTCGTTTTTCTTAAATTCCATCCATTTCCACTTTTACTCAAATTTGCCAGACAGAAGATTTTTAACGGATTTCCATCTTTTCGTTCCATCCCCTGGAAAGCTACGAGCCAAAACATACCCAGGAGAAAGAATGCAAGCTACTAAATCGAGTAATTCAAGATACTTTTTGTCATTTATACACACTGTCAAACTTTCAAATGCGCTATAAATTCTGACGCCTTATACAGGGGTAAGCTACAGATCAAAGGTCTAACTTGTCACCGCTTCTGCATTGAAAATGTGCACCGGAGGAACTGCAAAAGAAAAAACTACAAAATCCGGAAAGGATGTAAATTTACCTGCCCATGGTAGACAAACGGTCCATAGGCGATTGCAAAAACCGCAATGACCACAGACCCCATAGTAAAAAGCCTCAGAAACCCCCTCAAGACTCCACCTCTACAATAATGCCTTAACAAGTAGACAAAATAAACGGGTGCAGCAACGGCAAACAAATGCTTAAAACACAACAAGACCGCGAAAAGGAACCCACCCATCAAATCCCTCCCTTCGATTAAATAGGAAAGAGACAATAACAGCCACCCCAACAAAAACCCATTATACTGAAAATGCACATGGTCAACAATCACAAGCATTGGAGACCAAACAACCAAAACCCACATCAAATTACGCTTCTTTTCTTCCAAATTACTACTCAACCTATAGATCGCGTAAAACAGACAAAAATCAGAGGCGATAACAGTGAGTCTCTGGAAATAAACCACAGTGGGGGAGTTGTACTCCGAGCCTTGTTTGATGTGTACGATGGTGGGGTCCACAATGTTGGCGAAGATGGAGAGGAAGCGTTCGAAGAAAGCGAAGAAAGGTGGGTAATCGAGTGTCCATTGGCTGGTTTCGTCAGAGTACCATTCAGAGAGAGGAAGAGAATGGGTCAAGGCTAACCAGTGGCGATGCACTTCGAAGTCTGTGCTATGGTACGATGGTATTAGGAGGAGTTTTACGCATGTTGCAACTCCGATGTACCATAAAAACTCAGACATTGTGGATGTTTTCTGGGATTCTGGAAGTCGTATGAGTTTCGGGAGAGGGCAGTAAAACGGGCATGCAGGTCGGACATTTAGCACCCTCCCAATACTACCGGATTATGCCTTCTGAATCTTGATGAAAGCTCCTTTGTCTGTGAAAGACATCTTATTCTGTTTAGCGTTTATTTTTACATTTATCTAAAATCTCATATAACTCTTAAATATTTTATTTATTTGATTTATAAATCAAAGGCATGATATATTATGAGAAACATTTTTGAATCCACTATGCACTCATCCTATTTTTTTCCACCATGTCAATTGCAACTTTTTTACTATCCTATTCATACAACTTTTTTTGGAATATGAGAAACTTCAACCTTTCTAGACAAGAAAGATAGAAAAAAATAAAATAAAATTGTTTCTTTTTCTTAAATAATTTCCATCATAAACATATTTTTTGATAAATTACAATGGTTGTTTCATTTGTTTGTTAGTTTTTTGTTTTTCTTTTATAGTTTATATTCTATTGCATGTAAATATCATAGAAATGGTGCATGACTTTTACGTTAAAAGCATATATTGTTTTGCTATTATAATTTCATTCATTTGATGTTTTCACATTTGCGCATGCAACGTGAATGCATCATGTGCTAGTCATTATTTAAGGATTTGCAAACCTTATTAAAGAAACAAAAACCGAATACACTTGGACTCCCATGATGTTAGGTAATTTTTTTAAGAAAAATAAACGGTTAAAATGGGAGAAAATAAAAGGAAAATAAAGAAAATGTGATTTTTATTCCATGCTTGCTACATAAGAAGGAAATGGAAGGAGTTGAGGAGTAATTTCTTCAATTTTTATTATGTGGTTTATATTACATAAAGAAAATTAAATAAAAAAATTATTTAAAAATATAGCAAACTTAAATGTTATGGTTGTATGTAAAAGTGTTTTTCACTCATTTATGTCATAAATGATCCCAAACTATATGGATTCTATTCCTATATTTGGTTTGGTTATAATATATTCATAATAGAATAATATATATATATATATATATAGTAGTATTTGTCAGAAATAGTCTTAATCGGGGTTTAAAAAGTTTATTTAGGTAAATATCATTTATTAAAGGTGGAATGAGATTACGATTATGCCCTCTTAAAAGTAGAATTAAAATCCCCCTCAATCCATGGCAACTCTAGTAGAGACCTTGCATCGTGAATAGTTGAATATTGTATCTTATATTTCTTTTTTAATTGTGTATCTTTAAACAATTATTTCAAAGTGGAAATTACCAACATCTGCTTTGCTTGTGGATATCAATCTGTACTAACAACCAGAACACTATGGGTTTTGTTTATAATACCCTCTTTGACATAAAGTTCATTTATCTTTCTATAATATTATATCTATCTCTTTTAAAAATCTTATACATTCATTAAACTCTATCTCTTTAAAAAATCTTATACATTCATTAAACTTTCCTATTTTGTTCAAACATACTACATGCATATGAATTTACTTGATATAGTAAATGATTTAAAACTATTTACAAACAGTTGGATCTAATGATTCTTTTATGCACTCGTTAAGTTTTGATGATATGAAAATAACGTGAGAGGAAAAAAAAGAGAAAGAAATTATGAACCATTTTTCAATAACCTTTTCAATAGCAATAAATGGGTAATCTTATTAGAAACTAAAACCTACCCTACCTTACTTAGTCGGGTAAGCTCCAATATTAGTTTCATGAACCTTACTCCCAATGGGTAGGGTGCAATTATAGCATCTACATATCATGTACCTATCCTAAAATATGTACTTTAAGGTATCAAACACATATTATACCTTTAATAAAGATAGATTGAGGATGAGGAGTAGATAATTGCAAACAACTCATATAATGGCGTGATAGTTGGAGGAAGTGTAATGCCTCAACTTTGAAGTACTCAAACTCTAGAGTAGTGGCAACTAAATGTGGAAAATTTCGATTTTCCATTTGACATCCCTTGGGAAAAGAGTTAAATAGCATTTATAAATTTCAACCACCAATAACCGTCATCATATCATTTCAATGATCAAAGCTCTTTAGGGCTAGTAGTAGGCTTTGAGAAGAGACGTATATAGACATAATAGCCTTTTAAGTAATACGACAAATATATGAGCCTGCTTAAAATGTTAAGCTAGATAAGTCAATCTTAATGGACCTTCATCTAAATCTACCACTCCTAAAATCATCAAACATGGACTTAACCATTTGTATCCTATCACTTACTAAAATAATTAGCAAACCCACAAACACATATATGGGTGGATCATGTAATTTTGTTTATCTTTTTACGTATTCATTCTACAATAGTTTTGAAATGGGAATTTAACGAAATAAATATATATGTATTATTCCAAAAAGAGTAATTTACATGGACCTTCCTCAAAAACTTTCAAAATTATATGAATTCAATTTTTTTGGAAAGTCAATACTTAGACCTCTTGAAAAAGTTAAAGGAAATTAAAAAGAAAAAAGAAAGAAACTACCATAAGCAAAAGCAACATATATGTTATTTTCTTAAGAGAATAGGTTTACAAATTTCATTGATGAAAATTGAAGCATAAAAGTAGACAACACACTTGAATGCAATGGATTTCTCTAGTACCATTCATAACAAGATTTGCCATTCATTAGTAGCACATTCGAGAAAAAAATAATTCTTCTCGATCATACTATGTTGTGTATAACTGATCAAGTTACGAGTTAAAGGTAAAGGATTCCACTGGCCTGATAAGGCTTAATTTCTTACAATTATTTTTCAATGGCTATGAGGAATCAAATAATGATTATAGTCTAGTTGGTAAGTAATAGAAATCTTAATGGTTTTCTAGAGTCAAACCACAGGCTTGTTATATTGAAAGAAATCCGTCATTTTTCCTCCATAAGTTTTGTTATTGTTTTAACTTGCTCTTTCATCGTACACATAATTATTCTTATTATTTTCATTCAATTATTATTTTTTATTTTCCTTTTCTTTAATTTTAAAAATTCTTAGTATTTTTAAATTTTAGTTAATTAAATATGTTAAATTAACTATTCATGTTAGCGAGAGAAACACATTAGTAGCCAACTTATAAAAAAAGTGGGTCTCACAACTTTTTTTGTGACACATAGGTAGCCAACTTATAAAAAAAGTGGGTTTCACAATATTTTCAAGTAATATAAATATTGACTTTTAAAAAGGCCGAGGTATATGCAATTTTGAGAGTTTTTTTTAGGGGAGGTTTTATGAAATTTATGTATCACAAAAAAAAGGCACGTTAATCTTGTTAAGTTATGACTTGTTTACTTAAAGGTAATAGAGATAAAGTAAAATATTCCTAAATAGTTTTTTGCTATCTTATTTACTTGCAAATTGGTTTAGAAATTTGTATTCCATGTAATTTTTTTATTTTTTTCTCCAAAGGGAGTAGAGTTGTTACCTTACGTGGGATTGTATTTTTTATCCCTTCTTTATAGAAAATAAAAAGTTTAAATAATGGACAATCATACTCTTAATAAAAAAAAAACTATTAGTTATATTTTATAATACTAAATCAGAATATATTGGTAAATTTGGTCAAATTCCCAATTTAATGTTACGATTAATAAAGTAGAATAAATATTAAAATAAGTATTCTTACAATTAAAATTTATACGAAGTAAATTGTAGAATATAAATTCCTAGCTTTTACCTATAAGAGTCATTTATAAGGAATAGTTGTTAATCTCTATCTATTCTATTATAGAAAATAAACCAACTTAGTATTCTTAGAAATGGGAGGGTAACCTTACTTGCTTCCAAGCTCAAAGGAAAAATATACATACAAAATGTATATATTAAAGAGGAAATTATGATTTAATATCAAATATAACTAAGTGACTAGGTGTTTGGTTTTACAAACATGTGGCCTTGTATTCAAATCTCATAAGTGTAATTTTATTTTTTGAAAATGTATTTATTGTTTAAATAACATTTTCCTTTTTTTTTTTACAATAACTAATAACATTAAATTCATTCATCTCCAAATTATGTTTAACTAAATAAAATATATTGAATTGCTATTTTTTATTCATAGGATACTAAAAATAATAATCATGTTACCCATATTAATTGCATGCTTGATATATGTGTGTATATATATATATATATAGTATTGCTAATGAAACAATCATATAAAGTTATCGTAAAGAGAAATCATATAATACTTATATTTATGTCAATTTGCTCTTTTTACATTATTTGCAATTTCCTATTCAAATACATCCTCATATATTTTTGTTGGAAACAAAACTTAGACAAGTTCGTGTATTGTTTTTAATTTTTAATAAATTGATAGTAAATTTCAACTAATATATATGTCATAATAAAAAGGTAAAAAGTTTTTTTCAACCTCTTACTAGAGGTTTACAAGTGGTTTAAATAAGTCAATTTAACCTATCTCACTTTAGTTCACAGGTTAAACAGACCAATCTATAATGAACTATTTAACAAATGGGTTAAAATTTATTGGTCATGATCGAACCACATGAATTTGTGAGTTAAACGAACTGGCTCACTAAATCAACTCATTTAACCCATATATGTTTTGATGGGTTAAATAAACCAATACAACACATTCAACCCATTTACGTATTTTAATGGATCATATGGGTTAAGTCGCAACCTATTAACAATACATCTTATTTTATTCATTTAAAATTGTACAAAATATAAATTACATAATGACTTTGTATCATTTTATATAACAATATGATGGATTAGCTTAATACTTTATACCATGATATGGATATTATAATTACAATATCTTTATGATATAAATATTACAAAAAAAGATAGGAGGATTAAGGGATGGAGTTAGTAAGGGGGATGGAAAGACTAAAATAAAAAAAAAAAAAAAAGTAAGACAAAAGGGTGAGGAAGATGATGATGAATGACGATGTATGATTAGAGTTTTGCAAATTATTATATTTAGTTTAAAAATGAAATGAATTAGTGACTTAATGTTATGTTGTGAATATAATATATAGTTATGGTCACTTATGCCATTTTTTTTTTTTTTGGGTAGGTTGGTGGGTTGGCTCGCAAGTTAAACAAATTAATCCGCATTAACTTGCAAGTTAAATGAGCTGGGCTCATTTGGCCCGCATTTTAAATGGGTTGAAAATTTTAATTCTAACATGCTTCTTAAGTGGGTTAAACTAGTTAGCCTACAAGCCATAACTCATTTGCATAGCTTTACCTCTTATGAAGTACATCAAGCACCCTTAATCATTCCTTGAAAGAATTTTTCCATTTTGTTATATTTTAGGAATTGTCATTGTTAAAATCATTGACAAGATACTTTACCTTTATAAGATGCAATATAATTGCAATAGAAGTAGATATTTTCTTAGGAGTGATTTTAATATTGACTTATTTAAGTAAGTTCGGCTTGCAATCATATGATTATCTTGCATTTAAGAGTCCACAAGAATCCATTGAATGAGATTAGGCTGAGGAGTCCATAAATGGTAATACACAATTCTTATTAAGCAATGTTAAATGTGTGTTATTCTTGATTTTTTTTTCCTTTTTTAAGTAGGACTAGTAATTCATGTTACTATGTAGTGTGTCTATCTGTGTTTTAACAAGTTTATGTTTAAAAAATCTCAACTCATAACATAACCCACTTATTGATCATGTATGAAAACCCAAATTCATGACTTAACTTGCATATCTTGTGCTCAATTGGACTCATTTATCAAATAAAAGGTTATAAAAAAATATATAAAATACTAACATATTTAGCATGGATAAAAAGGAAATAATAAAATTAACTTTTATAAATACTAATACCATTAAGTATTAAAGATTAACATAAAAATATAACCCAAACAATAGCTTTAGTGGGATAAGTTTAATCAAATATAACAAATATAAAAATTCATTAGTTGCATGACAACATCGAATTAAGTTGACCTCTAGCTCAAATGGACATTATCACTAGTGGTGATTTCTAAATCCATCATATTTTTTATTAATTATTCAAGGAAGACAGTAAAAGAATCTACACATAAAAAAGAATTATATTAATGAAAATATATAATATGACATTGATTTTTTTAAAGTTCAATTTATTACATTTTTCCCCATAAAGCTAATCTTTTGTATATAAAAGAGCTTTTATAGTTTTTTTGGCTTCAAAGAGCTACAATGTTAATTAATAATTCAACCTTTAGTACTAAATGTGAATTTAGAAGCTATTGTAGATATCAATATAGTTAATATATCATGTGTTCTCCTTGTAACTTAAGTATGTTGGAATTATTTGGTTTTCCAATAATTTAATAAATCCAACTTAACCATTATACGTTGATCCTCAATCAAACATATCTTTAGTTAAAATTTGGTGGCACTCTTAAAGATTTGTATGTGTTAAAAGATTGAAATTCCTAGATTAGATAAAAATATTTAGGATAAGTAGATAAGGTAAAAAATTATAAGTATCATATGAAATGAAATTAATTTCAAAGTGTAAAACTATTATACATAGTTGTTGCTATGCTTGAAATTCTCCAAAGTAGAAATCACTTGCAATAGAGAACAAGTAAGATTCAAAGGGATGTTGGGAATGGTTCTAATATGGGCACTTTGATGCTTAAGTCAACATAAGTGTATTTACTAAACCAGTAAGCTAGAGAAAGTATAAGGCTTAAAGATTTTGAACTCCGATCCAAGTGGTGTCAACTCCTATTTATAGGCGTTGAGATTGAGATAACTTGGTAAGTGGATTTGTCTCGAGTCTTGTGTCAATGCTATTTTCCCTTGTAAGTTGTGTCTTTTGCAAATTATGTTGTCTATTAGGTGAATATGGTCGACCTGAGCACATGCTTGGTTTAAGTTGTATACTAGAGCCTCAACTAATCTTCGGTTCTTAGACAAGGATTTGGGAGCTCAGATTTTGGTCTTTAAAGCTCGATCATGGGCTTAGGCAAATTGGATTGGGCTTAGCAAACCTAAGTCTATAAAGCACTATCAATAGTTGTAAGAAAATAAAGTCATCTACAAGTTGTTACCTCATTTATTAATAAGAGTTTTCTTGGTTTTTAATTTATTGCTACCAATATTATGATATGAACTTACTCTATCTTTTTTTCACATATTCATCAAAGAGATAATAATGCTTTTTGACTTTCATAACCTCGCTTGATTCATTAACTTAAATCATTTGAAAACTCCACACAACAAACTCAAGTTTATATTGTGATATAATGTAATAGCAAAAACAGAGAATTTTGGGATAAATACTAAGTAAAATGAGTTTTTTACTTGAAAAGTGAAACGATGTGAGAGAGAATAGATGATAGAGTTATGAAGATGATAAGAAAACAAGTAAAATTAAGAAGTGGTTTTTTACTTGAAAGGTGAAACGATTCGATTGTTTTTGCTTATATCATGTTGCTTGGAGAGAAATTGAAAAAGTGATAAATGAAAAGAGTAAAAATGATGAAATGAAACCTTCGACTCTATTATGAAACTTGATAGTGTATTATAGGATGGAATAAAGTATTAGAGAAAATAATATAAACTTAAAATATATTTAATATATTATTGACATTAAATGGGTTTGAGTTGAACTCGTAATTTATTATTGGACTTACTTAATAAATGGATTTGTAAATGAGTCTATGTGCTGCATTTGAGCCTAAATACAAATTTTAACGTGTAGTTTCTAAGTTTGATCCATTTATTATTCATATCGATTTTTGTCAATCTAAATCTATTTATGATTGTGTTATGTTGTATCTGGTTCACATATTAGATCCTAAATTACCAACCCTATCTTCATGTATGCTAATCTATAGCTCTTTACATTGTCCCAAACTCGTGCTATGTGAAATGAGGGTTGGAGAGGTTCATTGTCAAAATGAAATGAAAATTATGAGGAACATAAACCTAGAGTATGAAGGAGAGATGTTTGAATTTGTCTCCTTATGGTAAAGTTTTTTTTAAAAAGAGTTTCAAGAAAAATAATTATCAAAATATTATTACGAATCATAAGTTGACACTGTAATTTCTAGATATAATAGAAATCGTATATTGTATATGCGATTTTTAAACATAAAGAAGTCACATGTGCAATATGCGATTTGAAATTGGAAATCGCATGTTTATTATACGATTTCTGTTATATTTAAAAATTGCAATCTTAATATGTAATTTCATAATAGTATTTCAAAAATTATTTTTTCCGTAACTCCCATATGAAGCCCATATGGCACATGTTAGAGCAAGTCACAAATGCCAAAGCCAAATTGAGATATGTTTCATGGCAAAGCAATTCATAAAAAAAGGGTTTTGGCTAAACTAATTTTAATACCACGGTAAAATTTTAGGTCGAGACAACGATTTTGTCAAATAAGAAATTACATGTTCAACTTGTAATTTACATTTAACTAATACAATGTTTTGAAGGTAATTTTGCTAGATTCAAACCTAGAACTTGTCTCTTTTCTCATGGCACACGAACTAATTGGGCATTTGGGCTAGATTTTTTCTAGTTTTTCTTTGTAATAAACTTGTATTTTAATTAACGGACCAATAAATTATACGTTAGTAGTGTGATTTATCTTTAAAATATTATATAATTAAATATAAATCATATATTGAATATATAATTTGTTTGATAAAATCATAATCTAACCGCGATTTTGTTATGTTATTTTACGAAATAGTTTACGTATTACTTTGCCGAAAACAGTGAACTAGAACACATTTTATAACATATCTCAAGCGAAACCTTCTCCGCTTCGCTCTCCTTTTCTACTGTATTTTCTGTCTCCTTAGTACCAACCTACTTCATTGCACTTCTTCCTCCACACAACATTGAAATGCTGCCTTGAGTCGCCCTTCTCTCACTACTCTCTCTCTCTCTCTCTATCACTTCCCTCACCCTTCCTCTCCATATGTTCGGCAACGTACGCCGTGTGCGTTGCATTAAGGTACATTACTTTTACTCTTCTTTTTCTACTTCAATCTATCAGCAGAAACCAAATCCTCCTTATGCAGCCAAACACTCTTCATCCTTCTCATTCCGCTGTTCTTGTAGCTATTCTTTGAATCGTGGGTTTGATTATCTCTCTCAGTTTAACCCAAATGCTCAAAACTCTTCTCCTAATCGTTACAACTTTATTAATTCCAATGAGCGGCGTAGAATCGTGCTTGGGTTTTCGAGATTAATAAAACTTGGTGAAGGGTGCCTTTTGAGCGAATTTTGTAGTGGATTTAACCCCGTTTTGCTTATAGAGATAATGAAACTATTGGGAAATAGAGATTCTGCTTTTTCATTCTTTAAATTCGTGTTTCACGATGACTCTGCATTTCAATTGGAAACATGTTGCTTGGCTGCACATATTCTAGCAGCTGAAAACCTCCGGCATCTTGCACAAGATGTTGTGTCATGGGTTTTGGTTAGGGTGGGACCGTGGCGGAGTCAGGAAGTCCTGGACCTTATGTGGGAAAAGCATTCTGAATATGAGTCGGATTTCTCAGTCCTTGATACGCTTATGCGTGCTTTTCTGAATCTAGAAATGGGTTCAGAAGTGTTGGAGATTTTGAAGAGGATGAGGGAGGCCAATGCCACACCTAGTAGATCAGCCATGGCTATTTTTTTCAAGTTTTTGTTGAGAGTCGGTGATTACAGCGGTGTATGGAAGTTACTGAGAGATATGATAAGGGTAGGACCTCGTCCTTCTAATTCCATTTTCAACGTGTTGATTCTTGGTTTTTGTAGAAGGGGATGTGTTAGGATTGGGGAGAATTTGTTACACGTTATGGGAAAATTTGGTTGCCAACCTGATGTTTGTTCATACAACATTCTGATAAAGGCATATTGTAAGGGAGGTTTTGTCATGAAAGCACTTGAATGGATGCATCTGATGATTGAAATGGGCTCTCATCCGGATATTATTACATTTAATACAGTTATTAATGCCTTGTGTAAAGAGGGGAATGTGACAAAAGCAAGAAAACTATTTGATGGGATGCAGGAGATAGGTATATCACCCAATACTTACATATTTAATACTCTTATGAGTGGCTATGTTAAGGCAAGGGGCATAAGTCAGGCCAACACGCTTTATGAGAAAATGAAGGACATGGGTGTACCTCCTGATTGCATTACTTTCAACATTTTGGTGGCTGGTAATTACAAGTATGGGAAAGAAGAAGATGGTGATAGGTTATTGAAAGAATTGTACTTGTCTCGATTGCTTCAAGATGGTTCCTTTTACGATGTAGCAGTGGCAGGATTGTGTTGGGCTGGCCGTATAGATGAGGCTGTAGAATTTTTAAATGATATTCTTGAGAAAGGAATTTCTCCAAGCTTGTTTGCATTTAATTCGGTTCTTGCTGCTTATGGCAGGTTAGGAATGGAGGAGAGAATGTATGAAGTTTTTGGGTTGATGGGCAGTTTTGGTTTCTCTCCTTCTTTATCCACTATTAGTTCCATGGTGATGGGTTTGTGTACAAAAGGAAGATTGCAAGAAGCAACAGCTCTATTTTATGATGTGACAGGAAAGGGTTTTCCTGTTAATGAAGTTGCTTTTACTATACTTTTGGATGGGTATTTTAAAACTGGATGCACTCAGGAGGCTCAGAACTTATGGAATGAGATAATGTCTTTGGGTGCGCTTCCTGATTTTGTTTGTTATTCAGCTTTTATTGATGGACTCTCAAAAGCTGGTCTTATGGAGGAGGCATATGATGTGTTTCTTGAAATGTCTTGTAAAGGGTTTGTCCCTAACAATTATGTCTATAACTCTTTGATTGGTGGTTTCTGTAACTCTGGCAATCTTGATGAAGCACTCAAGCTGGAGAGACAGATGCGAGAAAGAGGTCTTTCTCCAGACTTGTTTACTGTCAATACAATTATAAATGGATTCTGTAAGCAGAGAATGCTGAAGTCAGCTGTAGATGTGTATATGAATATGCAAAGGAGTGGATTATCTCCTGATATAGTTACTTACAACACATTGATTGGTGGATATTGCAAAGCTTTTGACTTGGTTGGTGCAGATGAATTGCTGAAGAAAATGTATGCTGGTGGGTGGGACCCTGATATTACCACATATAACATTAGAATTTATGGTTTCTGCCGTACTCGCAAGATGAATAGAGCTGTAATGGCATTGGATCAGCTTGTTTCCGCTGGAATTGTCCCCAACACAGTAACATATAATACCATGATAAATGGTATCTGCTGGGACATACTGCATCGTGCATTAATAATTACTGCAAAGCTGATAAAAATGGCTTTCATCCCAAATGTTGTTACAGTGAATGTTCTGTTGTCACACTTTTGCAAACAAGGTATGCCTGATAAAGCCATAATGTGGTGGCAGAAGCTGAGTGAAGTTTCCTTTGGTTTTGATGACATTTCAGCTAAGCTTGTAGAAAAGGCTGACCTTAAATTGCAACGCGGTTACAGCTGCAGAGGAACATCTGAGAAGGCTCTCTTTCTGGATTTTTTGATGTACATGACATATGAATATGTTAGGATGAAAAAAAATTTCATTACACATACATTGATATCCTCCTAGTTTCAAGTAATGGCTCAAATGCTTTGTGAATGTTATGGTAGATTCTCATGGGTGGTATGCAGATTGTGATGCAATGATAACTAGAGTATTCGCAACTTGATAAGGAGAAACAAGAGGAGCTAATGGCAAGATGTGGATTATTGCTGGATGATTTGAGCTGTAAAATACTGTTCTAGGGAATTTGACTGGAAAGATGGAAGGCTAGGAAGACATATGTAATATGATGCATGGATTACTTATATTCTTCATTTGACAAAGGGAAGAGCATGTGCATGTGAAAAATGCTTGCCCAAAATGGTACTGGGCTTGCAACGGATATAAACTGCTTCCCTATTTGTTTCACTAAAGCATTCATTTTGTGGATGACAGATCCTAGGGTGTGTAATATTGCATTTTCAATAGCTGATGTGAATAGGATATTGGAACATGCTTGTCACAAGGCATCTGGAGTGCATTTGGTGTGCAAAACAGTCTCATATTAACCCACTGAACATCTCTTAAAGGTTTGGAAGTTCCTGTGTCATTGGCAAGCACATTTTCCTGTATAGAAATTCTTTTGGGTAAATTCCTGTTTAGAAATTTGATGAATCTATTTTGCTATAACATCTGATATCCATGTGCAAGACTTGCATGCTCAGCATTACATCATGTAAGAACAGATTTGATTAGGAGCATAAACCAAATGCAGATTTGTTTGCTTGGTCAATGACAGTGGAAATTAGGGTGAGTATTTTATGTTTCATGGATATTTTTTCGTTTTAATATATATATATTTTTGGGTAAATATTTTAATATACATATATTTTTACTGTCTAGTAGGGTTCTTCCTTTTAGGCTGGTTTTTGAGTTTGCTGTGCACTTGCCAAGATATTCTAATGGCATCTAGATGGAGGGTAAGAGATTTTCAGCCTATAATGTTTCTTATATTACAAAATTCATCAGATCCTTAATCTTGTTTTGATTTGATGTGGTGCCTTCTCATTTTAATCTTGTTTTGATTTGAAGGTGATGGAAGTGGTGTGTAGAAGAGATGAAATGAAGTAGAAGGATACGAGAATTAGTTTGATAAGATAAAATTGCCCCAAGCTGACACTTTGAGAATGATGCAAGTAAGGAATTGCAAAGATGCAAGTAAAGTTTTATTGCTCAAAAGTTTGATCTCAAATTAAATTTTGTTAAGGTTAGTACCATTGTCGTCTAAGATAAAAATTCAAGCTCACATATCTGGTGTGGACTTTA
Organism: Laguncularia racemosa; assembly: GCA_037954665.1. NCBI lineage: Eukaryota > Viridiplantae > Streptophyta > Magnoliopsida > Myrtales > Combretaceae > Laguncularia > Laguncularia racemosa. The sequence continues at coordinate 2,373,772 of JBBMOL010000067.1, forward strand.
TATTTATTACTTGATAATCCCTCTCGCTTGTTAGTTAGGGCTTTGACTCTTGTTTATAAAGTGGGTGACATATTAAATGGAGGGTGAGTTGATGATGAAAGGATTCGATTTCATAACCTCTTGTTTTGATACCATGTTGAGTTTAACTCTATACCCAATTAATCTAAAAGTTAATGCATGTAGATATGATGTGAGTTTTATATTTATTTCCTAATATTTCCTTTTACTTGTAGGTTGAAACTTTGACTAAATCTATCTAGTGTATGAATTGATTTAATATGGGTTAGGTGTAGACTTTATATTTATTATCTAATAACTCTTATTTATAGGAGTGACTAAAAAACTGGAAAATAATTGGATTGGCAACAAAATAAAATAGGAACTATAGATACTGAGTCATAGGTGCTGCCATGCTAGTTAATATTTATTAAAAAGGCCCCCACCAACCAAAAGAAAAAAATGGGGAAGAAATAGTCTAGAAATTGCCCTATTCTCAATGCAGGTTTATTGGGCTTCAATGTTTATTCTTCCAAAAAAGGTAGTGGAATCCATTGAAAGGCTTATACGTAACTTTTTATAGAGTGGGAGGCCTAATATTTCAACGAAAGCTTAGGTAAGATGGCAAGAAGTATGCACACTGATTGATCAAGGGGGTTTGGGCATTCCTAAACTTGAAATATGGAACAAAGCAGCCCAACTTAAACATATTTGGCAATTATGTGGAGACCTAGTAAGAGGTGTTTGATTTGAATGGGTTCATTCCAATTTCCTTGAAGGAACTTCATTTTGGGAAATGAAAAAACTTTCCAAGTGTTCATGGAGCTGGTACAAACTGCTGAAACTTCGCCAGTTAGCAAGATTCATGTTTAAATGGGAAGTGGGTGATGGTCTATTTATATTTCTATTGTCAGACTTTTAGCTGCCAACTGGACCTTTAAACATGTTACACAGCACTAGAACAATCTTTGCTTTTTGAATGCTAGACTGTGCTCAATTATATCGAGCAATGGTTGAGAATTTCCACAGAATAATTTTTGGAATGGTTTCACAATACTATTAAATATAATACCTGATCCATAGAAAACTGACGGGTTTATATGGGATAAGGAAGTGTCTGGAATATTTTTTTTTTTTCGGTAATTCATTATTTATTGATTAGAGATAAAGATACATCCGTCAAAGACGGTTACATCACAATACAACACAAGTAACTAATCTATTACAACTTTAGTACCATACCTATAGTAGTAGGTACAAACTAGTCTTATCAAATTATTCTAAGTAGATATAAGATTTGATTTGATTGGCTAAAGAATAAGTGCCAGGGATAGGGAATCCAAGTCTTGCTTTGTTGCGTACTCTCCAAATGCAGTATACCGTTGCTGCGAGGCTCGCTCTCCAAGTCTGGTGTTGTTTGGCATTGGACTGGTTTGTTGCCAGTAGTACTCGTATGGCTCCCTGCCAATCCTTACAGGAAGGGGGACATTTGGCCATATCACTCACTGTCAGCCATACTCGGGAGGAGTATTGGCATCCGAAGAATAGGTGGGAGTGGTCCTCATCTTCTTGTTGGCATATGTAGCATGTGGAGGATGTGGCTAGCCCCCATGTGGTCAGTTTATCAAGTGTAGATAATTTTCTCAATCAGGCTAACCATAATATGAAGGAGTGCCTTGGTATGGTGGTTTTGTTCCATACAACTCGATACCATGGGACTGTTGGTCCGGCTGGATTAAGGAAGAAGTAGCCACTTTTGATGGTGTATTCCCCTGCAGTCGTGTGAGTCCATTGGAGTTGGTCAGGAGTGTGGTGATTGGGCTTGATGTGCGCGGGAATAATGATATCAGACCATGGTGGATGGTTTGGTAGCCGCCATGTGTTATTTTCCTCCAGAGAGCATAATTTTGCCGTTATTGGAATCCCAGAGTTCCTGATTTCTCTTGGAGAGTATAGAGTATCCAGAGGACCCATGGGTAACCAAAAGTCAGTCCAAATGGAGATGGTTAGGCCATCTCCCACTTTCCATTGAAAGCTATTTCGCACTAAAGGTCTAAGCTTTAGGAGTTTCTTCCAAGACCAGGAACATACTGCTGGGGCTCGCGTTGTCTAGAAACTTCTGCCTTTTAACAATGTCGAGTGTGCCCATTCAGGCCATAGACTACGCTGTCCGCTCCTGCATAAGTGCCAGATGTGTTTAATTTGTAAGGCCTTGTTCCATTGATGAAGGTTAGGAATCCCCAATCCCCTACATCTGATTGGCTTACAAACCTCTTCCCATCTGACCTTGGCTTTGATTCCAGTATGAGGATTTCCACTCCAGAGGAAGTTCCTGATTAACTGCTCTACCTTTGTGATTATCCTCTTTGGAAGGAGAAATACTGAGCACCAGAAGACCTGTATAGAGAATAAAACTGAACGAACTAGCTGGAGTCTACCAGCATATGATAAGAATTTCGCTGTCCACGAGGTGATGCGAGCTGTGATTCGGTCAACTAAGATGTCACAGTCCCCTGTTTTGAGTTTAGTGGAGAGGAGTGGGACACCAAGATATCTTATTGGAAGAGAACCTTCCTGGAACTGCATGATTTGTAGGATGCTTTGCTTATCCCTTAGGGGGACGTTGGAGAAGAATATGGAACTCTTGGAACTGTTGGCTGTCAAACCTGAGAGTGCTTGAAATTGTTGGACAGTGTCTCTGATCAGGGTTATAGAGTGTACATCTCCTCTAGCAAATATGAGTAGATCATCCGCGAAGCAAAGGTGATTGAGGCGTTCCGGTTTGCATCTCCAGTGGGGGGAGAATGTTGGGTTGGATATGAGATGCCGGAGAGAGGTGGAGAGGATTTCCATACCTATAACGAATAAATACGAGGAAATAGGATCCCCCTGTCTGAGGCCACGCATGCTTGAAAAATAGCCTGCCAACTCCCCGTTGATGTTGACTGAGAATTTTGTAGTTGTTAAGCACTACTTTATTAGTCTGCAAAAGTGCGGAGGGAATTGCATGGTTCTCAATACTTCAAGTATGAAGTCCTAACGTATGGTATCATAGGCTTTCTGGAGGTCGACCTTTAGAGTGCAACGGGGTGCTCCTTTTTGTGTCTGATAGCTTGCCATTAATTCCTGGGCAATGAGGATGTTGTTTGTGATCTTCCGTCCAGGGATGAATGCTACTTACTCTCTCCCGACTAGTGCATGAAGAACCTTCTTGAGGCGGGCAGCTAAGATTTTTGACACTACCTTATAGAGCACATTGCAACATGCTATTGGTCTAAAATCCCCCATGCTGGTTGGGTTGGGGGTTTTGGGAACCAATGTGAGAATGGTAGAATTTATCTCTTTGAGTAGATGTCCCGAGAGGAGGAATTCCCTGATTGCAGCGGTAAGATCCTTGCCTAATATTCCCCATGTTTCCTTGAAGAAGAAAGCAGTATATCCATCCGGACCTGGGGCTTTCTCATTTGCTTGAGAGAAGAATCCCCATCTGATTTCCTCATCCGTATAAAGTGCGTTCTTCACATTGCTGCGCATTAAGCTTCCATGTCACATGGCTGGCTATTTCCTCCGTATTAAGTTGTGGGCATGCTTTGTTGTACATTTGTTGGAAGTATTCGACCGCTTGATGCTTGACCTGTTCGGTGCCAATTGCTTCACTTCCATCCTCACGGGTGATCTGGAAGATGTGGCTTCTGTTGTGATGGTTTCGCATTGATTTATGGAAGAAGGATGTGTTCTTATCTCCGAGTTTCAACCATTTTACTCTTGATTTCTGCTTGTAGAAGTTCTCTTCAGCTTTCCTCAGTAGATAGAAGTCCTTGAAGGTTGATCTTTCGGCCTCCATCAGAGATACATTGCGACTATAATGAATGTTGGACTGCAGCTGAAGGAGTGTTTGCTTGGCTTCCTTAACTCGGTTAGATAGGTCTGAGTAGTTGGTGTGGTTGAGCTGTCGCAGTTTCCCCTTGATTAGCTTAAGCTTACTTACAACTTGGTACATTTTGGAACCTGCTATCTCGGTGCTCCACACGCTTGAGATTATGTCATTGAATTCTGAATGATTAGTCCAGTAATTGAAGAATTTGAAGGGTGTTTTTCTTACCTGGTGTGTGGGCTGTATGTGTGTTACGGATAGGGAATGATCTGATAAGATAGGAGGTAGGAACTTGGCGTGGGAGCTAGGGAAAGTTTGCATCTAGCTTTGGTTGACCAGGACGCGATCAAGCTTCCTCAGGATAGGGTTGTTGGCTTGTCGATTGGTCCATGTAAAGAAATTGCCTCCATATCTTAAATCCTCCAATTCGGTCTTGGACATGCAATCTTGGAATTCCATCATGGCGGAGGTCATTCGCCCCTGACCACCCTGCTTTTCAGAAGGGGATTTGGTTATGTTAAAGTCCCCAAGGACCAGCCATGGAGTGGTGGTGTTTGTGAGGGAAAGTTCTTCCAATTGTGTCCAAAGATCCCTTCTATCGCTGCTGGTGTTTGCTCTGTAAATGAAGGTGATACTAAAGCTAACATTTAGGCTACGATGAGTTACAATGCAATGTGATAGTTGGGCTCTTTCCATAAGCATATGGATATTCCACACTCTCGGTTGCCAAACTACCCAAATTCGCTTGGGTGCTTCTCGGTTGATAGCTACTTGCCAATTGTGTCCCATTCGTTGCTTTACTATTGTTTCATTGTTAGGGTTCACTCTAGTTTCCAATATCCCCATTAGGGATATCTTATTATTGCCACACTCTTTTAGTAATTCTGTCACTTTGAGAGGGTCGTTTAACCCTTGTATGTTCCAAGCCGCTATGTTCATTGAAAGATAAGAGTGTGACGATGGGATCCTATCGGTGCTAGGTGAAGGAGCGGCGCCTCTTCCTCTGTTTCTTCTTGTGCTTTCCAGAGGAAGTGGAGCCTTTATTGCCCTTGAGGGAACTCGCTGTTGGCTTGGAGGCTACATGCAGCAGTTTAGACAAGGGAGTATTCTCATAATTATTGTCCTCACTGTCTTCTTGTGGAGTTGTGGAGCTTGCTTCATTGTTTAGAGTAGTGTTGCAAGGCGGGCAATCTGTTATCGGAAGTTCCGTGTTGGTGGGTGAGCGGGCTTTGGATTCCTGCTTGTGGGCTTCTACTGTCTCCGTGTATTTAAGGTCTACAGTAGGAGCCTGGTGGTGATTGTGGATGACATTGTGTTTGGTATGAGCTGGGTTGGAAGTCTTGCTATCCTGGGTTATGTGTGGAGTAGGACAGTTACTGCTAGGAGGAGGGTGGTTTCCGCCAGGCGAGTGCGTTTGGGTGGTGGGATTAGTTGATTTGTTCTGTGTGGCTACATCAGTGTTAGGAGGATGAGTTGCAGTTGCGGTTGGGTCGGACGAGGTGGTCTTTGGGGGGACGGTGGTTGCTGGGCATCTGTGCCCAAAAACTTGGCATTTTTTGCAATGGGGTGGGATCTATTGATAGTCAACTTCAATGAAGGCCACCGATCCATCAGCTTTCTCTACCTCAATCTGCTTCACCAGGTCCTTCTTTCCATCCAGTTCGACCAAGACGTGAGCTTGATTGGGGCGTTGTCGTGAGGCAGTGAGAGTATCAACTTTTAGGGGAAGGCCTACTGCGCTTGCAATGTGGCTTATACCTTCCGCTGATAGGAGCTCGCATGGAAGACGGTTTAGTGTGATCCAAACCGGAACGTGTGTTGGTTGAGGTTTGTTCAACCTCATTCCTTTCCTCCACCTTTGGATGATGAGAAAACGCTTGGAGAAGAACCGGACCTTCTCTAGGATGGGCGTTAGGTCCTTGTTTCTTTCAAACTGGAAATAGTGGAATCCTTTGGGGCTAGCCAGTATGCCTTGGAGTTCGAAGTCCTTTCAAAGTTTGGTGGCGATCGCATGAACAAGGGTGTAAGGCATCTTACGGCCAATGAAGTATCCCACTAGCGTGGACTCTCAGTAAGTGGCTCCTTCATCCTCTACAGATTGAGGAATTCTAACCTTGGGAATGTTGGACGAAGTGTTTGGTGGGATAAAGCGTAGTTGGAACTCTGGAGGGGGAGGGGTTGATCCTTGGCGGCAAGCAGAGGCATAGGAGAGTGGTTGTTTCGGAGGTTCGGGTTGGTTGTTTTCCGGTTGTTTTTGGTCGGAAAAGGAGCTTTTTTGATTGTGTACGGGTTCCGAAGTGTTTTTGCCGTTAAGGGAAAAGCTTTGGGAGTGAAGTGGGGCAGAGTGTGGCAGAGGAACGTTGCGGTGGGCTTTTTGGGCAGACAATACTGTGGGTGCAGCGGCTGCAGTAGGGGTGTGGGTCTCGAAGCATGCCATTTTGGGAAGGCTAGCTGTGACTTTTTCAAAAGCTTGAAAAGTTGCTGTGGCCTTTTCCTTATTGGGGCTCCTTGGGTTTAGGGTCACTTTTTTGTTGTCCGGTGGACAATGAGGGAGATAGTTGACATCGTGGGTGCTCCGGTGGTCGGACGAACTTCCTGACTGTCCGTTGGGGGGACCGTCCGGTTGCATTTGGTCGGTGATGGCGAGGAAGGAGAGTGTTTAGATGTTTCCTAGTTCTAATGGAGTGCGTTGGGTATCCTAGAGGAAGTGGTCCTCTAGGGGGGCGTGGGGGGGCAGGGGGTAGAGAGAAGGGAGAGCATTTTCTCACTCTAAAATCCAACTGTACCTCTAGGTGTCTGGAATATTCTCTATTAAAAGTGCTTATAAGGCTTTATCTAATTAGAATGTTAAGGTTCCTTAGGCCAAGATGATCTGGAATAAGTATTCCTTGCCACAACACTCATTTATCATGTGGCTAGCTTGGGAAATGAAACTTCACACTCTAGATAAGCTCTTTAATTGGGGAATATCTACCTCAACGGCATGTTTCCTATGTTCAAATGGAAATGAGAACCATGATCACTTGTTTTTCGAGTGTACATACTCAAAACAGATTTGGAAGACAGTCTTGACAGAACTTAAATGCCCAATATCCTTCCTTTCTTGGCATAATGTAACAATAGGGCTCATGCACCTATCACTAGGAAGCTACCCAATGACACCAGTATGGAGAGTAGCACTTTCAGATTGCATTTGGAGAGCAAAGAACTTGACTCGCTTGGGATCCTCACCACCTCAACCAATGTTCTTAACTAGACAGATTTTAGCTTATTCTAAGCTTCTTGTACCTTGAATTTGGTTTTACTCTGTATTCATAAATTTGTGAAATTTTAGTTCTAGGGCTGAATTTTATTGTAACTCATTACTGTGTTTAGCATATGCACATTCTTTCTCATTAATACAATTAATTACTTACCAAAAAATAGAAGTTATATCCCAATTTATTTTCGAGAACTTAGTCTGAATCTTTGTTTTGTGATGCTTGTGAGTATGCCAAGCACACTAGAAACTCTTATCCTTTACATAATAATAGAAGTACTATTCCTTTTGTGAGTATCCATTCTGATATATAGGGTCCTATTCAAACAATTTCTTTGTCGGGTAGTGGCTGGTTTGTTACTTTTATTGATTGTTGCACTAGAATGACATAGGTATATTTGTTAAAAGCAAAAAATGAAATTTTTTCTTGCTTTCAATCATTTTATAAGATGATCTATACTCAATTCGATGCCAAGATAAGAATCTTGAGGACTGACAATGGCATTGAATACATGGATAAAAACTTTGGTGTTTATTTGGAATCCAATGGGATAATACATCAAACTAGTTGTCCTTATACTCGTGCATAAAATGAGATTGCTAAAAGGAAAGATAGGCATTTGTTAGAATTGGCGAGATCTCTTATGTTCACTATGAATCTACCAAAACCTTATTGGGGAGATGCTATTCTAGTAGCTGCTTATTTTATCAATAGAATGCCACTTAAAACCCTTGATTTTCGAAGCCTTCTAGAAGCTTTAAAGGGTAAGAATGAATATATTGTTCATCTAAAGGTGTTTGGCTGTGTTTGTTTTGTTCACACTAGAAATGCTGGGAAACTTGACCCTAAAGCTCTTAAATGTGTATTTATTGGGTATTCTTCTACATAGAAAGGTTTTAAATATTATCATCCTCCCTCCAAGAGATTTTTGGTCAAGCCCTATTTTAGCAATCCCTCATCACCTCTTCAAGGGGAGAGAAATAAGGAGGAAGAGGTAATTTCTCCTAGCTTCATTGTTGTGGAACCTTTTAATGATGACATAGGTAGCGTTTGGTTATTGGTATTGGATACTATAAGGAATGCTGAATAGTATAAAACAAGAAAAACTGGATAAGAAAATTTTTTGTGCTACATTTGGTTCAGTACTGGAAAAGGATTTTTGTGCTGTCCATTGTTTAGAATTGTAGAGTACTGCATTGAACATAGTAATTTTGATAATTATACCCTTTTTTATGATATTATGGTTGTTTATACATTTTTTATATTATTATAAGAAAATACTATTCAAAGAGATTATTTAATTCATATAATACTACGAATTATATAAAATAATGTGTAAATCCATTGATTGAAAAAAAATTAATAATTCATATTATAAATTACAATAATTTGTGTTATATTTAATAATATAACACATTGTAAATATTATATTATTAATTTTTAAAAATTGTTTTAAAAAATTATAAATTATATTTAATAACCGTAATGTTAATTATATTAATATTATAATAGGTTAATATATATTATATTACAATAATTTGCTTTAAGTTTTTGTAACTGTAATTTTAATTAAATTACAATACTTTGATGCATTTTGCAAAGGATTTCCTATTCTAGTTCAGGTCACACACTGCAAGTGAAGTTAAATGGGGAGGAGCTAAGCATCATCCGAAAGACAAGGATGATGGTGGAAGAATGCATCCTAGATCATCCTTTAATGCTTTCCTTGAAGTAGTAAAGAGTAGGAGTTTGTCATGGGAGGTTTCTGAAATTAATGCAATTCATTCATTGCAGCTCATAATGGACGAATTCCTAAATGCATTGACAATTTAGGGTTTTTATTTAATGTGCCTAATACTTCAAATGTGAAATGAAGAACAACACACGAGCTCAAAACAGAGACACCACCAAGTTGATGACACAGAGCAAAGCAATAGAGAAAGCCGATGACACTACTAAGCCGATGACACAAAGCGGAGACACCATCGACGGCACAGAGCAAGCGAGGGAGACACAAGGCAAGCGGATGAACTTGATGACAGCCGATAGCGTGAAGACGTCGACAATCGAACGGTGATCGATAGCGGGAAGAAGTCGACAGCTGGAGCAACGAGGAGGAATGTGGTTGCGTTTGGAAAGAAAGGGTTTCTTGTTTTCTAATTCAAGGGAAAGAAATGGAAGGATATTTGGGAAAATTTGAAAAAATCAAGTTTTTGTCCAGTACCACAAAATTTGTACCAAATTTCACATGGTACAAAATTTAGCCCTTTTGTCTAGTACTTACATCATTTTTGTCAACCAGACACAAGACAAAATAATTATTCAGTCCAGTACCACATTTTTTATGCAACCAAACGCTACCATAAGGAAGGGTAAAATTTGAGAAAGAGTTCAGGGGGAGACTATTGGATGTTTGGATAGACCTGATTTGTTGAGGTATTCGAAGGAGAAACAAGGCAGAAGAAGCCATGATTGAAGAAATGAAGGCTTTATCCAAAACTGAAACTTAGGAACTTGTCATTCCTCCACCAGATAAGAAATTTGTTGGCTGTAAATGGGTATTCACCGTAAAACATAAAGTTAATGGTTCAATCGAGAGATTCAAAGCTAGATTGGTGGCTAAGGGATTCACTTAAACTTATGGAGTAGATTACTAGGAGACATTTGCCCTTGTTGCTAAAACGAACTCTATCAGAATCTTCTTGTCCTGTGCAACTAATCTTGATTGGGACTTACAACAATTTGATGTGAAGAATGCATTTCTTCATGGGGACTTGGAAGAGGAAGTGTATTTGGAGATCCCTCATGGATTTGATAATGAACAAAGTCAAGGAAAGGTGTGTAAACTGAAGAAAGCTTTGTACAAACTTAAACAATCTCCTAGAGCTTGGTTTGACAGATTCAGCAAAGCTATGATCTCCTTTGGCTACCAGTAAAGCAATGCTGATCATACCCTCTTCATAAAACATCAAAGTGGTAAACTCACTCTTTTAATAGTTTATGTTGATGGCATAGTAATGATAGGAGATGAACCAATTGAAGAAGTGATTGGCATAAGAATTTGAAATCAAAGATCAGGAAAATTGCAGTACTTCTTGGGAATTGAGGTTGTCTGGATCAGAAAAAGGAATCTTTATTTCTCAACGGAAGCATATTCTGGATCTCTTAAAAGAAACGGGCATGACAGGTTGTAAACTAACTTAGGGTTGTTGGAAACTTGTGTAAACCAAAACAAGGAAGATAGAGTTAAGCTCAATCTTAATGCTAACTGGAACTTTAGAATTAACTCTTCAGCGAGGAAGAGGATATGGATAATATGGGATCCAAGAACTTAGAATGTCAAAATGGAAAAAGAGCATGAATAGTTTTACCACTGTTATTGTACACATCTTAGCTCTAATTCCGCCTTCTATGTATCTTTTGTGTATGCATCCAATTTGAATCAAGAGAGAATTATTGTGGAAGGAATTAATAGCGTTAGCACCATCCTTGGTTGATTACCCATGGGTAGTTCTAGGTGATTTCAATGTGATTAGATCAATTAAGGAGAAAAATGGGGGCAATATGAGACACATGGTTGCTATGGTGGATGTTGTAAATTTCCTGGATGAAGTGGAACTAGATGATCTTTGTTTTGGGGGAAATTATTTCTCTTGGTCAAATAAGCAAGAGGATAACCCGTTCTTGAAAAAACTAGATAGATTATTGGTTAAAGTGTTGGCTAGAAAAATTTCCTAATTGTGTTGTGAGGTTTATAAACCCCCCCCCCCCCCCCCCCCCCCACTGCTTTCTGATCATTCAGCTAGAGTCCTATGTACAAATTTTGGTGCATCAAAGAAAAGGTACCCATTCAAATTCTTTGACTTGTGGATTGAATCGTCAGATTTCATCCCGAAGGTAAAGACGGTGTGGTCATAGGAAATTAAAGGTTTCAAACTATTCCAAGTGGTGTCTAAATTGAAGCTTCTCAAAAAGGAACTTATAAAATTGAATAATTTCGAATACTCTCACCTCTCAGCCAGAGTTAAATTGGCCAAGGAACACCTAATAGCTACTCAAGCTGCAATTGCAAGTGGAAACACCTCCCTCCTCAATCAAGAGAAGGAAGCATTCAAGAACTATTACCAACTAAGAGGGGAGGAAGAGAGCCTGATGAGATAAAAATCAAGAGTGAAATGGCTGAAATTGGGGGACAAGAATATTGCCTACTTACATAAAATGGTTAGGTATAGGCAAAACAGGAATGCCATCCACAGTTTGACAAAGGAGGATGGAATGGACATTCATGGTAATTCTATTGTCAATGCAGAACTTGTGAATTACTTCTCTAAATTGTTGGGAGGCTAGCAAAAAATAATTTCTACGTCAAAGGTACAGGACTGCACCTCCAGAAAAATCTCATATCAACAAGCCATGCAAATTAATGGCCCATTTACGGATGAGGAAATTAGATTGGCTTTTTTTAGTCAAGCAGATAATAAAGCCCTTGGACTGGATGGATATTCTGCTCAATTCTTTAAAATTACATGGCCCATTATAGGAACAGATATAGTTGATGGGTTTCTATTATCTGGGAATATACTTAAGGAATTGAATTTTACAATCTTGTCTCTTGCTCCTAAGGTTGCTAATCCTACTAATCTATCCGATTTCAAGCCTATATCCTATTGTAATACCATCTACAAAGCTATTTGCCTCAAGACTTAAATTGGTATTACCTCAACTAGTAGGTAAAGAGCAATCTGTATTCATTGGAGGTCGGCGCATTTCAGACAATATTCTTATTGCTCAAGAATTAGTCAATGGCTACCATACTAATAGAGGAGCAGCTTTTTGTATGCTCAAAGTGGAGATCCGCAAGGCATATGATTCTATTAATTGGTGTTTTCTGGAGGCAATGCTAACTTGCATGAATTTTCCACCCCACTTTATCAAATTGTTGGTCCAATGTTTCTCTCCCCCAAGATCCTCCTTTAGCATAAATGGTGAATTAGTAGGTTTCATACCTAATTCGAGAGGACTAAGACAAGGTGACCTCATATTGCCTTACCTATTTGTCCTTAGCATAGAAGTTTACTTAGGGATATTAAGTTCACGGGTGTTTCTAGATTTTCATTTTATTAGAGATGTAAAACGGAACAACTAACTCACATTTGTTTCGCAAATCATCTCTCGATTTTTTGCAGAGGCAATGCAGACTCGTTTAGGGTGATCAAAGAGTCTTTGCAAACCTTTGAGTCAATATCAGATCTCAAAGCTAATAGTGGAAAAAGCCTTTTATTCTTATCAAGTGTACCACCTTCAATAAAGATAGAGATTATCAACATACTGGGATTCAAGGAGGGGACTCTCCCCAATCTATTACCTGGGTGTACCATTGCTTGCGTCCAAACTTTGAAAGGCTGATTGTGATGCCCTAATTGAAAGAATTTTGGCAAAAATTAACTTGTGGATAGCTAAGTTCCTATCTTATGCTGGTCGTCTTCAACTTATTAAGTTTATTCTCTTCTCATTGCAAGTATACTGGGCATCAATGTTTATCTTACCAAAAAAGGTAATTGTTAATATGGATAGATTGAGGCGTAATTTTTTTTGGCATGGGAGGCCTAATATTTCAACAAACGCTAAAGTAAGATGGAAAGAGGTGTGTTGCCTGGTTGATCAAGGTGGTTTAGGCATCTAAAACTAGAAATTTGGAACAAAACAACTCAATTAAAACACGTTTGGCACCTATGTGAAAATTCAGTAAGGGGAGTTTGGGTTGAATGGATCTAATCTAATTTCCTTAAGGAATCTTCATTTTGGGATACTAGAGCACCTTCTATATGTTCTTAGAGTTTGAGGAAATTATTGACAATTCGGCCATCGGTAAGAAACATGTTTAAGTGAGAAGTGGGAGATAGTCTGTCTACATCCCTATAGTCAGACTTTTGGTTGCCGTTTGGGCCCCTAAATTTGGAGTATAGTCCTTGGGAGATTGCTAATTCAAGACTTCCTCTTAATGCTAGACTCTATTCTATTATCCAGGGCAATGATTGGGAGTTTCCACAAAACAACTTTTGGAATGAAATTACAATTCCCTCTACTATAACCCCTAATCTAAATAAACCTGACAAGTTTACATGGAATAGGGAACCTTCGGAAATCTTTTCTATCAAAAGTGCATACAAGGCCTTAGCACCACACGATGGCCTGGTTCCTTGGTCAAAGATAATTTGGAACAAGTTCTCAATGCCATGACACTCATTTATTCTTTGGCTAGCATGGAAAAGGAAATTACATACCCTAGATAAACTGAGTAATTGGGGAGTGACAACTTCAACTACATGTTACCTTTGTTCAGTCGAGCAAGAAAACCATAACCACTTGTTCTTTGATTGCTCTTTCTCTACACAAGTGTGGTCAGAAGTTTTGGTAACACTCAAATGCCCATTTTCATTTTTATCTTGGCAAACCATATCCAATGCATTAATGAGTACAGCGCCTTCAAGCAATACTTCAATCCTGGTGTGGAGAGTTGCCTTTGTAGCAGTAGTATACTGTATCTAGAAGATAAGGAACTCAACTCGCCTTGGAAATCCCGTGCCTTTGCCAACGTCTCTAGGTAGACAAATTTTAGCTTATTCTAAGCTTATTTCATGATTTGGTTTACATGAGTTTCTATACAATTTTGTAAATTTGTGAAATTCTAGTTCTAAGATGGAATTTTGCTATAACCTTTCTCTGCGTATAACGGTTGTATATTCTCTTTTATTCAATATAATTACTTACTTACCAAAAAAAAAACTTAGTCTCTTGCTTGTAGTTTGCTTGTATACTCAATAGAGTGGTTTTGCCCTAGTTTTGAGGGTCCTTTTTTTTGTGTGTATGTGTGTACTTAGTGTGTTTTGTCCTCACTTCCCACAAGTTGTGGTTGTATATCCTTCCTTATAGTTAAATGATATTTTGAATTAAAATAAAAAAAATTAGCGAGCATAGATTAGTTGGACTACTTGAGAAGTGGCATTCTTCATGGGTAACTTCCAATATTACATTTGTTTGTCGTTTATGTCGTTGTGAAAAAAAAAAAAAGAATTGATTAGTCACTCAAAGTGAGCAGAGATGAATTAGGGATATTTTAGCTTCAAGGTAGTTTTTAGTTAATTATGCATTTGAGAGTAAATGATTTGAAGTCTTTGCTCGCAATACTTTGTTGGATTTACCACACGAAGAGAATTGATGGTCAAAATTCGAGGAATTGAAGTTCATGAAGATCATGTAATGTGCTTATAGAAGTATATGCAAATTAAGAAAGTCAATCAAATTTCTTTTGTTGGTCAGTGTACCACATGTCTATTGTGTGTACAACCATCCTTGATGTTCTTTCATTTTTCAGGAAAACGTGGCCAGACCAACTTCCATATGTTTATGGCCCCTGTGATTTGAACTCTTTGATCATATATGTCCATATCCTAGATGCCATCCGTGTGGCTTATCCCTTTACATTCTCTGGGGAGCTATCCTTATAGAAACGGTTTATTAGAATATGAGAATTCTGTCGCAGGTAACTCATATATTTTCTTTACCAACAGTTTTGCCTTTGCCTTCATGTATCCATCTTGTATCCTTTTCTTGTGAAAATTGTATGGGAATATAAGTACCATTTTCCCTACATAAATATTTGAGATATGGGTGTTTTTAAAATCGTTAAGGAGAAAGATCTGTTGCTTGTCTCTCCATTTAATCCCGAAGTTATTGGTGAAGGGTGGCTCCTAGACAACAAAACCTGTATATACTTATGCTAGTGACAATGTCATATTAGCCCGGGCAATTTTCATTTTACATTCTTTTTTAGTGTGTTGACTGTGATATTTAGGTACACCCATGAATGTAACGTTTGGGGTGTCGCCATTTACAAGAATCTATGCCTTGATGACCTTAGATAAGTCTTGTACTTTCCAACACAGTACACATAAGAGAGAGAACAGAGTGAGAGGAATTTTCTTCTTTATAAAGTTATTTTACATCAAAGTTGAAGCTATAATAGCGAGTATTCCTCATTGTTTTCTACAATGTTGCAACTACTATCAAGAAACTTAAGCCTTACTTTAAAATTCTATCCTTAGAGTTGTGTCAATTGTCAAAAAAATGTAGTCTTGTATACTTGACATGGAGTAGTGAGCCAACCTCTTACTCTCTTGTTTATTTGATTAATGAACTCCAGTGTGCCGTGTGCTTTTTGCCTCGCTCCATTGGAAGGGTTTTTCATGTATCTCGTGTGTTGCTATTTTTGTTGCTTGGTTTAGTTACGTAAACTGTTGTTCTTATATCCTTGGTCTTTGTATAGTTATGTAAGAACAGCGCTTAGCCAGTAGGCACTTGGCAAGCCATATTGCATATTAGGTGCTTGATAAAATTCCTTAGCAATATATGCGGGTTAATACTTGTAGAATGTTGAAGCTCTTTCAATTATACAATAATGATGCTAAAATTGCTTCATTGTAAGGAGAAGCATTGTCCAGTGAAGAGTGTTTGATGGTCAGTTTGCTTTATTGAAGGGGTAGATATTAGATTCTCTCTTATTGCGAGGAGATTCACGGTCTTATCCTGCCAAGTACTTTAAATGGCCTAGGAACGTGCACTTCAGTTCTTGAAAGAATTATTAAGGTAAGATCCTGGCTGCAGAAAAATCTCCACTAAAATATTTGTGCTCTACGATGTGAATCAGTAGATAATTTATATATATCAATACTTAAATCCAATCTTACAATTAATGTCAGCAGGTGAATCTCCAGTGCGAGTGGCAAACGATTCAGCAAAATTGAAATTTGAAGATTGAAATGAGGTGGGGATATGGGATTGGTAACCAAACGCAATGTTTTATTGGTGCTTAACGATGCAAAGTCAAGATTCACTCGATTCAGCTTGTCCACGCATTGAAGAGAACAAAGCCTATAAAGGCGAAGAACAATCTAGCTTAGAAAAACTTGAATGCCGTCGTCCTTTTTTAATAGGATCGGCTTACAAGGAAATCATGCTTCAGCAGGTTATCGACATCTGAAATATTTTGTATGACTGATATATCGGATCTCATGTATCTTCCAATTAGTTCTATTTCTATTTCACAGTGAAAAGCTGCATGTATCTCTTGTGGCTTATCCTGATTGTCAACCATTGGAATATGATAATGTGATCTCCCTAAGATCTCCTTCCTTCCAAGTGATCAGTGAGCCAATTCATTTCAGAGCCCTTGTAGGTGGAGTTCTCTAACTTCGGTGCTGATCTTTGTCCCCTTAACAAGAACAATTCGTTTTTTTTTTTAGATTTCCACACTGTTCCCCTTTGTCATAAAGATCAAATTTCATTATTAAACTGAATTATCAAACTACAAGTGAAATCAAACCAAAAAAAAAAAAAAAATGTGTCAGCCTTGGCCTACGTGTAATGAAGGAATGAAAGAAATTGCCAGTTTCGGGCAATCTATGTCAACTTGAAAAGTCCATAAACAGAATGCACGGTTGTTAATTTAGAGAGATTAAAGTGAAAGAAGCCAACAAAGAAGAGAATCGAAGGTGGTAAGTTTCCACGGAACTCATATATCAAAGTAGAAGTTAGGCAATTCAAGGGACAATCAAGTTGTGAATTGTGCAACTGTAAAGACCAAGATGAAAATTGAATATTAGATAGTGTAACAGACTTGTGCAGAACTTTAACATGCCTAATTATAGGAAAGTTAAGAAAAATTGGATTTGGATCTCTACTCTAAAAGCTGACCATCTCAATTTTTATTTTTTATTAAATGACACATCAACTAGTTAAAGATTAAATAGTTCAAATTTGTTTATCGAAATTAATTAAAAAGGAATAATATTACCTTTAGTACCGAATTTTGTTCAAAATTTCAATTTATTATCTAATCTTTTTTATTGTCGATTTTAATATTCAATTGAACTTTTCAGTACGAGTGTATCACCTCACTCAACTTTGTCTAGATTCATATGTCAAGCTAGTATTTTTGACCAATTCTAGACCAACACGTGTTTGGGTGATTAATGTACTGATGATAATCCACTTAGGGTTAACCATTTGGTTGTTTTGGTGTAAAAAATGATAATTCACCAATGAATTTTTGGTTTGAACCTCATTAATCTCCCTAAATGCCTAATCTCACTCTTCGACAGTGACTAAAGGTCACATCAACTTTTATCTCCTTTACTAGTGTCACGCCTCGAAAGGAGGCCTAAAAGTCTCCACTAAAATCATTATGATATATGTGCACCCGTTACATGATGATCATCTTACGAGTCGGAGATCGTAAGATTTTAAATAAATAATTGCATTTACAACTAATCATAGTACATATAATTGGATAATAAAATACAACTATGGATCTCGTATCCTATGGTCAACCATGATCACAGAGAATCGGTATCCCCTACCAATTAGTAAAATAGGATAAACCTTAGGTTTATCAATTTCAAGTTCTATTTACATGAGGATTCTAACATTTCATCTAAACAATCAATTCTTCACAATTCTTACTTTGTCGTTGTGATCTTCTAAAAACTCTCGACACTTCATATCTTATCCCATCCCGAGCTTTCGTAATCGCTACTTGCAAAAGAATGATGTGCCTAAAACCAATATTAAGCACATACAAATGAACCAAATAACAATCCCTCAAGGACAAGGTCAAATCGGTTCAATTTGGAGCAAATGTTACGTGAACCCTAATTGCAATAGATGATCCGAATGGTATATTTCATGAAATGAATTACATAATGTTATATTCCTCAATGAAGATCACTAATATTCTTGAAAACCATGTGAAATAACATACAAAATCAATAAGAACAATGACCGTGATCCACCTTCCACAATACTTGATTTCACGGTTAAAAAATGTTCAAAATGTAAGAATAGAAATCAAGTCTAAGGGCCACTCAATTAAGTACTAATAATTCGAATATAAGGGAATCAAATCTAACCAAGAAAACTTCAATCCAACCCTAGATATGACTCACTAGAGAAGAAAAGAAACACAACAAATAGAAATTGATATAACTCACAATTTCTCCTTGTTGCACTTGTCACAATTTTAATTCTTGGGATTGAAATTGATAAGAGGGATTGAACTAAGGATGAACCCTAATTCTCTCACGAAAATATCAAGTGTATATTTTGAAAATTCTCCCCAACCCTACTTAAGCAAGTAGTTATACTTGCTCCCTTTAGGGTTAAGAAGTCCACAAAATTATAACTATGCCACTTTTAGGGCGGTTGATTCTAAAAGACAATTACAAACAAATAAAAGTGTCCCAAAAGAAAGATTACAACATAAATAGTCTAAAGAACAATTACAAATACAAAAATAATATAAATCCTCAAAGAGCCAATGCATCGAAGCGATGCTAATCTCAGTGGGCTATTAGATGATAATCTGATGATGTCTCGTGGCGATAAACTAATGTAAGTCATTTGGCATCCCGTAGAGAAATATTATTGTACCTGTAAGATTATTACTCAAACATTTATTAGATAAAAGAAATAAGGTGAAATATAAGTGATTTGGATCATCATCTAAATCGAGTTCTAAGAACATCTAGAGTGTCAGAAAAATTCCCATCAAAGAATTTGTGAGGGGGTGAGTACACTATGGCTCGGTGAATGGGATGGTAACACTTTCAATGTTACGTACACATAAGCAAATTCAAATCAAGTCATCAAACATATGCTATGCATGAGTAACCATATGAATGCAACATTTCACGTGGTCTTTTGGTAACTGATGTGAAGTCTAGGGTTTATGCCCCCCTTGACCTTGGGTTGGGGATTCCGAAACCACCATCAGTGCCCAGGTCATTACTCGGTTTATTTATCTTATCACCTTATTAATTATGATATTTTCTTAACTCAATAGTGAACGCTCCCGTGCCTCTCTACACCAGACGGAGCAAAACCCTCAAAGACAGGCCGGACTAGGAACTGTCAAGGCGCGACAATCCCCTAAACACTTAGTTCGCACTTGATGGAACAACGATCCTCTCGATCACTTCCGACATATCCTGTAGCATGATGGCCTTCAATCTCATGCAATGTCTCGTGAAAATGCATATCCAGTTTTAATTAGGTCTACTTCCTTAATTAATTGATTTAAGGTGATCAAACAACATATACAATTACAATCAATTCTCATTCAAACAATGAAGTAACTATCAAACATTTCATTTCACACACATCACAACAAGCACAGATCATGCCCTTCTTATCATTCAAGACAAACACTGAACCCATACCTCGTGGACATAGATTTATCCAGTTTTACAACAGATTAAATTAACTTGGCACCTCTCTGTGCCATTTCTTTTAAATGTCAAACCAACCACTCAAGGTTGATATATAATCATCATATCTGACACTTCTATGTCGTTTGTCTTAAATTTCAAACCAACTACTCGGGGTTGATTTACAATCATCTTATCTGACACATTTATGTCATCGCATTTCTCAAGTGCTCTATTATTCACATTTTCGAGAGCCAACAAGGTCATCTCGTATTTTCCTTTTGATGTTCTCAAGACATTTGTGTATATAATATATATGTATATATCTACACATATATATATGTTCGTGACACATTTTTAATTAAGGATAATTTACTAGACACTTTCCCTTATGTACTAAAGAGGGCAAGAAAATACGACCATTGAGTTGTAAAATCAAGATTTCACTCATGATTTGTATGATTGGGTTCATGAGTGTATTATGTTGATATAATAGGAAAATAAGTTTGCCTAGGTATATGTACACATTCAGGAACCGACTCTGACATGTATACATAGTGACATCTATAAACCTTATTCCAACTAAGCACACTTGCTCGGTAGCTTTAGAAGGATAAGCTAGGTTTCTATGTTCTAGTTTGATTTAAAAGAAAACAATTTTAAATCATAGGTTAGGCTTGTGGTTATAGCACTAGCATTATGGTGCTAAGTGCTATCGTTAAGGTAGTGACATCTATGCCCTCGAACCATTCATTCCTCTACACTCTTTACGACTTCTTTCCTAACTCATTAATCTCCACTACATAAATTAACTTAGCAATAATCACAATAAATTGCAAATACAACAAACAACAATTTCACATACATAGCAATCAACACACAACATGATAGCATATCATTAAGTTTCCCACTAACTTGTTTAAATAATTCTCAAGTAAAATCAATTACTCCCTCAAGTTAATCAATTCTTAATCATACATAAGATAATGGAGACCTCTCTCTCACTACCGTTACGTAAGATCTCATTAAGTTCACAAATTCCAATAAATTACAGAAAATCAATGCTTTCCTACCTCTAGGTAAAACATGTAATCTCTCTATTCATGAAGATCTAATTTATTAGACGAAACCTTTTTCAATCTAATAAAAATCAAACATGCAATCAATTTGCGTGCATAAATCAATCATAAGAACAATGGAAACACATGAATAGATGCAAAGATATAAATAATTCATTAATCAATCAATGGTTCAGCACATGAGTTAGGGTTTCACAAGATGAAAGATATAAAGAATTACTCCTCCATGGAGTTTTCAATAAAAATAGAGAATCTAGAGAAATAGAATTGATTCATGCTAAAAAGAATAATCCTTTGTTTGTTTTGTGATTTTCAATGATGCTCGGACAATTCTCTCTTGAAGTTCGTAATAAAGCTCCTATAGGGTTTTCAGAACGAAGCTAGAAGGAAAAAAAAAAAAACTTTAAAAATAAAACAAGGCATCTATTTATAGTTTTGCGAAAACAAGGTTTAGCATAGGTGTCAGCACGACCATGCTCAAGGCTATGCTGACTTCAAAACACGTTGTTTTTCACTGCCCAATTCAACACGGACTCCAACATGGTCGTGCTCAGGGCAAGGCTGAAAAGAATTAGCTACTGGTCACTTTTTTCATCCAGTATTGGTGTCTGCATAGGTTGTGCTGAACTGAAAATCAATTTTCTTCATTTTTCGCCAAAATTTCACCTTGCCTTTGCTCATATTATCCTTAAACTTTTTTTTGTCTCCATTGATGCCTGAAATTAAAATTTAATCATATAAGTACCCTTTTCTTCACAAATTACATGAAATCCATATAAAATTATAACTAATAAGCACTAGAATTAAGGGACTTTTGACATTTATCATATGCGTATTCAGGGGTAAATAGGTCTTTTTACATTCAGAGTGTAAATAAAGAGAATCGAATGTAAGAGGATTTGGAATAAAGAAATTAGAGTTCATGGGAATTTATTGAGAGATACACAGCCTCCCAACACAGTTGTGTTTCGATTGTGTTGAATATAGGGCATACCGAGAGATACATGGCCTGTTTATACGGTTGTGTTCCAACCGTGTTGAATATAAAGCATACCAAGAGATACACAACCTATCTACGTGGTCGTGTTCCAATTGTGTTGAACTAAAAACTCACTGAAAGATATACAACCTTTGATACTGTTGTGTACTAGCTTGTATTGAGCTACATAGCCTCCAACATGGTCGTGTTGAGAGAAATATAACTTAATGATATATTTATTTAACTTTTAATTAAGCTAATTTCCCCACAACTTAGATAACTAGTAAGACCTTAAAGAATTTAAATGATTAAGATTAAGAGAATTAAGAGATGATATTAATCTTATATTAGTATTAAGAAGGACTTGTTGATAATGTATAGATTTCAGTTTAGCTTAAGTTTAGGAACAAGTGTGTTTAAGGTTAGGATTTAAGGTATGAGTAACTTGTGTACTGTTTTGTGCTTGTTTAAGATAGTACATGTATTGAAATTGATTTAATTGAATGAATTGGTTTAAGTGTTTAAGTTGTATGTTGTATATACTTAGCTCGGCTTGGGAGCCTGTGGTGGTAGATCCCTAGAGAGCACCCTAATGATCCTTGTGTGATGTTGTCCCTAATGGCATCGTGTTTGGAAATGATCTGGGTTAAATGTTGGATTAAGTGACTTAAGTGGACATAGGCGTGGGGCCCATAGTGGTAGTTTCCATCACCAAATTTAAAGGTTGAGGAATCATGGGTATGGGGCCCGTAGTGGCAGTTCCCATCACCAAGATTAAGTGGCTTAAGTGAACATGAGTGTGGGGCCTGTATTGGTAGTTCTCATTACCAAGATTAAGTGGTTTAAGTAAACATGGATGTAGGGCCCGTAGTGATAGTTCCCATTACCAAGTTTATAAGTTAAGGAATATTGGTGTGGAGCTCATAATGGTAGTTTCCATCATCAATACATGTTCCAATGTGTTAAGTGTGTTAAGGGGGTTATGAGTACCCTGTTGCTGTTTGTAAATTTAAATTGTATCATGAAATGGTGCTTGTGTTTAAGTACTGCATAATGCATGTGATACCTATTCATGTTTGTTCATGCGTGTGTGTTTGTGTTATACGTATTGGGCATTGGCTTACCCTTTGGGGAATATTTTTTTTTTTAAGATGCAGGTACTGAGGGTATCGATAATGTAGAAGGAAATCTGGGAGTGAATGAACCAAGAAGGGAGGAAGAGGATGGTTATCACTTTGATTGGAACAAAAAGTGGTTTTTTGGAGATTGTGTAATTGGAATTTTATAGACTTTCGCTGCATTATATATTCATTATGGATTTATGTTAAATTGGTTTTAAGGTTGAAGGATAGATTGAAATCTTTTTATATCATGATGTCATTATTGTAGATAATGAATGGAGATATATAGGAATTTTAGAATAAAAAAGTATTAGAGAGAGTTAATGTGTTCTTGTGAGATAATGACACGTGACAGCAATAGTGCGGCCTAAGTTTCGAGGCGTTATAACTATTCTTCTATCCTTTCTCGAGAGTTGATGACTACTCATAGCTTTTACCTTAACACTAAATAATAGTTCAACCCAATGCTTTATTTTTGTCCTAGTGGATCCTAATTCAACATTAAAAGTATATTAATTTTTCCTCAACAACCGAACACTTTTGTTAGTAAATATCGTATATTTGATTTTATTCATGAGTCCCCTTTTTTTTTTTTTGTGTTCAAGCATCAATAAGTAAGAAAGCTAATTCTAATTCTTACTTTTCATATGTTATGATATGAATATACCATATTATATATGGATGATCAGGTTACATTGACACCAAGCCAACTTCAAGTGTTGGGGGTCCCATTGGCATGGGTACGAAGAAAATGCGTTGAAGACACGCTTTTGGTTGTTTTCAACCTCGGTTACGCTTCATCGAGTTTCTCACATGTTGCCCATGATTCTCATCCAATCTCGTAACGTTTGAGCTCTTTTTTTTTAATAATCAACAGCTAAAATTGAGTAAAGCCACTCTTTGCAATAATAAAAACCACTAAATTCAAAATTGCACACAAATTGCAACTCAAGATGAAGCTCAAATTTGTTGAAGCGTATCTATTGTGTCCACGACCGCCATCCAAAATTCTTAAACTGCAACTATGAACAAGAGAAACTGGAGAACTTGATTGACATAAGAATTGTAATAATAATAAAAAAAAAAACACAAAAAATTGTTCCAATTTGCAATTTCTCTCTTTAGTAATAGCCGAAACCCTTCTCTCTCTCTCCAAAAATAGTTCACATACAACCAAATCCGAAGCTATATCTCGAGCAAAACAAGTTCTAGATGACTTATAAATCAAGAAAAAAATCAACTTGGGATTCAATTGTTTAAGAACTCATTCAATCAGAAAACCTATTTTTGGCCTACCATATGTTAGTGTGCCACCACTTGGGATGCAATCACTACTACAATAGAACTCGTTGACTCTTGAATAGTCGGTCCATCACCTCCTTACCTCCCAACAGTCACTAGATCAAGCTGAGTAAAGCAAAATCTAAAGTTCACTTTCCGTCGGTACGAATTCGCTTCATAACCTCACCCAACCAAGATTCATGCCCACATCCAAGTTCAACCCGATCCCCTAACCCGCACATGTGTCCACGTTTGCCCTTCTTCTTTTCTTTTCTTTTTTTCTTCACTTTTTAACTTTTGAATTTTTGTTATATTGTAATAAAATGAATTTTCTATCACATAGGTTCAATGGCTTGTACTTAAAATAATTTTTTTTCTTTAAAAAATGAAACAAGTAATGGGAAAAGGGAAAAAAAATTCTTTTTTTTTTTTAAATTCGAAAATATACCACGTAGAAAAATATTCCTAAAAATATACAAGTTAAATTTGGGTGTTAGAAACTCGATTTTAAATTGGCATTACATTTTGAAGACTTGATCTCTTTTGGGCGCCATGAAATCCGGTGTTCAATATCCAATTTCATAGTCAAGTTAAAATCATGTCTAACACCATTTGACTTACAACTTATAGCACCTTTATTGTTTCTTCTTTATGCTCTCAAATTTATATCACCTACAAAAAAAACACTTTGAAATATGTTCAAACCTCATAACACCAACTCCACTATGCATATAGACATGTAAACACTAGACTACTCAATCATTATTGCAATAGCACATATCATTTTAAGCAACTTCAATCCATCAACAATGTCCAAACTCCTCAACAACTACCACACTCCTTAATTTCCAAACTACTCATTCAGAGTCAGCAGCATAATACTTTACATTGACCAATCTACAAAACTATAATATATGTTCACACTAAGCAACATTAAGATAAGAAGTAAAAGTTAAATAAATTGATTAAAAGAAGAAATGACAAGTTTCAATTATAGAAATAATGGTTTATGTACAAATTATAAGGGAAATTTTTACAAAATGATCATAAAAACACATAAGATAATAAGTGGAGGAACTAATGTTGTCTCATCACTAAAGCTCCAGTTGCCATCACCCGTGTTTTCCTCAAATACACATCCACTACCTACCTTGGTCGAAAAGAACAGTATGGGTTTTGAACTCCCAACAACATCAACATTTGTTGGAAACCCGAGTTGCTAGTCATTTCTCCTACTCGATCTATGGAGCTTATTGAGTGTCTCAACCTAACCTTCACCTTCCTCACCATCAATATCATCATTAGATAAATTTTAATCATAATCCTTAGAAGGAGTTTGATAAGCTTCATCAATCTTTATATCTATCTCCTTGTTAGCTTCACTTGGATTGATATTATTACTTTTAAGAAAAGCACGACTGCTACTTGATTCTTGATCAATCTTAGCTATAGTAGGGAATTTGATTTCATATATTTACACATAAAACTTCACAGTACTACTAACCCCACAATGCACATGAGATGAACATGCCAACGCTCAGTGCATATCATAATCATCAGTAAGCAACCCCAAAACTCCAAATAAGGTTGATGGAATTAAGAAGGAAGATTTGGAGTCAAGTAAAAAAGACTTTATAAAATTTAAGGCCAATTTTTTTCAAAATGATCATTAAGCCCATGAACTTGATTTATCGAAAATAACTCCAAAATAGCCTATTGACTCTAAAATGATATTCTAAGACCTTAATTATGTGAATAAAATCAATTAAAAATTATTTAGAGTCAATTAGAAAAGAAAAATTGGAAGTTGAAGATTTATTTTGCTAAATAATCATTTTGCCCCTAAACCCAATTTAGAGTCAATGAAGTTGGTTGAAATCACTAAAAAAACTTAATTAATTTTATTTGGATTCATTTTAAATTATTGGGAATGATTTTTTTTGAAATTTGGAGATAATTTACTAAAAATGACTTTTTTTACTCTTGAAATCAGTTTTATTGAAAATGGATCTAAAATTTCTTAGAGATCTTAAATATAACTCCAAGATCTTAATCAGGTTAATAAAATTAATTGCAAAATATTTGGAGACAATTGGAAAGGAAAACAATTTTAATTCGGAAGTCGACTTGGTAAAATGACTAAAATGCCCCCTAGGCTATCTTATAGAGGAGTAACTAATTAAATTAAATTCCAATGGGATTTTAGTAAAGAGGAAGTACAATTTTCCAGCTAGAATAAGTGGATGAAATTGCAGGATAAATAATACAAAAATGGACTAAATAAAAGGACACAAGTCACTTAAGATTAGGGGTGGGCACGGATTGGATTGGTTCAATTTTGCCTCTAAACCAAACCAAACCACAAAAATATGGTTTAGTTTTTCATCATTTTAAATTGAACCATACGGTTCGGTTTCATATTTTTTCCAAACCATAAAATTTCGGTTTGGTTTGGTTTAGTTTATGAATTAAACCATATTTTGTTTTTTAAGAAAGTGTAATTGCTTAACAAGTAATTTCGTACAAATAATATTAAATTTATTTACTAATAACATGTATTGATATCATACAAGAGATTAAAAAAGTCAATATTTAAACAACTAAAAAATTTCAAATATTTAATATAACTAATTTATTTCTTAAGCTATCATATAAGATAAAATTTAAGTTAAACCTTATACATATTTGTTAAATTACGGTTATAAAATTTAAATTTATATGTTTTTCAATAAAGGTAAACAATTTTTTTTTAAATGTTATATTACAATAAAATAATTTTTTTAGTTATAAGAAAATTATCATTATATTTTATCAAAATAGTTTGGCTCAATTTTACGGTTAGATTTGGATTAACCCTCTAAATTAACCTTAAATTTTCGTTTTGGTTTGAATTGGAAAATTTCCAAACCAAATTGCCAAAAAAAAAATAAATATATTTTCGATTTGGTTTGGTTGGTTTTTTTGCCTACCCTTACCTAAGATTACAATTCACTAACCCTTATGGTCTCATTTGTCCTTATCCTTAAACCCTTGCTAAACCTTACTATTTAAACCCATTTTTGGACAAAAAATAGCAGCCCCTCCATTTCATTTTTTCTAGAAAACTCTCTAAGATAAATGTTCTCAAAAACCCATTAAGCCTATTATACTCCTCAAACCTCTTATTATCCATTAAACCCTAGACTAACCTAGTTGTTTTCTTGTGAGTTTTAGATCAATGATCAAGTGAAATTCCAATCTAAGAAGGGGCTACTTACCATGTGATATGGGTGTGACGGTAAGTAAGAAAATGACTTGATTCAAGCAGATTTTAGTTTGTAAATTATAGATCTAAGTAATGTATGATGTTTATTGTGAAGGAAATTAATTGGGAGTTAGGAGAAAATCATCTTGGAGATGGGTAAGCATAGTTGGAAGAAGATTTGGGTATTTCTTGGATTTCCAACAAAATAAGTTCAAAATCTTGTTTAAGTTCATGATTTAGAATAGTTATAAGTAATGGAACATGATGATTTGATGATATTTTTAATATTGATGGTGTACTGTAAGAACTCATTGTGACTGCCACCTATCTCGCTTTCCTTAAGTGTTATTTGATGATTTAAGTGTTAATTTAAGATTTAATGTACTAGATGGGTTATTGGGTATTGGAAATGTGGTTAGAAATCAAGTTTGATACACATAAATGTAGCTTATGTTGAGTATTGTTATGACTGCCACTATAATGATGAATTTGAGACTTAAATTGCTCTTGTCAAATCTGATTTGAGTGTTAATTGATGATAATTTGAGGATTGGATTAAGAACTTATGATATCTAGATTGATTTCGGTGATTAAATGGTATATATGCAAGGTTAAGAGGGGAAATTGGTGATACAATTGAGCTAGGTGGTTGAATAGAATTAATTGATGACTAAATTATTAATTTCCAGCATGTCAACATATTTTTAATGTGATAAATTTGATAAAAACTAAAGTTACAAGATAAGTATTGCGTTTGGCAAAAATTGAGGATGAATTAGGTTGAATTGGAGAATGGTATGAACTTAGAATTTTGATTTTCTTGCATATTTTGGTATGATGTTTGAATCTAGAAAAAAAAATGATAAATTGTGTTTATTTTGGGTACATTTGATAGGATTGTGGTTTAATCATGAATAGAAGTTGGATTAAATATGAAATGAGGCCTAAAAGTGATAATGTATTGAAATTGGACTAAAGAATAGATGAAATTGCAAATTGGGGCGTGTCTTGTATTATTTGCTTTGTTTTGATTGTATTTTAGTCTTGAAAATGAAAAATAAATGATGTAAAAGGAGTAGGAATAAGTGGGTTTTGGTTTGGAATGATTTGAACCTAAATTCAATAAGTTATGTGCTCATAAAGTTGAAAATTCGTAATTAAAATTGACTTGATAGTTCAAGAACTTTAAATTGAATAAAATTAGGTTCTTTATGATAAAAATGGTAGTGAAAGTGATAAGGAGACAAATGACTTTAGTTTTACCTAATTTAGGCTTAAATTGAGTAAGTTAAGGCTTTTAAAGCTAAGGTCTTAATTTATGATGAATTAAGACTAAGTTGGATAATGGTTCAATTAAATCGAGTCAAGGCCGACCCTACCGAAATAGGCCTAAGGACCATCCTCTTAACCTCCCCTTGTGTAGCCCATGTAACTAAGCATAATTGGCTTAAATAGGCTAGATTAACTAAATCATCATAATTAGGTTGAAATAAAATTTGATATGATAATGTGAACTTAATAACTTAAATGGGCCATAGACCTAAACTCAAAATGTAATCGGGCATTTTTTCTTCCGAAGGCTTATATCTTAAATATGTCTTAACATGATAAATAACCTAATCGAGTCTCAAACCAATTCAAGACCTGAATCGAATTAACTAATTAAAATAAATTAGACTTAGGGCTAAGAAATAAAATGGGCTTTCTTAATTGCAATGAAACTTAAATAGACCCAAGACCTAAACGTGCTTGACCCCATTAAACTCTAGGGCTTTAAACTTATCAAGACGTTAAATTCGATAAAAGTGTAAAATGGAATTCCAATGGAACTTAATGAATCAGTTGGACTTAGGACATAGTTAAAGAGACCAAGTAAACACAATAGGTAGAGGTCAATTTAAAATAGATAGGATTAATTTAATTTGACTTGAATTTTAATTAATAATTATTATCGAACTCAACTAAATGAATTACGTCTAGTTGGCCTAATTCCAATATAATTAGGCCTACTATATTTACAGGACCCAAATACCCTAATTAGGCGTTAACCTAACTAGATTTTAAATTCAAACAACTTATTAGGTTTAATTAAATAATCTCTAAATTGTTCTGGTCACAATTAGTTAAAAGCTAATAGAGCCTATATAATATAACCCCAATTAGGCTTGTAATTAGTATGGGTCCTAAGTAGTTTAAATTAAACCTTAAATAGACTTCAATCACTTAAAATAATTGATTAACTTATAAAATTTGTTTTGATGCATAAAACTATCTCAATTAACTTAAATGGAACCAGATTGTGATTTAGGATCGTCGAATTTTTAGGTATGTACTAACTTAAGTATTGTGTGCTTGGGTAGAAAAAGTAAAAAAAAAAAAAAACCAACTAAGTAATTACTTGCTACTTATGTATGGTTACTTGAACTAACAAGTGATAAACCTTGGATTAAGATTATGGTTGCAATTATATACCCTGAAATGACAGGGTAGTTAGGCGCTTAGCCACTAAAGGTGGCTCGGTAGGTAGCTAATAAGTTAAAATGTATCAAATAACAGGCATTGTAAGCGGAGAAAAGGTATCCCAAGCTTAATCCAGGGATATGAGTTCTAACCAACTATA
The DNA here is from genome assembly GCA_037954665.1 of Laguncularia racemosa. Taxonomy (NCBI): domain Eukaryota; kingdom Viridiplantae; phylum Streptophyta; class Magnoliopsida; order Myrtales; family Combretaceae; genus Laguncularia; species Laguncularia racemosa. The sequence goes on from JBBMOL010000067.1 coordinate 2,403,490, forward strand.
CGATATAGTTGGATTGTGATGGGTAAGGCTACAGAGTAGTGGGTTTACTTAGACGAGGCTACTTAGGTATATGATTTTCAACGATATAGAGTTTGGTTACAGCCATCAACCCCTAATGCCTACTGTAGTGGAATTAGACCCTTTGTCCCCCCATCATGATGTTTAGAGATATAAGTACTTCTGTGCTAAATCTTTACATAAATTAATTAATTAAATTAAATGATTGTTTGTTGCATTAGTTGTAGGTATGCTTGACATGCATGTATGTGTTTGTGTTACTATGTACTAAGCCTTTGTGGTTTACTTCCCTTTTCTTTTTCAAGTGTGGATATTTTTTATCCGCTTTATGTTTTAATGGGATATGGCTTCAAAGAGTACTAGGATGAGATCGTGGATTTAAATTACATTGTCTATGATCATGATTGACTTCTATTTCATTTTCCAAACTATGTTTCTATATTTTAATTTTATATGTACACTATTTTGACTCTATAACCTATTTCAATTTATTTGTATTTTGTATCCTATAAGTCTTAGGACTTAGACTATCTTTTCTTGCTTTACCACACATTTTCATGACAAAAAAATCATCAAATGTTTTTTAAAATCCAATGTTTTGCTAAAATGTTTTCAAAATCTAATTAATAATTTTCAAGATCTTAAAATTAGTTTAGAAACCCATTTAATAATCGTAGTCTTACGTATTATACTAAAATAAATTACATGGTGAATTGTTATTACTATAATGGTTTCAAGGTGTGATGGTTTAGGTAGTATTAGAGTATAGGTTTCTAAACAGATTAAGATGCGATTAAGGCAATGAGATCAAGAGTGGGAACCTTGTGGGATGATGCCGGAGTTTTATTTGCCTTGGTTGCTAGGCTTAATAAACAAGATAATTAGCCAAAACTTGATTATGAATTGTTATAATGTGCTTTATTTAATTGTGAATTTGATGTATATGAGTTATCTGATTATATAATAAAATTGAACTTGATTGTTATTAGTATTAAAATGAATATGCATGCTCAATTGGATTAAATAATAATAAGTACATGAAATTGAGACAAATATTATGCAATTCCACACCACTAATGGAAAATTAAAGTGCAAATAATTTTGAGACCTAGTAAAATAAATGGATGAGACTTAAGTAATTTTCATATCTAAATTGAAAGGACTAGAAAGCACACTTAATAATAGGAGATAGAGGACTTAAAACCTACATTCCCAAAAATTGGAAATAAGATGTGTAGGAGTCCCCCAACCTATGCATGATTAAAGTAATACATAAATTCCTAATACAGTAATTATCACGATATCCCACAATACTTCCTAATACAGCCCACCACATGTCACTATTGTAAAGCAACACGCTACTCCATAATACTTCAAAACCTGATCATTTACATTATCCATTATACTACTATACCTTCAGTCAAATAAATGACTTTCAGATGAGTCATTCCATATCTCTTTATTTAATAATAACAAATCACAAGATAAAAATTATTTCCATAACTTTAGTTTAACTAATAAAACTTTAAATTATAAATATTCAGATTTCTCCACATAATAATAATGTTCTCTTCTCGTCTCATCCATGTAATATCCCACAAAGTCCCCATTTTCATCATATTCCACTTGCTCATCATTCTCGCTTGCAGCTAAAAAATATATATATATATAGGAAGGTGGGGTGGTGAGCCTAGGCTCAGTATGTGAGTACCACACCTATATGCGCATGACATATCACAATAATAGCACATGCATATATGCAACATTTATCCACAACACATTCACACTTTAACTTACACACCAATCTCAAATTGAATTATACCACATAAGGGTACTTATAACCTCGATACACAAAATTTTATCTTAGTGGGAATTGTTACTATGAGCCCCATCTAACCCTAATGGGAACTACCACTGTGGGCCTTATCTAACCCTAATCTATCTTAGATCATTTTGATACACAACTGTCGAGTCTAATTTTTGAATTTTCCGATTCTTAATCCGATCTAGACTAAACCCTATGCTTATCTAATATAGACCCTCGACTTGAGTTAGGAACTTCGTTCAATTTTGGAGTCGCCACCCAACTGTTGTTAGGAAATATTGAATTAAGACTAAAGGAGCAGATTAGTCTTAATTTAGATCACTAGTCGTTGTGATTTCCTCTTCTCATTTTTGGTGAAGAGAGGAAAAGGAAAACCGGAGTTTCTAAGTTCGGAGGCTAACCTATTAAAACCTTACGGTTACCACCTAATCTCCTGAAATTATCTCTATCTAGAAATGTCTTTTATTTTGTTTCTATTGCCTTGTGTTTTTGAATGAGTTATTTGAAAAAAATGATTTTTTTATTTCATTTTATGGGTTAACCCAATTGGGTGCATACGTACCTGCTATTCAGGATCAAACAAGCCATAGTTCGCTTTTCCTGAAAAGATTTAGTGGGTTTGTGAATTTTAATTTTGAAATCTCTTTTGATTTATGTTTTTAATATTTTTGGAATTTTTCTAAAAAAATCTAAGCCTAAGCTTAATAATTCGATTTTTGAAAAAACATTTTAGGGAAAACATCAATTTTGGATTTATTTGAGAAAATGATTTTTCTAAGTGATAAAACTCATTTTTATAATTTTTTTGAATTTTTTATTAATTTTTATTAATTTTTATGATTTTCTTTGTAACTTTTATGATTTTTTTGATTTTTCCTTATTCTTCTATAATTTTTATAATTTTTATGAGTTTTCATGATTTTTTTATAGTTTTTTTATTATTTTTACTATTTTTTATGATTTTTTTATTAATTTTTCATAATTTTTGTGCATTTTTGTTAAAAATTTTATCCTAAATTATTATATATCCTATTTTAAAATCTAAAGTTTAATTGTTATTTTCCTAATATTTTTATTATTATTCTCTACATTTTTATTATTATTTTTTATTTTTATTATTTTTTAAATTATTAAATCCTAAAAAAAATCTAATTTCTAACATTTTCCTATTTATGGAAATATAAATAAAAAATAAATAAATAAATACATAAATAACAAATAAATAAATCAAATAACAAAATAATAAATCAAATAAAATAAATAAACAAAATTCGAAAAAATTCGGAGAAATCCGACTTACCTGGATCCGGGTTAGTATGCGGGTCGGGTCGAATTGGGTCGAAGCAGGTCGGGTCGGATCGGGTTGAACACGGCGCGCGGGGAGTGCTTGTTGACGACGTTCCGGCGGCCTTTTGCAGCGGGTGAGGTGTCGAATCCTAGGTTATCGAGGGTGAGGAATCCAATGGTGGCGGTGGTTTGCTCCAAAAACGCCTCCTGGTGGTTGCTCAGCTTCAATCGGCGGTCGCGGCTTTGATTTCCTTCGGTGGTCTCCGATTCACTCTTTTCTCTCACTTTCTCTCGCTTTTGATTTGTGATCTGGCTTCCTCACTTCATCCTTTATTTATAAGCATTCGGAATCGAGCTGGATAAGCTCGGATTTCCACCGATCGAGGCAAATTGGATCGACGGTTAAATGAACCAACTCCGATTCGTGTAAATCCTTCGATCTGTTGAGATTTGATTCCAATTGGATGATGTTTATCTCAATTCTGTTGAAGATTTGTGCAAAAAATCAAATCGAAACGGCCGAAATTCGAATTTTTCCCCACGCCGGTGATCTCGGACTGAGGTTGAAGACGATCACGCGCCCGGCGCGTGTGTTCCCTCCAGCCAATCAGATGCTGCCACGTGTCCTGGGTAATGAAAAAAAAAAAATCGCAAAACGCGGAAACTGCTTCCCCCGCGTTTCGAACCTGCGACCTCGCACCTGTACGCACCCACTTAGCCACGGCTCGGACCAGTTGAGCTAGCGCATTTTCCTGATTTTGTTTATTTCGCAAATTGCATAATGCAATGCGATTTCTTTTATTTTTTTGTATTTTTTGAAATTTCAAAAATTTGTAAAAATTATTTATTCCTTATTATTGCCCTTTCTGAAATCATTTTTCAAAATTGATGTGTTTTCCTATTTATTTTTATTTTTGAATATTTTTATTATTTTTGCTAAATTAGAGAAAAATTGGAAAAAATTGGAAAAATTTGAAAATCGATTATTATTTATTCCTAGGGCAAAAATGGGGTGTTTACAGCTGCCTCTCTTTGTAGTAAAGTTTGAAAAACTTAACTACAAAGATAAGAAAGACGCCATGTTTGGCCTCTTAAATAAATAACACCTTAGTTTGGCTGGTTATCTAGAATTTGGTTTTTTGGCAGGAAAATGCTCAAAGAGCTAATAATCCCACGATTTAAAATGGTCCTAACAATTTAGAGTGATGTTCCCTCCCTAAAAAGTGCTTTATGGGCTGACTGATTGGCGATAGAAACATCTCAAGTATTGTTTAGGAGTGTAGAAGAAATGATGATAGGATGCGTCTTATCAGACTAGTAACCTTGAAAAGAAGATTATCTTAGGAAGCGCCCTTATGAGCTGGCTACCTGTTAACAGAAGCGTCTGGTTAGACTAGCAACTGTTTAGAAAAATACCTCCGAAAAGTGTTCCTATGAGCTGACTAATCGAGGGACTCTAGGAAAGTGCCCCTCTTGGGCTAACTAACCTTTGATAAAATGTCTCAAATAGTGCCTCCTATGGGCTGACCTTGAGAACAAATGTTTTAGGAAAGTGCCCCCTATGGGCTGACTAACCTATGATAGAATGTCTCAAAAAGTGCCCCCTATGGGCTGACTTTGAGAACAGATATTTAGGAAAGTGCCCCTTATGGGCCGACTAACCTATGATAGAATGTCTCAAAAAGTGCCCCCTATGGGCTGACCTTGAGAACAGATATTTAGGAAAGTGCCCCTTATGGGCTGACTAACCTATGATAGAATGTCTCAAAAAGTGCCCTCTATGGGCTGACCTTGAGAACAGATATTTAGGAAAGTTCCCCCTATGGGTTGACTAACCTACGATAGAAATGATATCTCAAAAAGGTGCCCCCTATGGGCTAACCTTAAGAGAGGTCTAGGGAAGTGTCCCTTTTTGGGCTGACTACCCTATTAAAGGGAATGTTTAGACAAGTGCCCCACTATGGGCTAACTCATCTTATGCTTCTGAATATGCTTTCTACTGACTAAGCTAAACGATGTGATGCCTTTCATGATATGATGATATTTATTTATTTTAATATGCTTGTCAGTTTATCGTGGATAGCAACCAAACAACCAAACCTTCGTGCTGGTTTACTTCTGCTTTACTTTTTCTTATCTTGACATTGGGTTGAAAATCTTGATGTGCTTCCTTTCTTATGTACACACAGCTCTTTTGACGGTAGTGTTATCCTACTAATGCGCTAAGTTCTAATGCTCAAAAGTAGATAGAATTATATTACCAAATATATTGAGATTCATTATCATTTCAGTGTTTATCTTTCATTGGCGAAGTGGTAGGTAATGTGTTTAGGAGTATTTGTTGTGGTGCGAATTGATTTGGATTATTGACCATTCAGGGATATTAACTTTGCTTGTAAAAAGTAAAAACTCGAATCAACGAAATTTGTATCGAACATTGGCTTTGGCAAAATTTCAATCCCCTTGCCTAAGGATAGTACATCTTTACAGTATCTGTGTTAATGGGGTCTCTCAATTCTGGACCATCCATTTGAGTCAGTATCAAAGCACCTCATGACAGAACCTTTTTCAAGACATAAGGGCCTTCATAGTTTGGGGTGAATTTTCCTTGGAGTCTTGGGCATTCGAGAGAACCTTCCTTAGCACCAGATCCCCTTTTTTGAAGTATCGGGGCCTCATTTTCTTGTTAAATGCTCGGGCCATCCTTTGTTGGTAACACTGGCCATGACATAGTGCGGCAAGTCTTTTTTCATCAATCAGATTCAGCTGATCAAGCCTCTTCTTTATCCAGTCTGATTCGGTTAGCTGAGTTTCTGACAGAATTTTGAACGATGGTGTTTCGACTTCGATTGGTAGCACTGCTTCTGTACCATATACCAATGAATAAGGGGTGGCTCCCGTAGATGTTCTTATTGAAGTCCTATAAGCCATGAGAGCAAACGATAACATTTCGTGCCAATCTTTGTAAGTGGTTGTCATTTTCTCGATGATCTTCTTGATATTCTTATTAGCTGCTTCTACTGCCCTATTCATCTGAGGTCGGTAGGAAGTTGAATTTCTATGGTTTATGCGGAATTGTTGACATAAACCTGTCATCGATTTGTTATTAAGATTGGTACCGTTGTCGGTGATGATGGACTCAGGAACTCCATATCGGGCTATTATGTCCCTTTTCAAGAAGCGACTATTACCCCTTTGGTGACATTGGCATATGATGAAGCTTCTACCCATTTGGTGAAGTAATCAATCGCTACCAGTATGAATCTGTGGCCGTTGGAGGCTGTCGGAGTGATAGGGCCTATTATGTCGATTCCTCACATGGAAAAAGGCCATGGTGTTGACAATAAGTGCAACTCATTGGGCGGAGCATTTTCCAGTTTACGTATACTTGGCACAAATGACAGTGCTTGACATATTTTATGCAATCCGATTCCATGGTCAACCAATAATATCCTAACCTCATGATTTTTTGGGCCAACATGTAGCCATTCATATGAGGTCCACATACTCCTTCATGTACTTCCTTCATCAGTTCGCATGCTTCATTTTTGTCCACACATCTCAACAAGGTGGTATTAGATGATCTTTTGTAGAGTATAGACCCACTTAATAGGAAATGACTTGCTAACTTTCTGAGTGTTTTTTGGTCATTCTTGCTAGCCATTTCGGGGTATTTACTTTCTTGGAGAAAGGTCTTGATGTCGTGATACCAGGGCTTGTCATCTTGTATTTTTTTCAATGGTTAAACAGTAGGCGGGTCGACTTCCGATGTCTATTTTCATCGGTTGAACTTCGGCTCCCCCTGTTATCTGGATCATAGATGCTAGTGTGGCTAGTGCATCTACAAACTGATTCTGAGTTCTCGGGATGTATGTGAAAGTGATTGCCTTGAATTCTTCGATTAGCTCTGTCAAGTGTTGATGATATGGTACCAGTTTGGGGTCTTTAGTCTTGTATTCCCCTCTTGTCTGTAGTATGATGAGCGACGAGTCCCCGTATACTTTTAATTCGCGGATTTCCATTTGGCAGGCCATTTTGAGGCCAAGAATATACGCTTCATATTCCGCGATGTTATTGGTATAGGGAAATGTAAGTCTTGTTGCTGCAGGGAATTGAGTGCCGTATGGGGATATCAATACTGCCCCAACTCCGCAACCGAATACGTTGGCGGCTCCATCGAAAAACAGTTTCCATTTCGGGTTCTGCTCTATCCCAAAGTCTTTTACCGGTATATCTTCCACTGTTAATATATTTTCGTCCAGGAATTGGGCTTGTAGTTCTTGGGAATCTGTCTCGACAGAATGTTCTGCCAATTGGTCGGCTAAGGCTTGCCCTTTTTTCGAGTTCTGATTTATGTATGTGATGTCAAACTCGGATAGGAGCATTTGCCATTTGGAGATTCTCCCTATCAAAGCTGGTTTCTCTGCCAAGTATTTCAAAGGATCATGTCTTGTCAGCAGCTCAATATGCTAGTAAAAGGTGTATTGCCTTAGTCGATGCATGACCCAAATTAGAGCACAACAAGTCTTCTCCACCTCTGAGTACCTCTGTTCCCCATCTGTGAACTTCTTGCTCAAGTAATATATGGAACGCTCTCTTCCTTTTTCATCTTTCTGCCCCAGCACACAACCCATGGATTCAGGGAGTATAGTGAGGTATAAGAATAAGGGCTTTCCTTGTTTCGGGACTATCAAGACTGGAGGTTTTATAAGGTAGTCTTTGATTGTCTTGAATGCTTCTTCACATTCGTCGTCCCATTCTATTGTGGCATTCTTCTTCAACAAACGGAATAGTGGCCGCATTTGTCGGTAAGCTGTGAGATAAAACGAGCTATATAATTTAATCTTCCCAGCAAGCTTTTTACTTCTTTAATGGAGCGTGGGGAAGGTAACTCTAATATAGACTTTACCTTGTCGGGGTCGATTTTAATGCCGTCCTGGCTTATGACAAACCCTAACAATTTCCCCGTTGTGACCCCGAGATTACATTTCTCTGGTTTAACTTGAGCTGGAATTTTCTCAGTTGCTTAAACAATTTCCTCAGGATATCTATATGGCTTTCTCCTTCTTTAGATTTGGCTATCATGTCATCGACATATACTTCAACCTCTCGATGCATCATGTCGTGAAGTATTGCGACCATGGCTCTCTGTAAGTTGCCCCGGCGTTTTTCAAACCAAAGGGCATGACTTTGTAACAGAAAGTTCCCCATGTTGTGATGAAAGTCGTTTTGGTCTTATCCTCTTTAGCCATTTTTATTTGATTATATCCTGAGAAACCGTCCATGAACAAGAAGAGATGGTTTCCCGTAGTGTTGTCTACTAGAACATCAATGTGGGGTAGGGGAAAGTTATTCTTTGGCGTAGCTTGGTTTAAGTCCCGGAAATCTACGCATACGCGTACTTTTCCGTTCTTTTTGATAACGGGGACTATATTTGCTACCCATTCTGGGTAGTCGGATACTTCGATGAACCCTACTTCTAGCAGTTTCTTGACTTCCTCCTTAATCTTTAGCAAGATGTCAGGCCTAAATCTTTTCAGTTTTTGTTTTTTCGATTTGACATCTTCCCTTGTGGGAAGCCTATGAACCACTATTGATTGGTCTAGTCCTGGCATGTCACCATATGACCAGGCAAACACATCCACATATTCTGTTAATAGCTCGGTTATCTCACATTTTTGCTTGGCACTCAAACTGGTCCCAATTTTGAGGTTTTTAGGGTTTTCCATGCTTCCTAGATTTACTGTCTCCACCGGCTCGTCGATCGAAATTCCGCTTTGTTCATGTTTTTGCCAATTTTCTTGTATTATTTCGTGGTCGAGGATATCGCCTTCAACAACTGACCCAGCAGCGTTGGAAACGATATCAGCGTTTTTATTTTCTACCTGCGCGAAATATCCCTGATGTTCGATGGTAGGAGATCTGGGTAAAGTAAAAATGAAAGCATATATATAAGAAGAAAAACAGACTGTAATTGAATTGATAAAGAGTCTAAAAAATTTATTCAATAACTATTCTTTACTTTTGAGCTAACCTAGAGCTATTGATAGGATAACAAAACCAATTGTTCAGAGCCGGATGCTGGTTGGACGTACGGGGGGTTGGTTTCCCTTTGCTGGCGTCACCTTCGTTTATCCGAAGCTCTTGAACGATATTTGCCTTTCGGAAAGATTGTTGGAGAGGTGGGATGCGCATCTGGGTGTTGATCGGCTTCCCCTTCATTCTGCCTTTGACACCTCTTGCTTGTGCTTCTTCTTTTGCTGTAGGAACGTAACCTAGTCCAAATGTCCCTTGCTGCCCCTCTTTAAACTGAAGGCCCTCCTTGTTGGTCACTACGTTCACTTCATTGAAAATTTGTAGTCTCAGGTCTACTGAACCTTCCTCCCCGATATATGGTATGGCAGTCTCTTTATATATGGCGTAATCCTGCTCGCTGAGTACAATGACTATCTGCCGGTTTGCAATGAATTTGGCCCTTTGGTGGAGACTAGAGGGGATGGCTCCAGCAGCATGTATTCAGGGTCTTCCCAAGAGTAGGTTGAAAGATCTTGGGATATCGAGGACCTGGAAAGATATGTGGAATACTTGTGGACCAATCTCCACCGGTAGGTTTATCTCCCCTACTATATCTCTTTTTGACCCATCAAAAGCTCTGACCACCGTTGAGCTAGGTGTTATATTGCTTGGATTGACCCCCAATAGGTCGAGGGTAGCCAGTGGGAAAACGTTGAGGGACGATCCGTTGTCGATGAGTACCCGGGAGACAATGGTGTTATTGCACCTGACCACTATGAATAGCGGTTTGGTATGTTGGTCTCCCTCTTCTCCTAGCTCTTCCGGAAAGAAAGATATCTGGTCCATTGTAAAAATAGAGTCCGCCACGTGACTTATCTTGTCTGTAGCGATGCCTTCTGAGACTTGAATCTGTTTGAGCACTTTAAAGAGTGCTTCCCTGTGGTCCGTCGTCTTCTGCTTAGGGGCTTCTTGGGAGTTGACTCCTCAGATGTGATCATGTTAATGGTGGGCTTATGATTGGGCAGCGGGTTAGTGTTGACATTGGGTGCTGGGGTGTTCACAAAATCCAGCTGTATGATTCCTGCATCGATTAAGTCTTGGATCTTGTGCCGAAGTCTCCAGCACCTATCTGTAGAATGCCCCTCCTGACCCATATGGTAGTCACACTTGAGGCTTCAGTCGAAATTCTTGGGCTTGTACCGGTCGTTGGGGATCTCGAAGCTGATCAAGTTGTCTGCCCTCAACCGAACAAAGACCTGACTGAGCGGTATGGGGATTGGAGTGAACTGCCTTGGGACCCTGGCGGCCTGGGTATGACCTGTCGTGGATTGTTGGGTTGGGGTACTCATGGTCTGGAATGTCACACAAGTCCCAGCTTTTTCTGCCTTACCGGAATGGACTGTGCTGACGGTAGACTCCTTAGCTCTATTTCCTCATAAAGGGCCTTTGTGTTGGTGTAACCCTAGGAGTATCCATTGTTTAGAGTCTGCCGGTGGTGATGGCATTTTCAATCCGACATCCTGCAGCTACCACCTCTGCAAAGCTGGATGAGGTCTGGCCTACCAGATGTGAAAAGTAGGTCTTGTCTAGGGTGTTGAAATATATGGATGTCAACTCCTTCTCAGAGATTGGGATTGCTACTCTGGCAGCCTGGGCTCTCCAGCGCTGGGCATATTCCCTAAACGGCTCAGTATGTCTTTTCCGTAGACTTCCCAGATCAACCACAGATGGGGCGACTTCAATATTGAACTTGTACTGGTCATAGAACGCCCGAGCTAGCTTTTCCCAGGTGTTGACACTGTTGAAGTCCAGGTGGGCGTATCAGACTAATGTAGGGCCTGTGAGGCTGTCTTGGAAGGTCTAGATCATGAGTTGGTCGTGTTGAGCATACTTGCTCATCTTTCGGGCATCTAGCCTGGTATGCATTTTGGGGCACCCGGTCCCATCGTATTCTTCAAACTCTGGGGTCTTGAACTTCTCAAGGTATACCTCTTCCCTGTACACTAGCAGACTGGTGATCCCGGCTGCTCGAAACCGTCAGGACCCTCAATTGTTTTCATCTTATCATGGAGCTGCTGGAAGAGTCTCTTTTCCATTTCCTTCTGTCTCTCTTCCATCTCTCTCTTCAGGTCGTCAGAGGTTGGCCCCTGGTTGATCTTCGGCTCATATTCAAAGGCCGGGTTAAGGTGGGAATTGATCTCTTCATACTTCGGAGGCTGCCCCTCCACTGCTTTTCCTTTCCTGGCCCCTGAGTGTTCTTCCTGGGTTGGCTGAGTGGTGCGAAGGAGGCCGATGCTTTCAGTTAAGAGGTGACCTGGGCAGCGAATTGTTGGACCGTTTGTTCTAGAGATATGATCCTGAAGTCTGAGGCAGCTTCAGCATTTATGTTGTTGCGGTTGTCGCTACTGTTAGCCATTTTTGTTCTTGAACGTGTGCGAATTGGGCTTTTGGAAGGGTTCAGTTGCTTGGGAGCTATTTTGATACCTGGTGCGCATTTTTCTTTTTTTAGTATGATGTATGCAAATGCTATGCATGTGTCACACGGATGCTAAAAATAAAAGGGTTGACAATTGATTGACGATGTAATATTGAAACTTTACTTTTATTAATATTGAATAATTTTGGGAGTTCGGCATTCAAACAAATAAAAGATTACAATGATAATCTATTTCCTAGCTCTCTTGGTCTTCTGTTGTGGAGACTCAGGCTTCCGTTGATGACGACTTCTAATTCTTCAACCCTGGCTTTGGTCTTGAGTGGGAGTGATCTCATGTGGCCCAATGAAGAAAGTCGCGGGCTCTATTTCTCATAGGTGGAGCATAGTCCGTACCAAAGGCAAATTGGGCCCTATCTTTTGTTGGATGACGGCCTGCTCCTCTGGATTGTATAAGGTAAACTAGTGGTCCAGTACCAACTTTGGGTCCAAAGGTTTGTACACCCGAATCTCTTTGTGGAGGAGACGGTCGACTGCGGTGCTAGCCATCTATTACAACAAGAAATTTTCCTAATTACAACCAGAACTATAACATTACAGGGAAATTGATCTGAACTCCATTGAATAAAACAACAAATATTACATCATCGACAATTGTCAACCCATGATGTTATGTATGCAAATAGGTTGGTTTTAACTGGTCCCCAAGCTCTATGGCCTCCCGCATTCTCGGAGAAATGGATCTTAGGCCATATCGAAGCATTGGGTGGGGTAGCCTAATCGGTCCCGAACGATGATCAACTCACTTCGCTCGAAATCTACACAATGGCTCCCTGTCTTAGGGTTCTAGGACGGTCCGGGTTCGACCGCATCTATTCACACGAACACATGCATGCATGCAGACCCCCTAGTAAAGAGAGTTAAACCTAGCTAATCCCTGAAAAGTTAGCAACAGGATAATAATTGAAAGACATTTCTTTAAGAGAACAATTCGAAGAGATTCAGGTGGCTAGCCTACTGGCATGAGTCCCCAGCGGAGTCGCCATCCTGTCGAGTCTAATTTTTGAATTTTCCCATTCCTAATCCGATCTAGACTAGACCCTATGCTCATCTAATATAGACCCTCGACTTGAGTTAGGAACTTCGTCCAATTTTGGAGTCGCCACCCAACTATTGTTGGGAAATATTGAATTAAGACTAAAGGAGTGGATTAGTCTTAATTTGGACCACTAGTCGTCGTAATTTCTCTTCTCGTTTTTGGTGAAGAGAGGAAAAGGAAAACCGGAGTTTCTAAGTTCGGAGGCTAACCTATTAAAACCTTACGGTTACCACTTAATCTCCTGAAATTATCTCTATCTAGAAATATCTTTTATTTTGTTTCTGTTGCCTTGTGTTTTTTAATGAGTTATATGAAAAAAAATGATTTTTTTTATTCATTTTATGGGTTGACCCAAATTGGTGCCTATGTACCTGCTATTCAGGATCAAACAAGCCGTAATTCGCTTTTCCTGAAAAGATTTAGTGGGTTTGTGAATTTTAATTTTGAAATCTCTTTTGATTTATGTTTTTAATATTTTAGGGATTTTTCTAAAAAAATCTAAGCCTAAGCTTAATAATTCGATTTTTGAAAATAATTTTTAGGAAAAACATCAATTTTGGATTTATTTGAGAAAATGATTTTTCTAAATGATAAAACTCATTTTTATCATTTTTTATTAATTTTTATGATTTTCTTTGTAACTTTTATGATTTTTTTAATGATTTTTCGATTTTTCCTTATTCTTCTATAATTTTTATGAGTTTTCATGATTTTTTATAGTTTTTTTTTATTATTTTTACTATTTTTTTATGATTTTTTATTAATTTTTCATAATTTTTGTGCATTTTTGTTAAAAATTTTATCATAAGTTATTATCTATCCTATTTTAAAATCTAAAGTTTAATTGTTATTTTCCTAATATTTTTATTATTATTCTCTACATTTTTATTATTTTTTATTTTTATTTTTATTATTTTTTAAATTATTAAATCCTAAAAAAATCTAATTGCTAACATTTTCCTATTTATGGAAATATAAATAAACATAAATAAATAAATACATAAATAACAAATAAATAAATCAAATAAAAACAAATAAAATAAATAAACAAAATTCGAAAAAATCCGGAAAAATCCGACTTACCTGGATCCGGGTCAGTACGCGGGTTGGGTCGATCGGGTCAATCGGGTCGAAGCAGGTCGGGTCGGATCGGGTTGAACACGGCGGCGGGGAGTGCTCGTTGACGGCGTTCTGGCGGCCTTTTGCAGCGGGTGAGATGTCGAATCCTAAGTTATCAAGGGTGAGGAATCCAATGGTGGCGATGGTTTGCTCCAAAAATGCCTTTTGGTGGTTGCTCAGCTTCGATCGGCGGTCGCGGCTTTGATTTCCTCTGGTGATCTTCAATTCACTCTTTTCTCTCACTTTCTCTCGATTTTGATCTGTGATCTGACTTCCTCACTTCATCCTCTATTTATAGAAATTCGAAATCGAGCTGGATAAGCTCGGATTTCCATCGATCGAGGCAAATCAGATCGACGGTTAAATGAACCAACTCCGATTCGTGTAAATCCTTCGATTTGTTGAGATTTGATTCCAATTGGATGATGTTTATCTCAATTCTGTTGAAGATCTGTTGGATTTGTGCAAAAAATCGAATCAAAACGGCCGAAATTCGAATTTTTCCCCTCGCCGGTGATCTTGGACCGAGGTTGAAGACGATCACGCGTGCGTTCCCTCCAGCCAATCAGATGCTGCCACGTGTCCTGGGTAAATGAAAAAAAAAAATCGCAAACCCGCGACCTCGCACCCGTACGCACCCACTTAGCCACGGCTCGGACCAGCTGAGCTAGCCCATTTTCCTGATTTTGTTTATTTCGCAAATTGCATATATGCAATGCGATTTTTTTTTTATTTTTTTGTATTTTTTGAAATTTCAAAAATTTGTAAAAATTATTTATTCCTTATTATTGCCCTTTCTGAAATCATTTTTCAAAATTGATGTGTTTTCCTATTTATTTTTATTTTTTGAATATTTTTATTATTTTTTCTAAATTAGAGAAAAATTGAAAAAAATTGAAAATCGATTATTATTAATTATTATTTATTCCTAGGGCAAAAATGGGGTGTTTACAATGACGTCACTGGGGATAACACAGCGTACCGATCATCAAGGTGCCTCTTAAGGATCTGCCACTGCGGGCCCCTAAGCCGAGCCAAGCATAAGCAACATACATCAAGTGATTCATATAACACTATAACACTTCATTATTTCACATACAATTCATTAAATAGCTACCTAACAATTAAATACAACAAATAAGGTAAACACGAACCCAGAATCCTAACCTTAAGCATGTCTTGTCTTGAACTTAAGTTAAGTTGATATTTGTATAATCATCAAGACATCATTCTTAGTACTAATCTAAAAATAATATAACTCTCTTAATTTCTCTTAATCTATTAGGTTATCTAAGGTCTTATTAATTATCTAGGTTGTATGGAAGTTGGTTTAATTTGAAGTTAAATAGATGTATAATGATATTGTTTTTTACTCAACACGACTATTACACGACCGTGTCAAAAGGTTGGAACACAACTATATAAACAGGTCGTGTATCTCTCGGTTTCAATAAGGGAGCAACATGATCGTGTTCATAAGTCATGTATCTCTCAGTAGGTCTTTTGCAAGCAACACGACCTGTGTTGGGAGGTCATGTATCTCTTCATAGGGTCCTACGAAACCTAACTTTTCTATACTAATTCCTCTTAAATCCTAACTGCTATGCTTTTTAATCTAACTTATCGTTACATTAACCATATTTAATCTAAAGTTAGGTTCTAGTATACTCACTTGGCTTGAATTCACACGTGGAGCTTGAATTTGGTTGATTCCCCGCTTGTTTCACCCGTTCTTCAATTTAATCCCTATAAACAACCAAATTGATTCCGTGATTGAGTCTCCATTGATAGAATAAGTTTTGTAATAATTTCAAATAGTTACCTTTTTGTTGCATTGCAATGTCTCCTTGAATTGCTTTAGGTTTTCCTGAAGGGCTCTCTCTCTTTATGTCACTCTATTTCTCTAGGCTGTTGTGAATGGTATAGTGTGAAAAAGGACGAAACCCTAGGTTTATTTCACTTTTATAGTTCAACCAAGAAAAGACGAAATTGTCCTCTTTACAACATTGTCATTTGTCAAATATATATATATATATATTATGTGTGTGTGTGTATTTATTATATTATTTACTTATTTTATAATACTATCTCTATGATTATATATATATATATTCACCTAAAAAAAAAATCATGTATTACAGTAGGGCTTACTCTCATAGAAATGGAACAATTGGATAGAGTATGATTGAGATATGAATACGAAGAAATAAAGAGAAATTAGGCAAAGTCAATGGATACACGATCACAATGATGTTAAGTTTCTAATGAAGTATAAACGTGTATTGAAATTCCCCCTAAACCTTCTATGGAAGGTAAAGCTAATACCATAAGACGAAAAAGAAACAATAATGTTAAAATTGATCAATGATCAACTATGGCACCTCCAAGTTGACTAAAATGTTCAATGTATTCACAAGGATTTGAATACATCATTAAAATAAGAAATTATGAACCAAAGTTATGCCAAATATTCTACGAGCTAAGAAAGGAAAGTCTTGATTAACCTCCCCATATAGACAGTGACGTTACTTTACCAAAATAACAACTTTGTATAGTAACAATAAACACTAAGACCATAATCAAACACCTAAAGAGTACTTCAAAAAGCAAGTTGATGTGAACCCTAGATATATTAAACCCTAGAACCCAACAATCGAATTGAATCGAATACCTAAGGACCGTCTCGAACATTATCTAGGCGATTTCTCCAAGCATTAGATTGAAGAAAATTCAAGGAGTTGTTCACAAAGAACAAAAGAGAGAGAACTCTCAATAATTTATCAAAATTCATCCCCCCAAAATAATCTCCTTTCTCTATTTTATATACAACCTCAAGGTGTTACAAAATAAAAAGTATGACCTAAAACAAATCTTAACCGTCGAATTTGCGTAGTAAAAGAAAGGACGGCTCAAAGGCTGGCAGCGTAATTCCTAGGCCGGCTCAAGGCCGGTTAAAGGCCGGCGGCGTAAATTCTAAGCCGGCTCAAGGTCGTTTAAGGCCGGCGGCGTAACTCCTTGTTCCACCAATTCTCCTATTCTGAAGCTTCTAAATCCGAGTAGCTTGAACGGACATCTTGATATAGAGTGTTGATAAACTTGTGGTGCTCCTTAGGACCTTCTTGAACAACTTCCCTCTCATGAATCTCTTGGATCAATCCGTTCAATGCTTCCTTGACCCGTTTGGCTTGAGCTCTAGTCATCGGTCCCCCCATACCATATAATGGGTCATTAAACTTTAGCTCTTGATCCTTTGATGCTAGTTGATTCCCATCATTCCCTTCGTCCTCAAAAAGATTCGTCCTCGAATCACCTGCATCATACAGAGAAAGATCAGAAACATTAAAAGTTGCGCTTACATTACCATAGTGACTTAGTAAATCAATTTTGTAAGCGTTATCATTGATGCACTCCAACACTTGGAAAGGTCCATCTCCCCTGAGTCAGTATCCTCTCCATCTATCCTTACTCCTCCTTTTGGACCCTCTCCTTCTTCTCCCCTCTAGAATTACTACTCATTAGTTCCTTACTCTGTTCTATCACATCAATCCTCTCATGGATTTGCTCCATCTCCGCTCTCAACATCTTTTTCATCTCACCTATCAACGCCTCAAACATCAACTTATTAGTTCCGTCTCCTTTCTCTCCACTAACTGGAGTTTGATTAGACATTTTGCTGTAACAAAAAAAGTTAGTAATAAAACAAAATATAAGCCTCACAATTCACTCCCTCACCTGTTTACACTCACAAGAGTATAGTCACTCATGTTTTCACTCAGTGAAAGATGTTCCTCTCACTCACTCTTTTATGTTCTTTGTTTAGAGCTCACTTAATAATTTTGCTCCACATAATTGCTAAGGGAACTCAACCTTTCAAACAAGTGATTCCAAAGCAACAGGAAATGAAAGAAACAATAACAAGAACAATGACAAGGATTAGAACATGATGAACAGCAACAAGACGGGGACAAGATGATAAGCAACAAAAACTAGGATTCTAATTGGGGAATTGTGATCCTTCGCATAATTTTTTTTTTGAACGAATTTCTGGTTTCTTTTTTTTTTTATCCTCAAGAACAATTGAATCACAACCGAATCAGCAAGGACAAATAAAATTCACCTACGCAAGAATTTGATAGAAATTCACAAGTCAATATGCGTGTATGTTAACTAAGCAAAATCCTATGGCAATGAGAATCCAAAGGACAACAAAGATAAATCAAGGAATTCTGGACGAACAGAAAAAAAAAATTCCACGCAAGAAAAAAAAATTGATAGAGTCAAACCCACAAATTGGACAATCAATGCAGATTCAAAGAAATCGGAAAGACAAAGAACAGAACTTTCACGAGACTATAAACCCAAGAAATCAGAAGCCGGCACTACAGATATGTTTTTGAATTGCGAATTTAAAGGAATGAAAACAAAAAGACAATTAATTGACACGAAACAATTAAGATAAAGGATATAGATTTACTTGATTCAAGAATCCGAGGCTCTGATACCAAATGATGTGAACCCTAGATATATTAAACCTAGAACCCAACAATCGAATTGAATCGAATACCCAAGGACCGTCTCAAACAAGCAATTGAACGGAACTAGACCCCAATCACACCTGTTGATTGAAACCTACGTTATCTAGGCGATTTCTCCAAGCATTAGATTGAAGAAAATTCAAGGAGTTGTTCACAAAGAACAAAAGAGAGAGAACTCTCAATAATTTATCAAAATTCATCCCCCCAAAATAATCTCCTTTCTCTGTTTTATATACAACCTCAAGGTGTTACAAAATAAAAAGTATGAACTAAAACAAATCTTAACCGTCGGATTTGCGTAGTAAAAGAAAGGACGGCTCAAAGGCTGGCAGTGTAATTCCTAGGCCGGCTCAAGGCCGGTTAAAGGCCGACGGCGTAAATTCTAAGCCGGCTCAAGGTCGTTTAAGGCCGGCGGCGTAAATTCTAAGCCGGCTCAAGGCCGGATAAAGGCCGGTGGCGTAACTCCTTGTTCCACCAATTCTCCTATTCTGAAGCTTCTAAATCCGAGTAGCTTGAACGGACATCTTGATATAGAGTGTTGATAAACTTGTGGTGCTCCTTAGGACCTTCTTGAACAGCTTCTCTCTCATGAATCTCTTGGATCAATCCGTTCAATGCTTCCTTGACCCGTTTGGCTTGAGCTCTAGTCATCGGTCCCCCCATACCATATAATGGGTCATTAAACTTTAGCTCTTGATCCTTTGATGCTAGCTGATTCCCATCACAAGTAGCAAGTATAATTTCAGTCATAACCAAATGATGACTTAGATACAAAATAAAAAAAATTTATTCAAATATAAAAAAGTGAAGCAAGTTCGTCTTAACCACCCTCCCAAAAGATGGCAACATAAACATGGAATGGAAAATATAGTAAATAAATAGTGATGAAAAGGATTAAATGCTTCTAAAATAAACCAAGCTATCTCATTGAATCCTAAAAGGTGAGTAGTAACACAACAATGATAGAAAGCAATTTCAAAGCATGATGTAGCCTTACAAAATAGTAAAGGATAAAAGATGATCAAGTTAACATGTTGGCATATGGATAGAATGGAATAGTGAATCGATGACTGTCTCTTCCTTCCTATGTTGAGAAGTCATGTCAGTCTCATGTCATGTTGTGTCATCTTAAGTCAGGTTGTTAGTTAATTTCGTTAAGTTGAGTCTTCTAGCAACCTTATTAAGTCCAAGTTGATGAAAGGTCGAGGTTTAACAACCATACCTCTATTGGTATTCCTACTAAGTAAAATAAAATACTTGACTTATAGTAAAAAGGATAACAAAGGATTAACGACTAGTAAAATTAACCGATAATTGTAAATAATTAATAATGATCAATGTCAAAAAGGAATTGTACTGAGACTAAACATCCAAATCCTCAATACCCAATGCAATAGTACTAAGAAAAGAAAATTTATCACCTTTTCAATCATAAACATAGAAGAAAATTTGTTTAACTAAAATGATAATCAAATCTAATCCCAAAAGGCTAAGGACATCAAACATATATGCAAATAAGAATGGCAATAGACATAATGGCAACAAATTAAAAGAAATAAAATTTAAACCACTATAGTTTATAATGATGATTAGTAACTGAAATAAGGAAAACATGTGTGCATTACTTGTAGATGTTGCTTATTGCTTGTTCCTTGAAACCATGTGTGTTACTATCCTACCCTGATAATGTTGGTAGCAATAACTTCTTACATGAATAAAGTATAATAGTAGAGAAGATAGAATTTGAAGTATCCATCATGATAATTATAGACATTAAAAAGCGAAATCTAAAGATCACTTGGGACTAGAGAACGCAATTGTAGAAAGAAAATGGAAACCTAGTGGATATGAGTTGAATAACTAAATTAGGAATATCTTTGGAGATTATTTGAAGGTATCAAAAAAGGAATAATTAGAGTTAGAAAAGTTGCAGACATAAGTTGGACAGGAATAAATAAAAAGTTTTTAGAGATATAATAATCATAATTGAGGAGAATTTGTGAAATTTTAAATTAGGTGATAATTAGGACAAATAAAGTTTGTAAAGGTATGATACTTTAACCAAAGATTAAATTATTGCTAGACTTTGGAAGGATTCATTAGGATGAGCAAAGTTATTAAACTATGATAGTGGATGGTTGAAGATAGTGAGGAGATTTATTATAGATAGGGGCAAAATATGTTTTAGGGATTAGGATTAAGTTGAAATATTTGAAAATCTAATTTGATATACTCCAATGAATTAGGAAGCTGATATGGCTTAAATCAGTTTATTGGGTGACACAATTGTGCATTGTTTAGAGATGCCCATCATTATTTTGATTTTAAACGTTTCCTATAATTGGTGTGATAGTTACTAAGTCTTAGTGATGCTGATGGTAGTAACTTCTAATAATAGTGCAAGTAAAGGAAGAGCTAAAATCAAGATATTTATCCAAAGGTCACGACTATCTTGGATTTCGAGAAGTTGATATCTTAAAGTTATTTGGTGATTGGATTTAGAGATAGAAACTTTGTGGATATAAATTGGATAGGATTAAATTACACGTATATTGGGAGATATTAAGGAAACCAAGGGAACTGTTAAAGGGAAAGATAGATTCATTGGAGGCAAGAGAAATATGGAAAGTTCAAATAAGTTTCAACAAAAGATAGGTCCTTGGAGATCTATCTAGACTAACAATAGAGAATTGTGTGAGGTGAATGATTGAGAAAACGATACTTCAAAGTGAAAAACCAAAAAATTCCAAATAAGGTCAATGGAATTAAGGAGGATTTGGAGTCAATTAAGAAATGGTTTACAAAACTTAGAGCCAATTTTTTTTTCCAAAATGACCATTATGCCTATGAACTTAATTTGTCAAAAATGGCTCTGAAATAGCCTAGTGATCCTAAAATAAAATTTCAAGACCTTAATTAAATGAATAAAATCAGTGAGAAATTATTTAGATTCAATTAAAAAAGAAAAATTGAAGATTAGAGATTGGAGATTAATTTTGCAAAATAACCATTTTGCCTCTACACCCAATTTGGAATCATTGAAGTTAGTTGAAATCACTAAAAAATTTAATTAGATATATTTGGATTTATTTAAAATTATTGGGAGTGATTTTTTGAAATTTAGAGATAATTTACTAAAAATGACTATTTTTACCCTTGAAATTGGTTTTATTGAAAATGGATCCAATATTTCTTAGAGACCTTAAATATAGTCACAAGATCTTAAGTAGATGAATCAAATTAATTACAAAATATTTGGAAACAATTGGATTGGAAAATTTTAAAGTTTGGAGGTTGATTAGGTAAAATGATCAAAATGTCCATAGGCTTATCTTATGGATAAGTAACTAATTAAATTAAATTCCAAGGGTATTTTAATGATGAGGAAGCACCATTTTATAGCTGGAATAAGTGGATGAAATTGGGGGGGGGGGGGGGGGGGGGGGGGTGGAGTATGCAAAATGGGTGATAATAAAAAATGGGCAATTATAGAGGCACAGTTACTAAGGCTACAACTCACTAACCCTTATGGTCTCATTTACTCTTACCCTTAAACCCTTGATAAACCCTACTATTTAAACCCATTTTTGGACAAAAAATAGTAACTCTCATTTTTTTTTTTCTAGAAAACTCTCTAAGATAAATGCTTTCAAAAACCCATTAAACCTAGTATATTCCTCAAACCTCTTATTATCCATTAAACTCTATATTAATCTAGTTGTTTTCTTTTGAGTTTTATCAAGAATCGAGTGAATTTCCAATCTAAGAAGGGACTACTTTCCACATGATTTTGGTGTTAAGGTAAATAAGAAAATAACTTGATTTAAATAGATTTTAGTTTGTAAATTATAAATCTAAGTAATGTACTATGTTTATTGTGAAGAAATTAATTGAGAGTTTGGGAAAAAAAATAATCTTAAAGAAGGGCAGGCATGGTTAGGAGAAGATTTAGGTATTGTTTGGATCTATAACAAAATAAATTTAAAATCTTGCTTAAATTGAAGATTTAAAATAGTTATAAGTAATGCAACTTAATGATTTGATGATTTTCTTGAATATTGATGGTGTATTGTAAGAAACCATTGTGACCACCACTTATCTTACTTCCTTTAAGTGTCATTTGATGATTTAAGTGTTAATTTAAGATTTAATGTGCTAGATGTGTTATTGGGTATTGGAAATGTGGTTAGAAATCAAGTTTGATACACTTTAATGGAGATTATATTGAGCATTGTTATAATGATGAATTTGAGGCTTAAATTGTTCTTGTTAAATCTGATTTGATTGTTAATTGATGATAATTTGAGGATTGGAGAAAGAACTTATGATATCTAGATTGATTTTTGTGATTAAATAGAATATACAAGGTTAAGAGTGGAAATTGGTGATATAGTTGAACTACATGGTTGAATATAATCAATTGATGACCAAATTATTAATTCTTAGCATGTTAACATGTTTTTGATGTGATAAGTTTGATGGAAATTAAAATTATAAGATAAGTATTCAGTTTGGCAAAAAAATGAGGATGAATTGGAGAATAGTACAAACTTGGAAATTTGATTTTCTTGCATATTTTAGTATATTGTTTTATCCTTAAAAAAAATGATAAATCGTGTTTATTTTGGGAAATTTTTTATAGAATTATGGTTTAATCACGAATAGGAATTGGATTGGATATAAAATAAGGCTTAGAAGTGATAATGTGTTAAAATTGGACTAAAGAATAGATATAATTGCAAGTTAGGGCATGTCTTGTATTATTTGCTCTATTTTGATGGTATTTTGGGCTTGAAAATGAAAAACAAATGATGTCTTAGATACTAGGAAGGAGTAGGAATAAGTGACATTGGTTTGAAGTGATTTGAACCTAAATTAAATAAGTTATAAGCTCATAAAGTTGAACATTCATAATTAAAATTGGTCTGATAGTTGAAGGGTTTTAAATTGAATAAAATTAGGTTCTTTATGATAAAAATGATAGTGCAAGTGATAAGAAAATAAATGAATTTGGTTTCACCTAATTTGGCTTAAATTGAATAACTTATGACCTTTTAAAGTTAAGATCTTAATTTGTGAAGAATTAAAATTAAGTTGAATAATAGTTTAATTAAATTGGGCAAGATTAACCTAACCTCAAGTCGGCCTAAGAAAAATAGGCCTAAAGACTATCCTTTTACTCTCCCTTTGAGTGGTCTATGTAATTAAACATAATTTACTTAAATGAGCTTGATTAACTAAATCATCATAATTAGGCTAAAATAAAATTTGATAAGATAATAATTACCCAAAAAAATTTGATAAGATAATGTGGACCTAATAACTTAAATGGGCCCAAAACCTAAACTCAAAATTTAATTGGGCCTATTTTCTTCTCAAGGCTTGTATCTTAAATGGGTTTTAACACGATAAGTAACCTAATGAGGTCTTAAATCAATTCAAGGCCCAAATTGAATTAGCTTATTAAAATAAATTGACTTAGGGCTAAGAAATAAAATGGGCTTTCCTAATTGCAATGAAACTTAAATGGGCTCAAGACCCAAACATGCTTGAACCCATTAAACTCTAGGGACTATACCTTAAATGAGCCCTAATAAATATATTAAATTTAATTATGTTTTAAATCCATTAAAGCCCTGAATTAAATAAAGGCCTAAAATGGAATTTTAATGAAATATAATAAATCAATTGGACTTAAGACATAGCTAATGAGATCAAGTAAACACAATAGGCTTAGGTCAATTTAAAATAGATAGAATTAATCTAATTTGACTTGAATTGTAATCAGTAATTATAACTGAACTCCACTAAATCAATTAAGGCTAGTGGGCCTATTATACTTAAAGGGCCCAAATACTCTAATTGAGCCTTAAACCCAATTAGACTTGAAATTTAAACGACTTATTAGGTTTAATTAAATAAACCATAAATGGTTTTGGTCATAATTAGTTAAAAGCTAATCGAGTCTAGATAAATCTAATTAGGCTCATAATTAGTATGGACCTTAAGTAACCTAAACTAAATCTAGAATATGATTCAATCACTTATAATAATTGATTGAATTATAAATTTTGTTTTGATGCATAAAACTAACTTAATTAACTCGATTGGAACTAGATTGTGATTTAAGATCACCGAACTTTTAGGTATGCTATAACTTAGGTATTGCATGCTAGGTTAGAAAAAATAAACCCGATTAATGATCAACTCGACTAAGTAGCTGCTTGTTGCTAATGCATGGTTACTTGATCTAGCAAGTAACAAACCTTAGATTAGGATTATGGCTGTGCTCAAATACCTTGAGATGACATTGTAATTAGGTGCTTAGCCAACAAGGCTAACTTGATGGATAACTAATAAGTGAAAATGTGTTAGATAACGGACACCATAAGTGGGGATAATATATACCGAGCATAGTTTGAGGATATGAGTTTGAATAGGATATATGGTATAGTTGGATTGTGATCGCTGGGGCCACATAGCGGTAATTTTACTTAAACGAGGCTACTTAGGTATATGGTTTTCGATGATGTATTGTCTGGCTACTCCCACTAACCCCTAATGCCTACTATGGTGGAATTAGACCCTTTATCCCTCGTCGTGATGTTTAGAGTCATGAGTACTCCCGTGCTAAATGCTTACATAAAATAATTAATTAAATTAAATGATTCTTTGTTGCATTGCTTGTATGCCCTGACATGCGTCTATGCGTTTGTGTTACTATATATTAGGCTCTTGTGACTTACTCCTTTTTTTCTTTTTCAAGTAAGAATATTTCTTATGCGCTTTATGCTTCAATGGGACATGGCTTCGAGGAGGAGTACTAGGATGAGACAATAGATTTAGATTACGTTGTCTACGATTATGACTAACTTTTATTTCATTTTCCAAATTATATTTCTACATTTTAGTTTTATAACCTATTTCAGTTTATTTGTATTTTGTCAACCCTATAGGCCTAGGACTTAGATTATCTTTTCTTGCTTTACCACGCATTTTCACGACAAACAAACCATCAAGCGTTTTTGAAAATTAAACATTTTACGACAATGTTTTCAGAATCTAATGAATGATTTTAGAATCCTAAAATTGGTTTAGAAACTTACTTAGTAGCCGTAGCCTTATTTATTCTACTTAAGTAGAATACATGGCAAGCTATCAATACCATAATGGTTTCAGGATGTAACAATCATTAATAGGCATTGCACATAAACCATCCTTACTAGCTCCTAAATGGGGTGCCTACAGACCAACTCAATCCAATTTATCATTATATCAATCAAAAGGCAATTGCATATGATACTCAATAACTGTTCATAATTTGATTCATAAGGAACTCCCATCACTATTGCTGGGTTTCTATCATAGCAGTTAGCATACGCCATCATCTCCATCCACAATATTGCCATAGGTATAATAGACTACTCTAATCTCATACATTTTTTGACTTGTCTATATTGAAAAATGAAATATTTCTCGCACTTCAAGATGCAATACTAAATAAAAAGGAAACATAATAAATCTGAGTACATTAACCCAAAAAAAAAATTATTAATAATATGTAATTGCTAATCTTTTGCACTACGAACTAGCCTGACTTGAAGCATTTGTTTCAATTCATTGTAACGGAATGCAAGAATCCAGTTAATTATTTTCAAGGTGTGTCTCTTCAATGGTATATCCATTCCAAAAAAAAAGAAAGCCACTTTTAGAAGGTTTTACAATAGATTTTTTATGAAACATATATATATATATATATATTATATATATATATAAGAAAAGATATTTTGTTTTAGGTATCAATGAACTTGAGGAAAAAAAAATGTCTGTGAAAAGATGCTAGAAGCAAATCATATTTGAACTTGTTCTACAAAACATTTACAACAATTGAAAGTATATAACAAACCAAACAGAAAAAGTTTGAAAAAAAAAATAGAAAATTTCCCCAAATATGTTTTTCTCAATAGATTTGTCATGGATAGGTTTTGGGTTATTTTAGTTGATACCCTGGCATTTTATCAAGTTCATCTGTGACTTCTTAGGTGTATGTATCATAAATGAGGTAGTAATATATCTCTTGCTTTAGAAGCCAGTCTCAAGATGTCTAGCTCTTGTTAAATGGCTGGTTTCTCTATCATTCAATTTTTATTTGTTGTGAACTGAATTACTTAGTTTCATCCTTTAATCAAGATATATAAGTTTTAAATTCATAATTTTTTTTTAAAAAAAGGAAAATTCAGCCAAAATTTTTTTACAAAAATTGCAAGTATCCAACAAAAGGAACTTTTACAACAATTGCTAAGAGAAACAAAATTCTGCCAAAAAAGAAAAATAAAGTGCAACTTTACGGAAAAAAAAAAATTCAAAAACTTCAAAGCAGCTACATTGCACCATCATAAAAACTCCTTAGAGCTAATACTATGCATTTACATTAGTGGAAAAAAGAAAAAATTAAATTAACATACAAAGTTTACCTTTTTATGCGAGTTGAAAATCTACAGAGAGAGGCTTTAAATCTCCACTTATTTGTTGAAATCAACCTACTTATCGAGCATTCACTGTGATTAAATCATGAATAGTTTCAATTTGGTATAAAATAAAGTAAATT
The DNA here is from genome assembly GCA_037954665.1 of Laguncularia racemosa. NCBI lineage: Eukaryota > Viridiplantae > Streptophyta > Magnoliopsida > Myrtales > Combretaceae > Laguncularia > Laguncularia racemosa. Next base: position 2,430,430 of record JBBMOL010000067.1, read on the forward strand.
TGTCTAGATGTTGAGTTAGGGTTTTGATTAGGGTTTTTGTTTTAAGAGAAACTTAAGAAAGCAAAACAGGAAGGAGAAAGAAACCAAAGGCTAGTGGGTTTGTTTTTAGCACAATGAAATCGGGAGTTCAGGTTCCAATTTCATAGCAAGTAGATGACATCAGGTTTCCAGGGTTTGATGTTAGTAAAATTTAAAATTGAGTTTTTAAAATTCTATTTTATGAGATATAATTTTTTTATTATTTTTTAACCTAAAATATTTTCGAGATTTTTTTTTTAAAAGGAATATTTTATTCCTTTTCCCAACAAGTAATAACAAAATTTATTTTAAAAAAATAAAAAAATGGTAAAAATTTAAAATTAATAGAATTTTCAAAAAATTAAGAGATACCAATTCACTATATGTTTTCTTTTTTTTTAAAAAAAAAAAAAAACTAAGTTGCTTTATTTGAATAATGGATAGTTTAGTATCTCTATGGCAACCAAAAAAATAAAAATATATACTTTTTTTTAGAAAAAAAAGAAAAAAAAAAATTTTTTTCTACAAATAATCGGCTAAATTTAGAAATGGCAAACCTTTATTGGTTTTTTCTTTTTCTTTTTTTTTTAAGAAAAATTATTTTGTAGTTAGTCTCATATCCTAAAATTTTTCTATTTTTCAAAGGCATAGCTTTTAGATAAAATTGATCAATCTAATCAATTTTACTATTTTTTTATATTTCAATTTTAGTTGGTGGTCACTCCAAAATATGTTTTAAAAGTATTTTTCTTTTTTTTTTCATCAAAGAGTTAATATTAAATGGGTGAAATTTAATATAAATTAAAAAAAATGAGGAAAAGGTAATAATTCAGAAACTAAGTTCATGAAATCATTAAAAGCAAATAAAAAAAGTACTACCTTGATAAATGTCCAAAAATTATATATATATATATATTATGAAATTAACTCAAAAATTAAAATCCTCTAAATTGTTCTTGTCACTATACTAGAATAACGTAGAGTCAAGGATATATAATCGCATATTTTATCTCAATAAGACTAAACAAGACATATGTATATTTATAGAATTATATGTATATGTTTGTATGTGTAAACTAACCACAATATATCTATGCAAACGAATGAATTGCGCATTATAACAGTTTTTGGATTAAAAAAATAGTTTGACTCGATTCATAATTTTTATTTTTGAATCTAAAAAAATGATTCAAAATTAATTTAAATAATTTTTTTCTCAACCCTATTGACACGACTATGTTGTGTGTTGTGTATTTTGTATTTTTCTCGATATTACTATGTTGTTATTTTAATGAAGAATTTGGCCATCTAAGAGAGAAATATGGTGCATTTAGTTTATCGGATGCCATTTTTTTTTTTAAAAAAAGGAAAATAATAATAATAAACGGGAATCACTATAATAATGTGTGGACTACATAGTGATTTTATTGCGTAATTTAATTTCCCCTGGCCTTATAGAACAGCACAACTTTCAATAGTTGTCTTGTAGCTGAACTGAAGAGGTCACGGAATAGCCCTACCTCTGGCCTCCTCCATTGTCTCAAGTCTCAACTGGCAACTACTGCACATCCGCAAATCGAATCGCATACACTACACACCCTCCTCCACAGAAGCTTCTTTCACGCAAATATGCCTATTATGTTCTCTGCCGCTTCGGTCGCTCTTCATCTCCCTCGTCATCCTGGAACCTCATACCCTGATTCCTTCCACTTGCACACACCACCCTTCCGTTTCCACAGCCACACAACATTTCATTCTCGTACCCACAAGTCTGCCAGAATCTGTGCAGTCAACTTGCCTCCTTCCGCAAATGAATATGCCTTAACCAGGTATATAGCTTCACAAGTCCCAAATCCAATCCATCTTCATTTATTTATATTGGATTGCATGCTTCCTTGAGCGTAGATATTACTTCTTTTTCTGACTAGTTTCATTGTATGTTCGAAAATTTCCGGCAGTGAAAACTCGTTAGCCCGTATTGCCCCTCTCGAAGCAATCTTATTCGACATTGATGGAACGCTTTGTGATTCAGATCCAATTCATTACTATGCCTTCCGTGAAATGCTTCAAGAGGTAGCCTCTTATCTCTTGAGAGTAAAATTCCCTTTAGTGATATGATATATTTGGACATTGACCCAACGGTCACTTGAACACAAATAAAAAGGTTGGTTTTAATGGGGGTGTCCCCATAACGGAAGATTTCTTCATCAAGAACCTGAGCGGCATGCATAACGAAGAAATCTGTCGTGCTCTTTTCCCTGATTGGGAAATTGAAAAGTCACGCAAGTTTCTGGAAGACAAAGAAACAATGTTTCGGAGGTACTTTCTGTCAATTTCCGGCTCTTTGATTATATTTCTTTAAGAAAGTATGGTGAAATGGCAGTTCAATCTTTTGGTTGAATTTTTTTTTTTTTTTTTGTTCCCCTCCACTTAGTGTGCATTTGTTTCGAGAAAAAACTTTTCCAGATATTTTTCTATTACTTATCCAATCAAAATCTTCCATCCGATCAAAATCTTCGAATTATCAAATATCATTTTAGTAATTAGAAGAGGTTGTGGTTACTAATTGCAATGAAGGTCGCAGCAGATGGTAGTGGTGGTACATCATGGAAAATGTCAATGATTATCATAGAATTTCAGTTGTAAAGGATGCAGAGTTAAACAATTCTGCAAAATATTTCCCGTGAATCAACAACACCCTCACTCTACTATAAATATTGCAAAGTAACCAGTTAAGTATCATCTAGACGTTGTTGCATTTGTTCTGTAATTGCTTCATATGTAGCAGACTGGCATCTGAAAAATTGGAACCTGTGAAGGGGCTTCAAAAGCTGTGTGAATGGATAAAAGAGCGGGGTTTGAAGCGTGCAGCAGTGACCAATGCCCCAAGAGCAAACGCTGAGCTCATGCTCTCAATCGTGGGTCTAGATCATTTCTTTGAAACCCTTGTGATTGGATGCGATTGCGAACGAGCCAAGCCCTTTCCTGACCCTTACTTGAAGGCCCTCAGTATACTAGGATTGTCTCATAAGCATGCATTTGCGTTTGAGGTACGGTTTTCCTGCATGAACATGATTCTGTAATCCTTGTTGGGTAACAAGAACCTTCTTGATCTTCTCCAACAACTAAATTTTGTTGAATGCTAGGATTCTGCTTCGGGTACGACAGCTGGGGTGGCAGCCGGAATGCCTGTTGTGGGCTTGGGGACAAGAAATCCAGAGTATCTACTAGCAGAAGCTGGAGCCAGTTTCATTATCAAGGATTTTCTCGATCCAAAACTATGGAGAGCTTTGGAAGAGCTGGACAAGGTAGATACTTAAAAAAAAAAAAAGAAAAGATCTCAAGTTCATTAAGGGAAGTGAGCAGCTCAGAAATATTTAAATGAATTTATTTTTTATCATTCAAAAAGTTGATTTTTATAACATCATGATGCACGTTAGAGAAATGGACACATTATTATATAAAATCCAAGAGTACAACAAATGCTTGAAGTCTTAACTTCATCTACCTTAGAAATGATATGTGAAAAGTCATCTTCAATACAAGAATTACAAAAATCCCAACCTTCTTTTAAGTTACATTGAAGTCCATCACGCCCAACTTATACACAACAGTATTCAGTGTTTGTTGTTGGGTAAAAGTATCTATTGAGCTGTAAATTTTATGAAATATGTCACTATAGGACTTTTAAATGTTATTTTCCCCACAAATAAGTTAGTCATTTCACTCCACTGTGAGCGTATTCCCAGAGTGCCAAGGATTATTACTGTATATGTAAACATTTAATTGATTGACTAAGGCACTAAGGCTATATATATGTTGGTTATTCAAACTCTTTTCTACTCAAATTTTGTATTACAATATATTTTTTCATCAGTAAGAGAGTATGAGTAATCGTAACTAGATAGTTATAGTGAGATTCTAATATTAGATCGCTCAAAACAAATTGTTAACTAGTTACATGTCTTTTGAGGGAATAGAAACACATGACTAATACCTGTATTGATTAGGTTGCTCTCAACTGGTTAAGGAATTAAAGTCCAGATCATACCAGTAGATGAATGGGTTTATGTTCACTAAACAAGACCTAATAGAACGACACTTATTAGTCCTTTCTCTAAGTAATCTCTTGATTTAGACTCTTACACTCCACATGATTAGGACTATATCTTGATGTTCAATAAAAGTGATGATGAACATTGTCATGAGTAAATCAGTTTGGTTGTAGTATGAAGTATATAGAAAGTGGTAATAAGTCAAGGAATTTGTTTTTTTATTAGTAAGAAAAGTAAATGCCTTTTGATGACTTGTTTGAAATAAAGATAAAATAAGGAAATCTATGACGATGATAGATTCAGGTTATGTATTCCTAATAGCCAGTTAAAAGGATTGCGCTAAAGATGATGATGCATTATGGTCCCATATCAAGTGTTATTTCAAGAATCTAGAGGGTAGCATGCAATAATACATGCCTATTTAAGTACTTTTACGGGTAAGAAACCATTCCAAGAGATAAATTATAAAATAGTTTAATTTAATTGAAATAATTTGAAGTGAAATACTTAATTTAGTTCATTGGTAAGCTTCGATATAACTAGTAGTCCTAAGAGGTGAGCTACATGACTCAATGAGTTGACAAAATAGCCCACAAGTTTGGATAGCCCAAATGGTCGCATGGCACAATACTAAATGGCTTTGCATTCACACATAGTTAAACAAACTACTTAAACTAAAGCAAGCCCTTGTATTTTGTTCCAAAGGCCTCATATATTGAGTTTCCTATACGCACTGAGTACTTTTTACCACTGAAGCTAGCTAGTACTCGTATAAGGGTGCTATGTGTGAAGTAGAGGGAGTAAATTTATGTTTTTTAGATTCAACATGTAGGAGAGACAAAAGCCCAAAACTCCTAACTATGGCCGATATTTGGTGGGGGTTTTTAAATCCAAGGACTCCTTTTTATTCAAGCTTTAGGTGTAATAATGGGTAATAGTTATAGTCCCTTTATTTGTTTTAATCTTATATACAAAATGTATACATTATCACGGTATTCTACAAATTTAATTTTTTGAAATATTTTTGTAAATAATCACTTGAAGCTCCTAATGGATTCAAAGGATCCCACATTGCAGCAATATAAAAACAAAATTTTATAGTAAAAAATTTCTTTAAAATTAAACTGGGCTTTTTGCAATTGATGTACTGGGGATTCTATCCTAAGGTTTAATTTCAATCGGTTTTGTTATCAAAGTAGGGTGAGTTTTTAGGGAGAGAACCTAGGCTTCAGGTTAATGGGATTAGTGAGAGGAACTCTTGATTTCTTTAGGATTTGTAAGATTTTCGTTAAAGTGAAGATGAATCTGGATTCCCTATTTGAGAGATGAATTTTGGGTAAGGAATTCTTTAGAAACCATGTTAATTTTACCGATATATGCACGCCCCTACATCCTATCCTAGCCATAAACCGTCAACTAATCTTGATCGTTAGCTTCACGCTAGTTTGGGCCAAGATGCAATTTGGGTGGATTTATTTTTCCCAAAATTTCCATTGTATATCATAGGTCAAAAAGTAGTGTAGTGCGCATGTATATATATGAAGTCTATTTAGTGGATTTTTGGCCACGGTCCGTTTCCGGTTCAGTTTGGAGAACAAAATGATTTTTGTTTAAAACGAACAATTGGAGGTTGACTGAAGCCGGATTTGGCGTAAATTGAAATTGTTTAATGCTTTTTATAAGAGGACAAACTGGACTGAGTTCAAGAAATTTCGATTTTTTGAAGAAAACTTGAAACCTTTATTGAAAAATCAAAATCCACTAAATTGTGTTTGCGTGCCCTGACTCCAAAAGTCTGTTTCCACAAAATTCTCTTATTTGTTTATTTTTTTCTATTCTTCCATTCGTTTTTTCTTGTTTTTCAGTTTTTGGTTTATTGACTACAAAGCTATACCGTGTTAGGATTGTAGAGGGCAAAGTGAGGCATCTAAAGGTGCTTCATTCAAAATTTTAAATCAAAGCATCCCTAATTTAATGGATATCATTTATTTAAAACTATAATTGGATTGACCTATTTTAGGATACTTACCTAGTACCGTTTTAAATTGTTATGAGCATTTTCCCTGTACATAACTCGCCAAAATAGAAAATTGTTATAGGTCAAAGTTTCCAGATACTATTCTATTATTTTCTATCTTTTCTTCTCATTAATTAAGTTTTTCCTCATAACCTATATATATATAATCATTAAGGAATCAGTTATCTGAAAAATGATAGCACCCAAGCTACAAGAAAGGGTTTGCAACGGCCATGGACATTAACAAAGCTGTTCCATCTGGTATTGAATGATGATATAATATATTAATATAATGTTCATTGAAGTAAAAATTGCACAGGCGTTTATTCACTCTATTGGCGTCCCAGTTGCTCAGTCCCGAACTACATACACATCAACACACGTCCTATAATTCTGTAGTTAAATACTTGGTTTTGAAGCTGCTTTACAGCCTTGAGATAACTTAGTCTTCACAGACATTATGAACAATAATTAACTCACTAATAAAAGTTTAACACTGTTCCATAGTCAACAGCAATTGATTTAACAAACTATTACTAAAAAAAAAAAAACCTCAAATGCCCAAAACCATTCACAGCTAATAAATACAAACAATAATCACATATACAAATCATAACGGCAAATGCACATAACAAAAATCTTTGAACAAAAAAAAAATTGTTCTACCCTGATATGACAGCTAGAGAGAGAGAGATGCCTATCAACCTCATCGAGCCCATGATACGAAATCAATCTCATCCTTCGCAGCTTTGTATAATTCAAGTCTTTTTGCACATTGCTGTCTCCTCTCCATCAATGCTGGGTCTTCATCTAGTAACTGTCCCAGTTGCTTTGCCTACAGTAAACAGTACATTCAAATCATTAACTATGCAGATATGGCAATTCAAGCACAGAAAAAAAGCTACTCCATGCTTGGTCAAGAATAACAAAGAACAGAACCGAGTGGCGGTCTTGCATTAAATTTGATCAGGGGTGAATATACCATCCCCTACCCCGCAAGTATGGTTTTACTTTATGTCTGTACATTTAACTATATTTACTCGATGATTTTTCCAGATCTGCAATGAACAGTCAATTGAAATCATACACTCAATCGAACATTACGAGAACTGCACCAATGCTTGTAGGCTTCCAAAATGCCTGTGAAAAAGAAGCACCGAAACTTGAAAGGCCAATGCTTTCATCCCCAATTTTTTTGTGTATATAAGTTGCTGAAATGATGGTTTATATTCAATACACATAAACATGCAACACAGGAAAACAATAAACAAAAAAGGGCTATATCAGCATGTTCCATGGAAATTATCATGAGAGGAAAACGTTGAGCCTTTATAAGTTTAGATTCTTAATTAATGAAATTAGCTCCATGATGAGCTGACCTAAAATTTTAAGCTTAAAAATTTGGTGTGCATTTATATTTTTATTATGTAGTATTCCTCTTCACTTATAAACTGAAAACAACTTTATTCAAAACCATCAAATGAACCATTTGATTAAATAAAGGATAAAATTGTGCATAGGATCTCCTGATTCTGTTCAGATTATCAGATCCATAACTGTCCCATATAAAAGTCTGAACTTGTAGATCATTATGAGCTTTCATATTTTATACATTAACACCCTTCAAGTGTAAGTTTGGCCATTAACTAAAGCCCATCACATATGATAAAATAAAATATCAAATCAAACTCAAGACCTCCACTAAATGACATGTTAAATTTAGCTCCAAAAACAGTCAAGTTTAAGTATAAGAACATGCGGTTTTATGTGTTGCTATCTAACATCAATTGAATGTTCCAAAGGTTTTGGATGCTCAATTTCGCAAACCCTACAAGATTCACAAGAATATGCAATTTTCAGTTTCATGCACTTATCCAATAATTCAATAATCTATTAGTTTTAGCCCACTCATCTTTAACATGTTTTACTCCACTTGTTCAGCAAATACTCAAGTCCCGCATGCAGCAGATAGTGTCAACATGCATGATTGAGAATGTGTGTGTGAGAGAGAGAGAGAGAGGACCTCTTTCCTCCCTATTTGCGTGTAGAAACGGTTCAGCAGTGAGTGCTTGGCTTCTCTGACTTGACAGTAAACAACAGCTTTCGGTATTATCATCTTAAGAGTTTCAGACACCATCCCAATATATGAGGTCACATTTGATGCTATTCTCCTGAAGTGTCCCTCTGAATATCGTTCAACATTAGAGGCTGCAGGGTTCCCACCTTTTTCCACCTCTTGAGGAAGTCTTCTGAAGAAGTCCACAGTCAAATATGAGGACTCCATGTCCACCAAACGAAGAACAGTCTTCTTACTTTCCTCACGGAACTTCTCCAAAGATTGGCCAGCAGCAGCAGCTATTTCAGCTTGCAATGTCGGGAACCTCTTCAATTCCTATAGAATGCATAAAATGTTCAAGTTCCCTCTGTGTGATTCTCCAAGGAAGTACATAACTAAATGCAAATCACATTGATGAGAATATTTCACCTGAGTTTCTCCTATTGACTTTCTCACAAGTTCTTTCAAGACAAAATGCACCTGGGTAGTAAGTTATGTAGCTCAGCAAACAATCAGCAATACATATTATCAAATGAAAATCCTATTAAATACAGTTAACATTGTAGACTACCGCATCTACGGAGGCCTCAGCTGGGCCTCTAAAAAAGTTCAGAGACCCCTCAATTAGCCGGCGATAACCTTGCTCAGGAGCAAGCAGGTGAGGTTGGTAACCATCAGCTTCTGAAACCACCTTTTTGACATTTTGAACAGAAAGATGTCGATCAAATGGGAGCTTCCTTAAAGCAGCTGGCAGCTGATTGTCAAAAACTCCATAGATACGATCACCTCCGGGTCGTCTGACATAGAATAAGTTTCAAGATTCTGTTAAATCAGATAATTCTGAGAAATTAATCCAACTTGATTAGAATTGCATCAATGGTAACATTATGTGCATGACCTGAAGACATTATCTTTCATGGAAATTATTTTCTTCTTAAAGTTCAGCATCCTAAGAGAGGAGGTCCACAGAAATTTCCTTACCCTCCATCTAGATGCTCCTTAAAAATCTTGTCAAATGCACGACATAGCTCCAAGATTGTGTATAATTGAGCCTACACAAAGAAATCTTATTAGAATGCCGTGGATCTTGTTTCTAATTGATACCCTGAAATATATATGGATTGCTCACCCCAGCATCAACTGCAATAGGTCTACCAAGATGATCCAACTCTGATTCAAGATCACCAATGGTTTTATTGATCAAAGATGTGATACTTGGTATGCGTGCTCTGATTACAGATTCGAGGTGCTGAACAAAAATTGGCTTAGCAGATTGATTACCAAAAAGTGAAATAAAAACTTAAATCATGTGTGAAAGGTAACCAAACCTTTGAGAGAAGCTTTGCGAGATATTCTGAGCCCATTTTGTTGGCCAAGTGTCCATAGTCAGGACTAGTTGCAAAGTATTCGCACTCTTTACGCCTGGCAGCAATCATGTCTACATTTTTGTTGATATCAGCTTGTGAACGATTCACAATTCCAACCCATGGATGCTGCAACCTGTAAGCCCTTCCTTCAAGAACCTGTGAAGTTATGGTACCCAAGGAAGATGCAAGTAAGGTGCAGCAGTTGGTAATTGTGCAAATAACCCACTGAAAGACTTTAAAGAAGCTTATAGAGACAAGAAATTTGATAGGTTCCCGTAAATAGCGAGAAACCCACAGCTTTTATTAGTCAAGAATCAATGTACAAGAATTTCTGGTTTAGGAGAACCAGCACCCCCAGCCTAAGGCTCACTGCCAAGTTTGACAAAAGACCCCTAACAAACTTTTCGACTCTCTATTTATACTAACTCCTTGTAGCTAACAATATTAGTTATCCTAACCACCTAAGTTGTTAAGTGGTTAGTAGTTAGTAATTTCCTCCTAACTACTTTTACAATTGACAACTCACTACTAATCTACCCTCTTCTTATTGCGCCTAGAGTAGACTCGAATGATGTCAGGTCTATCATTACTCCCCCTCATCAGATTCACCTTGTCCTCAAGGTGAAATTCAGGAAATCTGCTAACCATATCCTCAAAAATTTCCCAAGTCGCCTCAGAAGTAGAAAGGCCCATCCATTGTATTAGTACTTCCAATCCTGGACCAGAGGGAAGATTGCGAAGTGCAAGTAATGCCATAGGTTTCACCTGCATGCTATCCGGAATCAACAATTGATCAGGCACAACTGTAGCCACATCATTTGGCCCTAACACTTTTCTAAGTTGCGAGACATGAAAGACCGAATGTATCCGAGCTGTGGATGGTAGGCGCAACTGATATGCCACCGCCCCAATATGCTTGATAATTTCAAATGGGCCAAAGTAACGAGGTGCTAACTTTTCATTATTTCGTTTTCCCATTGAATGCTGGCGATAGGGGGCCAACTTGACAAAAACTTTATCACCAATCATAAACTCCACCTCCCTCCTTTTCCCATCAGCCACTAACTTAATCCTCTGTTGTGCAAGCAGGAGATGATGACGTAACTCAGATAAGAATTGGTCACGTTCTTGTAACAGAGTATCCACGGAATCATAGGCAATCGAATAAACTATATAAGTAGTAAGCATAGGAGGATCCCGACCATAAAGAACCTTGAATGGTGTTGTTCCTCACATGGAATGGAAAGAAGTATTATAACAATACTCAGCCCAGCTCAACCAATGACTCCAACACTGAGGTTGTTGACTAGTATGCACCTTAAATATGCTTCCAAACATCTGTTCACCACCTCTGTTTGGCCATCTGTTTGAGGGTGGTACGCTGAGCTACGCTTCAACATAGTCCCTTGTAATCTGAACAATTCTTACCAAAACTTACTAAGGAAAATCTTATCTCTATCCGATACTATTGAATGTGGATATTCATGCAACCGAACCACTTCTTTACTAAAAAGAAAAGCCACTGATTGAGCTGTATAGGGATGCTTTAATGGAATGAAATGTGCATACTTACTAAGTTTGTCCACCACAACTAGAATAGCTGAAAATCCTTGCGATTTAGGAAGACCTTCAATGAAATCCATCGCAATGTCCTCCCATACTCTCACTGGCACAGGTAAATGTTGCATCAGCCCAGTTGGAGAAAGGGAAAGATACTTATTCTGCTGACACATAAGACACTCCGCTACAAACTTATACACATCCCGCTTCATCCCTTCCCAGTACAGCTCCCCTGCTAGCCTCTTATACGTCTTAAGAGCTCCTCCATGACCAGCTATATGACTTTGGTGACTTTCTTCAAGCAATGCTGGAATGAAAGAAGAAGACCTCGGAATCACTAACTGATCCTTATAGAAGAGACGTCCCTGAACCACTGTATACGGAACGTGTGCTCCACCATCTATCACAATGTCTTGTTTTAACTTGGAGAGTTTAGGGTCAACATCAATCTCTTCCAAAATCTTATCCATATCCACTAGTCTCACCACCGTCATGGACATCAGCTCTCCACCCTCGGAAATTCTGGATAGTGCATCCGCTACCATATTCTCTCTTCCAGCCTTGTACTCTATACTAAATTCATATCCCAGCAATTTTGACAACCATCGTTGATAATCCGGATGAATCTCTCTTTGTTCCAACAAAAACTTTAATGGTTTCTGATCTGTTTTGATAACAAACCGATGTCCCAACAGATAGGATCGCCACCTTTTTACTGCCAACACTATAGCCAGCAATTCACGTTCATAAGCTAACTTTTGACTTCTTGTACCTGATAACACTTGACTATAATAAGCAATTGGCCGATTATCTTGCATCAAAACAGCTCCTACGACATGGGAGGAAGCATCAGTCTCTACTACGAATGGTTTAGAGAAATTGGGTAACGCTAGGACTGGTGCCAACGTCATAGCTTCCTTGAGATGTTGAAATGCCTCTTCACTGTCCGCATTCCACTTAAAACTTCCCTTTTTTAACATCTGTGTCAAAGGCCATGCAATTTCTCCATAATCCTTTACAAATTTCCTATAATAACCAGTTAAACCCAAAAAACTTCTCAACTCCTTCACACTTCTAGGTCTTGGCCAATTTACCATCACGTTTAATTTTCTTCATGTCTGCTGCTACTCCTTCACTGGAAATGATATGGCCTAGGTACTCAAGTGTTGCTTGGCCAAAAATGCATTTCTTTGGATTTGCATAAAGCAGTTGGGAACTCAGAACACTCAATGCCACTCTTAAATGCTTCACGTGATCATCAATACTCCCACTGTAGATTAAGATATCATCAAAAAATACTAAGACAAACTTCCGTAAATACGGTTTAAAGATATGATTCATAAGTGATTGAAAAGTTGCTAGAGCATTAGTCAATCCGAAGGGCATTACAAGAAACTCATAATGTCCCTCATGAGTCCGAAGCGTTGTCTTCGCAACATCCTCCTTCTTCATTCGTATTTGATGATATCCAGATTTCAAATCAACCTTTGAAAAAATTGTTGCCCCTTGTAATTCATCAAGTAACTCATCTATAATGGGAATTGGAAATTTATCCACAACTGTCACTTTATTTAAGGCCCTATAATCCACACAAAAACGCCAGCCTCCATCCTTCTTCTTCACCAATAATACTGGACTTGCAAAAGGACTTACACTCGGCTGAATAATACCCGAATCCATCATTTCCTTCACTAATTTTTCTATTTCATTTTTCTGGAACTGTGAATATTTGTATGGCCTTACCGATACTGCATTAACCCCTTCCTTCAACACAATAGAATGATCCTTGAATCGCTCCGGTGGTAATCGATTAGGCATATTGAATACTACCTAGAATTCCTCCAGTACCAATTGAATTTCTCTTGGAATTAAATCTTGATTCTTCGACTCATCCACGCCCATCTCTCCTAATTGCAGTAAGTAAACTGCATCATCTTCCTCTACTGACTTCATCAAAGTCTTCATGCTCATAGGAGTCTTTGACAAAGTAGAATCTCCTTTAATTATGAAATTTTGTTCCCCTTGTGAAAATTCCATGGTCATTTTACTCCAATCATTTACCACCTTTCCTAAAGTCTACAGCCACTTGATTCCCAAAATAATATCACAACTTCCTAACTTCATAGGCAAATATTCCTCGTCTATCGTTACTTCTTGTATTGACAATTTTACACCCGTACAAACCCCTTCTCCTTTAACTTTCAACCCATTTCCCATGGCAACCACATACTTCTCAGTTTTATCCATCCTGCAATCCAATAGCTTCAACAACTCGCAAGAAATTAAAATTATGTGTAGCCCCACTATCAATTAACACAATTACTTCTCTACCATCTACCCTTCCTCTTACCTTCATGGTTCTGGGAAAAGTAAATCCTATCACTGAACCAGCTGCCAACTCTATAGTTTGAACCACTTCCTCTACCTTTTCCTCATTATTTACTTCACCAAACTCTTCTTCATCATCCATTGCAGCTAACACTTGTAATTCCATTCTTTTGCATCTATGTCCAGGACTAAACTTTTCATCACATCTAAAACAAAGGCCTTTCGCTTTCTTTTCTTGTAGTTCCCCTAAGGTTAATCTTCTATATCCTCCTGTATTTTGACTCTTATTCCCCTCCACTATCCGATTACTTGATGAAGTATTAAATCGATTCTCACCGCTTCCCAATTCATCCCTCCTCCTGCCAACTCCCCCCGATTCCAACTTTAGTCCTGTATTACCCACTCTACTTCCTATCCCATTTCTACTCCATCTACTTATCCCCATCCTCCTTAACTTCTCTTCTACTTGCTGGGCTAACTCCATCATTTCTCCCAAACTCCTAGGCTTCAAAATTTGTATTTCCAACCTTATCTCATCTACCAATCCGTTCATAAACGTGCTTTCAAGCATGGAATCAGGCAACTCAGGAAGTGGAGCTGCCAACTCAAGAAACCTATTGATAAATTCCGCGACCGTGCCATTTTGCTTGACTGCTAATAACCTTTGACATTGTGTCCCTTCGTGAGCCGGATGAAATTTCTGTATTAACAATTTCTTGCACTCTTGCCAATCTACAATCGGCCTTCGTCCTTCCATCCAACGGAACCAAGTCAATGCTTCCCTCTCCAAACTCATTCCAACCAATTCCATCTTTTCCATCTCTGAAAATCTACCTACTGAAAAGAATCGTTCCACTCGATAAATCCATCCATCAGGATCTTCTCCCCCAAACATAGGCATCTCGATCCTTCTTGTCCTGCAATCTTTCCTGGATTCCCCGTTCCGCCCCATCCCTATAGATGGATCAATGCGGCATCTTGAATCATTCCGCCTGTAACTACTTTCATATTGCTCATCTGAGTCAATCGGATCCTTCCCCAACTCTTTTCTACGATGGGATTGCAGAGGGTTTTCTTCCGCTTTGTTCGTCACCAGACCTTTCCCACCATCATTTTCTTTCCACGACTGTAACACTGTCAACAACATGCTCTGCATCTCTGACTTCATCCGTTCACACATTTCTTGATTCGAACGTTCAAGTTGCCTCTGAAAGTCGAGATGAATTTGACTAATTGCTCTCTGAATCTCTTCCTTATCATTTTTCCTTTCATCTCGAAAAACTTCCAAATCCCTCTCTATTCCCTCTATTCGGTTGTCAGCCTTCTTAGCAGCCATCTCCCCCAGATTCGACGGCTCTGATACCAATGATAGGTTCCCGTAAATAGCGAGAAACCCACAGCTTTTATTAGTCAAGAATCAATGTACAAGAATTTCTGGTTTAGGAGAACCAGCACCCCCAGCCTAAGGCTCACTGCCAAGTTTGACAAAAGACCCCTAACAAACTTTTCGACTCTCTATTTATACTAACTCCTTGTAGCTAACAATATTAGTTATCCTAAACACCTAAGTTGTTAAGTGGTTAGTAATTAGTAATTTCCTCCTAACTACTTTTACAATTGACAACTCACTACTAATCTGCCCTCCTCTTATTGCGCCTAGAGTAGACTCGAATGATGTCAGGTCTATCAAAATTATACTGTTTTGAGTGTTCCACTTTGTCCAGAAAGGCTTATTTTGAAACATGATTACATTGATCTCCTAACAATACATTTAACCTTATTTCAAATCTTAAAGAATCACTGATGCAAACGGTGATGATAAAAGTTTCACTCTTTTGAGATCATTGCCACGGATAAATGTGTGCAAAACTTAATGCTTTATTCACTGGCCCCAAAACTGAATTGGGAAGCCTTCATACAGAAAAAACAAATGTAGATGCATGCACCTAGAGAGATAAGAGTCCTTACATCCAGTGCGTTTGTTCCTTTGTCCATCAAATCTAGCTTGGTCATCACTCCAAATGTTCTTTCACCTGATCAAGGAATTTGTGATAGATCATTCCAGATAACACCATTGTTTACCTACTACACCATGGGAAACAATACATACCTGTGGGATCCACTTCCCTAGCCAGCTTGATTGCATCTGAAGTCGCGATATCTTGATTAGCTGGAGATATTGCTAGTATGATGCAATTAGGCTACAAGTAGCAACAATCAACTTAGCAGAAGATAAATAAATATATTAAGAAAAAAAAGCACGACTACAAAATAGAGAACCTCTGAAAAATCTTGGTAAAAGAACTACTGGAATGTTTTTGTTACACATGAGCCCAGATAAAGCTCGCATGGACAAATTATTCCTTATGAGAGGGTCTATACACACAAGAAGAAGACTTGGTACATTAACTCCTTGTGACCTGTAGTGTGTAATTTGTGCATGTGTTGTAGGAGTTTGTTATTTCTGTTGATTGTATTTTCCTAGCTGCTGTAATTGTGTTGTACGTATATGTGTGTGTCTGTTGTCTTTGTTGTGGTTCATGGCTAGTGTAGTGGCTGGTCATGTAGGGTAGTGGGAGGGAAATATGTTTCAAATATATATGGCAATTATTTACTGCATAGCCGCATGTTTATAAACAAAAAGAGCGCAGACTCCCTGGAGATGTATGTTCAGAGGGAAATATGTTTCAAATATATATGGCAAATATTTACTGCATAGCTGCATTTTTATAAAAAAAAAAAGAGCGCAGACTCCCTGGAGATGTATGTTCAGTTTTTTCATCTTATCTAATTATTGGTTTTTTTTTTTTACCGGAGATCGTTAGGTTTTCTCCAATGAGCCCAAAACTACCAGCAATCATAGGCAAACATGGTAGAAAAACACCTGAACCTGTACTAACACCTGAAGGCAGTACCAATCAGCCTAAAATGAGGTCCTACATTCAATCCTGTGACAGTTTTCCTCTGTTTTATCTCACAATTATGCAAACACAGGTGCTTAAAATACAAATTTGAACAAAGAAAAATACGTTAACAATATAGAAACATGACAAAGATCCTACATATCTACTAGCCAACATTTCATTTTCAGAGTACAGCCAAAAGAGGCACTTTCCTTTATGATCAAAACACCTGCACCTGAGCCAAAGTTGCCTTAACAAAATGCCTGAGCATTCCAGTTAAGGGTGATTAAGAAAAGATATATACACAGTTACATACCATCTCACATATTATTGCTCTAAATTGGCAATCCAGTAACAAATGGTGTTCATTTAATATCCATGGCAAAATAAAAGAGAGCACCTCACAAAATCAGTAACTTTTAGTCAAGCTCATGTTTCATACACATGCATGCATTCACTACCATACATGCACAAGACTTCACAGACAACCATGCACATTGTGAGCATGTAATAAGCCTCCCTCTTTTCACTTAGAACTGCTAAATAGCCGTATTTTATTGAGTCTATATATTACATATCTCTTTACCTTCTCAACATATGAATTAACCATAGTTTCAATATCTTGAACAATACTTTCTGGCTGTCCTTCTGCAAAATGAGAGATTCTTCACTAAATATATAAACATCTATGAAGTCTAAACCAGTCAGTACTGAGTAGATGGCATACCAACAGCAACTTTTGTCAACCCAGGCAAATCTATCAAGGTTAAATTGACAACTGCAACATACAAAAAGAAATGATGATGATTTTACTCATAACATTTTAAAATATCATTGTTTTAAAGATAAAGAAAATGATCCATGATTCATAATATTTAAGGATAACATTGCTTCAAAGAGAAAACAAATTGATCACGACTCACACAAAGCTCTAGTAAGAAAAGGTCATGCAACAAGAGAACCAGCATCTCTCCCTGCATGAATTTCTTTTTTCCTTCTTTTGCATTTTCCATACCCACAAGTCCCAACTTTTTACTAATTAGGAATATGAGATATCAAAAGTGTACTAGGAATAACACATCTTCTGTCCAATAAAGTGACCTATCAAAAAAAGCAATCAGTAATTTGATTGACAAATGAAAAATCAATTTGCACCATCTCCAAGACCTAGTAAATAATCCAAGAGAAGATAAGCTCTTCTTCTTGAAGAACTAAGAGATAAAAAATATGACCAGCTCAAATATCAAGAAATTATATAAAGCAAAGTGGTGTGGGAGCACATCATCATACCATTTGGAGAATAAATACTGAGATGGATCGGTATAGGAGATATTTGTTTATTCTTTCCAGTAACTCTGTCAGTTTCATCCTGAATTTCCTTGCGGACAAGGGCTGCAGAATCAGTCAAGCTGAAAAATAAGCTTGCATAGTTGCTACAGAGTAACAAATGTGATAGTATTAGTTAACAATGAATTGGAAATGGTACGGGTTATCTCAAATCATGAAGGGATAGTTAGAAGAGAAAAAAGAGTGATACTTAAAACAGCATTTATATGGCAAATTCTTAGATGGAAAAAAAAAAAAGGAAAATTCCCCGAAATAGCAAATTAGTTTATGTTGACTTTCTCAGCAACTTTTCATAAATTTGTAATTTTTAGGATGTCCTTTCCTGGGCAATGAGAAAACAAGATAATTGTATTAGCATGCTTATCACAAGATAATTGTGACCAAAACTTGTTCCCTGTCATCTGATGAGGCAATCACCAACAATTACACAATAAGAGTAACTATATTTCCAATATCAAATCCAAAGTTATTTCATTCGTCAGCAATTTCAAGTTCATGTCTTTAAGGTAGATATGTAAGGCTCAAAAGGTTTTGAAAAACGCTGAGGTGATGCCTTTTGTCCTCTGTCTAATGAAATTGTAGTATTGCAAAGACAATTAAAATAAGGTGGACTTACTATTAATGAAAACGAATGGAATGAATCAAATAAATTCTACTAATCAGGTTACAATGAAGTTAAAACTCTGCCACTCTATAATCACTAGAGACTCATCAAGGTAATTATCTTAAACAAACAAACTACCCTCGCAAATATAGCAGCCAACAAAATAGACATAGAATGAGATAAGGTTTTAACTTAATGGGAAGGCCCAAGGGAAATTCTAAGGCTCTTTTATTGAATATTGATCGATATCCATCACATTACAGATGTTCGTCGAGCAGACAAAACAAATGAGAAGTTAATTTCAAGAACCATTCGAGTCAATACAGCTCTCTTTTTTTCCACTGAATTTTGCAGTCAGTATTCTCAATCCAGAAAGGCCCACGGCTAATTCGAAACCCCGTTTGAAACCATCGAAGATTCGCATTCATTGTAAGAAAACTTATAATAAAATGCAAAGAAAGAGAAACTAAACAACAGTGCAACCCCAGAAAGGACACATATATAGAGAGAGAGAGTTACAGAAGTCAGAGAATCTCCTCCTGGGAATATGAAGAAACTCGGCATACTCTTGCGCACCACTCTCCGTCTTATGAAGCTGCAGTACCAAAGGTCGTCTTGTCACAATACCTAAATTCAATCCAAAAATCAAAACTTACGACTACACAGAAAAAGAGGGGGAAAAAAATCATGAAACGGTACAAAAAAAGATTATGAAAAGTACTAACCGGATCCCCTGGGCAAGAAATCTCTGCCAACAATACTCTCAAGCACCGAAGACTTGCCCGAACTCTGTCCACCGACAACAGCGACAGAAGGAAGAGCTTCCCAAAGCGAAGAGAAAGCGTTGTTGTCACCACCACCACCATAGTCTCCTAGCACGGTACATGCCCTCTGAATTCGGTTCACCAGACCGATCAAGCTCTCCATCGTCGTCATCCTGCTCAGCTAAGCAAGCCAAGATGGGAATGGGAATTGAACAGGAATTGACTTCAAAAGAACGCAAGATGAAAATGAAGTTAGGTTACTGATAGTGTACTATTCAAGTGGCACCGTACAGCAGAAGGAATTAGTGTTCGTGTGGACGAGAGGTGTCTGTGTCCAAGAAATGTCACAGTCGGAGAGGATAATGGGGGCGGTACCATCTGTGCTGTCTTTGTCCTGTGGGTATTTTAAAACTCTAAATGATGTCTTGCTGTGAGCCGTTCCAGCATTTGAATTTCGAAATTTGATCATGAGAATGACTGCTCGAACGGGCCATGGCTCTGCTCTTTTAGGTGATATATCCGTACATGTTCACTTGCCTTGAATAAATGAGGTAAGCGTGTGGATGCCGGTTGGCTTTGAATTTTGACGGGGGGAAAGGAAAAAAAAAATTATATATTTTTAAAATAATCTTTAAAATATATTAATCAAAAAACGAATCTAAAAAAATATTATTTAAAAATATCGATTTCATAAATAATAAAAATAAATAAAAGTAAAGTTAAAATCGATGCTTAAAATATGATTTTAATGTGTGAACAGTGAAATTTAAGTGATATATTTTTTAGATTATTTTTTAAAAAATAAATATTTTTTTCCTTTTGTTATTTTGATAGAAGTGAAAAAATCACTAGCATAAACAATGGCTTTTTAATGGGATATATTGATTTGAATCTTCCTTGCTATTTTATTCACTATTGGAAAAAAAAAAAAAAAGAATTGGTATGGAAATGGGGAAAAAAAATGAAAATGGAAAGAAATGAATTTTTTATTTTCCTTTTTAGAGGAATTTAAGGTCATCCCTGTTGCTAAGAATCACTTAAGGAACTTTTTTTACTTAAGAACCTCTTTATTTCAACTTCAAAGTTCTTAAGTAGATATCCTTATAATTTATTCATACTATTTATAGAATCCATAATACAAACCATAAACAAAAATTACGCTGAAAAAAAAAAAGAAAAAGAAAAATTTGCTTTATAAGGTCTTCCATGAAGGATTCCTGATTTTATAAGGACCAAATACCATTGCTCAAAAAACCTGTAAAGTAACTCTTAGCATAGGAAACGGTACCAAGCATCAAGTAATGTACATATGCTAAGAAGGAAAATAAGGAAAAGTATCTATATTTTCTCCCCTTGTTGGACACTACAAAAGGGGAATGGAAAATAAATATATTGACATTTGATAAATTTATCATATTTCATTTTGATGAAAATTATTATGAGAGGTAACTTTGTAATTTAATATCATTTCCATCCTTTTTCAATTGAAGAAAAAAGAATCAAATTCCAAAGTGGAAATATATTCACTTATTTCTTTTTACTTCCACTTAATTTTTATCATTTACTTAAGTTACTAAATACAATATTTGGTTTCAGCAAACACCAATCCAAACATGGCAAGATAAGTATATTAAAAGTTCTTTCTATTTATATTAAATTTCAATTTAAGTCTTGTGTGTTTCTTTTAAAATTCAATTTCAAGTTTTTTAATGTTTGCTTTTTTTGCACCAAATAGGTCCCTCCTCTAGTATCATTTATAACTAGTGACATTGCATGGAATACTTATTAAATGTAATGATATAAATATAGAGGGCATAAAATAATTCATTGGATTTTGGCACAAAAACAACAAATTTTTAGTGATTTTTTTCCCCTCAATTTAAATTGTATCCTCATATTAATGAGAAAAATTAAATAATTTAAAATAGAATTGCAATTGCCATATTAATAATGTATGCTTGTAATAAATAAGGTGTTAACATTATTATTTAATTATATAAATATATATTATGTGCTTTGTTGTTATATAACAATGTGATGTTGTCCATGTTAACTCATGAGAAGGTTGAAACCCTTCATAAGTTACATGATTTGTATAAGGCCAAATCACATGTCTAATGAGCACGCATATTTAAGACACAAGTCTTCAAAACTATATAGATAAAAAGGTTATACTTTTTTGTTTAGTTGGCAAAATAATTCAAGAAATAAGTGCCAAAATACTGCTATTTACAATGTAATCATATGAGTATATCTATAGCTCTTTAGTTAAATGTGTAAGGATTCAATTTACAATTATAATTGCATAAATGCACTTATATAATTATATATGTGTATAAATTAAAATATGACAATAGGAATCTTGTAACACAACTATAATTTGTAATTATAGCAATACAATGTAGATATAAGAACTTATTGATAGCTGTCACATAGGTATAATGTAAGTTGCACACCTCACTTATAAGAGATGAGTGTTTTCTAGAACAACATTTTAAGTAGATTGTGTTGGAAAGATCAAGGATGGTGAACAAGTAATCTCAACGGGCTTAAATATTAGTGTGACAAATAGAGGAAGTTGGAAAGCCGCGATAGGAAATGCCTAATCTCCAAAACAATAGTAACTTCAAGCTTTAATTTGAGGTCCCTTAAAGAGTTAGGTAGTATATATAAGTTTACAATTGATAAAAAACATCAAAATATTTTAGTGATCAACAGGCAATATTAGGTTTCTTAGAGCCATCAATGGGCTTATGAAAGAGATATGTAAAAGTCTACCTAGAAAACACGTGAAAGAGTACTAAGAAAAGTTAAGACCACACTTAGCAAACCTTATCTTAATACTAGTCTAAAACTTGTATCACCAATCCTTGCAAATAAGCCTAACTACATTAGGCTTAATTAGACTTGTCATTTGACCTCTTTACATTCTACTTTATAGTTAAGAATTGTTTAAACATAGTTAAAGAATTTTCTAGCATTTGTTAAGTGTCTTGAGTACTTAAATCACTATTTGGTGAACACATGTTATTTAACAACTGCAGTGTTGCAAGGTATGACTATAAATCATGATTTGTCATGTTATAGAGCCATTTAGTTCATCAATGTTGTAATTTATTGGACATGTCATTTATAACTTGCAGTACCATTTGAATGTGCATGCCATCTAAGGCTTGTGATGGAGATTGTGTTGCTTCCTTTTTAAAGCATCATACAAATCTTCAAACACAAGTTGAGTTGTTTAAGCCGATTCACATTCTCTATTTTGCTTACACAAATTATTTATCTCATTAGATTGATTTCCCATGAACAAACTTTGCTTTTAATGCTTTCTATTCATTTTCTGGTTTTAGTCTTCTAAGATAAGAGAGTAAATTTGCTTTGTCATATTCAATTTCTTGTAATATAGTTTTCACTCCATTTTTCACCATGAGTATAATTTTTCTATAACCAAACGTGGCATGATTTTTTAGCTCCATTTTCAACATCCAGTTGACTTTCTATCTTACCAATTGGATCATTTCTTAGTAGTAAGCGAATCTTTATTGGCTTAGGCAAATATACATATTAGATATTGGGTTAGATACTATAAATATATTTGTTTCTTGTTATAATTTTTTTTTCACTTTGTACACTTGTATTTTTCTTTAGAAAAAAATTATTGAAGGTTCAATAATTATAGGATATTTGTTATTTTTAATGTGTATCTTTGCTAACATTAAGTCATAAGAAAGTTGATGGAGAAATGTAGAACCCAAAAGCACTCGAAACATATTAAGAGATCTCAATTTATTGATTATTAAAACCAAGAACTATGGATATACAAAAACCTAGACCTGATGATTAGAAAGTCAAGAACCTAAGGTATAAAACTTAAACTAGTTGGTTATAATTGAGCTAAGAACCTAAGGTATAAACAAATGTCACAAGAACTATAAATTCTAATAAGTTCAATAAAAAGAGTAATAATCCATTTTCATAAATCTCAACTTCACTCCTTAGTTTATTACATACTTTGTAAACTAAGAAACAAGTACATAATAACAATATACTAAACAAGGAACCAAATATCCTAACATTGGAAACTAAATACATCATAATAGCTAGTAAAGAATAATGAAATATCACAAAAAGGAAACAAATAACTAGATAATAAGATAAAATAAGGAAGTAGCTAAATGACAATATCTAATGAATGGCACTTCAACATGTCGACTTGATTGGGCTTGGCTAGGTTGGTAGAACTAGCTAAGTCATCCATGCTTAGTCAACCATCTTAAACTAACTAACCTTCCTTCCATGCAATCTAGTCACTTCGCCTAACTCACTTTGATCCTTTCGAATCACTTGTAATGTCATAATGACTAAAAAAATGAGCTAAATTGAAACAATTTAAAAATCGACTCAAATCTTCATCCGAGGCTTCTTGGACTTAATGTTGTGCATCTATCATACTTGCATAGCCCTCTTAGAGCAAAAATCACTCTACCGAAATCATACCCACATAAATAATCTTAAACCCCTAAAACATACAATTTTACTGTTGATTTAAATTCAACTCGTACATCATGCACTGTTTCAATAAAATTTAGTAAAAATAAATGCTTCTTGCAAGATTGGATTTGCATGACATATTGAATCTTCTTCATTGCTTGTGCTAGAGATTTTGTATGTGTTGAATTAAAAGAAAATTGACAAGCTTTAACAACTGATGGATTGCTTTCAATTGTTGACTCTATAATCTCAAGCTAGAATTTCCTAGAACTTCTTGATTTATAGAGTTGTTGTTAGTTACAAATCCCACATTTTTGTCCCTAGCATCTTTCCTATAGTTTTAGAAATTTCAATAATATTGCTATATTCTAATTCATCATCAATTGACCACTTTTTACTCCAATTTGTCCCAATCTCCACTAGAATTTCTATAAGTTCTTCCACTTAGGCCTCCACAATCTCCAATTTTCCTCTCACTCTCTTGTTTTCTCTCACAGTCTCCAATTTCACAAGATTCTCATGAACCATCTCCTCTCTGCTCTTTTAGCACCAACCTCAGAACCCTTAATTTCACAAGATTCTCTTAGACCATCTCTTTTATTGCAAGAGGTGTGACTTCCTTGCCTCCTCATACCACTTAAGACTTGATTCTCTCACTTTAGGCATTTTTTTCTTTAAAAAAATTGGACTTTTGTGTTTTCATATAAATAGCCGATTGAAAATAATTAAAGAATACTAGAAAAGCTAAAGATATAACTTTGTGTGTGTGTGTTTTTTTTTTTTATTTAGGAACTAAAAATAACTAATAAAACAAGAGAAACTAGATAAAGATTTTTTTTTTATGGGTGACTTTTCTATTAGAAATTAATAGATGAAATGTAGGATGGATTGAAAAATGGATATGATTCACCGAAGTCCCAAAACAAAGCGAATAAAAAAAGGAACCCAATAACAAGAGATATAGATAGACACTACAAAGAATTTTAAACGCTTGATAAATTCAATAAAAGAGTAAGGACTACATTTTCATAAGACTCGGCTTCATACCCTAGTTTATTACAAGCTTAGCCTATGTATAGGCAAAATAAACCCTTGGTAAACTAGGAAACAAATATATAAAAAGAACTGTAATAACAATATACTAATTAAGGAAACAAATATACTAATAATGGAAACTAGAAATTCCCTAATTGCTATTGAAGGATGACATATAATGAAGTATCATATAAAAGAAACTAACAAACTAGATAATAAGACAAAAATAAGCAAGCAGCTAAATATTAGATGAATGGCACTTCAATAGCTCAAGTCAATCGACCTTACCTAGGTTGGTTGAATCGAACTTGGTTGCTTACGCCTAGTTGACCACCTTAAGTTGTCTGGCCCCCCTTCCTTGCAACATGTTTACTTTGCTTAGCTCATTTTGATCCTCTTAAATCATTTGCATTCGCCTAAATTGATTATATTGACTTTAAAAACTAACTAAATCAAAATAAATTGCAAATAGATTTGAATCTTCATCTAGGGCTTCTTAGACTCAATGCCACACATGTATCAAAAATTCAATTATATTGACGTATAATGTTTGTGTTTGAGTATAGTTAATAGTTCATGAAGGATTGGTTAAGTGATCAAGTGAGTTCTTAAAAGGGATCTCTAGGTCATACTCACTAATTGAGGAAGTATAATCATAGTACACTCAAGTGTGAATCGTCATGTTTTGATAAAAATAACATATAATTTATATATTAACCATTATCAAGCTAGTCATTGAATATGACTCAAAACACTCATTAGTGGTAATAACAAGTTGAGATGGAATCCATTAACCTCCTACTTAGGAGATTGTATACCCAAGGCCATTTGGTCAAATGTGAGCGACTCAAAAACGCATGACTATAACATGATCCGACCGAGTGGCAAAAAGTAATGGAAGGGTAAACCTTAAATAGATAGTTCATGAACTCCTACACTTCTTGGCGATTGAAAGGAACGTGGAGCAAAATGATTAATCGGTTTTAATTATCTTTTTCGAAATTGCAAACTCACTTTAATTTAGCATATTTTCATCTACATGGCATATCATGTTAGCAGTATATGGCTTATAAATTATTAAAATATGTTAATTATTTGAATTGACATGTGTCACACCTCAGTTGGTAAGAAAAAAAACTTCGTCTCGTAGAAATAGACGAGACAATGATGTTAATATACGAAAGTTCATTTGCTTGTCTCGATAAATATGCATTCTCTAAGTTTTAGAAATTTCAAATAAATTTCACTGAATATCTCCTAAGAATATACCATAAGAAAGAGATGGATTGTTAGCCAAAGAAACACTACCATTATTATTTTTGGATAAGGACCATTGTATGATTATGCGGTCCTAATATTCTATTCCGAATAGAGTGTAGACTTGTTTAACGTTTTTATTATTGTTGAGAACAAGTCAATGTCCAATCTTTCGACCTTTTTCTCTTCCTTTTTATAATGAACACTACATTTGAATTTAATAAGTCATACAATGTACGCCACTAACTAATAATTAGGAAAAAAAATTATATTGGAAGCCAACTATAATTGTACTAAAATTCAATTGAGTCCTCTAACCTCTTCTTCTTTTCATTTTTTTTTTAAATTTTTTTATACGAGTCATTTAAATCCTTTATGATTATAGCAAAATCTGATTAAACTTTATTTAAACTCTTCGTATTTATATCATAGCACAAAGTGAGTCCTCTATATTTTTGTCCATACATCATCGAAGTACTAATTAAGCGACTTATTTGGTGCATAAAAAAAATTAAATGATTTACTTAATATTGACTTACTTAAAATATAGTGGATTTGATTAAATTTTAGCATAACTTTAATGTAGGCATAACCATTGAAGAGGAAATAAAAAATTAATGGAGGAGGCTTCAGCTTGAAACCTTCGTCAAGGCTGTCCAAGCATTTGAAGATTGCTGAGGAATAACATGACCATACACATCCGATCCGAAAAGAAATGTAAACTTTTGATCCAATAAGTGGAGTAGTAAGGAGCTACTGCAGGGGCCTTACCAAAGGGGGATTGACAACAAAACATTGGCCAGTGCATGGAAGGGCATTATGAAATGGATGAGGAAGAGATAACCTTTCTAATAGATGGTGAACTGAAAAACTTACTTGGGAATATTGTTTTAAATCGAGATAATAATGAATGGAGTGAAGAACGAACTTAGAAATATTGTTTTAACTAGAGATGATCATGAAATTGACCAAGACATTTGGAATCATGACTCAACTAGCCAAGTCATGA
Source organism: Laguncularia racemosa (assembly GCA_037954665.1). Classification (NCBI taxonomy): domain Eukaryota; kingdom Viridiplantae; phylum Streptophyta; class Magnoliopsida; order Myrtales; family Combretaceae; genus Laguncularia; species Laguncularia racemosa. Next base: position 2,457,244 of record JBBMOL010000067.1, read on the forward strand.
TTAAGCCAGTGTATAGAATGCTCATGGAGGAAGAGGCAAGTGAAATGGAAGATATGGAAGGCTCCGACAATTCCAAAGGTACGATTGTTAATATGGCGGATTGCACATGATGGCTTCCCACAAGAGCAAATTTAAGTAAATGTAGTAAAATGGTGGAAGCTAGCTACCCCTTCTGCAAGGAGGAGGAAGAAACAATAAAACATATCTTTAAGGACCGCAAGGCGGTGCGAAATTTTTGGTGAAACGTTAATAATTCTCATAGCTTTAGGCACTCTTTCAATTTGAACCTCTTTGATTGGCTATAAGTAAATGATAGGAAAAGGAGAAGCAATCGGAGATCAAGTAAAAAACCATGGGCCTATAGCTTTTTTTTTTTTTTTTTAGTGATGTAGGGAGTATGGAATAAAAGGAACAAATTGATCTTTGAACCTAACAAGTTGAATAAGGAATGGATTAACCAAGCAAAGATCAAAGCGACAGATTGGTGGATACTATATAGAAAGAATTAGATTTCAAATATAGATGGTAATAAGTTTCCCTTAAGGTGGATGACTCCTCCCCCGTATTGGTGTAATTTTAATTGTGATGGTGCACGCTGAATTAGGGATGTTTTCTGTGACTAGAAGGGAGCTAGATAGCATACACATCGCCATTAGAGGCTGACTATAGAGTGTGGTAGAAGCTTTAAATATGGCCATAAAACCGAGACTTAATAAAGTAGTATTGGAAATAGACTTAAGTTAGGCAAAAAAATTGCATAACTAATAAGGAGGTTGACCCTGCCCACTTGCCTAATGTTGTTTTATTGTGTAGGTAAAGGATAGAGCAGTTAGAGGAGATTGAAGTTAGTTTAACAATTTGTCAATGCAATGGTGTAGCTGACCAACTTGAGAAGATGGAAAGAAATAAACAAGAATCCCTCGTGTTTTACTCAAGTCCTCCTTTGGATATTTTGTCTTTAGTTAAGGAAGACTCATTTAGTTATAATGTGTTAAACTATGATGAAGTTTTAGACCCCGATCAAGAAGGGATAATGTCAATTTTCTTCTTAACTGGGGAACTTCAAACATTATCTTTCTTTCCTTGTTGGTTTAAACGAATCGTGTTTTACTCAAAATAAATAAATAAATAAAAAGGTTAAGGGTTATAGGGTTCATGATGAGTGAGATGGAAACCAAAAGACTCAATATAAATGAATAGTCACTATCTTAGCATATCTAGGCTATATGATTTTTCCACCATAAACTAACATTATCTAAAAAATTAAGATCATTTGATTTGGATCTTCCTAAATTTAGGGTAATTCCAATAGGCCAATCCCTTTATAGTCTCCAAAGTCCACCTTAAGAGTTCTAAGGAAATCACAATCAAGCATAGTTGAGAGAACTCAACAATTTGATAGTACCCATGCATAAACAAGAAACAATGAATAACTTATCTTACACAAGATTAAAGATACAAAATTACCTACTGTGACTCTAGTATTGATCATACCGATCAAAGGTGACAAAATACCTACCTTGGCTCTAATACCATATTTGAAGAGTTTAAAATACATAAAATTTCTAGTACACCAAATAGTTAGTGCTTAGATTGCACAAGTTGCCTCAATATTATATATGATGTTTTCTAGGATTTTTTAATTTATTTACTGGGATTAAGATGGATTAATTAGTAAATGATGGAATAAGGGTTGGTATGACTTTTGATCAAAGGAAATTATGTAGCAATAATTGAAACAACTAAGATTAGCAATACTCAGGCCATATAAGGATGATAAGAATCAAGTTAGTGTAATAGTGTACCAAGGGGAAGTGATAGAGAGAGAGAGAGAAAAAGAGAGAGTTGAGTGAGGATACAATCTTTTAATCAAGGGGAAGTTGGTCCATTAAGATTGATAACAAGAAGTAATAAAAAGATAATTCTAAATATGATACTAGCCAGCAAACATATAAATATCATGCATGCTATTTTTCACTTGGCTTGTGTGAGATGCAACTATATGGAGAGAAAAGGATACATGAAATCTCTTTACTTTTGGATTTGGATAATTTAATGTTTAAAGTTTCATTCTTTAGAAATTTAATAACTAATAAAGACATTACATCATACATTATTTCAAAGTGTAAGTTCTAAATTTCTAAATAACGAAACTTTAAGTATTAAATTGTTCAAATATTAAATAAAAACACTTTATGTGCCTTTATTCTGACACATATGCTAATAGTTTATACTTGATATCATAGATATATAAGTACCCAAAAGATGCTCAATCAAAAATAATTCAATTTCAAATTTTGGTATAGGAAACATCACACAACCTTGATTGATTTAATCCAATCTTTTGATATAGGCATAGGAAATGTGATGTCAAGCTTTTTTCTCGCTTTTTTTTTTTACCAAAAACATTTTATCATGATAAAAGATCATCTCATTACATGATTGGAATTAATTAAGTAGATTGTTAAATTTCATTAGATTTTATGCTTACGCGTCGATTCATGTTCAAGATATTTATTTCATGATCTTTTGTTTCGAGAGTATCATTTACCTTAAGGTGTTTAAGGTTAGTTTTAAGAAAGTTGAGTTTGATAATTTGGGTTAAGTGATTAGTTTAAGATTTAGAATATTAAGGGCCTAATTTTAACTTTTTGTCTCACAAGGTTTCAAGGTAGGGTTTAAGGCCATATGGGAATTTCTAAAAGAAAATGGATAATTGATTGGAAATTTTGGGGTTTAACAAGGAGCGACTAATTAAGATAATGGACAAAGGGTTTGACAAGAAATCTAAGGACATTAAGTATGTAAAGGTTTTTTTTTGTAACCAATATACTGAAATACTTGTAACTTTTGAATAAGTGGATTACACGAGAGTAAATTACCTTAGGACTTTATACAAAATTTATTTGGTAGCAAATGTTTGGTGTGCCTAAATCCTTGAAAGAAATTAAACACAATCATTGATTTCATAGCCAAATAAAAATATGTTTGCTTTTTTGTATTTTCTAGGTTTAATTTAATGAAAAGGAATGATTTTTTAATGTGATTTTATGTTTTAATTAAAATGAAATAAATGTAGAAGATATGGACAATTGATGAATTGGATATAATTCACCAATTCACAAATCAAATTGGGGTCCAATTGAAATACAAGATTCTATTACATATGATATCCTATAATCAATTGGGTATATTCACCATGATCAATTATAAATTGACTGATAAGAACATCAAATAAATTTATGAGAATTTCATCTCAAACTATATTCATAAAAGGAGTTTTTGATAAAGTTAGAATTCATTCATTTTTATTAGTACATTAAGAGCATCTCATAGCCTATTTATAGGCAAAGGAAAATAAACCTAGAACCTACTAACTAAGGAATTATATAAAAGGAAATTTATCTCAATATCTGGGAATCTAACACAATCTTGATTAAAACCCATTATTTATGCAAAATACTTTAGAAGGAAACTTATTGATATTCTAGTATTTAAGGAAATATGATAAAGTGAAAATATCTTCTAATAACCTTAAAATCTACATATGGATGAATCTTTAATAGAGAAAATCTATGAAATAAAGGAAACAAAAGAATTTCACAGTAACTACATTTGAATCTCATCGAATTTATATCTTTATCTCTATGGTAAAACTTCTGGAATCATGATGTAAGCAATCGAAAGCTCCAATCCATCGCAAATTAAAAAATAGAATAGAATCATGACCACATTTAGAACCAAAATTAGAATTCTTAAGGTTTTTGGAGTGAATTCTTCTATGATTTAGAACCTAGCCTTTGTTGGATTATTTCTTGCAATCAAAACTACAACCATATCCTCGTGAATCTAACTCTTTTGTGGCCTTCTAAAATCAAATTTGAACTTTTGCTTCCCATCATATAATTGATTTTTCTTGTAATTTTCATATATTGTTGATATTTATCTTCGTCCGAATTTTTAACAACCTTGTATAGATAAACTTAATTTTGAAAATCAAATATCCTTCTATATGCGTATAAGCTTCAACTGATAAACTATATTTTTTATACTTATCCTTATCTTGTTCTTCATTGGTTTATGTTGAGATAAAATAAATCTTTAAATTTCTTAATCTGACAACTTTCCAACATCTGGATAAAACAAATTTTATAACTCTTTAAAAAAAAACTTTACTGCAACTATTAAAAACTTCCTTGAAAACTCGTGAAACAGACTTCAAAGAAAATCCTTATAGATTATTAATCCTCCTTGTGTGTAACAAATTAAGTGTATTACCCAAATAAACTTAATTATTTGAATTGATGCTTCAAATAAATCTAACTTGTATTGAAGTAAAATAAGAGATGTATGAGCATACATTTTGCGAACTAAAGTATTAAATTGTCTATTCAAGTGTCTATTGAAATGTCCAATGAATTGTCTTGTTAACTATTATAAGAAGTGTCTATAAACCACTATTTGCTTAAGTGTCTATGAGAATGAATACTTTTGTTTTACACACTAAAAACAGATTCATTAGATATCTTATGACCTTTTTGTTATCATCAAAACTTATTTAAGAGAGCTTAACATTCTCCCCCTTTTTATGATAACAAACCTTTCTCAAGTGATAAACACATATAATAAATTAAACATTTGTGAAATAGATTTATCACTAACTTTTCTTTCTCCCCCTTTTTGTTATCAGATAAGCAGTACATATTACTTCCCCCACAACATATGATATAAATTAATAAGCCATTAAAGGAGCAAATGAACAAAAACTTCATTGAAAAGATAAATTAAATAGATCAGCAATTAGAAACAAATGAATAACATGAGTCTTTAAAACTAAAACAGATAATAAATATCAATGCAAAAAGAATAAAGCTTTCTTTTTCTTTGGAGGTTTGACCACTTTTCTAGCAGTTGTCTTGACCCTTATGCTAGGTCTTTTTGGAACTGGTTCTTCTTCATATTGCTTTTCGATAGATTCAGTAAGAGCAAAAGTTGGCTATGGTTCTGATGGTTTAGTAGGAGTAGGTGGTTGAACATATTATTTAGCAGGGGTTTCGGATTGAGTGTTTTGAATTGGTTCCGAAGCAGGTTCTTGAATATCTTCAACTATAGAATCAATCTTAGGATTGATTGTAGTAGTTTCTTGCTCAACTTGATCCAAAATCTCTGTCCCACCACTTTAAGGAACGCCTTGTTGTGCATATAGAGTATCCATGCTTTGTTCATGCATTAGAACAGTGTCTCCAACCTCATTATCACGTTTCTCTTGATCTTCTTAAATAGGAGTCTTTGGAGTACTTTGTCGAGTCTTAGTGGAAGTTGGTGGAAGTTATCCATGAGATTTTTCTTCACTAAGTTTGGCAGTAACTGACTCCATCATGGATTTCATCTCCATAAAAAATTTCTTCACAAAAATTTCCAAATCTAAAATTCTACTTTTTTAAATTAATAACCTCATTACTAGTCCTAGCTTCAAAATCATTTTTCTTAGGAACAGGGGATTTTGGAATAACCTTTACTAAACTGTCTATAGAATCATCTGATCCAACTAGAGGTCCATCCCTTATCTCCATATTTCCCTTGCCAAACTTCCTCTTCATCCTTCTTTCTTTTTTAGTAACTTTTTCTTTTCCTTCCTTTTCTTACTCTTTTTTAAAAGTTCCTCCTCATCAATTTTCTTTCTCTCTTTATAGGTTGCTCCTCTATGCACATTGATCATCCATTCAGGGATATCTCTTTTTGAATACCTATGATCCATATACATTGCACAATCTCCAAAAATCCAAACCTTTCTCCAAACATGTATATTCATATGACGGAAGATCCATTTAGTAATTTTCTTAATAGGAATTCTACTATAATCCTTATTAGGAAACCTTATCCTCTTCTCTTTTAAGAGTAACATAATTAGATTCCATATGGTCTTTTTCTTTTGTTTTCAAATAAATTTTCAATATTTTATCAGCTACATCCACACTCTTTCCTTTTATTATTCCTAAGATAATTTTTGCTTCATCCATAGAGATATATGTTCTGCTTCAAATTCTTGGTAGAATACATGAACTAACTACTTTGTGTAACATTATAACTAGCAAAGAGAAATGAATAACAAGCATATATTTTTGTGATTCAATCTCGAAACCATCAGTTAGATATTGAAATAGCTCTAACCTATTCATGTTCAGTACATCTTCGTCATCACATTCATTCTTAAGTCCTAAACAATGAATTAAGTCATTCTTACTAATCTTAACATTCTAACCAAATACATTCGATTTTAACCTATCTTTCCTTCTTGAACCAAGTTTTCATAAAAATCTGCAATCACTTCTTCGAACATAGTATAACTCAAGTTACACAGTTTCCGATAACCAATTATATCCAGCATCTCATCAACATGGAAATCATTATTAATAAAAAACTCATAATCAAAAGACTAACAATCTATAATTTTTCCTTTCAACGGTATAAGCTTTCAAGAAAACTGGTTTACCTTTTTCTTTCTTTTCAGACTTTCTATAGAAACTTTTTGTTCACTTTTAGAATCACTATTCGTGGCAATCTCCTCCAAACTGTTGTCGTCTTGTTTTCCTGTCTCTGTTGAGGATTCTTGTTCCTTGTTATGTATGGTTTCTTAAGATTTTTCATGACTAGGATGTAACAACATGGATGATTCCTCATCTTGAATCTCGATGGTGGTTTTATCTTTTTTCTTGGCTCGAGAAAGCATTGTGGAAGTTCTTGTAGATTTTCGTGGTGCTAAGGTCATAGATAGAAGTCAGGATTCGAGAGAATGTTTAGAGTAAGAGGGAGTTTTGAGACTTTAATTTTTGAAAAAGTGTTTTAAAGAAGTAGTTGTTGCATATGTGGGTTAAAATAACGACTAGGAAGATATAAAGCCTTTTCCTTTTATTTTAGCTTATCCAAAACAATTATTATAAAGGAAAGCACACACCTATTTCATTTCTAATAAATTCAAATCTATTTTTATCCAAAGCTTTTGTAAAAAATCAGCTAACTAATATTCAATATTAATAAAATCAAGATTAATATCTCAATTATTAACATGATTTCTTATAAAGTGATGCTTTACTTCAATATGTTTAGATCTAGAATGATGAACTAGATTTATTTTTTTTGTAAGATTAATAGCACTTATATTGTCATATTTTAACACATAAAACCATAGTCACACAATTGTTGTTTAATCCATAGAACTTGAACACAACAATTCCCAATTGAAACATACTTCTACTTCAATTGTTGATAAGGCAACAAAATTTTGTTTCTTGAATGACTAAGATACAAGCTTGTCTTTAAAAATTGACAAGTACCTAAAGTATTTTTTCTATCAATCTTACAGCATGCATAATCAGCATCTAAATATCCTATTAAATCAATATTCTGATTCTTAAGATATCAAATTCCTAATTTTATACTGCAGGATATATAATTCTTTTGACAACTATCAAATGTGTTTTAGTTGGATTCGTTTGAAATCTAGCATACACACAAATAGCAAACAATATGTTTGGTCTAGATGCATTAAATATAATAAAGATCTAATTAAATTTTTATAAAGTTTTTCATATACCTTTTTACCATAGATGTTAGGATCTAGCCTTATTGAAGTTGACATAAGAGTAGTAGCTCCTTTAACATTTTCAAATCTAAAATTTTTGAACATTTGTTTAGTATACTTTTCTTGGTGAAGATATATTCTTTAGGAAGTTTTCTTGATTTGCATTCTAAGAAAAAAGCTTAGCTCTCCCCGTTAAGGATATCTTAAATTCATCCTATATTAACTTTGAAAATTCCTTGCAATATACTGCATTAGTAGAACAAAAAATAATATCATCTACATAAATTTGTATTACCAAAATATCTTTGTTGAAATGTTTGATAAAAAAAGTTGTGTTGACTTTTCCTCTTGGAAAATTGTTTTTTATTAGAAAATCACTTAATCTTTCATACCAAGCTCAAGGAGCTTGTTGTAATTTAAAAACATAGTCTTCTTTTGATGAATCTTCAAATCCTAGGAGTTGTTCTGCAAATACTTCTTCTTTGATGTATCAATTTAAAAAAGCACTTTTTATATCCATTTGAAACAATTTGAAGTCTTTGTAACAAAAATAAGTTAATAATAATCTAATATCTTCTAATCTAACAATAGGAGTATAAGTTTTATTGAAAATAATACCTTCTTCTTGTGAATATCTTTTGGCTATAAGCCTTGCTTTATTTCTAACTATCTTACTTTGCTCATCAAGTTTATTTTTGAAAACCCATTTTGTTCCAATAATGGATTTGTCCTTTGGTCTTGGAATTAGTGTCCACACTTGATTTCTTTGGAATTGAGTTAATTCCTCTTGCATGGTATTAATCAAGTTACTGTCTGTCAAAGCCTCATTCATATTGTTAGGCTCAATTTCAAATAATAAAGAAAATCGGTTTTTAATATCTTGTAACTTTGATCTAATTTTAATTTCAGAATCTATTTTGCCAAGCACCTGTTCTGGTGGATGATATGACTTAAATCTCTAAGGTTTAGAAGATTCGATTACAACCTGTTTAGGTTTCAGTAGCACCTTCGGGCAAATTGTTTAAGTGATTATCTAACATACCTTCTGTAAAAGTGTCTGTTAGGTCGTCTACTCAACGGTCTGACCAACCTTCTTCTTTAAGCTCAATTGAACCTTTTTGTTTTAGGTTCCATAGGTACTCCAGCCGTATCTTGTAAACCATGTTGATGATTTAAATATTCATCCTTATTCTTTTTATTTATAACATCATCATTATCATCCATGATTGGGTTATCACTAAACTTGACATTCATATATTCTTCTACTACTTTAGTTAATTGATTAAAAACACGAAAACCCTTACTGGTCATTGAATAACTAAGAAAGATTCCCTCATCAACCTTTTCATCAAATTTACCGAGATGCTGTCTAGATTTCTTGATGAAGCATTTAGTCCCAAATATGTGAATGACATGTTTGGCTTTCTACCTTTGTACATCTCATAAGTTTTTTTTTTTTTTTTTTGCATCAATGGTCTCACATAAACACAATTACAAATATAACAAGATGTAGATATTGCTTTAGCTTATAAATATTTAGGTACATTACTTTCATTTACATGCTTCATGCCATTTCTTATAAAATCCTATTTTTCCTTTCCAGTACTCCATTTTGTTGTGAAGTATATGGAGTAGAAAAATTATGTTTTATTCTATTTTTCTCGCAAAACTCAATAGAACTTTCGTCTTCAAATTCTTTACCATAATCAGTTCTTAAACTTATGATTGAAAAACCCTTTTTGTTTTGAACTTATTTTGAAAAAAGTTTTAAAAGCATCAAATGTATCACTCTTGTTTCTAAGAAATAATAGCCATGTAAAATGTGAAAAGTCTTCAATTATTACCAAACCATATTTGTTACCTCTTAAGCTTAAGGTTCTTATTAGAAAAAAAGATCAAGATGTAGAAGTTCTATTTATTTTTTTTTTTGTAGAAATAACATTTTTAGACTGATGAGAAACTGAAACCATTTTATTTTTCAAACAAATATCACACTTAATATCTTTAAAAGAAAAATTTTTTGGTAAACCAATAACAAGTTTGTTTTTCAAAGGTTTTTCTAGTTATGAAAAATTAACATATCTAAGTTTTTTGTACCAACAAGGCAGTTATCATTTATTGTTAAGAAACATCTTTTAACATCTACTCTTGCTAGTTCAACCATGCTAATACTTCTTTTTTGAAAACCTTCAAACAATTTTTCCCTTTTTTGATCAAAAGCTTTTACTCTATCTTTTCCAAAAATCATTTTGTAACTTTTATTATAGAGTTGACTAAGACTTAAGAGATTGTATTTCAAACCTCTTACCGAAGAGAAATTTTCAATTATACTAAAGGAAAAGCCTATTGTTATACCAGTTGCTATTATTTTTCCTTTATTATCATCACTGAACTTGACATAACCTCCATTTTTTCCATTCTAGGCTTGTGAATAAGGAAACATCTCCTGACATATATCATGAGCACCCACTATCTAAGTATCACAATCCTTTTAGTTTTATTTTGTGTTTCCACATTTACAAAAGAAATTATTAAACCTTTTTAGGAATCTAGACTAGCTTGGGTCCACCATAATTCAAGCTCGTATTGTTTTGATTTTTTACTTATTTGTTAGCTGAGCTTGTTATTTTTATAATAATAGAATTTTTCTATATGTCCATACTTGTTGCAAAAGTAACACGCATAAATGTTAGATCTTACCTTCCTTTTCTAATATTTATATAGTCTCCATTGATATTGATACGAGTTTACCATTCTCGGATGATAATTATATGATCTAGTATAGTCTCCACAATACCTTATGTAATTGCTTTTATAGCTTTGTCTAGAATGCTTTCTAGTATTCTTTTCATTTTGTGTAATAGACTTATTTTCATTCATATTTTTCACTTTTATTTTCCCTCTTACTTATCTCAACATTATCTTTAGTGATTGGATTTTTTCCTTTTAACAAAAACAGTTTTCTTAGTTTACTTTGAGGACTCAGCTCTATTATATCCTAATCCTTTTTTTTTTGTTACTTATTCTTTAAGATGATACTAACTTTTGTAGTTTTTCATCACTTTTAGAAAACTTAGGAAACATAGTACTCAGATTTTTTTAAAATGTCATCTATTCTTACATTCAGCTCCTTAATTTCTTTTCTTAAGGTATTATTTTCATTTGTCAACATATCTTGTGCTTTTTGTAAGCTTTTATTATCCATATATAAAACTTTCATTTTGTTTTTAAGAATATCATTTTTATCAAGCAACAACATATTAGTCTGACATACAACTTCTTTTTTATTTTTCAAAGATTCAATCTTTTCATTTGCCTTAGATAAAACTTTTAATTGTTTTTTAACTTGTTTTCTAAAGCTATCAAGCATATCACTCTCAAATTCTAAAGATACCCCCTAGTAAAGTCATGAAGCAAAGATTTGTCTCTTCTTCATTGTCTAATCTAGCATCTGACTCAATGTTTAACTCATCAAGATCACTCCATATTGCCATTAAGTCCTTTTATTTCTTTTTGTATTTCTCCATCTTTTTATCAACATAGAACATTCATACTTGATATGTCCTGACTTCTTGCATTTGAAGCAAACTATTTCTTTCTTTTTCTCTTTCTTTTCTTCTTTTTCTTTGAAAACCTTTTCTATACTATACTTGGATTAATTAGCAGAAAAACATTTAGACCATTTAAGATGCTTACCATTTTCTTGAATGCTTTTGTAAATCTTCAAATCAGCATCGTAAGATCATCATTGTCTTCCTCACTGTCTGATTCTTTGTCTAGCTTAATGTCTTGCTCAACAGCCTTAAATGCTATAAACTTTTTTACTTTAAATTGATCATTCATATACTTCAATTTTGATTCATATGCTTGAAGCTTTTCATGAAGTTGACTCAAGGTCAGTTTGTTTAAGCCATGAGCTTCTTTAATTGCATTTGTCTTTGAATCCCATGAACTTGGCAAAATTTGCAAGGTTTTCCTTACAAGCTCATTGTCATCAAACTTTTTAGCAAGCAAAGCAAGTTCATTAGTAATTGATGTGCCTAAATGCTCACATTCAAGCACATGAAATCAATTGAAGAACCACTTCAACAAATCCCAAAAAAGCGTGAAGAACAATTTCCAAATGAACCCTAATTGTATGAACAACTTACTCTGATACCAAATTATGATGTGCTTAATGGATCAAGCACATAACACAAGAACAAATGGAACAAACCAATCATGGAATTACAAGAATGGCGTGAATCCCTTAAGCATAAAAGGCTTCCACGCAAATGACAAATTCCAATAACAATTGAATAATCACAATAACAACACAATTTAGGATCTAATTCCATTAAAATTGCATGAAAACCAATAATAGAAAAGAAACCTAAAATGGCGTGATAAGAACAAACAATAACAACCAATCACAACTAGATATGGCACACTGGTGTGAATTGGAATCAACTTAAGGAATTGATATTGCTCACAAATCCTTAAGTTACCACTCGCCACAATTCTTGAAGAATTGATAAGAGTCTTATGAAATTAGAGCATGGAACCCTAATTCTCACATGAAAGGGGCAGAAATTTTTATCTCTCAACAACCTCCCTACAAACCCTACTTTAGCAAGTATTTAGACTTGCTCCACTTAGGGTTAAAATGACAAAACAATTACATCTATACCACTAAAGGTGGCCAGTCCTAAATCCAACAATTACAACCAAATAAAATGTCCCAAAAAGCTTACAAAATAAGTGGCTCAAAAAAAATTACAAATACAAATAATAATAATCTTCAAAGAGCCAGTTCGTCGAGTCAATGTTGATTACAGTGGGCTATTGGATGTGAATCCGATGATATCCCTAATTTGATCAACAGTGTAGGTCATTTGGCACCCTGTAGAACCGATAAGTGTATCTATCGGAATGCACAACAATTATATGATACAAAAGTAGAAATCAAGTTAGCATCCTCAAGATTTCGTTGTTCATGAAGGATTCTAATAACTAAGTTTTGTAAGCCCTTAACTCGGGCTCTGGTGATTGATCCTATGGGAATTTGATTCCTATCAGTAATCAAAGTAAATCTATTAAATCCATTAGCTATAGTTTCGCCGGATTGGAATCTGAACAATTCATAATCCTCCATGAGTACTCCTCTCTTGGTGTCTTTGATTATTACAGCACCTCCATAGGTTTTACACAATTTGTTCCACATTTTCTTAGCAAATTCGCATGATGAAATCATAGCAAATACGGTGGGAGATGCTCATTAGAAGTAGATTCTTTGTTGTGCTGTTCGCTTCAACCTTTTTCATTTTTTCATCGGCTAGGATTGGACTATCAGTGAGAATGAGTTGTTGATCTTCATAATGTATGATTTCCTACGGAGCAAAGTCAGTTGCTTTTATATATGTTTCCATCCTGCATTTCCAATAAGGAAAATTAGTACCATTAAAGAATAGCATGCGATTAGATGCAATCATAATTGTATTGTCAACCATTGATCAACTCTTGTAAATAAAAGAGTCGCTATACCGATACTAAATGTAGGTCCTAAAATGGCAAACAAGAAGAGAGTGGTGGGGTAGCGTATGGTGGTGGGGGGTTGAATTGTTTATTCAAAACTTTTTTACCAAAATCTAATTAGAAGAACACTTTTTAATTTTCTTTTTTTGATGAAGAATGCACATGATGGGCAAAAAAAAAATGACAGAAATTAATGTGCAATAAAATAAAGAAGGTGACGATATATCGAAGTTTCTCCTTATGAGTCAGTTCTCTCTTCTAGCTCCATTACTGGGGATCCAATTTTCTATATTGATTGTTTCACTAATCTAATAGTAAAGAAAAGTTACAAATACCAAAAGATCTTGCTCTATCTTTCTAACCTACCACTTAACTAAACACAAACTACAAGATTTTTGTATTCTCACTTTCTAAGCTAATCCTCACACAAAAATTAAAGAGAGTTTTTACAAAAATGAGAAAAATATGAATTCTCTAGTTTAAGATTAAAAAGAAATCTTTAGAAAATTGTTGCTATTCTCTTGTATATTGAACTTGAAATTAAGAGTTTTTATATTTGCTTCTTGTACTATCCTTCTTGATAGAATACTTCAAAACATACATAAAGTCTTCTAACAACTTCTTTATTGCATGGATAAGATTAATATCCCTATATTTATGGGATTTGAAAATCTTATCTAAAGATTCAAAATTTGAACGCTTTGAATCATATAATTGAGTTTGCTTGTGATCTTCATATATAGTTGATATTTATCTTCATCTGAATTTTTAGCAACCTTGTATAGATAAATTTCAATTTAAAAATAAAAAATCCCTCTTTATGTGGATAAGCTTTAGCTGATTATACTTATCCTTATCTTGTTCTTCATTGGTTTATGTCAAGATAAAATAAATCTTTAAATATTTTGATCCGACAACTTTCCAACATCTTGATAAAACAAATTTTATAACACTTTAAAAGAAAACTTTGCTGCAACTATTAAAAACTTCCTTGAAAGCTCATGAAACAAACTTCAAAGAAAATCCTCATAGATTATTAATTCTCCTTGTGTGTAACAAAGTAAGAGCATTACCTAAATATACTTAATTATTTGAACTAGGGCTTTAAATAAATCCAACTTGCATTGAAGATAGTTAAGAACTATATGTTGATGGGAATCAACCCTATGGTTCTAGTAGTGAGAAAACCAAATTGGATACATGAGCTTAGATATTCACATGTTGTCATATTTATCTAATAATATTTTATCTTTGCATTGTAGCAGGTAAATTTTTTGGTTTTACAAGATGGCAAATAAAATGCACAAAGGATCAATTGTAGGTCATTTTGGACTTACATCTACTGGTCCACAAGTGTCTTATTGGAGTGAAGAACTGGCCATTTTGAAGACTTATTTATACTTGTACTTCTATGTTTGAGAACTGGCCATTTGATTGGTTTTATTATAATTTGGTTTTGTTGTTTTTACCTTAATTGGAGCAAGTATAAATACTTGCTAAGTAGGGTTTGGAGGTAACTTTTGAACTTGAGAAAAATCATCTTATTCTTGCTGTGAGGAGAGTCCTTTTCATGCAAACACAACTCTTCTCAATTTCAATTGAAATTGTAGCAAGTTTGCTTAAGGAGTATTGTGAGTCATATCAATCCTTCTTAAGTTGCTTCCAATTATTTTCTAATGCGTCATATCTAGTCGTGATTGGTTGTGCTAATTTGTTCATCTTTCACATGAATTAGGGTTCTAATTTTCAAATTTGATTCAATTCTAATTTGAGTGGAATTCGGTTCGTTTTTATTGTTATCCTTTACATATTATACAATTGCAATTGATCCTCATCACAATTTGGCATTACTGTCATTTGAATTCATGCAATTTAGGGTTCAAGTGCCTGTCGGTGTCACGCCTTTTGTAGGATTGGTTTGGTGTTCATGCAATTGTCTTAGTGTGCTTGTAATTGGATTACTAGGCACATCATCTTCTTGGTATCAGAGGAAGGTTTGGAGAAGGGAATTTCATGAATCACAATTGGGATTTAGGTTTCTTGATCCTTCAAGACCGAAATTGGATTGTGTGAAGGGAAATTTGAAGTCTTGTGTTGAATTTGTTCTTAAATTGCTTGCTTGATATTTAATTGATGTCTTGTAATGTGTTGAAAATTAGCTTGCATCCATGTCATGATTGGGTTGTGAGTGGAAGAAGGGGGAGTCTTTGAATTTGAATTCCATCATTTGAGTAGTGTTGATTGTTGGATTATTCTTTCCTTGCAAGAATTCGAAAATTAGAGTACATATTTTTCATAATTGCTATCCTTACCGTAGAGAATTCGGAAACAATTTGAATTAAAAAACAAACTTTATGTTTAAGAGTTATTGTTATTGTTGATCTTAATACACTTTGACTATTTTTGAATTGTTTTCTTACCATTTGGAGAAGCCTTAATTAATTGTTTCGTTGTTATGTTGTTGCCATGGATTGTTGAAGTGGAAGAGTGTGTAGTTGAAGGGGTTGCAATGTGGTGAAGTGTATGTGTGTATTGTAGTGGAGAAGTGCTGCACCGTGGTTGTGTGTGTGTGTATGTGCCATGGTGAAGTGTGTGTGGCATAGAATAGTGTGCATTGTGGTTAATTTTTGAATTTCAAAAGCAAATATTAAGTGTGGAAGTTATTATGTATTGATCATTTAAACACACTTTGATTAGTGGGAATCATTAACTTGCCATTTGGAGAAGTGTTCATCATTGCTTCTAATTGCATTGTTGCCATGATTGTATTAGTGTATCGTGGGTGTGTGAAGCTTAAGTGGAGCATACTTTATGTTTGAAGTGAGTGAGGACGTGAAAGTGTGGTTGTTGTGAAGGGGTGATTGTGAAGCATATTACATTTGCCTTGAATTGTCTTTATATTTCAAAAAAATCAAGTCATCAACCAGGTAGAATGATAGTGTGAATGGGGGAATTGGCAATGAGGCCAATAGCCAAGTTGGTAGCGATCAGGGTCATCGAACTGCAGATGGAAGAACTTTGGAGGAGCAATTACGGAACCTCATCACCATTGTTGCTACATTAGCAACAAGGATAGATCAGATAACGATGCCACAACCACTAGTGGCAAATCCTCAGGCACCACTACTTAGTGTAGTTCCTCAGAATATTCACAGGGAGGGATCGATTGGAGGTAATATGGGAAGAAGAGTGGAAGGAGATTATCATGCTCTTAAGGAGGAAAGAGATGATAATTTTGGGATTAACCCATGCCCAAACAGGGATTTTAGACTACCTTAGGAATTGAAGTATGTGAAACTACAGATGCCTTCATTTGATGGCAGGGGTTTAGTAGATGATTACTTGAATTGGGAGGATAAAGTTGAAGGTTTGTTCGAGTGTTATGAAATTGATGATAATACTAGGGTTCATCTTGTAGCTGTAGAATTCATGGGTTATGCCGCCCTATGGTGGAAAAATCTGGTGATTAGCAGACGAAGGGATGGAGAGGCTGAAATACATTCCTGAAGGGAAATGAAATGAGTTTTGAGAAAAAAGTTCATACCTGAACATTATAGGCAGGAATTGTTTATGCGTCTCCAAACACTAATGTAAGGAGGCAAAACAGTAGATGACTATATACAAGAGTTTAAGACACTGATGATCACATGTAGGTCAGTCGAGCTTCCTGAGCAAACCCTAGCACGATTTGTGTCTAGGTTAAAATATGAGATTGCCTGCGTTGTAAAGTTATAAAGGTATAATACACTTGATGAGGCTATACAGTTAGCCTTGAAAGTGAAGAGGCAGAGGCGATCCAATCATTTCCGAGCCATTAGTAATAGGTATGGTACTTCTACTAAACCTATTGGAGCAGATGGTCAGATGGGTGTACAAAAGGGAGTAGGGGAACATGCTAAGGCTGTAGATAAAAATATCTTTAGCACTGCTAAGGAGAAAAATGTTTCTAGGAAAGGTAAAGAGGTAGTTGGATTTGATTTTAAGCAGACAGTACCAGGGTCAACCAGTGGGAAAATGCGCTAGATGAAATGTTTCAAATGCATAGGTTTTAGACATATGGCTGCGCAGTGTCCCAATAAAAGGGTGATGACTGTTATGGAGGGAAACAAAGAAGATGTTCGGGAAGAAGTTGTCGAGCCTACATATTTATCCATAGCTCTGCAGGAATATTATGATGATCAAAACGCTGAGATACGTGAGGACAAAAAGGGTGAAAATTACTTACCTATTAATATGTTACATAGGGTTATAACCATATCTCCATATGTCAGGGATATACAGAGGGAGAACCTATTCCATACACCTTGTCGGATTCGAGGTAACCTATGTGTTCTTTTCATCGATGTTGGTAGTTGCACTAATGTTATATCTACTGCATTAGTAAATAACTTACAACTAGCCACTAGCTCATATCCACACCTTTATAAATTGCATTGGTTGGACGACCGAGGTAGGTTGCATGTTACACAGAGGGTAAAGGTGCCATTCAGTATAGGAGATAGATACAGTGATGAGATTATCTGTGATGTGCTTCCTATGTGCACCTTTCATATATTGTTGGGTAGGCTTGGTTATTTGACAAGAAGGTGTTACATGACGAGTTCAGAAACACTTACATGTTTCAGAAAGATGGTATATGAATTATTTTGACTCCTATGTCCCCGTCTGAAGTTCACTCTTTCCAAGAAAATATTAGAAACACCAATAGCTTCTCAAGACCTCAAGTCAACAAGCAAACACAAACACTAGGTGTTAGTCCAAAAGAAGACCCCTTAGATTTGAGGGCAAATCTTTTAGAGGCCCCGAGGAGATAATGGGAATCAACCCTATGGTTCCAACAATGGGGAAACCAAATTGGATATATGAGCCCAGATATCCACATGTTGTCATATTTATCTAATAATACTTTATCTTTGCATTATAGCAGGTAAATTTTTCGGTTTTACAAGATGGCAAATAAAATGCACTAAGGATCAATTGTAGGTCATTCTTGGACTTACATCTACCGGTCTACAAGTGTTCTATTGAAGTGAAGAACCGACCATTTTGAAGACTTATTTATACTTGTACTTTTGTGTTTGAGAATCGACCATTTGATTGGTTTTATTGTAATTTGGTTTTGTTGTTTTTACCCTAATTTGAGCAAGTATAAATACTTGCTAAGGGTTTGGAGGTAACTTTTGAACTTGAGAAAAATCATCCTATTCTTGCCGTGAGGAGAGTCCTTTTCATGCAAACACAACTCTTATCAATTTCAATTGAAATTGTGATGAGTTTGCTTCAAGAGTATTGTGAGTCATATCAATCCTTCTTAAGTTGATTCCAATTATTTTGTAGTGTGTCATATCTAGTTGCAATTGGTTGTGTTTGTCGAGTCTAATTTTTTATTTCCCATTCCTAATCCGATCTATACTAGACCCTATACTCATCTAATGTAGACCCTCGACTTGAGTTAGGAATTTCGTTTTATTTTGGAGTCGCCACCCAACTGTAGTTGGGAAAGATTGAATTAGGATTAATTGAGTAGATCAATCCTAATTTGGACCACTAGTCAGCGTGATTTCCTCTTTTCGTTTTTGTGAAAAGAGGAAAGGGAAAACCGGAGTTTCTAAGTTCGGAGGCTAACTTATTAAAACCTTAAGGTTACCACCCTAATCTCCTAAAATCTAAACCTCATCCGAAATGTCTTTTATTTATTTTTGTTGTCTTTTTATTTTATTCTTGAATAACCTATTCTGAGAAAATGATTTTTATTCCTTTTTAGAGTTGCCCCAAATGGGTGCCTACGTACCTGCTATTCAGGATCAAACATGTCGTAGTTCGCTTTTCTTGAAAAACTTTAGTGTGTTTGTGGATTTTAATTGTGAAATCTCTTTTGATTTATTTTTTCACCATCTTAGTATTTTTATAAAAAAAAAATCTAAGCCTAAGTTTGATAATTTGATTTTTTGAAAATGATATTTTAAGAAAAAACCAATTTTGGATTTATTTAAGAAAATGATTTTTTCTAAGTGATAAAAAATTCCATTTTTCTACTTTTCAACTCATTTCTACTATTATAAATTTTATTGATTTTTTATAATTTTTATTGGAAAATTTTCTCCTAGATTTTTCATCTATCCTATTCTAAAATCTAGATTTTTATTATTATTCTTTTCTAATATTTTTGTTATTTTCTTTATAAATTTTCACATTTTTATTATTTATTATTATAATTATTATTTTTATTTTTATTATTCATACTAAATCAAACCCTAAAAAAAAAATCTAATTTCTAACATTTTTCTATATATATTTTTTGAATTATAAATAACAAATAAGTAAATAAATAAAATAGATAAATAAATAAATAAATAAAAACGAAAAATCCGACTTACCTAGATTCGAGTTGGTGCGCGAGTCGGATCGGGTCGGGTCGATCGGATACGGCGGTTGGGGATGCTCGTTGACGGCATTCCGGCGGCTTTTTGAAGCGGTTGAGGTGTCAATTCCTAGGTTTTCGGGGGTGGGGAACTCAACTGTGGCGGTGGATTTCTCAAAAAACGCCTCCTGATGGCTGCTCGACGCTTGATCGGTGGTCGCGGGTTGAAGAACTCCGATGAGGCTTCGATTCTCTCTTTTTTCTCTCTTTTCCTCACTTTTGATCCTTGCTTCTACCTCTCCACTTCATCCTCTATTTATAGGTGCAAGAAATCGAGCTGGATAAGCTCGGATTTCCACCGATTGAAGCAAATCGGATTTGCGGTTAAAAACCTATCTCTGATTTATGCAAATCCATTGATTTGTTGTGATTTGATTCCAATTGGATGATGTTTATCTTATTTCCGTTGAAGATCTGTTGGATTTGTGCAAAAAATCGAATCAAAATGGTTGAAATTTGGATTTTTCTCCTCGCCGGTGATCTCAGACGGAGGTTGAAGACGATCATGCGCTCGATGCGTGCATTCGCTCCAGCCAATCGGCTGTTGACACGTGTCCCAGGTAGAGAAAAATTTTGCAAAACGCGGATTCTGCTTCCCCCGCGTTTTGAACCCCTGACCGAGCCCTCCCACGCGCGCACCAGACAAAGATTCGGACCAGCTGGGCTATCCCACTTTCGCGATTTTATTATTTTCGCAATTTGCATATATGCAATGGGATTTTTTTTATTTTTTGAAATTTCAAAAATTTGTAAAAATTATTTAACCCTTTTTATTGCCATTTCTGCAATTATTTTCCAAAATTGATGTATTTTTCCTATTTATTTTATTTTTTGAATATTTTTCCTATTTTTGCTCAATTAGAGAAAAATGTAAGAAAAATTGGAAAAAAATTAAAAATTAATTATTATTGATTATTAGGGCAAAAATGGGGTGTTTACAGCTGCCTCTCTTTGTAGTAAAGTTTGAAAAACTTAACTACAAAGACAAGAAAGATGCCATTTTTGGCCTCTTGATTGAATGGATAACGCCTTGGTTTGGCTGGTTATCTGGAATTTGGTCTCTAGTAGGAAAATGCTCCATGAGCTAATAATCCCACGAGTGTTTCATGATGGTCAGTACTGCTTAGGAAATGGTCCTAACAATCTAGAATAATGTATCATTCCAAAAAGTGCTCTATGGGCTGACTAATTGGCGATAAGAACAATCTCAAGAATTGTTTAGGAGTGTGTTATTGTAAGTGGAATATCTGATGATAGGAAGCGTCTTATCGGACTAGCAACCTTAAAGAGAAGATTGTCTTAAGAAGCGCTTTTATGAGCTGGCCACCTGTCAACAGAAGCGTCTAACTAGACTAGCGACTGTTTGGGAAAATACTTTCGAAGAGTGCTCTTATGAGCTGACTAATCGGTTATCGACAATTTGAAAAGTGCTCCTACGAGCTGACTAATTGATAGAGTCAAAAAGTACTCCTCTGAGCTAACTAATCGATGGATTCGAAAAGTGCTCTTCTAAGCTGACTAATCGATGGATTCGAAAAGTGCTCCTCTGAGCTAATTGATCGATAGATTTGAAAAGTGCTCCTCTGAGCTAACTAATCAATAGATTTGAAAAGTGCTCTTCTGAGCTGACTAATCGATTGATTCGAAAAGTGCTCCTCTGAGCTAATTGATCGATAGATTCGAAAAGTACTCATCTGAGCTAACTAATCGATAGATTTGAAAAGTGCTCCTCTGAGCTAACTAATCAATAGATTCGAAAAGTACTCCTTTGAGCTAACTAATCAATGGATTCGAAAAGTGCTCCTCTAAGCTAACTAATCGATAGATTCGAAAAGTGCTCCTCTGAGCTAACTGATCGATAGATTCGAAAGTGCTCTTCTGAGCTGACTAATCGATGGATTCGAAAGTGCTCTTCTAAGCTGATTAATCGATGGATTCAAAAAGTGCTCATCTGAGCTAACTGATCGATAGATTCGAAAAGTGCTCTTCTGAGCTAACTGATCGATAGATTCGAAAAGTGCTCCTCTAAGCTAACTAATCAATGGATTTGAAAAGTGCTCCTTCGCGGGCTAACTGACCTATAGCGAGAGGATATGCCTCAAAAAGGTGCCCCTATGGGCTGACGTTTTTGAAGGGGTGTTTGGGAAAGTGCCCCATTGTGGGCTGACTAACCTATAGCGGGAAGTGTCTTTTTAGACTCGTAACCTTGGGGAAGAAATGTCTCAAAAGGTACCCCTATAGGCTAACTTTAAGACGAGATATCTAGGAAAGTGCCCCATTACGGGCTGATTAACCTTTTCAAGGGGATGTTTAGACGAGTACCCTATTGTGGGCTGACTAATCTTATGCTTTTGAACATGTTCCTACTGACTAGGTTAAATGATTTGATGCTTTCATGATATGTGGATGATAGTTATTTATTTTAACATGTTTACCAATTTATCGTGGATAGCAACCAAACAACCGAACTTTCGTGCTGGTTTGCTCCTGCTTTGCTTACTCTTGCTTTAACACAGGGTTGAAGATCTTGATGTGCTTCCTTTCTTGTGCACATGACTCTTTTGACGGTAGTGTTATCCTACTAATGCACCAGGTTTTAATGCTCAAAAGTAGATAGAATTATATTACAAAATTTATTGAGATTCATTATCATTTTAATGTTTATCATTCATTGGTGAAGTGATGGGTAATGTGTTTAGGAATGTTTGTTGTAATTGGTTGGTTGGAATTATTAACCATTCAGAGACATTAACTTTGCTTTTAAAAAAATGAAAACCGGACTCAACGAAATTTGTATTGAATATTGGCTTTCATAAACATCGGCAGAATTTCAACTCCCTTGCCTAAGGATAGTACATCTTAACAGCATCTGCATTAATGGGGTCTCTCAATTCTGGACCATCCATTTGAGTCAATATCAGAGCACCTTTTAACAATACCTTCTTCACCACATATGGACCCTCATAGTTTGGGGTAAATTTCCCTCTGGAGTCTTGGGCATTCGGGAGAACTTTCTTTAGCACCAGATCTCCTTCTTTAAAGCATCGAGGCTTCATTTTCTTGTTAAATGCTCGGGCCATCCTTTGTTGGTAACACTGGCCATGATATAGTGCAATGAGTCTTTTTTCATCAATCAGATTCAGCTGATCAAGCCTCTTCTTTACCCAGTCTGATTCAGTTAACTGAGTTTCTGACAAAATTCTGAATGATGGTATTTCGACTTCGACTGGTAGCACTGCCTCAGTACCATATACCAACGAATATGGGGTGGCCTCAATAGATGTTCTTATTGAAGTCCTATAAGCCATGAGAGTAAACGGCAACATCTCATGCCAATCTTTGTAAGTAGTTGTCATTTTTTTTATGATCTTTTTGATATTCTTGTTAGCTGCTTCTACTGCCCCATTCATCTGAAGTCGGTAGGGAGTTGAATTTCTATGGTTTATGTGGAATTGTTGACATAAACTCGTCATCGACTTGTTATTAAGATTGGTACCGTTGTCGGTGATGATAGAATCAGGAATTCCATATCGAGCTATTATGTCCCTTTTCAAGAAACGGACTATTACCCCTTCCGTGACATTGGCATATGATGAAGCTTCTACCCACTTGGTAAAGTAATCAATTGCTACCAATATAAACATGTGGCCATTGGATGCCGTCGGAGTGATTGGATCGATTATGTCGATTCCCCACATGGAGAAAGGCCATGGTGCTGATAACAAGTGCAACTCGTTGGGTGGAGCATTTATCCGGTTTGCGTACACTTGACACAAATGACAGTGCTTGACATATTTTATGCAATCTGATTCCATGGTTAGCCAATAGTATCCCAACTTCATGATTTTTCGGGCCAACATGTAGCTATTCATATGAGGTCCACATACCCCTTCATGTACTTCTTTTACCAGTTCGCATGCTTCATTTTTATCTGCACATCTTAGCAAGGTGGTATCAGACGATCTTTTGTAAAGTATAGACCCACTTAATAAGAAATGACTTGCTAACCTACTGAGTGTTCTCTAGTCATTCTTACTAGCCATTTCAGGGTATTTGCTTTTTGGGAGAAAAGTTTTGATGTCGTGATACCGGGGCTTGTCATCTTGTGCTTTTTCAATTGCTAAACAGTAGGCGGGCCGATTTTCGATATCTATTTTCATCGGTTGGACTTCGGCTCCCCCTGTTATCTGGATCATAGATGCTAGTGTGGTGAGTGCATCTGCAAACTGATTCTGAGTTCTTAAGACGTATGTGAAAGTGATTGCCTTGAATTCTTCGATTAGCTCTGTCAAATGTTGATGGTATGGTACCAGTTTGAGGTCTTTAGTCTTGTATTCCCCTCTTGTCTGTAGTATGATAAGTGATGAATCTCCGTACACTTCTAATTCACGGATTTCCATGTGGCAAGCCATTTTAAGGCCGGGGATGTACACCTCATATTCCGCGATATTATTGGTATATGGAAATGTGAGTCTTGTTGCTAAAGGGAATTGTGTTCCGTCTGGGGATATCAACACTGCCCCGATCCCACAACCGAATACATTGGCAGCTCCGTCGAAGAACATTTTCCACTTAAGGTTCTACTTTATCCCACAATCTTCTATTGATGTACCTTCCACTGCCAATATATTTTCATCAGGGAATTGGGCTTGTAGTTTTTGGGAATCCCCCTCGACAGGGTGTTCTGCCAATTGGTCGGCTAAAGATTGCCCTTTCATCGAGTTTTGATTTATGTATGTGATATCAAACTCCGATAAGAGCATTTGCCATTTGGAGATTCTCCCTATCAAAACGGGTTTCTCTGCCAAGTACTTCAGAAGATCATGTCTTGTCAACAGCTCAATATGATAATAAAGGGTGTATTGCCTTAACTAGTGCATGACCCAAATCAGAGCACAGCAAGTCCTCTCTACTTCTGAATACCTCTGTTCCCCGTCTGTGAATTTCTTGCTTAGATAATATATAGAACGCTCTCTTCCCTCTTCATCTTTTTGCCCCAACACGCATCCCATGGATTCAGGGAGTATCGTGAGGTATAAGAATAAAGGCTTCCCTTGCTTCGGGACTATCAAGATTGGAGGTTTTATGAGATAGTCTTTGATAGTCCTGAATGCTTCTTCGCATTCATCATCTCATTCTACTGCGGCATTCTTTTTCAACAGACAAAATAGTGGACGGCACTTATCTGTGAGCTGTGAGATAAAATGAGCTATGTAATTTAACCTTCCCAACAAACCTCTTACTTCTTTGACAGTGCGTAGGGAAGGTAGCTCTAGTATAGATTTTACTTTGTTAGGGTCGATTTTAATACCTTCCCAGCTTATGACAAACCCTAACAATTTGCCTGTTGTGACCCCGAAAGTGCACTTCTCCGGATTTAACTTGAGCTGGAACTTTCTCAACCGCTTAAACAACTTTCTCAGGATATCTGTATGGCTCTCTTCTTCTTTAGACTTAGCTATCATATCGTTGACGTATACTTTGACTTCTCGATGCATCATGTCATGAAGTATCGCGACTATGGCTCTCTGATACGTTGCCCCGGCATTTTTCAAACCAAAGGGCATGACTTTGTAACAGAAAGTTCCCCATGTTGTGATGAAAGTCGTTTTGGTTTTATCTTCTTCAGCCATTTTTATCTGATTATATCCTGAGAAACCATCTATGAACGAGAAAAGATAGTTTCCTGCAGTGTTGTCCACTAGAATATCAATGTGAGGTAAGGGAAAGTTATCCTTTGGCGTAGCTTGGTTTAAGTCCTAAAAGTCTACGCATAAGCGTACTTTTCCATTCTTTTTCAGAATGGGGACTATATTAGCCACCCATTCTGGGTAGTTAGATACTTCAATAAACCCTACCTCTAGCAGTTTCTTGACTTCCTCTTTAATCTTTAGTAAGATATCAGGCCTAAATCTTCTCAATTTATGTTTTTTAGGTTTAACATCTTCCTTCGTGAGAAGCTTGTGAACTACTATTGATTGGTCTAATCCCGGCATGTCACCATATGACCAGGCGAACACATCCGCATATTCCGTTAACAGCTCGGTTATCTCACACTTTTGCTCGGCACTTAAACTGGTCTCGATCTTGAGGTTTTTAGGTTTCTCAATGCTTCCTAGATTTATTGTCTCCACCGGCTCGTCGATTGAAATTCCGCTTTGTTCATGTTTTTGCCAATTTTCTTGTATTATTTCGTGGTCAAGAATATCACCTCCAACAACTAACCCAGCAGTGTTGGAAACGATATCAGCGTTTTTATTTTCTACCTGTGCAAAATGTCCCTGATGTTCTATGGTAAGAGATCTGGGTGAAGTAAAATGAAAGCAGATATATATAAGTAAGACAAACTGTAATTTATTGAATTATGTAAAGAAGTATCAATAAAAATTATTTAACAATCGTTCCTTATCATTGAGCTGACATAGAGCTATCAATAGGATAACAGAACCAATTATTGAGAGCTGGATGCTGTTTGGACGTGCGAGGGGTTGGGCTCCCATTGCTGACGTCATCTTCGCTTATCCTTGGCTCTTGAATAGTAGTTGCTTGTCTGAATGATTGTTGGAGGGGTGGAATGCGCATCTGGGTGTTGCCATTGTTGCCACTGTCTGCCATTTTGAATGGGTACGGATTGGGCTTCTTGGAGGGTTCAGTTGTTTGGGAGCTATCTTTGATACCTGGCGCGCGTTTTCTTTAGTTTAATGCATGTATGAAAATATGATGCATGTATCACATGGATACTAAAATAAAGGGGCCAACAATTGATTAATGATATAATACTGAAACTTTATTTTTATTAATACCGGAAACTTGGAGTTCAATACTTGACAAAAATGAAAATGTACAATAGGGATCTATTTCCTAATTCTCTTGTTCTTCTGCTGTGTAGGCGCCGATTTTTTGCTGATGATGGCTTCTAACTCATCAATCCGTATGCAGTATCCGTTACAATCTGCTAAGGCCTTGTTGATTGCTGTTTTGCGGATACCCAGAAGTCTGCTGAAAATACCGGCTAGCCCGGCCTCAAGATCTGGTACATAGACTTGTTTGGTTAGTGCTGGAGCCTGTAGCAGCTGGGTGTACTCTTCTAGAGTAGGAGTAATCTCATGTGGCCCGATGAAGAAAGCCGCGGGCTCTATTTCCCATAGGTGGAGCATGGCCCGTACCAAGGGCAAGTTCATCTCCATCTTCATCAGTGAGAGGATGGGCCCTATTTTCTGCTGGATGAAGGCCTGCTCCTTTGAGTTGTATAGGGTGAACCAGTGGTCCAGTACCAATTTCGAATCCAGAGGTTTGCACACTCGGATTTCTTTGCGAAGGAGGCGGTCAACTGCGGTACTAGCCATCTATTACAACAGAAATTTCCTAATTACAATCAGAACTATGATAACATTATAGGGAAATTTATCTGAACTCCATGAACAGAACAAAAACATTACATCATCAATCTATTGTCAGCCCATGACGTTATGTATGCAAATAGGTAGGTTCTAACAAGTCCACAAGCTCTATAGCCTCCTGCATTCTCGGAGAAATGGATCTCAGGCCATATTGAAGCATTGGGTGGGATAGCCTAATCAGTCCCAAACGGTGATCATATCACTTCGCCCGAAACCTACATAATGGCCCCCCGTCTTAGGGTCCTAAGACGGCCCGGGTTTGACCGTATCTACTCACACAATTGTATGCATGCAGACTCAATAACTAAAGTAAATAACTGAATCCTAACCTTTAGCTAAATCCCTGAAAGGTTAGCAATAATATAACAAATGAAAAGACATTTCTTAGAAAGGAGCAATTTGAGAAGATTTAGGTGGTTAGCCTACTAGAGAATTTCTTTCCCAGTGGAGTCGCCATCCTGTCGAGTCTAATTTTTTATTTCCCATTCCTAATCCGATTTATACTAGGCCCTATGCTCATCTAATGTAGACCCTCTACTTGAGTTAGGAATTTCGTTTTATTTTGGACTCGCCACCCAACTGTAGTTGGGAAAGATTGAATTAGGATTAATTGAGCAGATCAATCCTACTTTGGACCACTAGTCAGCGTGATTTCCTCTTTTCGTTTTTGTGAAAAGAGGAAAGGGAAAACCAAAGTTTCTGAGTTTGAAGGCTAACCTATTAAAACCCTAAGGTTACCACCCTAATCTCCTAAAATCTAAACCTTATCCAACATGTCTTTTATTTATTTTTGTTACCTTTTTATTTTATTCTTGAATAACCTATTCTGAGAAAATGATTTTTATTCCTTTTTAGGGTTGCCCCAAATGGGTGCCTACGTACCTGCTATTCAAGATCAAACATGCCGTAGTTCGCTTTTCCTGAAAAACTTTAGTGTGTTTGTGGATTTTAATTGTGAAATCTCTTTTGATTTATGTTTTCACCATCTTAGCATTTTTCTAAAAAAAAAAAATCTAAGCCTAAGCTTGATAATTTGATTTTTTGAAAATGATATTTTAAGGAAAAACCAATTTTGGATTTATTTAAGAAAATGATTTTTTTCTAAGTGATAAAAAATTCCATTTTTCTACTTTTCAACTCATTTCTACTATTATAAATTTTATTGATTTTTTATTAATTTTCATAATTTTTATTGAAAAATTTTCTCCTAGATTTTTCATCTATCCTATTCTAAAATCTAGATTTTTATTATTATTCTTTTCTAATATTTTTGTTATTTTCTTTATAAATTTTCACATTTTTATTATTTATTATTATAATTATTAATTTTATTTTTATTATTCATACTAAATTAAACCCTAAAAAAAAATCTAATTTCTAATATTTTTCTATATTTTTTTTGAATTATAAATAAAAAAATAAGTAAATAAATAAAATAGATAAATAAATAAAAATCGAAAAATCCGACTTACCTGGATCCGGGTTGGTGCGCGGGTCGGGTCGGATCGGACACTGCGGCTGGGGATGCTCGTTGACGGCGTTTCGGCGGCTTTTCGAAGCAGTTGAGGTGTCGATTCCTTGGTTTTCAGGGGTAGGGAACTCAACTGTGGCAGTGGATTTCTCCAAAAACGCCTCCTGGTGATTGCTCGACACTTGATCGGTGGTCGCGAGTTGAAGAACTCTAGCGAGGCTTCGATCCTCTCTTTTTTCTCTCTTTTCCTCACTTTTGATCCGTGCTTCTGCCTCTCCACTTCATCCTCTATTTATAGGTGTAAGAAATCGAGCTGGATAAGCTTAGATTTCCACCGATTGAAGCAAATTGGATTTGCGGTTAAAAACCCATCTCCGATTTGTGCAAATCCATTGATTTGTTGTGATTTGATTCCAATTGGATGATGTTTATCTTATTTCTGTTGAAGATTTGTTGGATTTGTGCAAAAAATCTAATCAAAACGGCCGAAATTCGGATTTTTCTCCTCGCTGGCGATCTCGGACGGAGGTTGAAGACAATCACGCACCCGACGCATGCGTTCGCTCCAGCCAATCAGCTGCTGACACGTGTCCCAAGCAGAGAAAAATTTTGCAAAACGCGGATTCTGCTTCCCCCCGTTTCGAACCCCTGACCGAGCCCTCCCTCGCGCGTACCAGACCAAGATTTGGACCAACTGGGCTAGCTCACTTTAGCGATTTTATTATTTTCGCAATTTGCATATATGCAATGCGATTTTTTTTATTTTTTGTATTTTTTGAAATTTCAAAAATTTGTAAAAATTATTTAACCCTTTTTATTGCCATTTCTGCAATTATTTTCCAAAATTGATGTATTTTTCCTATTTATTTTATTTTTTGAATATTTTTTCTATTTTTGCTAAATTAGAGAAAAATGTAGGAAAAATTGGAAAAAAATTGAAAATTAATTATTATTGATTATTAGGGCAAAAATGGGGTGTTTATAGTGTTACTTTGTTCATCTTTCACGTGAATTAGGGTTCCAATTTTCAAATTTGATTCAATTCCAATTTGAGTGGAATTCGGTTCATTTTTATTGTTATCCTTTACATATTATACAATTGCATTTGATCCTCATCACAATTTGGCATTATTGTCATTTGAATTCACACAATTTAAGGTTCAAGTGCTTGTTGGTGTGACACCTTTTGTAGGATTGGTTTGGTGTTCACGCAATTGTCTTGGTGTGCTTGTAATTGGATTACTGGGCACATCATATGCGCATACATTTTGTAAACCGAAGTATCAAACTGTCTGTTTAAGTATCTATTGAAACATTTAACCGATTGTCTTGTTAACTATTAGACAAAGTGTTTGTAAACCACTATCTGCTTAAGTATATGTGAGAATGAATACTTTTGTTCTATACACTAAAAATATATTCATTAGATATCTTACGACCTTTTAGTTATCATCAAAACTTATTTAAGAGAGCTCAACAAGTATATATGTATAAATTAGTACCGTCAAAGAATAGCATGCGATTAGATGAAATCGTGATTGTATTGTTAACCATTGATCAACTCTTTGTAAACAGAAAAGTCACTACATTGGTACCAAATGTAAGTCCTAAAATGGCAAACAAGAAGAGAGTGGGGGGGTAACGTGTGGTGGTGGGGGGTTGAATTGTTTATTCAAAACTTTTTTACCAAAATCGAATTAGAAGGACACTTTTTAATTTTCTTTTTCTGATGAAGAATGCACATGATGGGCAAAAAAAAAAAATGATAGAAATTAATGTGCAATAAAATAAAGAAGGCAGTGATATATAGAAGTTCCTCCTTATAAGTCAGTCATCTCTTCTAGCTCCATTACTGGGGATCCAATTTTCTATATTGATTGTTTCATTAATCTAATAGTAAAGAAAAGTTACAAATACCAAAAGATCTTGCTCTATCTTTCTAGCTTACCACTCAACTAAACACAAACTACAAGATTTTTGTATTCTCACTTTCTAAGCTAATCCTCACACAAAAATTAAATAGAGTTTTTACAAAAATGAGAAAAATATGAATTCTCTAATTTAAGCTCAAAAAGAAATCTTTAGAAAATTGCTATTCTCTTGTATATTGAACTTGAAATTAAGAGTTTTTATATTTGCTTCTTGTATTATCTTTCTTGATAGAATACTTCAAAACATACATAAAGCCTTCTAACAACTTCTTTATTGCATGGATAAGATTAATATATCCCTATATTTATGGGATTTGAAAATCTTATCTAAAGATTCAAAATTTGAACTTTTTGATCATATAACTGAGTTTGCTTGTGATCTTCAGATATTATTGATATTTATCTTCATCCGAATTTTTAACAACCTTGTATAGATAAATTTCAATTTGAAAATAAAAAATCCCTCTTTATGTGGATAAGCTTTAGCTGATTATACTTATCCTTATCTTGTTCTTCATTGGTTTATGTCAAGATAAAATAAATCTTTAAATATTTTGATCCAACAACTTTCCAACATCTTGATAAAACAAATTTTATAACTCTTTAAAAGAAAACTTTGCTGCAACTATTAAAAACTTCCTTGAAAGCTCATGAAACAAACTTCAAAGATTATTAATCATCCTTGTGTGTAACAAATTAAGTGCATTACTTAAATATATTTAATTATTTGAACTGGGGCTTCAAATAAATCCAACTTATATTGAAGATAGTTAAGAACTATATGCGCATACATTTTGTGAACCGAAGTATCAAACTTTCTATTTAAGTATCTACTAAAACGTCTAACCGATTATCTTGTTAACTATTAGACAAAGTGTCTGTAAATCATTGTCTGCTTAAGTATATGTGAGAGTGAATACTTTTGTTCTATATACTAAAAATATATTCATTAGATATCTTATGACCTTTTTGTTATCATCAAAACTTATTTAAGAGAGCTCAACAAGTATATATGTATGTATATGTGAGTACAAAGAGCATGGTAAGATATTGCACCCCTAGTTTTCAACCTTAATAAAATTTGACCATGTAATACACCATTAGTGGGGTGCAACATTTTGTTGAAGTATTGAGGACTGCTAAGTGAATAGAACATGAAATTTCAAGTTGGAAATTAAGGTTTATGAAACTTCAAAGTAAGCTTGCAGTAAGAATCCAATATATCAAAACTTATGGAAATTTAAGTTAAAATTATGACACCTCGAAATAGAGTAATGAGAGGCAAAACAATCCAAGAAAGTTCACACTAACCTTGTATTCCACTTGAAGCTTAGCACACAATTTTCGTAAGTAATTTGGCATGGAAGTAGCTTAACCCCAAGTAATTATACTTAGACAAGAGTTGAGAATGGGACTAAACTCAATGTGCCCAACTAAGTATATAAGGTATTTTCTCTCTCTTCCTTCTCATTATGATGTTTATGATTTTTCTACTTTTGATGCTTTCAACGATCAAAATATTCTATACTTTGCAATCTTAACTCATCCACATCAATATAGATTTACATTTATTACATTATGTATTTGATGATGCATATACACAAGTTTTATGTTACCCCGATTAAGTTTTACAAGTGAAATTGCAAAATTCAATGAAAATGGAAAGAATGTTAAATTGCATAAGAAACTAGGATAGACCCAAACTTTCACGTATGTAAATTTTGCTAATGTTCTCCTCTCTCCTCTCTCCTTCATCATTTCTTCTTTACTAAAGAAACCAAACTCATTTTGGGGAACCTTACGAGTTAATCACCCTTACACTTAACCTACATTTTTCACTTTTTCTCACCTATTTTTCCTTTAATCCACTCTTATATTACCAAATAAAAACAAACTTTTACTTAATCCCATCACTTTAGATTTTTTTTTTTAAGGAATGTTGAGTAAATTTTTTATTTTATCAATGGAATGAATACTTGTTCTCTAGAAAAAAAAAATTGTTTTGCTAATATTACAATAAGAAAATCAACACATTTTGATACCTAAGATGGAATTCTAATCTAGTTAATATTAGTCATACACAAAATTGCACAAGAACATAAAATCATGACTTTTTGTTCAAAATTTTAGCTATAGATCAAATCTAATATTGTCATGATTTTTAGAGTTTTAGATATTTTAGTATAAGCTAATGTGCAAAGTAATATATCTTCTAAAATCAAATCTAAATAAAAAAAATCTCAAATATACAAGACTTTTAATAATAGCCTTAAAAGTAGTACAGCTGAAATCGTGTTATCACTAAACATATTTAAATTTCAATTAATGCAACATTAGATTGGGGAGTAGGGGAATAAACTTGTTCCATGATCATTATTATTATTATTTTTAATGTTTGGACGTGAATTAAATATTTATTCTTTTTCATTTTCTAAATGCATGCGTGCATAGGAACAGGTTGTTCTTTTTGTTTTTTTCCCAATAAATGAGCGGTGAGGATGCATTTACATGAGGGAAAAAACCCACACGAGTGCAGCGAACAAGAATGCTTCTCGCTGTTCTGGTTCCCACTCTTATACATGCTCCTCCTGCTCCATCACAAGCGACCATCAGAGATTCACAAAATGGATCCTTGTCTTCAGCTTTGCCTTTGTCTAATAAAAAGTCCCCACTTTTTCTGACAAAGCCTTCTTGGGTCGTTAGAACCGAGGTAAGCCTTTCAATCTTCGAACCTGTAGCTTTTCGTCACAAATTTAAACTCACAGTTTTGAAACTGAATTTGCTGGATTTATCCAGTCGAATGTACACAGACAACTTCCCAAGAAGCCAGATCCCCCATGTGTTGTCTGCAATGGCTCCGGAAGAGTTGACTGTCACTCCTGTCGTGGCAGAGGTCCCTCCCTCTCTTTCTCTCTCTCTCTCTCTGTGACATGGGATATTACATTTTCATGTATGTGTTATTGTTTGCTATTGATTAAGCATTGTTAACATTATGGATAAACAAGTATCTGCAAGAATGTTTTAAGGATGTTCTGCTTCGGTTCGCTCAAACAATTTTGAAATTAGGGTTTTTCTCGTGCAGTAACTCAAGTAAGCTGGTACATCTGATGAGAATAAAGTCTGGCTGTTATTGGGTTTTTAGTATATCAGCTTTGTTACAATCTAAAATTTCAACGCTGGCATTCAAAACCGATACTCTCTTATGGACAGAGTTTTCGATGTGAAGACCCAAATCACGACAGCAGAATAACTCGCATTCTTAAACACGATAAAACCATGTTTTAAACCCTCGATGTCGGCAGCCAGAGATTTCTAAAACTTCGTTTTTCATCCTGGCCAAAGAGAAGGACCGTTTTAGTTTTCTTAAAATAATTGAAGAAGAATGTACAGCTCCATTCCATCCCATCCCATCCCATCCCATCCCATCCCACATGCTTCCGTTAGCTTCTCTGCCTAAGTTGAAGTTTCCAATTCCATGTCGCAGGAAGGACAAACCACGTCCATCTGGCAATGCTTCCAAAAGGGGAATGGCCAAAATGGTGAGGTGTCAAAAAACACTTGTTACTGAATTAGCAATAAAGTTGCCTAAGCTTAAATGGGTTTTACTATTGCAGGTGCAGGACGTGCGGTGGTAGTGGCCTTTACTACTGCTCGCGTTGCCTTGGGACAGGGGAATACAGGTATATAATGGGCTTCCATTTCATGAAGAAGGACGATGACGAAACCCGAAGCAACAGAGAAAATGGATTTCAAGCTAGTGAAGACCCTCGAAGCGCAGCTGATAGGCTTCTGAACAATGACATTGGCAGTCACGACTAGTCAATCAAAAACATACTGTCACGGTCACAAGCGTTGCTTCATCAATCAATTGGATAATGTGGACCATAACTAAAGAAAAAAGGAAAAAGAAAAAGAACGTGTAAGATGCAGTGATTGAAATCACCATATGGGATTCACCTCAACTCACCGGTGATGCTAATCGAATCACAGCGATTTGAAAACGGGATGTTTTGATTCTTTCATTAGAATGTTCCTTTTTTTTTTTTAAATAATTGTTGTACTTAATATACTGTAGCAGACAGATCTAAAGCAACCGAGAGATGAAAAAAATAATTTTTAGAGTTTATATAATGTTTAATAGAATATATTTTGGGTTTTAGTTAAACGAAACCATCGGTTGTATGCAGGCAATACTCCTGTTGCCTCCTATTGCTGCATATTATTAGTCCAGCATATTATGATTATCATTATAAAATTTGATCAAGCCTTTTAAGCAAACATATGAGGGAATGTTTAAAAACAAAATCTGTTGTAACTTTATCACTTGTGCTATGCGAATGCAGTTATGCTTGGTTTCATTAGGGATGTGTGTTTTATCGCAGTTTTCTGTTGAATAAGTTGCTCTTGATTTTTTTTTTTTCCCTTTTTATAACTGACTCACTCTTAAATTTGAGAAATGGGATAATGCTGTGATTAATATATGAAATTTTATCATTTTTATAATTAGCTATCTAAATTTTAAAATCATTCAATATGGTATTTAAATAAACTTTTTATAGTCATCTATCCATGACATGACGTGTTTAAATATGTTAACATAATTTAAAAATAGTACATCTAGGATTTCAATTAGATGTTGACTTGGATTAAGAGGGGAAAAAAACATGCTAGTAGAGATGCAAAAATAGAGATAAGAAAAGGCATGATTGGGTCTTGGTAAAAGATGAATTGCAATCGCAATTACTCTAGCAATCATCCAGAATGACTAGTGGTGGTTCCATAGGTCTTCACCTTCAAATCCTTAGCACAATTAGGATCAAAACTCTAGGTCTATTGAATCTTCTTGAGTGGGTCTTGGATCTTAGCAATGAATCTTCCCTGTGGTTGCTTATGGAAGTTGTGGAAGTAGATCTCTTTATTAGGGTTAGAATTAACGTTTGTTGTTTGGATTGGATTTGGATCTGCAAGTTTAAGATTTGTTGTTACTTTGGGTTGTGGCATGAATGTTTTGATGGTTGGTGGTAGTATGGTAATTATGAAAAGGGATTAGGTCAATTTTGGTCTCTGGAATCTTCACCACCACTTTCCAATCGATAGTGAGTCTTCATTTCTTTTAGTTGTTGAAGCTATTGATTCCACCACTCTCAACATGTGTGTATATATTTGGTTTCTCTCTCTCCTTTTCAATCCCTACTAGTTTTTTTTCCCTGTTAATCTAAATGCCAATGTTGTGAATGGGTGGCCATGCCAAGTAAGCTAACAGATGGTAATAGAGTTACATCAAGGAGTATAACTACATGTGAAAAGTTTGTTCAAATACCAAATTAATTGATTTTAAAGTTGAAGTAATTAATAGTAAAAATGATAAAAATCCAAATATTAATCTCAACATTAACCCTTTGAAAAATATACATACACTTTTAAAAAGAATAGCTGACATTATTTTTCAAGATAAGTCCTGCACACTATTAAATTATGGTACCAAGTAAAAACTAACATAGGGTTGGTTGTTATTCTTAGTTGCATGATAAATGGAGAAACACGTGAACTAACAAATGCATCAGCATCATAAAAATCTCACGAAGAATTCCTATCAAGGACGAAGGGAACTACGTAACTAATTTCACCGCAATTTTTACATGAGATGATCCGTTCATGACATCTTTAGCAGGAATAACATTATCATACCGGCACACCTGATTTGCAAAGGCCATGCAGGCAAAAGGATTGTAAACACGACGACAAAAAAAAAAAAAAAAGAATAATCCTATCAGGCAAGACAACCACTAGGGTTACAAAGTTGGTTTAGCTGAAATTCATGTCATCCCAACAAAACTATCTCTTAGCAATATCCTGGAGAAATCCACAGCAACGGTCACCACCCACTGACTACAGCAGATCGACCTTCTCTAGACAGCGGACACATAGGCTTGGATATACGGCCGGAGGACAAAATCCGAGTTAAATGATCAGCATCCCATTTTCCACTGCAACCATTAGCTATGAGTAATATTATGAGTACCTGGTTATAACTCAGCTAATTACTTACCACATAGCTACGGGAGTATTGCATCTTTAATCCAGTACCAAAGACTTTCTTGTGCACATTAAATATCTAGGCTTGCTCAAACGTAAAATCCTAATACCTGAAACCCAAACGACTAATTTTTTAATAAACTCTAGGACCTTATGGAAGGTCAAATATGTCGAGTCTACGATGCTAAAAGGGCAAGATAAAGACAAATAAACCCCCCCTCACCACACCGCACCCCCACCATCCCCAACCCGCCCACCCACCCCAAAAAAAAAGAAAAGAAAAGAAATTAAATTAATTTGACCTAGGCCTTTACAGAAAGGGTGGGGGAACATTAATAGCCCGGCATCATCATGATCAACTGAGCATAAGGGAACTCAAATTCAATTTACAACCTACAGATGTACTCATCCAGCTGTTTCTGGTTTCCCCCAGTTACTCCTAAACACTGTCAAGAGCCTTTGTTAGAGTCATCCCCGGGAATATCATCTTCATCGTGATAAATATTCTCAGCCATCTGCCAGATCTGAAGAATGTTGTCTTCAGCTACACTAGCTATGACCCAGTCTTCACACGGGTTCCATGAAAAATCTGAAATTTTACTTGTATGGCCCCCATGGATGAAAAGCAACTCAGGTGGCCCATCTTCGGCATCCTCAGGGCTCTGCTCTTCATCAATCCTGCAAAACGAATCGCAAAGATACACAAAAAGTCATTATAACCCAAAACAATCAGAATGTATATAAAGGGATTTCTTTATGTTCAATAATGAAAATTTTTAACGAATGTAAATATTTTGGGGCAAGTAAAGCCATTGTCAGCGATCTAAAACCATTTTTTTCCCCATGTTACATATAAATCAAGTGCATATCTTAATCATAAGGCTAGGTGTTAGCAAACAGCCTGCCACTGCTTACCTGAAGGTGTACATGCACCGGCATAGGAAGTGTTGACTTCATCCAAGTTTTTTCCTAGCAGATAGTGTCCTATGATAGGGTGTTACGTGTATGTGTTATGTGCAGGTGTTGCGCTCTATGTGTGTGTATGTATGTGTTAGTTATGGTCGTGTAATGTGGTATTCTGTTAGTGGATGTGAGAGTGGGGGTAGGATAGTGGGAGTAAGGGAATATGGATAATAATAGTGGGAGAGAAAATAGGAAGGTGGTTAGTAACCACCCTGGAAACTTGCATGTACTTAATAAGAAAAAGGATAATGAGAAAAGCAACCTATTTTCAATCCATAAAACACATTTCCAAGATCTAGGATTCTCTCTAATGAGCCCTCACATTTTGCAAACATAAGGAAGCAAGGACGAGAGTCTTGCTCCTAGAGAATTGAGTCTGATTTCATAGTCAACAAACCCATTACAAGATCCTCTAAAAGATCCGATAACAACTTAGTATCAAATTAGGTATGGAGGATTTAAGGAAGGTGTAGTAACAATTAGAGACCCTCCTCATGATGTACCAGGATGATAAGTCGTGTATTGCTTGAATGGAAGCAAGGCAAGATTAGTTGGCTGCACAGATGGAGACCCTGTCGCGTGAAGGGTCGACATCTAAACAGCCCAAGCAGACGTCAGAGGCAGTGGAGGATACTCGGGTGGATGAAAGACACGAGCATAGACCAGCCATGCCCAAGTACACCAAGTGGGACTTCCTTAAGTACGGTGGCTTAATCGTAGCAAGCAATTTTTCAAACACCGACCTGTGAGGGATGAAGACAAGGTCGAATTGGTGGCATTCCACTTGGAAGGGCATGCGCAGCTATGGTATATGAAGCTGGAACGCAAACACGTGATTAGGAATTGGTCGGAGTTCAAACGCATGTGTTTTTTAAGATTTAGCCCACCAGTTCAGAGTAATAAAATTGGAGAATTAGCCAAATTGCAACAGGCAACCACTGTGGAAAGCTATCAACGGAAGTTTGAACAACTGTTTGCCTAGATTGCCTCCCTCACACCCGAAAATGAGATTGGAATATTCATTAGTGAGTTGAAGGAATTCATTGCTGTAGAAGTGGAACTCCACCAACCCAATAGTCTCTTGCAGACCATGAGTCTAGCAAGGTTGTATGAGAAGAGAGGCACGCTAGATAGGGAAGAAATAGGGGGACGACTATGTCTGCATTGGTAGCTTTGTTCATTTTTCCAGCTTTAAATTCCACCCGAAAATCAAACCCCATCAACTTGCTTATCCAATGCTGTTGCGGGGATGTGGTGAGATGCTGTTCCAGCAAGTATTTAAGGCTAAAATGATCAATACGAATGATAAAGTGTCTATCCCATAAGTATAGGCGCTAATGCAACACTGTTTTAGCCAATCCTATTAATTCTCGTTCATATGCGGCCAATTTGAGGTGCTGTTCAGCAATTTTACAACTGAAAAAGGCAATAGAATGATTGTTCTGTTATAAGACAGCTCCAATCCTGCTACCAGAAGCATTACATTCTACTACAAACTCTTCCTCAAAGTGGGGTAACTGCAAAATAGGGACAGCTGAAAAAGATGCTTTTAATTTATTAAAAGCATCATCAACTTCTTTACTCCATTGAAAAGCATTTTTCTTCAACAGACTAGTTAAAGGTACTGCCATTTGCTCATAATCTTTGATGAATTTCCTATAGTACCCTACTAGTTCGAGAAAACCCCGTAAAGCCTTGGCAGATTATGGAGTTAGCCACTCAATGATGGCCTCAATCTTTGTTTCATCAACTTTTACTCCCGCACGATGGATGATATGCCCCGGATAGGTTATCTGTGAATCACCAAAGAAACACTTGGGCTTCTTTAAAATAATATATTAGTGCGCAAAAGATCAAAAACTATTTTCACATGTTGCATGTGCTCTACCCATGTTTTACTATAAACTAATATGTCATCAAAAAAGACCAAGACAAACTTACGCAAATGAGGCCAAAAAACTTTATTCATCAAGCTCTGAAAGGTTGAGGGAGCATTTGTAAGCCCAAAAGGCATGACCAAAAATTCAAAATGCTTACGGTGAGTTCTAAAAGCCGTTTTCTCCACATCTAATGGTGCCATCCTAACTTTGTGGTAACTGGATTGTAAATCTAACTTCATAAAATGTTGCGCCTCATGAAGTTCATCCAACAATTCATCCACAACTAGTATCGGGAATTTATCCTTATCTGTGCGTGCATTGAGCTCCCGATAATTCAACACAGAAACGCCATGAGCCACCATGCTTCTTAACTAAGAGCACAGGGGAAGAGAATGGAGATCTACTAGGTCGAATGGTCCCTTGCTGTAGCATCTATGCAAACTGTTTTTCAATTTCATCTTTTTGGAGATGTGGGTATCTATAAGTTCTCACCATAACTAGTCCTGTGCCAGGCAAAAGAGGTATACGATAGTCACACTCAAGATTGGAGGTAAACTTGAAGGCTCCATAAACAAATCTACAAATTCCACTAATAGGTTTTGCAAGATAACAGTGCCTGGACTGTGTGTTGGCATCAAACTAAGCCGTAGGTCTGCCTCTAGGGTGTGTCCTTGCCACAAGACCTTCTTACCATCTAAAACGAACTTCATAGTCAACGAACTAAAGTCCCACAAGATGGGTCCAAGAGTGCATAGCCATTTAACCCCTAAAACCACATCAAATCCTTATAGCAAAATAGTATAAAAATTCGCATGCAAGATATCCTTTCCAACCTGAAGTGGAACCAACTTACAGATGCCCATACTAGGTATACGTTCCCCATTCGCCACACATACTTCAACCCGAGTCTTTTCCACACCTCTAACCCCAAGCTTGAAATTAGACCTTCACACAGGAAGTTGTGTGTGCTGCCAGAGTCTACCAGTATTGATACAGCGACTCCCAACACTTTTGCCAATAATTACATGGTAGGAGAATTTTGTGTTCCACTAATAGCATTCAAAGAAATCTCCAGATCGCATGCCTTATCTTCATTCGAATCACTATCGGTATCAAGAACCTCAATCCAAAATAACCTTTTACATTTGTGCCCCAATGTGTAGGATTCATCACAGTTATAGCATAGTCCTTTGGCTCTCCACTTAGCCATTTCTGCTCACGTTAATCTCTTGATAATCGGTGTGGAAGAAGCCACTCTATTGTTGCTCCCCATTGGTTTTGCTGTGTGTCCCGCCCTCGACAGAACTCTTATTAGTGTAAATAACAGATTCCTTATTGCTGGATTTGGGAGTGGACCAGGTGATGTTGGTCCTTGAAGTTAAGGATCCTTGTGAAACCGTGTGTTTACGCTCTAAGGTTCTAGCCATATTCATGGCAATACCGAGATTACCCGGCTGTTGCAATTCAATATCAATTCTTAGTTCTTCCTTTAATCCCGCTGTAAAAAGATCCACTTATTATCGTGGTCTTAGGTCAGACGTTCTAGCCAATAATGTCTGGAATTGGCGTTGATATTCTTCAATAGATCCGATCTGTTTGAAGTTGGCTAGTTCTCCTAAAGGATTGTTACTCATGGGTGGTTCAAACCTCACATGACAATGCTAAACCGTTCTCAGGTCATGTCAATCTCTTCTTGTTTGACTTGATCAAACCAAAGTTGTGCCTCACCCAAAAAATGGAATGCGACTAAGCTCACCTTATCATCTTCAGCCGTCTTTTGATTTGCAAAGAACTTCTCGCATCATTTCAACCACCCCAAAGGATCATCAATGCCATCATAAGTAGGAAATTCCATCTTGGAATACCTAGGTACCATAGAGCCTCCCCATTGAGACTCAGATTTGTCTCTTGAACTCGCACTATGGCTTTTGGCATGATCGCTACTGCCTTGCCCCTTTTCCATATCCCTGCCAGGTTCCTTCCCTTTTTCTTTGATCGACATCGATAGATCAACCACCTGTTCTTCCAGCGCTTGTTGCCGCATAGCCGTTTGCTCCATAAAAGCTTCCAACTTGAAAGATAAATTATCGTGTCACCCATAACTCCCAGCTCTAATACCAAGATGTCATGTTTCTTTGTATAGGATCTAGTCATAGATCTAGATCACCAATAATTCTTTTCTCGAAGCTATGATGAACGAATGGTGGTAGACTCGTCCTTCTATTGAGCCCCCTCCTTAGACTAACTTTTGAGAATGAAAACATTTGCTACCTTTATTGAATAATAAACCCCCTTATATAGGTAACACAATAATGGAAAGTAGATCCCTTAGTCTAGGATCCAAAAATATAGAAAATAAAACAAGAAATGAAACAAAATAAAACAAATCACCTTCCCTTTACTGGTGCTGATTTCTTTCTATGATATTGCGTCCAATAAAGGCATCCATATCACAACCATCACAACCTTGCAAGGGTTCTAGGGGTTGACCGATTATTATCCTAAATTCATTCACAATTATAGCTTGATTGCAAAACCCCTAACCAAGATGTTAGGTTGCAATAGCTTCATGTGAATGGAAGAATCAGATCATGCCTTTGTTGCGCTATGAGAGGCCATGACCCACACTCCAACATTGCAACTTCCGGATTTCTCCCAAAATTTCAATGTGGAATGTGATGCATCAAATAGTGGGATTGGGGCCGTCTTGCAATAGGAGAACCAGCCCATTTCTCTTGTCAGTCGCCCCTTTGTGCAAAGACACTTGAAGCTACCGGCTTATGAGAAAGAATTAATTGGCTTAACAAAGGCAATCCGGCATTAGAGAGCATACTTGTTGGGACAGAGGTTTATCGTCAAGACGGACCACTATAGTTTGAAATTCCTCCTAGAACAGTGGATCACCACGTCTCCCCAGTAGCATTGGATCAGTAAGTTACTGGGGTTCGACTTTGACATGCAGTATCAACCAAGCAAACACAATGGAGTGGCTGATGCACTTTCACGATGGGATGAAGCAGGGATCAAAAACTTTGCCATTTCCATGCTGTAGTTGCACCTATTCGACCTGATTAGGAAGGAGACAATTGCTTCCACCACTTTGCAAGATCTTTGCCAGTGTATCTAGGACAACCAAGTGGAGCACAAAAGGAGGGACTAATTTTCTATAAGGATAGAGTCTACTTGGAGCCGACCTCAACCCTTTGTGCTACCATTATCCATAAACCATCCATGATCAATGCCACGAGGGGCATCAACACACACACACTCTACCTCATCAGCTGAGATTTCTATTGGAAGGGCATGAGCCAACAAGTACGAGACCTAGTATGTGCGTGTACCACTTGCTAGCAACACAAAATCAAGCACCTCCAACCAACGGGCCTACCACAACCATTGCAGGTGCCACAAGAAGCCTAGTCCAACATCTCTATGTACTTCATCGATGCACTTCCCCAATCCCATGGTAAATTTGTTCTCATGGTTGTGGTGGATAGATTTTCTAAATACGCACATTTTATTCCAATGAGCCACCCATATAATGCAAACCCGATAGCTAAGGTTTTCTTTTATATGATTTTTTAACTTCACGGACTCCCCAAAACTATTGTGAGTGACGGGGATGTCATGTTCACTAGCATATTTTGGAAGGAGCTCTTCAAGTTCAGCGGCACCCGACTCTCTTTCTTCTTAGCCTATCATCACCAAAGTGATTGGCCTAACGAAAGTCGTCAATCGCACAATTAAAATGTATTTATGCTATTTCACTAGTGATCGACCAAGGCACTGGACAAAATGGATTCCTTGGGCTAAGTATTGCTACAACACTAGTTATCATTCCACCCTCAAAACAACCCCCTTCCAAGTAGTCTACGGACGCCCCCCTCCACACCTTCTTGCCTATACTCCTAACCGAACTAAATTGGTAGTTGTGGAACAAGCCTTGGCGGATAGAGATGAAATTCTCATCGAGTTGCATGACCAACTTATTCACACCCAAAACCTCATGAAGGTTCACTACGACTCTTAAGCATAGGGAGGTTTCCTTCAACCCCAACGAAACCACTTCTTGTTCACCAGAAAACCACCTTAGCATCTAGACCAGTAGGAGTATCACCAGACAAAGACAGAGACTGCTGGATGAACACTTTTCTGACCACAACGTGAAGGGGCTAAAGAGCTGGGACCCAAGGCCTTTGAAACAAACTGATCAAAGACAGTATTGTTCCTTCTAACAAAGGTTTTCATGGCATAAAGCAACTAACCAGAAGGCCGAACACCCTCAAAGAGCCAAACACAAAACCACACAACGAAAACAAAGAAACTAACAACACCAACAGAAAAAGACAG
This sequence comes from Laguncularia racemosa, assembly GCA_037954665.1. Lineage (NCBI taxonomy): Eukaryota > Viridiplantae > Streptophyta > Magnoliopsida > Myrtales > Combretaceae > Laguncularia > Laguncularia racemosa. The sequence continues at coordinate 2,500,792 of JBBMOL010000067.1, forward strand.
AGGAGATTAAAAAGAACTAAAACGATGTTAAGAGGTTTAAAAGTTTATATCTGAAATTTGAAAGGCTTATGGAGGTGCAGAAAGACGAAGAGCAACCCTAATTGAGACAATTGAGAAAGGAATATTATACTTTGCTACAATGCCTTCTTTACTCAAAGTATTTACTAAATTTTCTAAAAACTGTTACAGTTATTCCTACTACAACCAAATATATATTCTTTCAGCTGCTATACACCTTCATTAGTCAGATTAACAAGAATCTTCTAGTTTTTTTCCATTTAAATTTTTTAGAGCCCAGTATCTCACCTATCTATCTTATTTACAGAAGCAAATTATAAGATGGATATGATCAACATTCCAAAATAAATATGTATTTTCTTTTGAAAAGAAAATATTATCATTTTCTCTCGTACTCTTCCTCTTTGTTTCAATCCAAACAATGCAAAGTACTTGAAATTTCCTTCCTCCCATTATCATTTTCATTTTATCCATTTTTTACTATTACATACTTTGATTACAGACAAAGTGCAGAAGGGATAGGTTATGTATGACATACTTTGATTACAGACACAGTGCAGAAGGGATAGGTTATGTATGACTAACCTGCTAAGATCCCAAACCATGAGCCTTCTACCAAGGCAGCAAGAAGCTAAGATTGTCTCATTCTTCGGATTCCAACCCACCTGGAAAACCTCTTCCCTGCATTATAAAAATTTAAAAGTAGATGAAATAACCATGATAGCACTGAAATAAAAAATGAAGCAGAACAAGAAGTATGCTGTAACATCTTGGAAATTCTTCTTACTTGTGGGCATCAAAGGTGTGTAAGGCTGTGTTGATCTTGCGTAAATCAAATAACTTAACAGTTTTATCAGTCGAGCCCGTTGCCACAACCCATTCATTAAAAGGATTAAAAGCTAAGCAGTTAACCTGCAGCAAGAATCAGGTAATGACTGTGACAGTGTCTCATGATGGAACATAAAGGAGGTACATTGATAAATTCATGCATACAATAACAAAGAAAATCAGAGTTGTCCATGTACACAAATATTCAGCTATATACAACTCAAATATAGAATGTGGTCTGCCAAATACAACACAATCTAATAGATCATTCTTTTTTTTGTTGTTAATAAAATTTAAATCCACAAACATCTGATCTAAAAGCTTAAGCTTGTTGGATCTGGTGTTTCTTTTATTTATTAGTTCAGATGCCCCTCGCTTGTGTACTGCGATTTTGATTAAAACTCATCAAGTGGATCACTCAACTAAATAGGGGTAAAAAAGTGGACAGGGGTTTGAAATTAGGAAATCTTGCTCTGATGTTACGAAAAATTTAGATCCACTTGTTTGAATTCTATAGAATACTAGCTAGAAGCACAGAGAGAGGTTGAGCAACTCCATTTTTTTTTTTCTTGGCAAGTAATTGTACAAGGGAAAATCAATTTCCTCCACTTTGTGCTCCATTCTATAGTAATAGTTGCTAAAACCAATGCTTCTTGTAGCTAGCATGAGTATAGATGTAATATCAGTAGTACTTTACAAATTAAAGTGCAACTTCATCGATAGAAAACAAATGCACAGATAAAACTGAGAAAATAATACAAAAAGCAGCATGCATCGTATTTTGATTGCATTCATGTTTTCAAGAATTAGTCACGTATCAGGAAAGATAATCCAAACTTCTTACCTCACTCTGATGAGCAATTACAGATTGGACTGGCTTGCTAGCAGATGGAGATCGAAGATCCCATACTAACAAGTACTGATCATCTCCAACAGAACCAAACAAATATTCATGTCTCAGATGCCATGCTACATCTTCCACAACCCCCTCATGAACCTAGATTTTTCCGTCAAAATCAATGTCACAGTATGAGACAGCATGATAAACATTAAATTCATAAAAGTTCTGTCAAACTCCAGCAGCATGTTGAAATAAAATTTGGTAATAATTATTGCAGTTAGTTGTTAAACTTATGATTCTACCTACAATTAGAACTTATAAAATTTGTAGAATCATATAAAACCAATAGAATCGGAAGTTTGTAAAATCGCACACCTATATTCATAATTCTACCAAAGTTCAGCACATCGATTTTGCATCCATTTTAATTAAGAAAAAACTCATTAATTTAATAACCATATGCAGGATATCCCTATATAAGATGAGAGGTAAAATTAGTCCATGGTCAATGAAAACCAATTTTTACCAAATCATTTTCTTTAGATTGTGTATAGTATATAGTATATGCTGCCAAAAATTAAAACAACCTGTCATGATTACTTCTAAAACCAAAAAATCTTATGAAATAGGAGAAAGAGTAATTTTCTTTTTGGGTCCATCAAGATGTGGAGTAACCACCTAAGGGTTCGCCCAATGATTCAGGCCTAGGTGCTGAAATGACAAATTGCATAAAGTCATAGGTTCAATTCATACTAAGGCTATTGTTCACAAAACACATACAACGCATAACAGTCTTTTTTGTGATTATTCAAGCTACTTTTGGCCATGCCTAGGTCTTATGGTATGATTCATATAGCCAGAGGTAGCATGTCAAATTACAGTGGTGCATCATCCCCACCAAAAGTAATTAAGTATTGAGCATGGCTACACAAGGCATGAACACAAGTAAAGAACAAACCTTAAAAATTTGCATAGCATCAAGAGCCTTATTCTTTGGCATTGCATTGATGTCCCATAAGCATATTTGAGCATCATCTGATCCACTCAGCAGATGTCCTTGCTTGAACTTACTCCATGACAAACCATACCCTTCAGTACTATGGCCTCTCAACCTCAAGTCTGGGTTGCATGCTCCATCTAGTGGAGGCTTTGATGGGTGTTTGCTGTAGTCAAAGACATAAACTTCAGCACTGACTGTCTTCGTTGCAATGATGAATGGGTTTTGGGGCATATATCGAGCCCTGTTAACTTCCCCATCATGATTTATTTGCTGGATAATCTGAACCTGTAAAATAAAAATGGTAATAAACTGTTGATTGAAATTTATAAATTCAAAGCTAAAGTAGAATGGATAGTGAGTATCAAATTTATATTATAAATCTCAACTAGGTATATTGTCATGCATTCAATGTATGACAAAAGAAATAAAACCAAAAAAATAATTAGTAATTACTGCAATACTAAATAGTATCAGGACCAACATAAAAGCTCCCATTGTACTTTGTTTTAAACACAAACATATCATAATTACTATTGATAATTACTCTCCAGGAAATGCAATTCAAAAGACAAATACAAGAGGATGATTTTTAGATTCTTCATCAAAACATCGGTTGAAAGATCATTCCATTTGGCTTGGGTGCATTTGCATGAAAGTATAGTTTTATGACATCAATCATATGCATAATGCAAAATTTCCTAATAAAAATATGCATTAAAAGGGAAAAAAAACACAGGTCATGATTTTGTCTTTCTCTAGATGGATCAGTTTCATAATTATGTATTCCAATTGTCTTATTGACCTTAGCTTTGTAAGCCATAACTTCATACCCCCCCCCCCCCCCCCACAAAAAAAAAAAAAGAAAGAAAACAAAAGCAAGCCACTGGAGCAGTTCATTGCACTTTGGACAATAAGTTCAAACTAAAGGATCAGGTCAGGCTAATTGCATATGAACAGATTGACAACATTCTAATTAATTAAAAGCCGAAAAACCTTACAATCATCAAAGGTTATATGAAACCCATGTCATGATAAAAGACACAGTAATTTACATAAGATAGAGAGTGGGAAGGAATAGCAGAGATTATAAATATCTGGCCTAAAATGAGTTCCATTGTCTCCAGCATCACGCAAACATCAATCGCCATCTCAAAATTACAGCAGGGGTGCATAGTGAATATTTCTTTTTTTTTGGATAAGTTAAATTTTATAGATATCCAATGTTGTACAACCGTCAAGACGAATAATGTTACATCATAATCACGAAGACAAAAAAAACAACATTAGAAACAATGGTACTACTATAGAAATGTTACAATAGTGTGGAGTAGGCTCTAATTTGGCTCACTACTGAACCCCAGTTAGGAATGCTATGCTCTAAGCGTACATTGTTGCGTTCTCTTCAAATGCAGTGTACTATCGTAGCTAGTCCAGCACACCTTCTATGGAAGATGGGAGAATTGGAGTCAGCTGAGGACAACAAGGATATGGTAGCCCCTTGCCAGCTTTTAAAGGAGGCAAGGCAATAAAGATGGTCACATACCGCGCCCCAGATCAAGCAGGAATAGCTACAGTTGAAGAACAAGTGGGCCCTGACAACACAGGAAACAAGTTGCAATTGAGGTAACACCCCATGATACCAACTTGTCCAAGGTGGAGAGTTTATGTAACCAAGCTAACCATAAGAGAAACGAGTGTCATGGTATTGAGTGTTTGTTCCGAATCACCTTAAACCAGGGCACTACAGGAGTTAAAGGGTTAAGGAAAGCATATCCACTTTTTGTTGTGTACTCACCCGTGCTAGAATGGATCCATCGAAGGCAATCATTGCATGAGGTGTTGGGACAAAGCGAGATAGGAATCTGGATATTATTCTAATGCAATCCCTCTGATATACACCATTCATTACCTTCCATAGAGGAACAAAGTTCAGTGGTAGGAGGGAAACTAGTATTACCCATCTCTCAGGCACTAAATATCATGTCCAACGGGCCTACTGGAAGCCAATAGTCTGCCCAAAGAGATATAATAAGCCCGTTGTTGGGTTCCCAATGAAAGCTGGAGCGGACTAGGCATCTAAGCTTTAACAATTTCTTCCAAGTCTAAGAGCATAAAGCAGACGCTTTAGTTGACCAGAAGCTTCTACCTTTTAAGATGCCAAATGTTTTTTATCTGAATGGCCTTATTCCATAGGTGTAAGTCCAGTATCCCTAGACCCCCACATTTAAGTGGCTTACAAACTTCACTCCATCTAACTTTAGCCTTGGAATACGTGTGAGGATTTTCGCTCCAGAAAAAATTTCTAAGTAAGCTATCATCTTTCAAATAACATATTTAGGAAGTAGGAATACATTGCTCCAATAGACTTGTATGGAGGTAAGGACCAACTTGAGTAACTGCAATCTTCCCACATAGGAGAGATATTTGGACGTCCAAGATGTAATCCTAGCCAACATCCTCTCTAGCAAGGCATCATAGTCTTCTTTTCTGATTTTAGCAGAAGATATGGGTACCCCTAAGTATCGAACTGGCAACTTCCCTTCTCGAAATTGGGTATATCTAAGAATGTCCTCCTTCAACCTCATGAGAACATGAGAGAAGAAAATGTCGCTTTTGCTGTTATTCACCTCCAAGCCTGAAATAGAATGGAACCACTATAGCGTCTCTTTGATCAAGGAGACCGATTCAAGATTTCCCCTAGAGAATATGAGAAGATCATCTACAAAGCATAGATGGGTTAGTTTCTCATTCTTGCATCTCTAGTGAAGGGAGAATTGGGGATTCTCATTCAATCTCCTCAAATGTGTGAATAAAACCTCCATTCCCAATACAAAGAGGTAGGGAGATAACGGATCTCCCTGTCTCGACCCCCTCTTGCTTGAGAAATAACCTACCAATTCCCCATTAATGTTGATAGAGAACTTCGGAGTAAAGATACACTGTTGTATGAGAGTACATAAATGGGGGGAAGTCCCATCTAATCGTATCATATGCCTTTTGCAAGTCTACTTTAAGGGTGCAACGCGGTGCTCCAGTTTAGACTCAATAACCCGCCATCAACTCTTAGGCAAGGAAGATGTTATCAGTAATTCTTCTCTCTAGGATGAAAGTCACTTGTTCTCTACCAACCAATGATGGGAGGACCCTCGTTATTCAAGCTGCAATGATTTTAGATATGGCCTTATAAATGACATTACAACAAGCAATGGGTCGACACTCGCCTAGCCTAGATAGGTTAGCAACCTTAGGAACCAAGGAGATAATGGTTGAATTAATCTCCTTAAGTAGGTACCCAGATGACAAGAATTCTTTGGAGGCTTCTAGCATGTCTTTTCCAATGATACCCCAAGCTACCTTGAAGAATTTGGCTGAGTACCCATTGGCCCTAAGGCTTTCTCTTGGCTTGAGAGAAGAACCCCCACTTGATCTCATCTTCAATAAAGGGGACATCCAACTTAAGTTGCTGTTGATGACTCAATTTCCAAGTTACCAAGTTACTCACATCCTCGAGTCTAAGGTTGGAAGAAGGGCAATCATAGAGCCTCTAAAAGTGTTCTACTACTAATGCTTTGACTTCTACATCCCCAAATGCCTCACTACCATCATCTCTAACTAAGCATTGGATGGAGCTACAGTTATGCAAGTTCCTCATGGTTTTGTGGAAATAAGAAGTATTCTTGTCCCCCAATTTTAGCCAATGAGACCTTGATTTCTGTTTGTAGAAACTTTCCTCGCTCCTCTAAGCAAATAGTACTCCTTGTACGCTTTCTTCTCCTCCTCCATACTAGACGTATCTCTACTCCCAAGAACAGAGGTTTGTAGGAGGTGTAATCTGGTTTTGGCCATTTGTACCTTGTCCAGAAAGTAGGAGAATTCATTTTTGTTCAATTGTCGAAGTTCTTGCTCGAGTAGTCTGAGTTTTCTCACGATTTGAAACATCTTGGAACCTCTAATATCCGTTCTCTATGTACTATTGACTAGGTCTTTGAAGCTCGTGTTCGATCCAAAAGTTAAAGAACTTGAAAGGAGTTTTCCTACTACCCAAGTTAAAGTCCATGCAAGTGATAGCAAGGGAATGGTCTGAAAGAGTAGGGGAAACGAACTTTGCTTGTGTTGCGGGAAGCAAACCAAGCCAGTGTTGGTTCATCATGATCCTGTCCAACTTGCATAGTATTGGGTTGTTCTCTTGCCAGTTAGACTAAGTGAAAAAATCCCCCACATAGATCAAATCCTCCAATTCCGAATGTGTAATACAGCTTTGTAGCTCAACCATTTTATCCATAAGCTGCATTCTCCCACCCAATTTTTCCGAAGGAGATTTAGTTGAATTAAAATCCCCAAGTACTAGCCACGATCTTAGTGTAATGACCGAGCTAGGTTCTCAAGGTTACTCCAAAGGGTTCTTCTTTCTCTACCATTGTTGAAGCGTAGATAAAGGTAACAAAAAGAGTGGAATTGGATCTCATGTTTATGGCTTTGCAATGCATAAATTGGGTGTGTTCCATTTCCACGCTAACATTCCAATCTCTAGGCTTCCAAACCAACCACATTCGTTTCCAAGCGGCCTCATTTATTCTTACTTGCCAAGCTACACCCAACGCATTCTTGATTGATGTTTCATTCATCGGGTTAACCTTAGTCTCTAGCAGCCCTATAAAACTTATTTTTTTATTGTTGCAAATCTATCTAACATCTGCTACCTTGATGGGGTCATTTAACTCCCTAATATTCCAAGCTGCTATATGCATAGTTATTAGAATATTGGGCAGCTAAGTGAAGGTTCTTCTCCTTTTCCACAACTTACGCCTACTAGAAGAGCTAAAACCTTTCGTTGTCTTTGGGTTGCTGCCCTGTTCATGGTGTAGTTAGGGTATTAGTTTGCTAAGGGGAGTGTTTTCACACTCATCAGCCCCATTAGCATCATACGGTAACGCCTGATCACTATGGCCTTGGACAAGTGATTTCTCTAGTTGTGTTTCAGCCACAAGGGTAGCTATAGGAGAGTAATGTTCCTCCACTTCCATTTCGTTCCTAACCCTTACCTCCTCCTCTCACTGCACATTGTCAACAGCTTCATCTAATTCAATTCCGGCCGTTTCCTCAACTCTTCTCACATGAGTGACTCCGTAAGTAAAACTGGGGGTCGGGCTAGTAGAATCCTTTCTTGTTTCAAGTGCCCGGTTAGGCTTGTGGGTGAGCTACCCTACCTCACTTCCTACCCCACCAGGTTGATGACAAGGCATTGTAGTGCCACTAATGCCCACCTTTCCCTCTACATTTAGTTTCCATTTCGCCTTTCCACTCCCTTTAGCTAGAACCCACTGATCCTCGCTGCTCTTGGCCCCATGGTTGTTCGAGGCAGTTAGGCATGTCCCTATATTTGTAGGCCGACAAGTATGACCAAAGACCTTTCACTCACCACATCTTAAAAGGAGTCCCTGATATTCAACCAATACCCTTGAAGTTGACCCATCAGATCTCTCTACTTCGACTTGAGTGACCATTTCTTCTCTCGCATCAATCTCAACAAGCACTCTCACATGGTTTGCCCTTTACCTAGAAGCTGTTAAAGCATCAGCCTTGAGAGGAACACCCACTCCACTTGCTATGTGGCCGATGCCTTCCTCGTTGAGATATTCACAAGGAACATGCAAGAAGAAAGCCCAAACTAGAACGTTTGTTGGCTAAGGCCTCTCAAGGGACATGCCTATTCTCCATTTTTGAAGAATGAGGTAACTTTGTGCAAAATACCATGTCTTTTCCAATAGAGGAGTAAGGTCAATTCCTTTGGCAAATCTAAAATAGAATCCCTCTTTACTTCCCAAGACTTCCAAAATACCATGTTCTTTCCATAGGCGAAGAGTCGTGTCTTGGACGAGCTTAAAAGGCAACCTCCGGTCTAGGAAGAAACCAACGAGAGTTGAGGATCAGTAGTCAGCTCCGGCAACCTCCACCGCTTTTGGAATCTTCACACGTGGCACCGCACCTTTCTTAGTTGGAGGGTGATACTGCAGCTGGAAGTGCATTTCATCATCAGCGTCTTTGGCTCCACAGGCATGGGCGTATGTTTTCCTTCCATGCTCACCTCCAAAGGAGGTTTTAGTTGGGGATGGTGGTTTTGTGGGGTGGTTTTGCTTTTCAAGGTCTTCCAGCAATCCATTAACTAGGTCCAAGGTAGAATTACCAAAGGAGGAAAGTTGTTGGGAATGTTGCAAGTGTGATGTGGCACCAAAGCTGACTTTAGTACTTCCTTCCACCTGGCCACAGTGGGCAGACACCTTTTCATCAGGGCACGAGAATCCACAATTCCTCTTTTGGACAAGTCAACTTTGCTTTTTCCTCTAGAGTTAAAAGGCATCCCTGTTTTTTCCTTATCAGGAAGCTTGGGTTTTCTAGCCTTTGGAGCCGTGCCAGGTGAATCAGCAACCGGTTTTCCTAGGTAGAGTGGGGGAAAATGGTCACCCAACGTACTCCAGCCACCAGTGAAGGTCCTACTAGGCGGCTCATGGTGGTGGCTACTGTCCTCATCCATCAGTACCAGCAGCACACGAGATGGGTGAGAAGGGGTGGGTGGTAGTGTGTGTGTTTAGCCTAAAAGAAGTGGTCTTTTAGGAGGGAGGGTTGGGAGGTTTTAGAGAGAGGTGGGAGCATTTTCCCTTACCTTGTTACATAGTGAATATTTAGACACCAAGCTATCCATATGATAAAGGATCACAAGTAATATAAGCACAACCCTGATTTGGTTTTTATCCATATTAGTGGTGCTGTCGAATTCTATATTCCCATAACACAAAAACCCTAAACCGTATAATTCTCACTCCCAAACAATTCGAAGAGAATAATTAAAGGCCTTAAATTGGACAATAAGAGGAAAAAAAGAAGGGCAAAGGTACCTTTCCGTTGGCACAACCGAAACCACCGACATCGGGACGATCGTCATCGTAATGGCGAGCATCATTCTCAGCATCTTCAAGGGGAAGTTGAACCTGAGCGAGCATGAGGTAATTGGGTTCATTCTCGGAAGTGTGGGTACCAAGAATGAGCTTCTGAACGGAATAATCTTTTCCAGGGGGCTCTTCTCGGTCAGGTAACCATTCGACGGTAAGAGAAGGCCATTCGAGGGCATGAGTTATGACCAGATCGTACAGGAAAGGAGTGTTCTTTTTCCAGATTTTGTATTCTTCGTTGATGAGTCTCTCTTCTATCTCGCCTCTTATCTCTTCTTCGTCCTTGCCCATTTCTGCTGGTTCCGTGCCCCCCTATTAGTTTTAGTTTGGTTCCAGAGGAAAGGAGCAATGGTTTTGGGGGTTTTCTCTGGATGAGCGTGCTTTTTTTTTTTAGGGGTTTTCTCTTCTCCCACTCACCTTCCCGCCGAGACAGGAAAAAAAAGGGGGGAAACCCTAGTTCTAAAGTAAGCAAGGATTTTATTTTTACTGAGATCTTTGCACTGGATGATGGCCTTGTCGATTTTGATTCAAGATTATCCGTATCTCTTCTCATTCATTCAATCACAGGGCTGGGGGAGCAATAACAATATATTCGGTTAAGAAAAAAAAAATTCGAAAAACACTTTATTTGTGTGATTTAACGAAAATAACGTTGCATCAGATAAATATTGTTTTAAGACTCTTTAGAAAATAAAGCAGTCATCATTCAATGATAAAGTCTCGATAAAGTGTATTTTAATGCATAGTTACATGGAGGAGAAACTCTAAGATTTTCAAAGTCATCTAATCCCATCTATTGAATCGAGAGGTTTGCCAATTCTATTAATGAGAAAATGTCGGATTAGGAAAATTATGAATACCCAAATTTACTTTATTAGAGCACTCCATTAGCATTAGATGCAAGAGAAAAACTTTTCTATAGATTCTACAAATAGAGGGAGATATTGATTCCTAGATTGGAATACTCTAGTTTTACTTCAAATTAAGATTCGATGTGGTATATCAGAAATTAAATAAAAATATTCAATTTTTGTCATATATGTAGTGTAATACCTTGAATTTGGGTTAACTTCTTTTACCTCATAGTAGGTGCACAGAAAAAGATTATTCATATTTAGCACCAATTTTCTATGCACATTTACATGCCATGTAGTAGAAGTTTTGATGTTGAGTAGTAACTAAAAATAGGTACTTCTAATGAAAAGATGGTATAAACAAATAATTACTATATTGATTCAAGCGACCTATCCATTTTAGAAATTAGTGTAATGTTCTTGACCGTTCAATTTACACAACCACTATCCATTATCCAATCGAGTAGGTTACATGATATTCGATTTACAACAACTAACATCATCAAGGATAAGCTTTTAGAGTGGGGATGTAGGCATAGTTACCAATGCAAGGGACACATTCCTCTTTTAGTCATAGAAGCCACCCGATCAAATATACTATTAGCCTTTCTACTTACATGTGCAAAAGAAAAGAGACCACTAATAACTCAGTCTAAATTCTTAATTTCCTCCACATAAAAACCAATAGCCCAATGAACCTCAAAGCCTACCTATTAATAGCTCTAATTAAACTCAAGCAATCAAATTAAAAAATAACATGCTCTGAACCCTTATCACAAGCCATATGGACCCCTTCCAATAAAGCTAAACCCTTAGCCTCATTTGCATTAAAACTTCTCACAAATTTTATTTCCACATTACACATTGCTTAACGAATCTCTAACAACTACACTAATAGCCACATGGTTACTACCTATGCAAGAGCCATCCATGTTAATCTTTAGATTTGTGCCAATCAATCTATTATAAGATTTACCCTTTGACACATAATCTTCATATATGTCACCATCTTACATCTTCACCACTTTACTCTCATTTCAACTATAAAAAAAAAAAAAAAAACCTTAGATCTCCTAATCACCACCTCTGACTTCACACCTTACCATCATAAATTGCACCACACCTAACTTTTCAAATATTCGAAGCAAACACACCAGAGCTTCTCTCCAAATCCCCCTTCAACACTAGTAAGCTCATGCCTTTCTATACAATATCTTCAAACCATTCAACAAAGCATCCCACTTCATCTTTCTCAATGCAAACATTAAAGCCTCCAAACCACATAACCTCTATCCATTCACAAGTCAACAGTGTGTGTTCAATTGTTTCCTCTTCACCACATAAAGGACAAAGAGGCAACATAAAAGCATGGCGCTTATGCAATTTCTCAAAAGGTTAGGAGTGTATTCGACACCATTAGTTATAGAAAGTACTTGATTTTAGGTCAAGTATCTATATTCCACAATTTCCTCCACTATGTTTTCAAAATATATTTAGATGATGATGGTTTAAAAAGTAGATTATGTTTCATTTGCTCCTTAAGATAATAATGCATTGAGTTCACTATACGCGTACCTTAATGATTAAGAGGCCATATGATTGTATCACTTTGATCAACCACTCCTAAAGGTATAGCTCTAATGCTCTCTATCTCAATTTCACTCAAAAACCAATGCATCACATCTACCTTCCATAAACCTACTGCATGGTCAAATAGATCACCCACCTTAATATGCATATTGTTAGCATTTAGCTTTATACGTAGCCTATTACCATTTATTAGTGGAATTCACTTATCTTTCCACATATCTATCCTATTGCCTTTCCTTACCATCCACAAAAGCTCATTCAAAAAGGATTTTTTACCTTCTAATGGGCTACTCCATACCCAAGAAAACTTTCCCCTTTAATAGCGTATTTAAAGTCAAAATAAGGAAAATACAAACCCTTCAATACACGTACCTAAAGAGCTATAAGGTTAGATTCCATTAACCATGCTAACTTTGTTAGTAGGGCAAGATTTAATAAATGTAGATCTTTGAAACCCATTCTTCCCACATCCTTAAGTTGCATTAAATAATCCTAGCATCCATCCTTCTTCTATCTCCACCAAAACCATGCTATCAATGCATTCACCTCATTACACTACCATACTAAAAAGCTGAAACAAGACATTAGATACATAGGAATAGTTGATACAATAGACTTAATCAAGATCTCCTTACCTGCCTTACTAAACAAGCAACCCTTCTATCCCTTCAACTTCTTAACCATCTTATCCTTGACCAAGGATAGAGTTTCATACTTTGATTGAACCCATAAAGTAGGAAAACCTAAGTCTATTCCAAGGTCATCAGCGATTGGTATCCTCAAAATCTTAACTACTGTTGCCTTCGTCTCATTTGATGAATTCTTGCTTAGAAAAAAAAAAAAAGACTTGCCAATGTTTATCTCCTAGCTTAAAGCAACACAATATTAGTTTAGAATGCCTTTAAGTGTCCTAAGCTCAACTTCATTAGCTTCCATAAGGAATAGTGAATCATTTGTAAAAAAATAGGTGAGATAGTTTAGGACACTCATTCTTAATGTTCAAACCAGCAAGGCTCCTCTTGATGATATGTTTTTTAATGTCTTTTAATAAAACATTAGACACTAAAATAAAAAGATATGGAGACAAAGAATCTCCTTGCCTTAAACCTCTATGTGGACACACTCAACTAATTCTTTTATCTTTCACAACAACATTAAACTCTATTGTACTAACACAATCCATGATCCATCCCACCCATTTAGAATCAAAACCATATCTAAGTAAGACCTTCCTTAGAAAGTCCCACTCAATATGGCCATATGCTTTACTCATATCAATTTTAATAGCACAAAGATGTGCTTTACATCTCCTCTTGTCTTTCAAAAAATGAAAAGCTTCATGTGCTATCAAAACATTGTCATAAATCGTCCTCCCAGATATATATGCACCTTAATTTTTAGAAATTAGCTCTCTTAAGAAGGGTTTAAGTCTATTAACCATGACATTGGAAATGATTTTATACAAAAAATAACATAAACTTATAAGATGAAATTGAGACACATTTTAGGGGTAGGGGACTTTGAGATAAGGAGAAGATAAGTGGAATTCAATGATAAGGAGAGTGTACTTATCGTAAAAATTAGCTTGACTACCTTTATAATAGCTTTCCCCACTATACTCCAAAGTTTTTGGTAAAATACCCTTAAAAAACCACCTAGGCCCGGTGCTTTAAGTACCCCCAACTAAAAAGCGACCTCTTAATTTCCTCATCATCCACTACACAGCACAATACACTATTCATATCATTAGTGACCAACTTATCTACCCATTAGAGGCGTTCATTATTATTTGCCCACTTCTAAAAAGGAATAATTTTTCAAAATATTCCGTTCACTTTTCAACTAATACCCATGCTCATTTCAATTCTAAGAATTTTATTCTTGTTTCTTTAACTAATGGTTGTGTGGTGGAAAAAGGAACTATTCCTACCACCATACATTAACCAATTAGTTCTTGCCCTTCAATGCCAAAACTTCTTCTCATTTTTCTCACAAAAGATTCAATTAATCGTATAATTGCTCTTCCTCTTCAAACTCTACCCCTTTAAGGTCATTTTGGATTTTCACTAGTTCTTGCAAAATATGATTAGCCTCTTTTTTATTGTTAGGAAATGATTTTCTACTCCAAAGACTAAGCTCCTTTTTACATTTTGCTAAACCCTACATTACACCTTAGCTCTTTTTAACAACATTATTACATTCACACGAGGAAAGCCACATATTTTCAAAATGCAATTGTTTAAATTCCCTAATGTACCTTGCATTAGTATCAACATTTAGTTCTACATGGTCTAAATTATAGGTTAGCACATGCTCAATTTAGTAATTTGGGTATTTTTCTATCCACTTCGAAAATTCAAGACCTTTGTCACTACGTTCTCTCATAAAAGCTTTGCCAACCCTTTTATTTGACCAAGTAAATTTTAGGCCAATAAAACCTAAATCTTAAAGATTTATATTCTCTATCATAGACCAAAAACCTTCCACCAACCTTCGGTTTATTCCTCTTTTTCCTTCTGTTTCATGCTTGTAGATAAGAGCATTGAAATCCCTAATGTAAAGTTAAACATTCTACTAACTTGTAACTATCACTCTTAAACGGTCCCATATCTTTTTCTTTAAAGAGAAATTAGTTGATGAATACATCCACAAAACACAACCTAAACTCCTCCTATCCAAAGAACCAATAATAGAATATATTATGTGGTCATTAGCACTCATAACATCAACTTCCACATTGGCATTCCATCACAATGTCAAACCCCTTGCTAAACCCCTTCTACTCACATAAAAACTACCTTTATACCTTAAGAAATTCCTTAACATCTCCAACATATTTTCTTTATTTTTTGTTTCATAAAAAAGACAATATTAGGATTATATTTATGACTTCTTAGGTTTCGAATTGTCTCAAGAGGCCTAATCCCTTAATAGTTCCAACATAATAGATTTATGGCTCTCGTATGGCTGTATTAAGCTAGCCACCATTACTTATAATGTCATAACAAGAATTTGGCACACCCATCCATTGCTCATCTCACACACTTCCTTAAGTGTTTGATAAGTAATTTTGATAGCTTTCCTTACCCTCCCACTATGCCTTTTAACACCTTCACTACTTTTTTTTATATTTTTCTCGCTTTTTACAATCTTTTTATTTTTTATTTGCCTTTTTTCTTTTTTGCATTTTTTTAATGTAAAACTAACTCTACTTCTTTGAAACTCCATTATTTTACCTTTAAACTCATCCATTGTGCTTTTGCTAGCCTTAAGTTTTTTTGCAACAACAACCTCATCCTCATTAGCCCTTTCTCTTTTCATATTTAACCTTCAAAGTGCAACAAAGAGATCTCAAGAGAAGCCACAACAACTGCCTTTTACGTTTGTAGAGGTACATACTCTACATATGTAATGTGCCAAAAACTAGAGAGAATACAACCCACCATGTATCCTCACTAAGTGGAGATACGCAAAGGCTCAATATCTACTAAACTCCACAATTGATATCAAATCATCTTGACATCATAAAGGAAATCTCCATATATATTAATGAGTGGCCTCACAAAGTTCCACTCAGTATCTACATATTAAATTGAAATTATAGAAAACAAATTAACCACAAGTATTCAATTAGAGTCTATCTCCTATAATTGATAATAGTGGAAGCATAATAAAACTCAAATACAACTGAAATCACATGTGTAATACTCTAAACACAATATTCTAATAATAATCCTTCTTTTAGCTTACCTGTCATTCCTTATAGTACACATATTTCACATCATCTCCTAAGTCTTGATTTATGTTCACTAATGTCTCATCATACCCAACAATTTCACCAAAAGAACCTGCAACTGAAAAAGTATCCCATGAGAGGTGAGCTAAAGCCCAATATAGTGTATACCAACAACCATACATGCATGCCATGCCAAACTATAAACATAAGCATGATGTAAATAGGACACTCAAGCACCAAATTATTATTTTTCACATCTTTCATTCAAGCACACAACTTTAGATAATACAAGATCCATATACACACAACTATACTTATAATATATATATATATATACGATAATGGGTCCTCGCAAGTATCCATAAGTCCATGAGTCTAAGATTTCCATGAGACTTTGTAATCCATATATACATATATGATGGTGGGTACTCCTTACTGTCTAGGAGTCCATGAATCCAAACATCCTAAATCTACTTGGATCATTTCAGTATACAACTCAACTAGGGACAATGTTACAAACTGATCATCGGGGTGCACCCCACAATCACTAACATTTTTGGTTCCTTGAGCCTAGCTAATCACAATCACACAGTTACTTAGTTTCAATTTTAACTTAAGTTAATTTGCATTTCTAGCCCGACACGCATAATTAACAAATATAGTATATACGTACCTAATAAGCAACAAACAATCTCTTCATAACTCTACAATCTCTTAAACCCCAAACCTATTCAAATCAATATACATATAAGCTTAAGGAGCTTATAACAACCACTTTAATCTACTTTTAGGTATTTGGATAAGTTATAAGAAGTTAGGAATCGAAATTAGGCAAAAAAACTCATCTTTGGAAAACATAAGTTCAACATGTTCAAGTACACAGGCATGTTCTTGTTTGTGTACAGAGTGTGTTATTGAAGTGGAGGGACACAAGTAGACTTATGGCCGTGTCTCTTGCTCGTGTACCTTACTATTTAATTTGTAATTTCTAGTACGATCGTGTAATTCTCCTAAGTGGCCGTGTGCTTGAGTACATGAATGCAACACGACTATGTTGTGGCCATGTACTTCTAGGACTTCACTAATTCTCAAAAACTACAAATTCTTCAAATTTTCAAATTCCCTAATCATGATTACCCTCTAATTCATTCCACCTTCAACGATTTTGTAATCCCGTTCTTGATTTACAACATCGGTACTTTTAACTTTGCTCTAATTGCAAAAGATTTATAAAACTTACTTGAATTGTCATCCCATGAACAATCTCCCAAATTCCTATTATTGTGGATGTCAGATCATTCTAACATAGCTTAGATTTTTCACATTAGTCACTCATGTATAAGTTCGTTGGATCGCTTGATATAGCAATTGCCTTCTTTTCCTAGGGTTTTTCTTTACTCTTGGAATTTTATAGTGCATAAGGTAGGTCAAAAGGATATGTGTTGGTCTATTTATACTTTCCCCATCAAATGACCATATTGCCTCTATTATTAAATCCTGTTTACTTCTATTTACCCCCTAACCTTATTATTTTTATATTTTGATTTGTTTTTCTCGGGTTTAAAAACTATGATCTAATTTATTTTGTTTTATTTATTTTTTATCATTAAATTCTCTCTCCTCCCCCCTCCCCCCACCCCCTACCCTTAAGAAAACTTATGTCCTGGAAAGTTATCTAGATTGTGAAAAAGTTTTGGATATTTTTTTTGTCATTTTCTTTTCCAATTCCTAAGTCACTTCTCTTTTGATTTGATTATTGCACTAAACCTTGACGTACTTGATCACTTATCTCCTCAAAATATGTTCTTTAATATCCACAACCCTAATAGGCTTCTCTATTATTGTGAGGTTTAGTTGCACTTCTAGAGATTCTGAATAATTACCTGATCTAGGTTCAATACATATTTCCTTAACATGGAAATGTGAAATACATCATGTACTCCAACTAGATTAGGTGGTAAGGCCAACCTATATGCCACTATTCCAACCCTTTCTAAGACTTCAAAGGGCTCTACATATCTAGAGTTCAGTTTTCCTCTTAACCTAAATCTTACTATCCCTTTTATAGGTGATACTTTTAACAAAACATGATCTACCACTTTAAACTCTAAAGGGCATTGTCTTTTATCAGCATAAGACTTTTGATGGCTTTGAGCTGATTGCATCTTCTATCTGATTAATTTAACCTTATCCATAGCATCTTGTATTAGATTGGGTCCCAATACTTGTCTCTCATCCATTTCATCCTAATGTAATAGCGATTGACACTTTCTACCATAGAACGCTTCTAGTGTGCCATTTAATCATAGTTTGATAGCTATTATTATAGGTGAACTCTACTAAAAGCAAGTGCTCATCCCAATTTCCACCAAAATCTAGTACATAAGCCCTTAACATGTCCTTCAATATCTAGATGGTTTGTTTTGACTAATTGTCTGTCTATGGGTGAAAAGTTGTGCTACATTGCAATTTGGTTCCTAATACCTTGTGTAGACTCCTCCAAAATCTCCCAACAAACCTTGTATCTCTATAAAAAAATTATCATAACCAATACTCCATATAACCTCACAATTTCCTTAACTTATAGTTGAGCTAACTTCTCGAATTTATACTCGATACCTATAAGTATAAAATGGGTAAATTTAGTGATTCTATCCACAATTACCCTTATGGCATCTAATTTAATCATAGTTTTAAGTAATGCAATAGCAACATTCATTGTTACATGCTCCCATTTCCACTCTGGTATTAGTAGAGGTTACAACTTGCCAATGAGTCTCTAATGCTTTATTTTGATTTGTTGGCAGGTCAAATACTTGGATACATACTTTACAATTTCCCGTTTCATATTCTTCTACTAATAGTGGCATTTCAAGTCTTTATACATTTTGGTACTCCCAAGATAGATAGAGTATCCAAAATAATGTGCCTCTTTCAGTATTTCATTCTTCACTTCAAATATACTTGGAATGCATAATCTATGACCATACCTTAGTACTTTTTCTCTATCCTCATTAAACTCCGTCACCTTTTCTTCTTCCATCCGTTTCTTAATTTCTTGCATTTCCACATCATTAACTTATGCTGTTTTTATTCTATCTACTAATGTAGGCTATATGCACAAATTTGCTAGTCTCGCCCCAACCACCTAGGTTACAATTTCTAGTTCTAATCTTTGCATGTCTTCCAATAGGTTCTGCTGAGTTGTGCTTAAAGTCGTAAATTGCTATATATCTTTTTGCTAAGTGCATCGGCAACTAAATTCGCTTTCCCAAGATGATATTGAATTTTAATGTCATAATCTTTTATCAACTCTAACTATTGTCTCTATCTCATGTTTAATTCTTTTTAGGTAAAGATGTACTTGAGACTTTTATGATTAGTGAATATCTTACACTTCTTTAGATATAAATAAAGTCTCCACAATTTGAGTGTAAGGACTACTATTGCCAATTTTAGATTATGTGTAGGGTAGTTCTTCTCATAAGGCTTCAACTATTGGGTAACATATGCTATAAACTTCTCATTTTGCATTAATACGCATTCTAGCCCTTGGATAGATACATCCCTAAATATAACAAATTTCTCACCACTAATAGGTAGTGCCAAAATTGGTGTTGAAACTATTATCTCCTTTAATGTTATGAAACTCTTTTCACAATTATCATCTCATTCAAATTTTACCCCCCTTTTAAGTTAATCTGGTTAAAGGAGTTGCTAGTTTAGAAAATCCTTGCACAAATCTCTTACAATATCCTATTAACCACAAGAAGCTTTTGACCTCTATCACTGTCTTCAATCCAAGCTAGTCATTCATAGCCTTTATCTTTTTAGAGTCTACAATCTTTTAGGGTCTACAGATATACATTCTTTACTGATTACATGACCTAAGAAGGTTATCTGACTAAGCTAAAACTCATGCTTCTTGAATTTTGCATATAATCTCTTTGTCTGTAATTTGTTCAACACCATCCTTAAATGTTGCTCATGCTCCTCTTTACTCTTGGAATACATTAAAATATGATCTATGAACACAATTACTAATTTATCAAAGTATTCTCAAAACACCCAATTCATTAAATCCAGGAAAGCCACTAGTGCATTCATGAGTCCAAATGGCATTACTTGGAACCCATAATGCTCGTATCGTGTTTTGAAAGCAATTTTTCTAAATGTCCTCTTCTTTAATTTTCAACCGATGATACCTAGATCTCAAGTTGATTTTTGAAAAGACTTGAGCTCCTTGTAATTGATCAAACAAATAATCTATCTTTGGAAAATGGTTATTTATTCTTGATTGTAACCTAATTCAATTCCCTATAGTTAATGCATAACTTCATAATACTATCTTTCTCCTTCACAAACAGCACATGTGCACCCTAAGGTAAGATGTTAGTTCTAATAAATTTCTTATCTAGTAATTCTTGCAAATGCTTCTTTAGTTCTATAAACTTAGTATGCACTATACGGTATAGGGTTTTGGATACACGAGCCCTACTAAGTACCACATCTATATCAAATTCAATCTCCTTTGTTAGAGGTAGGCTTGGTAAGTCTTTAGAGAAGACTTCTGTAAATTCTCTCACTACATGTACCTGATCAATGGTCACAACATTGTTAGATTCAACCATCATTGAAGCTACCATGCTCATCCCACAGTTCATACATAGGCAACCCCATTGGTCTTTGTGCTTCAAGCTTGAAGCAAAAGGGTTCTTCTCTTGGTGCACTAAAGTGGATTGTCATAATATGACAATCAATAGTTACATGGTGTCTAAATAACTAATCTATTCCTAGTGTCACATTAAAATTAGTCATCTCTAAAACCAAAAGGTCTACAAATGGAATTCTACCTTGTACTTCAATACTAACATTTATACATATTTTGTTTAAGCCTCTACCAACACCCATAAGTGTACTCATACTTAAGTTATCATTCAACAACTCAGCATGAATATTGTAAATATGTCTAAAGGCATCAAACACACATAAATGTGTTGCACCAATATCAAATAGGACATAAGCATTAACAGAGTCTACAAATAACGTACTTGATAAAGTGTCCATGTCTGGTATGTCCTGATGTTGCAATGTAAATATTTGGGACGGCGCTCTCTGTATTAATCCTACTGACTGAGATTTGCCAACATAGGTCATAGTCCAAGTTCTCATTATCTGTGTTGATGGCATAGTTTAACCTCTTGTATTTGGGTAATCTATAACTCTATTACCCCTCTATTTATAGGAGTAATAGAAGGTGAGGGGAATTGACCTCTTGGTGTATGTTTTATTGTTGTAACTTGTCTTTCCACACGTGAAGCTAATGCCCTTTGGCCACTTATACTCACTCAATTCATGTGGTCAAAAGCACTTAGTGCATTTATAAATGTCCTATTGGGGAAGTCCTAACTTGAGAGGAAGGTGCTGTAATGACCACAAGTCTAATATAGAAGGTTTGAAGCTTCTTACCCTTCTCTTGCATAACAATACCTTGAGCAAGTCTCTTCCCCAATACTACTATTATCCCTTGAGTTCTTATCTCATTAGTCTTCTTAAGAATTTGCTTTAGGAACTTGGCCTTGCTTACTACTTCAAAGTATGTGTTCAATTGGAATGACCTCACTCATGTAGTAGAGTGGGCTTTATGCTAAATACAAATCTGTAAGCCTTGGACCTCTCATCTGTTTTGAAGGCTGTTGGCATAAATTTGACTAGGTGGTTTAACTTAACCTTATATTCTTCTATTGATTGGCTTCCATGGTGGCAATTGTAGTATGTTGCTTCCATTTTATCTTGTATAGTACTTAGGAAGTACTGATCATAAACCAAATGTTTAAATCTCTCCCAAGTAATGTTTCCCACTATTAACCTTGATATGTTATACCACCACTTTGAAGTCATAACTCTCAATAAGTATACAACATAGTCCACCTTCTTTTCTTTTGAAGTCCTAAATGTTATGAAAGCTATCTCCAATTCTTTAATCTTGTGCTCAGCATCCAAGGGGTTATTCACTTTGAGTATAAACTCTCTTACCAATGTCACAAGCTAATCTAGATTGATTGACCCAACTGGCCTTTCTCCAACTGCTCCCACCATTTGTCCTTATTTGCCACTCAGCATTTGCAATTCATGTGTCTATTGTTGTTGTTGTGCCACTATTCCTGTTAGGGTGTTAATTGCCTCTAGCAACTATACAATGCGGTCTTCATTCATCCTTGGGCCGTGTTGAGGTGGTTTGGATAGAACATGGTTGTTGAGGGCATCGCCTCTAGCACCTAATGTCAAACTTACTCTAGAAATTCTCCTAGACATTCTATATGAAGACATTTATGAGATCAAGGAGACATTTAAAAATATAAGCTTTCTTAGAATATTAAATATAAAAAAAGTAACATAATAAATATTACTGAAATGAAATCATATATCAATAATGCTAACCCCATTTATTACCCACTCTCTTCATGCCTCACTATCCTAACAATTTTGTTTCTTAGGTAATCTATGGATTAATAAACCTAGGCTTTGATATCACTTTAGTAGTAATGCCCAAGAACCTAGAGAAAATACAACTTGCCATGTGTCCTCATTAAGTGGAGACATGCAAAGGCTCAGTATTTAATAAACTCCACAATTGATATTAAGTTAGCATGACATCATAAAGGAAATCTCCACATATATTAACGAATGGCCTCACAAAGTTCCACTTAGTATCTACATATAAAATTGAAATTGTAGAGAACAAATTAACTACAAGGATTCAACTGGAGTCTACCTCCTATAATTAATAATAGCGAAAGCATAGTAAAACTTGGATGTAACTAAAATCATAAGTATAATACTCTAAACATAATATTCTAATAATAATCCTTCTTTTAGCTTGCTTGTCACTCCTCATAGTACACATATTCCACATCATCTCCCAAGTCTTGATTTGTGTTTATTGCTGTCTTGTCATACCTAACAATTTCACCAAAAGAACCTACAACTAAGGATGTAAACGAGTCGGGTTTATTGAAACCTGAACCCAACCTAGCAAAAAATTATATACCTAAAACCCGCCCTAACTTGATAAGGTTTTTTTTTTACCCGACTCGAACCCGGCCCAATTAACAAATAAAGCAACCCAAACCTGACTTGACCCTAATGGCGATTAAATCTTTTTTTAATACTTTAACTTATTTTCATTTGTCATTTATTTAATTTATTATTAATTTACTTGTAATGGAAATGAGAGATAAATTAAATATAAAAATTTAAAATATAATAATATAATAATAAAATAAAATATACTAATTATAAATTATAATATTAATTTATTTTTTTTAAATTAGCGAATCGGGTTTTCCCATCAGATTTTTTCTAAATCCCATAACCTGACCCTAAACCCTATCATGTTTTATACTATGTCCCAAAACCCAACCTTAAACCTTATAGGATCAAACCTTATAGGGTTTTTATCGGCTCGGTTGGGGTGAGTACCCTATTATGACCCACCTCAGTTACATCCCTACCTACAGCTGAAAAAGTATCCCATAAAGGGTGAGCTAAAGCCAATTATAGTGTATTCTACTAACCATACACATATGCCATGCCAAAGTATAAACACAAACAGGATATTCAACCACCAAATTATTATTTTTCACATTAGTCATTCAAGCACACAACTCTAGGTAACACAAGATCTATATACACACAACTATACTTATAATACATATATACATATACGATAATGGATCCTCCCTAGTGTTCATGAGTCCAAGATTTTTGTGAGACTTTATAATCCATATATACATATATGATAGTAGGTACTCCCCACTGCCTATGAGTCCATAATCCAAATATCTTAAATCTACTCAGATCATTTCAATATACGACTCTACTAGGGATAACGTTATATATTGATCATTGGGGTATCACCCTGCGATCACTGATATTCTCAATTCCTCAGGCTTCGCAATCACAATCACACAGTTAATCAATTTCAATTTTAACTTAAGTTGGTTTACATTTCTAGCCTGACACACACAATCAACAAGCATAATATACATGTACTTGATAAACAACGAATGATCTCTTCACAACTCTACAATCTCTTAAATCTCAAACCTATTCAAGTCAATATACATATAAGCTTAGGGACCTTATAACAACTACTTTAATCTATTTTTAGGTATCTAAATGGGTTAGGAGAAGTTAAGAATCGAAATTAGGCATAAAAAAACTCATCTTTGGAAAATATAGGTTTAACACATCCAAGTACATGAACGTGTTTTTGTTCGTGTACTGAGTGTGTTATTGAAGTGGCGGGACACCGGTAGATACATGGCTATGTCTTTTTCGCATGTACCTTCCTATTTGATTTGTAATTTCTAGCACGGTTGTGTAACTCTCCTAAGTGGTCGCATACTTTAAGTATATAAGTGCAGCACAACCATATTGTGGCCATGTACTTCTAGAACTTTACCAATTCTTGAAAACTGCAAATTTCTTCAAAATTTCAAATTCCCTAATCATGATTACCCTTTAATTCATTCCACCTTAGATGATTTTGTAATCTTGTTCTTAAATTACAACAACAGTACTTTTAACTTTACTTTAATTGTAAAAGATTTATAAAACTTACTCGAATTGTCGTCCCATGAACAATCTCTTAAATTCCCGTTATTATGGATATCGGATTGTTTTGACATAGTTTGGATTGCTCCAACAATCATAGTTTTTCACACTCGTCATTCATGTGTAAGTTCATTAGATAGCTTGGTATAGTAGTCGCCTTCTTCTCCTAGGGTTTTTCTTTACTCTTAGAATTTTGCAGTGCATAATGTAGGGAAAAAAGTTAGAAGGACATATGTTGTCTATTTATACTTTCCCAATCAAATGACCATATCACCCTTATTATTAAGTCCTTTTTATTTCCATTTACCCCAACCTTATTATTTTTATATTTTGATTTATTTTTCTCTAGTTAAAAAATTATGATCTAATTTATTTCGTTTTATTTATTTTCAATTATTATAACAAACTCATCAACCAGAGTTGAAAGATTCAATACAAGATCAAAATTCTTATCATTAAATGTGGAAGCGGTTCTGTGCTTGTGTTTTTATCATAATCTTATATCACACACCCCTTATCTGTAGGCTCAACTAAGTCACACATTAGTTGCTAATTTACAGGTAAAGGTATTGTCCTTATGGTAAAATCATGAATGAAAATTTAATTTGAGAAGAGTAATGAGTATTTAAATGAAATGAAGATGATATGAAACCTCCGTGAATTCGCTTGCAAACCCCTTTGATTATTATGAACCCTCATAGTAGTAACATGAAAACCTTCATAGTTAATTTAGTTCAATCCCAAAGATGGATTAGAGTTAGGTTTCTCTTAGGTAATGATCAAAGAAATTAGAATAAGGACTTGCTCTAATTGTAGAACACTCCACAAGAAAGTCAATCAATCTCTCTTGAATGTTCCTAAAGCATGCATTCTACACAAGAACATAAAGGATAAGCAATTGCTTTGTGATTATCAAAACAATAAAAATTGTCTTCCAAAAGGTGACCAAAGGAGTATTCATATGGCCTTCCACATAAAAGCCTAATGAAAAGACAAGTTACAAAACACAAATTAAAAGAAAGCTAGTTCTACGCCATTATAGGCCGATGCTTTGATTGAATGCTGGCCAGCCTTAATTTCAATGTTGGCTAAAGGTCGATAGCCTTCATTTCCATGCCAGCAGCCTTCATCTCCAATGCCAATGACCTTCAAGCTCTCAAGGCTAGCCATTTTCACATCCAAAGTTGGCAACCCTCTCAAGGTTTGGAATCTCCACTTTGACTTGCACTAAGTTGTATCAGACTTGAGTTGCAATTGTCCCAAAGCTTTGATATCCTTGAAGTTTTTCCTTAGACATCCTCACCAAGCCTTGTAGATGAATAATCAAAGCTTGTTATATTTTCTTAACTCAAGATCTTGTTATAGGTCCTTAAGGTGTGCTAATCGAACTTGAAATCTCTTGACTTGCATCCTTGCCTCCTTGATCTTTATGAATTGACATCTCTTGCGCTTGGTCCATTGGCTTCTCCATAACATTCCTTCTTTCATTAAAAGGATTTGTCCTCAAATCAAAAGCATCACTTATATCAAAAGGACTCAGATCAACAACATTAAATGTGGCACTAACGTTATACTCACTTGGCAAGTTTACTTTGTATGCATTGTCATTAATCTTCTTAAGGATCTGAAATAGATCGTCCCCTCTTGGGTTTAGCTTAGACTTCCTTTGAAAGAGAAATCTCTCCTTGCGAAAAATGCACCTACACTCATTCTCCTGGTTGAAACACCATAGGCCTTCTTCCCTTATTCACACGAGAAGCTACCTTTGCATTCTGTCTTTCAATCTGCTCCTTCACTTGCTTATGTAATTTCCTCACAAAATCTGCTTTGGAACTAGTATCAACACTCACAAAGTTGTTAGGTGGTAATGGTAATAAATCAATAGGAGTAAGTGGATTAAAACCATAAATAATTTCAAATGGAGAACAATGAGTAGTGTTATGAATAACCCTATTATAAGCAAACTCCACGAATGGTAAACAATCCTCCCATGTCCTAATGTTTTTCTCAATGATTGCCCTCAACAAAGTGATCAAAGTTCTATTAACCACCTCAGTTTGTCTATCTGTTTGTGGGTGATAGATAGTTGAAAACAACAGTCTAGTTCCCAACTTTCCCCACAACACTCACCAAAAGTGACTTAGAAATTTAACATCCCTATCACTAATAATGCTTTTAGGTATGCCATGCAAATGCATAACCTCTTTGAAGAACAAATCAACAATTAGCTTAACATCATCAGTTTTATGATAAGGAATAAAATGAGCCATTTTGTTGAATCGATCAACCATAACAAAGACACTATCACTACCTTTCCTAGTTCTAGGCAATCCAAGCATAGAACTTATTGACAAATTAGTCCAAGGTTCATCGGGAACAGGTAATGGTGTATATAACCCATGTGGCTTCAATCTAGACTTAGCCTCTCTACATGTAATGCAATGTTTACATACATTATGCACATCATGTCTCATTTTAGGCTAATAGAAATGTTCGCACAACATATCATAGGTCTTATTCACCCTAAAATGCCCCATTAAGCCTCTTCTATGTGCCTCCTTAACTAACAATTCCCTCATAGAACTCTTAGGAATGTATAATCTATTCTTCTTAAATAGAAATCTATTACACACATAGAAATCATTTAATCCAGCCCCATTAGCACAAGCAATATAAATTTCACAAAAGTCAGCATCATGTGGATATAACTCCTTCACAAACTCAAAGCTTAGCAATGAAGTACTAAGTAAGTTAAGTAAAAGCGTACCTTCTTAACAACGTATTAGAAACTACATTTTCTTTACCTTGCTTATACTTGATCACATATGGGAATGTTTCAATGAATTCTACCCACTTGGGATGCCTTTTATTCAGTTTATCTTGACCTTTCAAGTGCTTCAAACTCTCATGGTTAATGTATACCACAAACTCCTTGGGCCAAAGATAATGTTACCATGTCTGCAAAGCTCACACTAAAGCATATAGTTCTTTATCATATGTCGGATACTTTAAGTTGCTCCACTCATCATCTCACTTAAATACATTAGTAGCTTTTGATCCTACATCAAAACAGCTCCAATTCTTATGCCATTAGTATCACATTCAATTTCAAATGTTTTAACGAAGTTAGGCAAAGCAAGTAATGATGTATTACACAATTTATCCTTAAGTTCATTGAAAGTATGCTCTTGTGCATCATCCTAAACAAACCTAAAGCTATAGTGCTAAAATCCTTAGTGAATATCTTATAGAGTCCAGCAAGACCATAAACACTCCTCACCTCACTTGCATTCTTAGGTCTAGGCCAATCCCTAATGGCTCTAACCTTCTCCTCATTAACCTCAACTCCCTGACTAGATATTACAAAACTTAGAAAATTAACCTTATCCATGCAAAAACTACACTTCTTAAGATTAGCATACAACTTTTCCTATTTAAGTTTTTTTAGTACTAGTCGCACATGCAAAGTATGCTCATCCAAACACTTTGAGTAGATTAGAATATCATCAAAATAAACCACTACAAATTTACCTAAGTACTCCCGCAGCACATGAATCATCAAATGCATAAAAGTGCTAAGTGCATTAGTAAGACTAAATGGCATTACAAGCCACTCATACAATCTACATTTAGTCTTAAATGCAGTTTTCCATTCATCTCCAACTTTCATGTGAATTTGATAGTAACCAAATTTCAAATCTATCTTAGTAAACAAACAAGAACCATATAATTCATCTAACATATCACCTAACCTAAGAATAGGATGAGGATACTGTACAATAATTTTGTTAATGGCCCTACAGTCTACACACATTCTCTAAGTCCCATCCTTTTTTAACACAAGTATCACAGGAATGGAATAAGGACTGAGACTCCCCCTTATATACCCCTTAGCTAGCAACTCATCCACTTGTTTTTGGATCTCCTTTGCCTCACTTAGATTTGTTTGGTATGTTGGCTTATTGGGTATAGTAGCTCTAGGAATGAAGTCTATCTAGTGTTCTATGCCTCTGATAGGTGGTAATCTACTACGCATCTCTTTTGGAAACAAGTCTTCAAATTCCTGTAACAAATCAGATAACATATTAGGTACATATAAGTTAAGATTGTTAGTTGCCAAACAAACCCCTTTGTATAGAAGTAAAATTATAGGCCTATTGGAATTCAAAGCTTACTGAACCTCACTTAACCTAGCTATCAAGCTCACATTCCTCATTGTTTTCTCTCTAGGTTGATGCTGCTCTCCTTTTTCTTTTCTCTCATTCTTCTCACTTTTCTCACTCCTTTTAATCTCACTCATTTTCTTTTCACTCTTTTTATTTTCAATCTCTTTCTTTTCACTCTCTAAAGCACTTTTTTTACTCTCCTTTTCTTTTCTTTTGGCCTCATCTCTTAACCTCTCCATTCTGCATTGTTCTTCGTATACTTCCTTTGAGGAAAGTGGTGTCAAAGTTGTCTTTTGCCCATCTTTGGTAAATGAATACCTATTGAGGTACCCATTATGCTTTGTCTTTTTGTCAAATTGCTATGGTCTACCAAGTAGTATATCACCACCATGCATAGGAACAACATCACAAAGCACTTCATCGTTATACTTGCTAATGGTAAAAGAAACAAGAGCTTGTCTATTTGCCTTAACCTCGCTACAATCATTAATCCACTGAAGTTTATATGGTCTCGGGTGGGTTTTAGTAGACAACCCCAACCTATTAACTAAGACTTACCACATTAGTACAGCTCCTACCATCAACAATCACACTATACATCTTGCCTTAAACATGGCACTTAGTATAGAGCAGATTTTCACACTGCTGCACACAACAGTGTTCTTGCAACAGGGTATTAAGAGCATGCCTAGTTACTAGTACATCTCCTCAAACTGGCTCCTCTATGCTCCTTTCACTATAACTCTCCAATTCAAGCATATCATCATCATCACTCTCATTATTATCCTCCTCGTTAGTAACTACTTCACCATTCCTCATCACTATGGTTCTCCTAACAATCTTTGCTAATGTATCCTACCCCCTAACACTTCCAACATTTAATATCTTTATTCCTCCCCTTTTGCTCTTTAGTTTTGGGCTTCTCAATTGAAACCACACTTGTCTTCCCTTTTGTAACATCAAAGACAATTTTACTTCCACTCTTAACATCACTCTTTTTATACCCTTTCCAAGCAAAATTAGTATTGGAATAAGGTTTAGAAACATACCTTGTTGACCCTCTTTCTTGGATTTGCTTCTCTATTTTTATGCTAAGATGCACCATGGCTTCTAACTCTGCATATTGATATAGCTTCACCTTATTTGCTATCTCCTTATTCAACCCATTTAAGAAACGTGCCATAGTGGCCTCTACATCCTCCTGCATACCAACCTTAGTCACGATCATCTCCCTCTCCTTGTAATAGTCTTCCACACTCTCACTACCTTGCTTAAGAACTTGAAGCCTTTGCATCAATTCCCAATGATAATGCCTGGGAACAAACTACTTCCTTATGGCAGACTTGTGACCATACCAGTTATCAATATGATGCTCCAAGTTCCTCCTCCTATTTGTCACCAATTGATCCTACTAGGCTATAGCATAATCCCAAAATTCTATAGCTACTAATTTCACCTTCTTCTCTTCACTGCAGTGATGACAGTTAAATATAAGCTTAACTCTCTTTCCCATTGTAAATAAGCCTTTAGATTAGATTTACCCAGAAATTGAGGAATTTTCAGTTTAATACTACCCAGACTCTTATCTGCATAATCATCATTACCCCGGATCCTACCAAAGTAAGGATTCTCCTATACTCTTCCTCTTCCTTTACCTATACCTTGACCTCCTCTTCCACCTCTAATTACACCAAAAATAGCACTAACCTCATCGTCTTCCTCTACATAGCCATCATCAGCATCCCCTACATCAACAACTGGAGACGTATTTGCTTCATTGCAACTCAGAGTCCCTCTCTCAACTTCCCCCAATCTTTAATCCATACACTCTAACTTCTCATTAATAACCATTAGAGCTTCACTCATTCGTTTAAAATGCGACTCCTGAGCTTCACGATACCTAGCCTCACCAACATTATCCACATTGTTATTTTCACTATCGTTTGACATTGTTGCAATGAAACAAACATTAGAAATAAAATAATGAAAAATCCTCACAAATGCTCCCTTTTGTGTTCACACTCACAAGATGGGGATGGTCACTTGTGTGTCACTTAAAACAAAATTTCACTTATAGGTTCTGTCTCACACCACTCAGGCCGATTCCTAATGTTCTTAAGTAAATCATGCTTTTAGATCAATTTAAAGAGATTAATCTGACTAATATGAATGGAGTTTCAAGAATGGATCCTAGAACATTCATAAACAAACAAAAATGATGAATTCTTCTTTTTTTTTTGTCACAAATTTCTTCTCTTTTTTTTTTTGACTCTTTAAACACAAATTAGAATTGCAAACTAAAAACAATAGATCAAATCAATGATATGATGTGAACAAGAAGGAATTTTGATGGACAAACAATATCAAATCAAAATGTAAGAACTAAAACAAGGAAGGATATAATCTGATCTAGAGCCAAGGCTCCTATACAAAATGATACGGAACCTTCGTGAATACGCTTGAGAACCCATTTGATTATTATGAACCTTTACAACAATAATGCGAAAACCCTCATAGTCAATTTAGTTCAATCCCTAAGATGGATTAGAGTTAGGTTTCTCTTAGGTAATGATAAAAGAAATTAGAACAAGGACTTACTCTAATCGTAGAACACTCCACAAGAAAGTCGATCAATCTCTCTTGAATGTTTCTAAAGCATGTATTCTACACAAGAACACAAAGGATAAGCAATAGCTTTGTGATTATCAAAACAACAAAAGTTGTCTTCCAAAAGGTGACCAAAGGAGTATTCATATGGCCTTCCACATAAAATTGTAATGAAAAGACAAGTTACAAAACACAAATTAAAAGAAAACTGGTTCCATGCTAATATAGGCCAGCAACTTTGATTAAATGCCGACCAATGACATTCATTTCCTCGCCAGTGGCCTTCATTTCCATGTTAGCAGCCTTCATCTCTAATGCCGACGGCCTTCAAGCTCTCGAGGTCGGCCATTTTCACCACTAAAGCTGGTAACCCTCTTAAGGTTTGGAATCTCCACTTTGACTTTCACTAAGTTATATTGGGCTTGAGTTGCAATTGTCTTGAAGCTTTAATATCCTTGAAGTTCTTCGCTAGCTATCCTCACTAAGCCTTGTAGATGAATAATCAAAGCTTGTTATATCTTTTAAGCTCGAGATCTTGTTATAGGTCCTTGAGGCATACTAATCGAACTTGAAATCTCTTTACTTGCATCCTTGCCTCCTTGATCTTCATGAATTGACATCTCCTGAGCTTAGTCCATTAGCTTCTCCATAACAAAAGAGGATTGGGCATTTTTGTTTAAGGTTAAAGGGAAGAGAGAGAAGTATATTGTTCATGAGGTATTGTCGGTTTGAGCATAGATGATTCACCTTGGTAAGAGTAAGTGTAATGACTCACATTCTAGGTTTTAACTTAACTTACTAAAAAATTACAAAGCGCCCATTTGGTATCTAAGGTGGTCTTGTTATGCCATCTCTAAAATTGAGATAAGGTGATTTTACATAAGCATGTTCCTATTGTCACATCTAAATTTTTTTTATTTCTTTTTATTTATTTATTTTTTTACAAAAGGAATAACAATCATCCTGTAAGTAAAAAATACTGCACATTGCATAAGTCATCTTGTAATTCACATTAATAGTCATACTTTGCCATTCCAAGATTCTCATCTAATTAACAAATGCAGTCCTACCATAACCATTTTGAAGAATGAAGTATGCTTTCAATCCTCTAAAATATTTGGTTTTCTAGATTTCAAGCCATCCATATCACCTGTATTATTATAATAATTATTTTTTTTTTCAAACCATAGCTAGACTTATATACACACCCCTTTTACATATAATTAACAAAACTATACTCAATGTAATACGTCAATCTACCAAAATAAACATGGAATCAAAAGCTTGAACCCTCTTCTTATTTAACTATTGCCCTTAGAAGTTCTAAAAGATCTTAAACATCCTTTCATTCCTTTGTACTTGTGTCTAAGGTAAGTAAAACACCAACTCCCTTAGCTTCCTAAGAAATATAATGAGTATCAAAACAAGAAATTAGAATACAACATAGTAATACAGTTCAGTACACACTCCTCATTATAGTGCAAATTCAACTACTCGTTTTAAACTCTTACTAGGCTTTCCAGTTTACCATTTAACCTAACTTCCCTGCCAAAGTCTGAAACAAATAATTAAAAGCTGATCTTGGCACATGGTAAAAAAACCACCTTTACACTTATGCTAAAAAACTTCAACTAGGTTCTTATCTAATGTTTGTTCTCATATGCTTTCCATATCATATTAGTAACTTCCAATGTGCCTTTTACATACTACAAACAAAATAGTGTGACTAGATCCCCATAGGTCAATAATATTGAGTCGATTCATCAATTGTGCCACAAACTTATTGGATTAATTCAATGATCGTACCATAAACTTATCGGGCAAGGAGTAAGATTTTCTTTGATTAAGTTTCTTTAGTTAGTACACAAAGAAGAATAGAAGTCATTCAATAAATTTAATTCACATATGATTTATGATTTTTAAGCTATTTATTAAACACACCAAGCTTAGCAATTTACCACAAATATTCATTACAAAAGGCAAGCCTAAATGTTTCTATCACCGTGCCTCAACTCTAATTCCTAAACATATCATAAAAATTCAAATCAAAATGAATCACAACTCGAACACCAACAAGTCCCACATTCGCTTTACATACTAGTATGATTTAGCTAATTTGTTCATCAATAATTACTTAAGTTCAACAATCTAATCCACAACACATCAAAACCAAATCTAGCATCCTCTTGTATCGATCACAGTAAGTGATTATATATGGTTCGGCAGCCAACAACAAGTTATCTACATTGTCAAACACTTGTACCATAGTTAGTCCAATAAGGGGGGAAAACTCGCCTAGATAATTCCAATCATTCGATCACACAGGTACTTGAATCCTAAAAAAAAAAAAAAGAGCCCACATGTATAAGAGCACCTAAATGCAGCTCAATAAATCGGTATATTTAAAATTTTATATGTAGAAACCTTAAGTCAATATCAAGTATCAAGCACAAATAAAATAGGCTTACTTTTGTTCATTACCCCCTTTTTTTATTTCTTTTTTACATTGCTAGCCGGTAATGGTATAACCTTTTCATTTACCTAAAGTTAATTTTAGATGTCCATAATTAAATTTGTATATGTATATAACACCCTTTTATTTATTAATCTTATTTACTTTAATATGGCTACAAAGTCATAATATATCCATAGATTTTGACGATATAAATACATACTATTTATATAATCAATAAAGGTATGATATGAATATTATGAATTTATAAACTTCATAAGGTAAAGGAAAACACTAAAATATATAAGAAAGGTCTTATTTAGTATAATACAATCTCAAACTGATATACTTTAATACTATTAATTGCTCATTTTAAATCATAAACCACAATACCTAATACATCACCATAGTACCAAATATATCTAAGGTAAATCAGGTAATTTTTTTATTTTTCTCTAATTTTTCTTTCCTAGTAGAGTAAAGAATTGAGACTTCTATTTCAATTTTCTAATTTGTGTTTGGTGAACATAAACAAGGAAACCGGGATGGTTTCCTTTAATTCAACCATAAAGGGTATATCTTTGTATTCCCATTGCTTTGCATATACCAAATATCAAAGTCAGACATTTCCTTCTATTGAATGGTAGAGTATTCAATCATTAAATAAAACAAGAATAATATATTAGTATATACCTAAGCAATGAATGAGGATTAAGCATATTCCATAAATTAGTTACATGTACTAATTTATACTATCGAGATTCTACCAAGATGACAACTTAGAATACTTTACAAATACCAAATTGCCTTTTAAGCATGCTAAGAAGAATGGTCTAGCTCTTTTTATATTATCGTTTCAATCTTAAGTTACCGTAATTATGAATTTAGCCTGAATTGCATTTGGTAGTCAATTACTTGCCTCAATTTCTAAATTAATCTCTAGCTGACTTGCAAGCAAATTTCATCAATATTTAGCATCATATCCACAATAACTCTTAGCCTAATTTCATATAAACAGGTTTCTAGTTTAATAACCTATGCGATTTACTAGTTGGAACATTTCGTCAAATCTTGCAATTGAGCTTGAGACTTAGATCAAATAGTATTCTAAACTTCTCACATGAACAAGCATCCTTTTAAGAGACTAATAAACAAGAATTTGTAGCTTATTCCCCTTGAAATTTCTAGTCTACAATTACACCTGCCATGGAAGTTCAAGATAGTACACTAAAATTTAACAAATTAGCCTTAAAGTACCAAGAGCTCACCTTATCCCTAAATGATTTGACCCCAACACCCTCTAGAGTTTCCCATGGACATTGGAGCAAGGCTATAAATAGGGGTGGTCCAAGTACAAAGAGTAGCTTTCTCCATTTCCTTGGTCATAACACCAAGAATTATAGTGGTTCTTTCAAACTTTGGTGCTTATGGTATCCATGATAGCTATTATGAGTTTTTTAATGGTTTACAACACACATGCATGTAGGATTTGGTATGGGTGATTTTTTCTTGAACATCTTGATGGTGGTGGTGATATTGGAAGCAAGGCTAGTGGTTTCTTCCTCCCTTTATCCTTTCCTTTTTTTTTTCTTGGTTTTCCTTAAATTAATTTGTCTTGCGGTTGCCATGTTTATATTATATAAAACGAGATTGAAGAAACCTAGAAAATAACGAATAATCCTTATAGTCGTGGAGGGCATGCAAGTGCTCTATTTTTCTTTTATGAATGTAAGGTGTCACTTTGCCTAGTCAACTTTCATTTGATATTATTGATTTCCTCATGTATGTAGAAGTTGCTAAGTACGTTTGACTGGAAGGAAGAACCAAAATTTGTCTTCACGCTAAAACATTAAAGAGACAGTGAGGTGGAGGTACATGAATTAAACCTATATTAGTGAAGTATAATGGTGGAAAAGTAACAAGCTAGTGTATGCGTTGTTTTCTTAAGTTCCCTATAGTCTAATTCCATTGTTGATGAATTATAATACTCCTTTAGTTATTCCCTTCCTTAGATAATCTAGTGAAAAGCAAATTTAGTGGAGTCTAGGTATTTGATAGTTGCTAGGACACAATGTAGATATTGCTTAATATTTGCTTTGTTGTCAACCACCAAAACTTGGTTAATGCCTTGTATTTCTACTTACCATTGTGATGTTGCCACATTCAAACATATTCATAGTTTAATGTTCTCAACAAATGTATTTAGTGATATGTTTGGTATGTTAAGGGTATATTTTACCTACAATCAATGATCTATGCTAATATATGTGTATGTATCTAATTACTATATGCACTTAGTGATTAAATACATATTCTTTACATACATTTTCATTCCATATCATTACTTTTTTTTATAAGCCAAATAATTTTATTCCTTTTATTCTATTATATCTTAGAGCTGAAATTTAGAGTTTTTGATAAATAAAAACCTACATCAATAAACCTATATTTTTATTTTTAAATAAAGCTTTTATTAACATTATTTGGAGAGACGAACTTTATAGGTTGGTCACTTTGTCTAACCTTTCTAGTCACAACGTAAAGTCTACACTAAAATGGAGTATTTTTTTTTTCTAAAAGCCTTAAATTTAGTAATTCAAACAATGTGTAGTATTACAAAAAGGTTTGGTCTATGATGAATTCTATGAAGATGATTAAGATGTATGGGTTGAGAGACGTGGAGGGGGGGCCTCTTCCAGGTTGGAGGGTGTTGGTTTAGTTTAGATGGTTCATCATGGAGGGTGATAAGAACCTTAAGAGTGATAATATAAGGGGAATCCAAGTGTTGCTGCTTACTTATGTTAGGATGTGAGTTCTCATCATGAGTGATTGTTGCCTTTTTACCCCTACCACCTCAATCCATTTTGAAACAACATTAGCCCTTAGATTAGGTCCCATATGTTCATCGACAATTTTCCTAAACCCGCAAATCTTACTAAAATGTCTTAATCAACCACAACTAAAACACCAATCATATAACCTTTTATACTTCAAAAAAACCTTACATCATTCCCCCTACCCCCTATTCACCCAAATATGGGTCTTAAGTGGAGCATCAACAACCAAATACACCCTTACCCATAAAAATGCTCCTCTCTCCCTTTGTTGAGACTAAGGGTTCCACTTCAATAACCTTTCCCACCTTATTACCAATAATTTGCGCATTTAAGTTGGACGTACTCTCCAACTCAAGTCTATGTGCTTGGACCCAAATTAGGAATCTATTTAGTGGAATCTCCTCTAACTTCTACTTTTGTAGCCATTCATCTAACACCATGCAATGACCCATAGTCAACTAAAGGCATTCATTCATTACCTTCAACACATTAGCTTTAGATTTTAAACTTAGCTAGAGCATATTAGGACTAATGAGTGAAATAGATTTAACATCATACCCTTTCCATGTATTTTTCAAAATATTAATTACTGCATTCCTATTTGAATTATATTAAAGATTATCCTCACTAGCACTAGAATCTCCTCATCATTAGTGTTCACAGGTTGATTAGTAGCACCAAGATCAATCAAGTATACTTCATCAATCTTTAGAGTACTTGGAACAATATGTATAGAGGAAGCCATGAATTTCACAAAAGTCAGTTTAGTCTATGTAAACATGGCAACACAAAGAAATGCCAGGAGAGAGAAATATTAGACACTAGACAAAATGTCAATGGACTGATTTCAAAGTGAAATGAAAATTAAGAAAGAATTTAAAAAATCTTTGTATTTTTTTTTCAATTTTCTCCTTTTCCCCCCTATTTTTATATTAATTTTTTTTATTAAAAAGAAAATTAATGAAATGGGATATACTATAACTAAATGTAATCACAAAAGGATGTAATGTATTGGATACTTTGGGTTTTAGAAGTAGAAATAAAGAATAGATTGATTGTGAGCTCAAAACTGAAAAAAGAAATTCATACATTTAGTTAAGATAAAATAAACAATGCAGACAACACCTAAACACAAGAAGAGTGAGAAAAAAAAAAATTCCTCGACATCCTAGAGGTGTAACCAACTCTTCTATCGAGAGGAAAATTCTCTCTCTAGAAACTAAAGAGAGGAAAGCCCCCATGATGTCATGTTTTGTTCACTGATACCGATGTCGAACTATGTGGTATTGAGGTAGAATGTCCTTGACATATGCATACGAGATATATGGTAGGTAAGAAATGGCTACAAAGTATTCTAGATATATATATCTTCAATTCGAGTTTCTTTACATAATTTTAGTTCCCTCCTAAGTAGTTAACCAAATAAAAGAAAAAAGAAAAGGTTACAAAATGTGAATTGCAAAGAATTAGTATTCAATATGGAACAAAATATTAATATGTGCGTGTGAAGTATGTATTTCTATATTAATGAGAACAAGCTTTTATGTAGTAATGGAATTGTTTGCTAAAGATAGAATCTTTGGTACCGTTTGGTTACTGGTACTGGACAGAACAAGAGTATTGGACAGTACTAAAAAAGAAGGACTGGACAAAAAATATTTTTGTACCACGTTTGGTTTGTTCAGTACTGGACAAGGATTTTTGTACTGTCTAGTGTTTGGATTGCAAAGTACTGGACTGGACATAGTAAATTTGACAGTTTTGCCCTTTTTAATTACTAGAGAAGGCTTTTGTGTTGTGTAGTGTTTGAAATTACAAAGTACCGAACTGGACAGAGTAAAATTGACAATTTTTCCCTTTTATTTATATCATAGTTATTTATATATATTTGATATTATTATAAAAAAAATGACTTGAAAGTTTAATATATTATATTAAATATTATAGGAAAAAGAATTTCGTTTTATTTTTATAGTCGCCACCTAACTGTTGTTGGGAAAGATTGAATTAAAACTAATGGAGCAGATTAGTCCTAATTTGGACCATTAGTCGTCGTGATTTCCTCTTCTCGTTTTTTTGTGAAAAGAGGAAAGGGGAAAACCGAAGTTTCTAAGTTTAGAGGCTAACCTATTAAAACCCTAAGGTTACCACCTAATCTCCTAAAATTTACTTTATCTCAAAATATCTTTTATTTTATTTTTGTCGTCTTTTATTGTGTTTTTAAGTGAATTATGCTAAGAAAATATTTTTTATTCCTTTTTAGGGTTGCCCCAAATGGGTGCTTACGTACCTGCTATTCAGAATCAAATAAACTGTAGTTCGCTTTTCTTGAAAAACTTTAGTGTGTTTGTGAATTTTAATTATGAAATTTCTTTTAATTTATGTTTTTACCATTTTAGGATTTTTCTAAAAAATCTAAACATAGGCTTGATAATTTGATTTTTTTTGAAAATGATAATTTTAAGGAAAAACACCAATTTTGGATTTATTTAAGAAAATGATTTTTCTAAGTGATAAAAATTCATTTTTTTTATTTTTCAACTCATTTATACTATTATAAATTTTTATTGATTTTTTACTTAATTTATTATGATTTTTATAATTTTTATAATTTTTATTAACTTTTATTAATTTTCATAATTTTTATTAAATTTTTATAATTTTATTAAATTTTTATTGAAAAATTTTCTCCTAGATTTTTATCTATCCTATTTCAAAATCTAAATCTTTATTTTTATTTTTCTAATATTTTTATTATTTTTTATGAATTTTTACATTTTTATCATTTATTATTATACTTACTATTTTTATTTTCTTTCAAGGTAAGTATGAAGGGCAAATCCGGAATTTCAGAAAAATTACATTTAGTCCAGTACCTAATTTTTAGTACCGAATTACATGTGGTACTAAAATTTCTGATTTTGTCCAGTACGTAATTGGTGTTTAGTCCAGTACTTCCTTCATGTGTGGCAACCAAATGAGGGACAAAAAATTTTGTCCAGTCCAGTGCCGAATTTCAATGCCAACCAAACGCTACCTTTATCTTTAAAATTTTGACCTTTGACTTCCAATATCAACTATCTAGGAAATTTTTTAACTGTTCTTGATCTTTTAGATATATTTCCAACCACTAAATGATAAAGCAAAATGTTATGTCATTACAGAAGTAAAGGAATATAAAAGCAATCAACATAAAGTTACAAACTATATACTTAAGAAAAAAGGAAACAAATGATTTGGTAATATAGTGTATCGAAATATTGGGTTGTGTTCAGTATTAATTTAAGCTTCACCCCTTGGTTCAAATGTTAAGGCTTTGGGAGTTTAGTCCACACATTTCAAATGATTCAAGGAGACTTAATTTATGGGCTAGAACAAAGATTACGAGACTGGTTCTTTACCTTAAACCTTTCTTAAGCAAGTTAATGCACTCATAAAGAATGCTATTGGCCTTGGGTTCATAGTAAGCTCATTTAGGATAAACATAAAATGAGCAAGTTCTATCTTATCAGTTGATCACCTAGATGATCTGATGAATGTCATTAGGCCTAAGAATTTACAAATACTCAATTATTCCTTTTCATTTGACATAACTCTAGATATTAAAGAAATGGTGTTCCATTGTATAATTTCTCTTAAATATCAAGTAAATAATTCAAAAAATTACAAATTTCTATCACATAAGCTATAAAGTCAACACCTAAAATTCTTTAGACTCCCTTATTTGTCCCTTGTGTATTTAAGACACCGGGATAGCCTATTCCTTTACCCTATTATTATCTCGTAATTATTATTCTATGTGTTATTTTCACATCACGTGTGAAAACCAAGACCTAGTGTTCTTAATTATTAGCTACATGTGATGTAAGACCTACACAACATTCATGTGACTATTTTAGTTGGAATTCCACATCTACATTTTGGCCACTGTGGAATAAAGTAGAGTGATAGTAGGGTTTGACACCTCATATGAAGAGAATGACTAGCACATTTGGCACTACCTCTTAATAGCAAGATGCTAATGTTAAACCTATTGAACATAACTTGCTTATACCACCTAAGAACACTAGTTAGTGCAATTTAGTACCCTAAAGCTTCTCCAAACACTACGCAAATGGTGTAGGTTATGTAGGAGACCATGAGGACTTTTAAACAAGTTCATGGATATGTTCTTTTAATCCATGTTAGAGTTAGCTGCCATTATTGTCGCACAATAAGGTGTGGCTCTACTAAGCTCTACCATTATTGTGCAATAAGACACCACTCTCTTAGCTCAACCAACTGATGTCCCTCTCACTCTTATGGAAGAAACAGGCCCTAGAGGGGGATTAAGTACTAAGCCCCTCCACTAGAAACTACATAGCAGCTCTAATGAGAATAAGGTTTTGAACTAGGTTCCGATTTAAGATGACTTCATGACCCAAGCTTAGACAATGGGTTTGAACTACTTAGTGGAAAGAGTATTGCAAGGAACTATGATGGGTGATGAGCAAGTGTATTCTAAAGTATGTTTAATACATAACATCACTTTAGGAAAGAGTTTGATATTAGTGAAAGAAGAGAGAATGACTGGTTTTGAAAGCAAGGGTATTGCTAGTTCCGACCATGATATTGGTACTGTTTTTTACTCAACGGGTTTTGACAAGAAAGAAATCTATGATTTTTAACGTATTTCTAAAGTTGACTTGAAGATTAACTCTTCTAAAGGGTCATGACTTGCTAAAGGCACTTGAACTATGTTTGAATATGGCATATTCTTTTGGACAATTTTGGATGTTACTTTTATTACATCAAAGGATCTAGAGGAACTAATTTAGAGGGAGATAGTTGTTATTCCATTTCTTGTCTTAAACTTTATTTATTTTCCTTTTCAATTATTTCCTTAGTTGTAACTACTTTAGTATGAGTATTCTCACGTAACCCTATAAAAAATGTTAGTTGAATGATATTATCACTTTCACATATTGCATCAATTCTTCTTATTTAATATCAGTCTTCTTAGATTATGGTGAATAACCCATATAATTTGCTTGTATGTCATATCAAGTAGTTTGTGTATAGTTCAATCTTTCCTTAGTGCATTAGATCTATTGACGGAGTAATTCATATCCTTGTTTATTTTCTATGAGTTCAAATATCATATAAAGCCTTATCAAACATATTTGATGGATTGGTCTAGTGGCTAAGTTCTTCCTAGATTTGATATTACTTATCTCTGGTTTATATTGCTTAGTGATTGTTTGGTCCTAAGGTTATCCTTTCAAGAGATTCTAGAGTGGTTACTTGATTCAATTGTGCTTGGGTTTGAGTTTATAGATTTAAGCACATTGTGTTTTGGTATCAAAGCAAAGGTTTTTGACAAAGGAAAGTGTGAATATAGTTGTTGATAGATTGAAGTAAGGATGTCAAGAAATAACTTGCATAGTGGTGATGATGGCAATGTGCAACATGTAGAAGGAGGTAATGGCCAAAGAAGGGTTGAGGCAACTACATACGTTATAATTGTAAATACTCTATGGGATTTGGTAAAGTCTATTAATGCTATGAATATCAAATTAGGTCATTTGAAAGCATAGAGAGGTGGAGCACATTGATAGACTAGATGGGTAATTTAAAAAGAAAAAGGAAAAGTGAATAACTTAATTACAAACAATAGACAAATTTTGCTTTGTGTATTTGTAAAATGTAACATCTTATTTGATAAAATATAATGTCATCAATAAAATTTTACAGTGTCATTGCATTTCTAGCTAAGTAATTTGTATTATCATCCCTCCTTTATAGGGGTTCATAAAATACTTAGTTAGTATCAAAAGAGGAAGTGTTTTCTATGTAATTGCTTTTTCATTAAGCACTTAAGAAGTTTTAAAAAGATGAAAAGTTTTTTTTTTTTAGGTTTGATAATAAATATCCAAGCATTCCATATATGATTAATTTACTTAATTATTTACTATTTCTCTTAGTAGTTGTAGGGTAGGTGTGGCATATGCTAATGAAGAAAAAATATACATTTGGTCTAATAAGCGTTGTTTATTTTTAAGTGAATAAAAAAAATACTAAATCAAGGAATATTGATTTAGGGGAAAAAGGAAGAGTTAAAACTTCAAACGCTTATGTGTGAACATCAAAGTCAAAGGTAGAATGGGGGCTTCCATGCAATTTAACTTTAATTTAAGTGCAACGAACTAATTACCTTGTATCCTTTGGCCCAAGAAATCCATAGTTTCATTTAGATTTGCAATTCATCTTATTGACTTCTGCCTAAGAAAAAGTGAAAAGATGAAAAAAATAAAAATTAAATAAATTCAAAATAGAATATGTGCTTGTCGTTGAATCGACCATGGTATCATCCCGTGATGTTTTAGCTAAGTAAAAGTTGTGGCAATTCTTTAGAAGCGGCATCCGTTGGAATTAAATTGACATGGTTTATTTATTTATTTATTTTAGAATATCATTAAAGACTATAAGACATCAAAAGGAGGTTTAGCCACTCAAATAATATAAATGAAATATCAGTATACTTCCCTTTTATTTTATTTAAGGGTAGAAATAATTCATGAAATGGAACATTATTTAAAACTTGGAATACAACACATAAAATATATAAATAATGTGAGGTCATTCAAATCCCCTCTCTTATTATTATGTTGAGATTCCCTATTTAAGCGCACATTGGTTAATATGGTTGTTGAAAGCTTGAAAAGAAGCAACAGAACTTGGTGGAAAGCCATTTTCATATCTAGATTTAAGTTCCTTAGCCCTGACTTTAATGTTATCATCAGCCATGAGTGTGTGAATGCCCTTAACAAAGTCATGTTTGTTTAACAAGCATGATGGATCTTCGCACATCTTATAACCCACCTTGAGATAATCCACAATAAGCCTCGCATTGTCATATTGGTCACCGCGAATAGGACAAGCCAACATTGGGACACCTTGCAGAAGGGACTCCAAGGTCGAATTCCATCCGCAATGAGATAAAAAGCCTCCAATTGATGGATGGCTTAGGATCAGTAGCTGTGGGGCCCATCCCCTT
Organism: Laguncularia racemosa; assembly: GCA_037954665.1. NCBI lineage: Eukaryota > Viridiplantae > Streptophyta > Magnoliopsida > Myrtales > Combretaceae > Laguncularia > Laguncularia racemosa. Next base: position 2,544,323 of record JBBMOL010000067.1, read on the forward strand.
ATTATCAAACCTCTTTCACTCATTTCGCCATCTAAATCTAAATTGAGTCCACATCCTGTTCCACTGGATGCGGGCTGGATCGCCCATATGAATGGCATCATGACATTTCTTAATGCATGGCTCAACTCTTCACACTCCTCAATTGTCAAATTCACAGAACTACCAAAAGAAATAAATAAAACCGATCCACTAGGTTTGGAATTCAACCACTCAATCACCTCATCTTCTGCCACATCCGATTGCCTTCTGGCTCGAACCTCCCTATCTGGAACCATGATCCACCAGATTTCCAATAATGCTCCGGCAATAATGGGCCGACGCCCCATGCCGGCTTCTTCAAGTGATTAGATAAATAATCTAGAAATGGACGTTCAAGATCATCGAATGTATTAAACATTATCCCAATTGCATTACTTACATCGTCCAACCAATCAGGTATTCACCTGGGCAGGAGGGCCCAACTTGCCCTGAGGCTTTGGTGGCCTGCTAGTGGGACTAGGTGGAGGCCTAAATGGCCGCCTCTTGACATTCGTTTGAGTCAGGCCCATTTCTTTGGGTAACCCGAATGATACACGGACCTCTCCAGGTCCAATGCCATGAGCGTTTGCCTTCCATGAAGCATACTCCATAGCAGGAGAACATGCTCCAGAAGCGAAGAACCCAATGGTTGGAATGTTACATTTGGTGAAAATGTGCTTAGTCCAACCCATGAGAATAAACACATTCACTATAGCACAGACAGGCTTTAGTGGATTCGGATCCGAAAGTACGTTTTCAAGTACTTGACATAGTTTGTTATAAGTATCAAGCTGGTGCTGGGCTGGGAGTCCGGGCCTTGGTGAAGGAGAATCTACTTGAACTACTTGTATGAGAGGGTTTTGATGAAAAGATGGGTGTATGGAGGAGGAGAGATGTGAGAATATTAAGAGGGTGGTCTTATATTTTAGTGAAGCTACATGCTTGCAAAGCTCCATGCATGAAAATAGGTGGCCATGACCAAAAGCAGTGATGACTAAGACATGGCCAGACATCTTCGTAGTACAAGGATTATAATATTATTTTCTTAGATCTCCTTCTTCTAGGTATTGGCATTGACATGTCTTCCCACTGGCAAATTTTATAGCAATCTACAGAAAAATGTTGTTGTATCCAAGCAAGGTTATTTCTTGAAGATCGGTTAACGTGAGAACGGGAAGTGGGAGATGTTTCACATGTTCCATATATATAAGGCAAGAGCCAATGGCTCAACATGTGACATACAAAAGAACAAGAGAGAGTGGTGGGGCATATATTGCATATACATTGTGGTGGATGTCGTGTATCAAGTATTACCTTGTCAGGGCAATTATAGTTGTGGTCCACCCAAGCTCTTGCGTACAGGGCCATTTGTAACGTACAATGTGTCTATCAGAAAATTACCAACTCCGGATTCCCAAAAACTAACGAAGGTGAAACCATTTGGTGTCGGTCGGATATGTGACAAGTTGATCTTCCTATGTATATATTTTGATTTGAATGCGGAACCTTAAAGAAATGTTTTTTTTTTCTTTTTTTTTTCGGACTTTTTATATAATTATTTTGCTCTTGAAAAAATAATGAAGCTTTCTTATGTTACATGATTTTTTAATTTTAATATATATATATATATATTTAAATTATGTATCCAATGTTGAAATGATAAAATAGAATTTAAAAGCACATTTTCTAAAAAGATTTAAGGATATACGAGTTCTATTTTAAATATAAGACATCTTAATGCATATGGTGCAAATAATTTTTACACATATTAATATGAAACAAGCTGCATTTGGCCAAAAGTAGAAGCCGAGAAAGAAAGTGTAAATACACAAGTAATATAATATATATATATGCAATAAAAATGCAATTAAGGTTAATATCATAAATAGTCTAAAATGATTTGAGGTAATTTGATAATTTAGACGTAGACTATTATAAACTCTATTGACATTTTTCCTCCCTTTGCACTTTATAGAACCTTATAACATTCTTATGTGTTGAGAAATTATGCTAGTAAACACAGAAAAGATGCAAACAGAAAGGAACACGAGATTTTACGAGGTTCGGCAATTTGCCTACGTCCTCGGGAGCGATGAGTGGCTGTTTTCTTATTATTAGGAAATCGTACACAATTAGGTTACAATTATAGAATATATAAGTAACTCTAGGTACAATTACAAAAATACTCTGTACCATACCACGAGGGCTATGCCCCCGCACCCCCAAGCCCACTTAATCCTGGCCTGCATGCTATCTCGAAACTCCCCCCAATGGACAGATGCTTTCGCTACGCTCCCTTTGCTCCACTCGCTTCACTCGACTTCGCTCCAGCATCTGTCCTTCATCCAGTGTATGAGCCATACCTAACAAATCTCCACCTTGGTGAATACATGGGAGTTTCACACACATCAAAGTAGGTTGGATATCGTGCTTCTCTAGCAACTGTAGACATTCAACAAGTCCAAGCAATGCATGAACTTGTCAGTAGTAATTGGCTTGGTCAACATATCAGCTGCATTCTCAGTAGTATGAACCTTCTGTAACAAAATCTCACCAGATGCAATCAACTCTCTAATCTTGTGGAACCTCACATCAATATGCTTAGATCTAGCATGATACACTTGATTCTTAGCCAAATGAATAGCACTTTGACTGTCACAATGCAACTAAACTCCACCTTGTTTAGCACCTAATTCCTTCACTAGCCCAATAAGCCATAACGCTTCTTTTGCAGCTTCAGCTACTGCCATGTACTCAGCTTCAGTTGTAGATAATGCCATAATAGACTGAACAGTTGACTTCCAACATATAGGTCCTCCACCAAGAGTAAAAACATACCCAGTTGTAGATCTTCTGTTATCCAAATCACCTGCATAGTCTGAATCCACATACCCTACAACCAAAGGATCATCCTGCTGACTACCAAAAATGATTCCATGCCCTGCAGTACCCTTTAAATACCTGAAGATCCACTTGACTGCTTCCCAATGTTGCATACCTGGTTTAGACATGTATTTACAAACTTGACTAACAGCATGAGCTAGGTCAGGGCGAGTACATACCATTGCATACATCAAGCAGCCAACTGCACTAGCATATGGAACCTTTGCCATGTCTTCAATTTCCTTATCTGTCTTAGGGTATTGTTCTGAAGAAAGCTTAAAATGATTTGCCAGTGGAGTGCTCACTGGATTTGCATTGCTCATCTCGAACCTGTTTAACACCTTCTCAACATAGCTTTGCTGAGATAACCACAGTTTCCTTGAGCTTCTATCTCTATGAATCTCCATTCCAAGAATTTTCTTTGCAGCACCTAAGTCTTTCATATCAAATTCCTGGCTCAATAAAGCTTTCAAACCAACAACATCATGCATGTTCTTCGCAGCAATCAACATATCATCAACATACAGTAGCAGAAAAATAGAAGAACCATCATCAAGACTCTTAACATAAACACAACAATCATACTCACATCGCTTGTAGCCAATTTGAATCATGTAGGAGTCGAATCGCTTGTACCATTGTCTTGGAGACTGTTTCAACCCATACAAGGATTTCTTTAACCTGCAGACCAGATGCTCATGTCCAGGTTGAGTGAACCCTTCTGGCTGCTGCATATAAATCTGCTCCTCTAGATCACCATGCAGAAAAGCAGTTTTAACATCCATCTGCTCTAGATGTAAATCCCAACTAGCTACTAATGCAAGTACTGCCCTGATTGAAGTATGCCTAACCACAGGAGAAAAAATTTCATCATAATCTACTCCCTTCTGTTGTGAAAAACCCTTTGCTACCAATCGAGCCTTGAACTTTTCCCCCTCTTTTTCTGACACTACTGGTTTCCATTTGTACACCCATTTGCAACCAATAGCCTTCTTTCCCTCAGGAAGTCGGACTAGCTCCCACGTATGATTTTTTTTGTAAAGACTCCATCTCTTCAACCATTGCAGCCATCCATTTCCCTTTCTCCTAACTAGTGATAGCTCCTTTGAAAGTAGCCGGATCATCACTGCTAATATGAAGTACAAAAGAGACCATGTCTTCAAAACCCAATATGCTTGGAGGCTTTACATTGGTGCGTCTCTCTCTATCTCTGGCTAGATTATAATTCTGTACATCAACTGTATTCGAACCACCAGATGTTGGATCAGAACTTTTATCTTTCTCAGTTGCTACTGGACACTGTTCTAAATCCATTAGCACCTTGTCTTGATTCTGTTGCAACATGAACTGCTCATCAAAGATTGCATCTCTACTGATCACCACTTTCTTTGCAATCGGATCCCAAAACTTGTATCCTTTGACACCTTTCTTGTAGCCCGGAAAGATGCACTTCTTCGACTTTGCATTAAGTTTTGATCTTTCATCACCGGGTACATGCACATAAGCAGGACAACCAAAAATCCGTAAGTGATCAAAATCAACTGCATTACCTGTCCATGCCTCTTCTGCAACTTTGCCACCCAAAGATGCCCGTGGTGATCTGTTGATGAGATAGCATGCCATGCTCATAGCCTCTGCCCAGAAACTTTTAGGAAGCCCTGCATTCAGTCTCAAGCATCTTGTTCTTTCAGTTAACGACCTGTTCATTCTCTCTGCAACACCATTTTGCTGTGGTGTCTTGCGCACTGAAAAATGCCTCTGAATCCCATGCTCTTCACAGAATTTCTGGAACTGTGAATCTGTGTACTCTGTGCCATTATCAGACCTCAAATATTTGATCTTTCTACCAGTTTGGTTCTCCACCTCAGCTTTCCACAGCTTGAACTTAGCAAAAACTTCAGATTTCTGTTTCAAGAAATACACTCAAACTTTCCTAGAAAAGTCGTCAATAAAAGTAACATAATACATAGATCCACCTAATGATGCTTCCCTGGTAGGCCCCCATACATCAGAATGCACGTAATCAAGAATTCCTTCAGTTTTGTGCTTTCCAGTCGTGAAACTAACTCTAGTCTGTTTACCAAGAACACAAAACTTACAAAAATCGAGCTTGCAGCTTTTAGCACCATGCAACAAATTTCTTTTATGCAATTCAGCCATCCCACATTCACTAAGATGACCAAGACGCATGTGCCACAGTTTTGTGTTATCATCATATGACTCAACATAATGAACTCCACCTACAACTGTACTCCCTAACAATTTATATATATTCCCTGTAGTTATCTTTCCTTTCATCACAGTCAGTGCACCTCTCACAATTCTAATGGTTTCCCTATCCTCATCTGCTTTAGGAATAAAACCATTCTTATGTAGAGTGCCCAAGGAAATTAGATTCTTTGTCAAAACTGGTATATGCCTAACATCACATAATGTTCTAATAGTACCATCATACATCCTAATTCCGACGTCACCAATACCAACAATATTGCAGCATCTATCATCACCTAAATAGACAGAACCAGAATTAGCTTACCTGTATGTCGTAAACCACTCCTTGTTAGGCGTTATATGATAAGAGCATCCTGAATCAAGAATCCATGCATCCGTGAACTGAGTTGTTGAAACAGAAAGCATATCACCATCACTACACTCTGCATCGTCATTCTGCACCACATTGACAGACTTGGATGATTCATCACGTTTGTCATCAGTCTTCCTTTTAAACTTTGGACAATCCCTCTTCATATGTCCCCGCTCCTTGCACTTGTAACAATGAATCGTCTTTTTGCCCCTAGACTTTGATATGGAATTTCGTTTTCCAGAACCCTCCTTCTCCGACTTCCTTCCACGGTCTTGATTACCCTTAATATATAAACTGTTAGCATGAGAGCTTTCCCCTGCATTCTGTTTCTGCTGGTTGTGAGCCAACAAGGCTGCAGTAATTTCTTCAACTCTGATTGTTTCTTTCCCATATGTAAGAGTAGTCACCATGTGTTCATAGGAGGGAGGCAATGAACACAACAGAATCATTGCTCTGTCTTCATCCTTAATCTTCACATCAAGTTGAGCCAAATCTGTGATTATTTGATTGAAGACATTCACGTGCTGCGCCAAATCACAACCTTCCTGCATCTTCAGCCCATACAATCTCTGCTTTAGATACAGTTTATTCGTTAGGGATTTGGACATAAATTGAGTTTCCAATTTCTTCCATATTTCATCTGGAGATGACAGATTCATTACGTGATACATAATCTCATCTGCCAAACATAACCGTATAGTTCCTACTGCTCGCTGCTGCAGTTCTTCCCAATCTTCATCCTCCATCGATTTTGGCTTTTGAGATCGCAAAGCCTTTAAAATCCCTTGCTGCGCCAACAGATCCTTTACCCTCGTTTGCCACAATCCGAAATTGCCGTGACCATTAAACTTCATCACTTCGAATTTCGCACTTGACATAGCCATCTCAACCTGCTCTGATACCACTTGTTGAGAAATTATGCTAGTAAACACAGAAAAGATGCAAACAGAAAGGAACACGAGATTTTACGAGGTTCGGCAATTTGCCTACGTCCTCGGGAGTGATGAGCGGCTGTTTTCTTATTATTAGGAAATCGTACACAATTAGGTTACAATTACAGAATATATAAGTAACTCTAGGTACAATTACAAAAATACCCTGTACCATACTACGGGGGCTATGCCCCCGCACCCCCAAGCCCACTTAATCCTACCCTGCATGCTATCTCGAAACTCCCCCCAGTGGACAAATGCTTCCGCTACGCTCCCTTTGCTCCACTTGACTTCGCTCCAGCATCTGTCCTTCATCCAGTATATGAGCCATACCTAACATTATGTGAATTCGAAGAGAAGGAGACGACCCCTTTTTCTACCACTAGCTTATTATATTAAGGTAAGTACATCAATTGGAAGTTATTGATGGATTATTTAAGTGTATGTTGTGGAGTAGAGAATTAATGGAATAAGGCTCATTATAGATTAAGGTCAAGATTAACCCATGCTACACAAGGTTTAGAATAAGCACTTCAAGCATATCAATCACGATTCGAATCAAGTAAGTATACCAATTTGTGTATCATATTGTAAATTTTATATTAGATAGATCAACTAGGTTAAATTTATTAGAAACTAGATTGAGGGATTGATTTATGAAGTGTATAGTAAGATACACGGTCACTCATCATGATCGTGTTATGAGCGTATTGAATTTAAAGAGTGAACAACAAAATACACAGCTTCTTAATATGACCATGTTGAAACCATGTTAATGAACAATGGATAGAGAGATATATAACCTCTCCAAATGACTATGTTGAAACCGTGTTAATGAATAGTAGATAGAGAGATGCATGATTTCTCAACATGACTATGTTAAGACCCTGTTGGAAAAAAAAAAGAAAGAATAGAGAGATATACGCCCCCTTAACATAATCGCATCTCGCCCATGTCAGAAAGAGAGAGAGAGGGAGAGAGAAATGTACACGACTTTCAGCATGGTCATGTACTAACTAGTGTTCACCTACATGACCTCTAACATGACTGTGTTAAGTTGAAACGCATTTATTTCCTTTTGATATTTATAAGAATGCAATTCTAAAAGCGTATAAATTAAATCATGCATAGGTTTAAGAGACTTGTGAAGCTATAAAAGTATAAGACAAACTAAGTTTTGCAAAGTCGGTACATGTATATCATGTTTGTTGCTTGTACTTGATAAATTAGATTTTTGCATGTAGATTTAATAATATTGTAAATAAACCTAATTGAGTATGCATGTGATTGTGAATTGCTAGGTCCAAGAAACCAAGTGTGGGTCGATGCTCTTAGGGTGGCACCTTGATGATTGGTATGTGACGTTTTCCCTAGTAGAGTCGGGTATCGAAGTGATTTGAGTCATATGTGGAAGGTTATGATATAGAACGTTGTGATGTGGAAGGTTGATGTGTGAGGACTCATGGACAATGAGGAGTACCTATTGTCGCATATATATTATTAGTATGTATGGTAATAAACTTATGAATAAAGATTATATATATATATTGTTTGTGAAAGAATGTTTGTGAATGTTATGTGTGATGAGGTTTAAGATGTGATTGTGTATTGGCTAAAAATTGTGAAAGATAAATAAAATTGTGTATGAATATTATGTTGCATCTTGCATGTGTTACTGCTTCTAGCATGACATGTGTGTGTGTGTATGCAAGTATATATTGTACTGGGCGTTAGTTCACCCATTGTGAATTTTTTTTTTTTTTAGTTATAGATGTTATAGGAGAAATTGTGGGATATGTTAAAACCCTGAGGGAAACAACTCAAGATCAGAATAATGAAGAGAATGTAGAATATGTCTATTATGATGACTAGTAGATAGACTAAGGAAAGATATATGTTAAATTTCTTATTCAATCGTTTTGAAAATTTTTATTGTATATGAATGTTAATCGTTTCTGCTGTTTAATTTGAGAAAAATGTTGATGACTTATTATTGATGGTGAAAAATTTCATTAATCTCTATTATGTAGTAGATTTATGATTATTATCAAGGGTACATGAATGTAAGTATTGAAAAATAGTAGTGGTTAAACCTTTACTTGATTTCAAAAAATGAGGACACGTGATGGGCCATAGCATACTTGGGTTTTAGGGCGTTATAGATAGGTTGTTGTAGTTCCGCTTTTTGCAAGATTAGTATTTTATCGGCAATGTTTTGGGATTTCCATATTTCACTTGTTTCTACAGCAGTGTCATGCATTCCCATTGGATGAAAGTCTAAATAGGGATGCTGTGCATAACTAAGGTCTTTATGTAAGATAGATGGGGTAGTTAGTCCTGATCTCTCCTTTACACTTAGAGGTTGTAATGTCACTTTTCATGAGGTTAAAATAAGAGTAATGTGTCAGTTTACACCTTCGTAACAAACTAATTTTTAAAATACGGTTATGGGAAAAGTATTTTTTGAAATACTGTTTTAAAATCGCAGTTTGGGACTGCAATTTCAAAATGTGAAGAATTTCCAAATTGCATATCCAACATGCGACTTCTTTAGATTCTTTCTCTTTCGTTGAGCCCCATCAGTCTTCTTTGTGTTGGCAATAGAATGGATGGCCTTCAAAATGTACATACTAGCAAGCATCTATGACTACGTCCATGGTTCCCTTGCTTGCCTTGAGCATTGATACCATCATTCGCCACTCTCTCCGATCTAGCAAAGTAGGATGGACAACTCCCCCCACTACGTCTTGCATGTTCGATTTCAAGCTTCACCGATTGTCTCTTTCAGTGAGCTAGAGCACTTCAACTTATGGTTCTCTAGTTGTTGCTCATTCTTTTTGGCTTTCTTTACACTTAGATCTGGCCTTAAAGAGTGCTTGACCAAAAGAGTAGCCAACAAAGGAAATTGTATGTTGAATATGTAACTTAAAAATTAGAAATCACATGTTGAACATTTGATTTTTTCACATTTTGAAATTACAGCTCAGCTTGTAATTTTTAAACGGTATTATGAAAAATATTTTTGTTGGAACCATTTTTTACAAATTAATTTGCCCCAAAGGTGGGGTGCAAACTCACACCTTTCTCGTTGAAATAATATAAGTATAGCAAAGATGGTGCGTCTCAAATCAGGAGTACAACATTAACACTGTATTCAACAAAAAGCTTTTCCAACTCATTGGTATTGAACAAATTACCACTAATACTGCTGCGGAATAAAATTGACACTGAAAGAATACTTTGGTGAAGCTTTTAAGCAGCACGTCGAAGCATCAAGAAGGAGTCAATTTGAGGGCATCTAAAATCACCTAAGTCTCGAGGAGTCCAAAAAGACCAAGTCAAACGACATGGAGCCACGATGGCACGGGTAGTGTTGGTCCCTATGACAACCACCAACTTCTTGGCATGCTTCTTCATCAACCGGATCGTTTGGTTTTACTTATTTATTTTTAATTTATGATAAATGTGAGAATGGGAAGTGGGAGATGTTTCCCATGGTACTTGGGTTGGGTGTTACAACAATCCGTTTCTATGGATCCAGGGTCTAAGAACAGATGATCCATCCCTTGATGCAAATGTGACGGTTTGTACAATAGGATGGGTCTTAAGGGTCCCATTTATGAGTGATTATTATTATTTTTTAAAAATTTTGATGGTTTTTATTTAACTTCATGTAAGACCAAAAAGACATGACTTTTCTAAAGTTATTTTTCTGAGATTTTATAAATACTTCTTTTCAACCAATCGGTAATCTAAAAAAATGACGTAATAGTTATTTGAAACCTTTAGCTGCTGGTTTAAATTGGAAACAGAGAGTAAAAAAAGATGGTGCATGAGAAATAGAGAATACAAGCATAATAAAGAGAGTGAGGGAAAAAAAAAAACATGGTTTGATTTAGATAAACCTAAGCATGGGTCGAGTTTTTACCCTAATTCACATTGGAATCGAGCTATTGAGACTGAGATCGAACCCGTTTCAGACCAAACTCGTGGACCCAACGGGTTCCTGCCCGGTTGCTGACAGAAGGAGGAAAAAAACAAAGGACAAAGAAGAAATTAGAAAATAAAACTTTACTTAAATAATATTGAAGATTTAAAATATTTTGATGTGAAATAGGAGAAATTATTTTTTATTTAATGTGTTGTTAAAAACACTTTAAATAATGAAAAAAATCATGAGTGAGTGGATCAATAGCTGAGGTCAATTTCAAATAGATAATCGAATTTTAAAATGGTTCAAATAAATGATTAAAATTATACTAAATAATTCAAACAAGGATTCACATTATGATACCATTATAAGTAGTAACAGACTCTCTTTTTGAACCACTGAATATATTTATAGTAATAGTAACAGATCTTTTATTAATTTATTTTAAAAATGGATAAAAAACTTCATAGTTTTTAAGCTCATATATATATTTTTTTCTTTTAAGTTTAAAACCTAAGGTTTTTTTTTTTTTTTTTAAATTATGCTTTGAAGAAAGTTCTTATTCCTTAGTAATATGGAATTAAGGCTGACTTTTGTTTTCTAATATTCTTTTCTAAACTTTTATCTTACAATTGCTAATATTAGAATCTCATTTGAGTATAATTCTATATAAATAAATATAAATCCTATTTAAGATATTCCTTTATAAGCTTTTGACTCACAATTATTAATATTATAACCTTATTTGAGTATAATTCTATACGAATAAATATAAATTCTCTTCAACTTATAGAGGTATCAAACAACTTATTAGATCTTTCATATGCTATAAATATATATTTTATGTTTTACAAATATAATTTTTTTAATAAAAAATATTAATTTTATATTATTTTTGGTTACAATAATTTTTTTGTAAAATATCTATATGGACTTGATTGTGTAATGCCCTATTTATTTGTCTTTTAAAATTAAAATATAACTTATATTTTTATTTTTTTTCATTGATCCCAATTAAACCTGATTCAACCCCTAACCTTTGACCCTCTCACATGCTTGGATCAATCACTCTACTTTCTAATAGTGGACAAATTGGCGTATTACCCAATCACGTGCCCATTGCCACAGCTATAGATATAGGTATATTGAGAATACGCCTCAACGAGTAATGGCTAAAATGGACAGTTTTGCTAGGATAAATAATAGTGAGATAACTATTTTAGTAAATAATGTAGAAAAGGATAGTGACATCAAACAACATCGATCATGACCAAAAGAAAAATTCAAAAATTGATTTCATGGTCCCATCCATTCTAGTGTGGTTGAACTGTTCAACAGCCCAGGGAAATGGAAAATATGTAGCGATCAATATTTATATTTTCATTACTTCATCGAATTAGAAATGGTAAAATGAATAAGAACGTAAAATAGGCAAATCCCTCCACTATACTACAAAAAAAAAAATTCTTCATACTCACCGATCCTCTCCCTCGTTACAAATTCATCAGCTTGCCCCCACCAAGCCCCGCACTTTAAAGGAAGAGACTCGCATGGAGGACGACCAGACCCATGCCGCCTAGTTAGTTAAGTATGAACACCGACCATGCCAAAATGTAACTCTCACGACATGCTATCATGCATTCCTAAAAGCCATGAGCTGGTCACAAGTTCGTTCACCAAATTTCAGAGGATCACCATTTCAGACTTCACTCTTTTGCATGAAAGGATGTCCAAACACTCGTTTGGGCTGCGTACAAGATTCCGAGCGCAAAGTGCAGGTGATCACTTGAATAAATATTGGACATGGAGTAATATCATGGTAGAATAGATATTTTGTGTTGAAAATCTTCCAAAGTTAGTATTTGGATTCTTGGGATTGAATAAAGAAAATTTATGGTTAAATGACAGCTATAGAATCTGGCCTTATAAGCTGTAATTTGACCGTTTTTGTTTTCTTTCATTTTCTTTTAAATTAGGAAAATAGGTTGTATATTACTATTGTACCAGTCTATATGTAGCACTCTTACATCATTTTTAAATATTCAGAATATATTTAAAATCTCTCTTCTTTTCATTGTATCGGAGCTTACCCTTGAAACATATATCTCTTATTTTCTAGAAATCAGATCTACCTTCCTCCAAACCAGAAAACGACCGTTGAAAAAGATTCTTCCTCATCCGAAGTCACATCCTTCCTAGCCCTTGCTACAAACGGCCATGGAGGAGCTGAAAGTGCATCTCTTCTCATCATAGGATAAACTCAATGGGCACAACTTCCTCCAATGGTCCTAATCTATGATAATATTCATTTGTGAGAGAGGAAAAGATGAATATCTTATTGGAGAAGTTGTCATTCTGGAGAAAAATGATCCACAACTCAAAACATGGAAAGCTAAGAATCACTTAGAGATGTTATGGCTGATAAATTCCATGAATAATGAGATAGGTGAGAATTTTCTCCTATATAAAACAGTAAAGGAAATTTGGGATGTTGTGAGGGAGACATATTCAAGTTCTGAAAATATCTTAGAACTTTTTGAGATTGAAGCCAAGCTACATGATCTCCGATAAGGAGATCTTACTGTTACTCAATATTTCAACACCTTTACTTGCTATTGGCAACATCTTGACATGTTTGAAGTCCACACTTAGAAGTTCCTCGAAGACACAACCTTGTACAGGAAGATTGTGGTGCAAAAATGAACCTTCAAATTCCTTCTTGGTCTTAACAAAAATCTAGATGAAGTTCGAGGCAGAGTGATGGGAACCAAGCCTTTTCCAAGCATATGAGAAGCTTTTTCTGAAGTTCGACATGAAGAAAGCAAAAAGAAGGTTATGATGGGATCCTAAAATTCCACTCCAATCCTTGAAGGACCTACCTTTGTAGCTTGAGGACCACCATCAAGCAACAATGAAAATTGGCAAAGGAAGAGAAGACCTTGGTGTGATCATTGTCGCAAACTTAGACATCTCAGGGAAACTTGTTGGAAAATTCATGGCAAACCCGTTGATTGGAAGGCATCAAGATTGACCAATGGTAAAGAAAGTCGTGCTAATATTGTAGCATCCTCAAATGACAACACAACCTCAACTGAATCATGTCCCTTCACCAAAGAGCAATTGGAAGTTCTATAAAAACATTTCAACGAAAACATTGTCTCGCAATCTCAATCTAACACCTATATGTTTGGAACCAACATATTAGCACAAAAAAGTAATTCCTCATTAGCTCTTATGGTTGACAAATGGCACACAAAACCATGGATTATTGATTCTAGAGCATCAGATCATATGATAGGAGATGTAACAGCATTTTTCAAATGCAGTCCATCCAATGAAAACTCTACAGTCCAAATTGCTAATGGTTCATCATCTAAAGTTGAGGGAATTGGTTCAGTCAAGATTATTAAGAATCTGACTTTAAATTCTATTCTCTATGTTCTTAGTTTGGATTTTAATTTACTTTCCATTAGTAAATTGACTTGTGATCTGAATTGTGTAACTAAGTTTTTCCCAAACTTGTGTGGATTTTAGGAATTGGATTCAAAGAAGACAATTGGCAGTGCTAAGATGTGTTTAGAACTTTATCTCCTCAAGGACCATACTCTTTGAAGAAGACAACTCGTAAGTGGTGTTTCTTCTAAAAGTCAGTTTGTTTTAAATTCCTGTGTTAATAAAGATAGTGAAATTATGTTGTGGCACTATCGCCTAGGCCTTCCTAATTTTGTGTATTTAGAAAAACTTTTTCGTTTAAAGTTTATCAATAAAAATCCAAAACATTTTAAATGTGAAATTCGTCAATTCTCCAAGCATACTTGTAATACCTATCCTAGTCGTTTATACAAATCATCTTGTCCATTTGCCATGATTTATAGTGATGTATGAGGTCCCTCAAGGGTAAAAAATATAACAGGAACTCGATGGTTTATATCATTTGTTGATGATCACACTAGGTTAACTTGGGTATTCCTCATGAAAGAAAAATAAAAAATGTCAAAATTTCCAAAATTTCAACACTATGATACAAACTCAATTCCAGACCAAGTGTTAGGGACGCATTTGTGGGAAAAAAGTATACACGGAGGAGTAACAGAACTGCAACCACAACGCAAGGAGGATCTCCATGAGGCAACACGTCACTGCTGTGCAAGGTTGAGACAAAAGAGGAAATTATTTAGGCAGATTCCGCATAGGATCAATTCAATCTTAGATAATTAAGTACTTATTACATATTAGGATTGAAAGGATCATTTCCATTATTGTATCTCCAGATTAGGAGATAATCCTTGGCAATTAGAATAAGGATCTAAGAGAATCTAGCTAGAAAAGGAAAGCAAAACAGTATGTATTGGGAATTGAAGGAAGAAATAAAGTAAGCACATTTTATCCTAATCTATTGAGGTCGGATTCTCTCTCTTGCTAAGGAGGTCCCAGGTTTCAGATCCCTATTAAGATCTGAGTTGTTGTTGTTCCAGCCACCATAGGGAGATCACGGACAAGTAACAAGGGAAGGTTTTCCCAACTAGATTTAGACCTTCCGGTGAACCGTCCGGTGACACGATCTTGGGCAAGGGACAATAACAAATTGGTATCAGAGCAGGACACCATGAGCGATTCACCGCATGATACTGATCCACTCCGTGCCATGATCATGGAGTCTGAACGACGGACGAATTCCCAAATACAAGAACTATCCCAGAAGTTCGAACAGAAATTGGAAATGCTCGTCCAACACCTCCAGACGAGTGCAGCGGCAAGAGAGGCGTCTGGCAGCAGCAATCCGACACCCAGGCGGACTAACCAAAGTCAAGACGGAGGAAACGGCCAACAACCTCCGAACGTCGGGACCATGGTGCCCCGGTATACAAAATTAGATTTCCCAACTTATGACGGCTCGGAAGATCCCCTGATATGGCTCCACCGTTGCGAGAAGTTTTTTGTAAACCAACGAACAGCAGAGGGGGATAAGGTGGGCCTAGCTTCTTTCCACTTTGTAGGCGAGGCACAACTATGGTTCCATCACCTGGAAGGAGAACGCCCTCAAATGGATTGGGGAGAGTTAAAATATTTCTGCAAACTTCGCTTTGGACCTCCGGCATGCACAAATCCGTTAGGAGAACTGGTGAATCTGCGACAAATAGGAACCGTTGACGAATATAATAAGAGGTTCCAGGAGAAGTTGGCACGAGCAAGCCATGTAGTCCGAGTTGATCAGAACGTGGGATTGTATACGGCCGGATTGGCAGATTGGATATGCCTGGAAGTGGAGCTCCAAGAGCCGCCCGATCTGATGCATGCAATGAGTTGGGCACGCGCATATGAAAGTCGACAGAAACTGATGCGCGAATTGGGTGCGCGAAAAGGGGTGGCCCATTCCGGTCGACATTGGGGCGGCAACCAAGTGACCACAAGAAGCCCCACCACGTCCACGACGGATAATCCACCAAAGCCTCAAACTTTTATCCGTCGATTGAATCGAGCAGAGATGGCCGAGCGACGAGCTAAGGGTCTTTGCTACAATTGCGACGAAGCATATACTGCTGGACACCGATGTCAGAAGCTATTCTGGTTGGAAGTGGCCGACGAAGAAGCTAAAGGGGCCTCCGACGAGGTTGAGGAGGAGCCTGCAATATCGCTTCACGCCATGACAGGACAACGAGGAACGAGTACAATGCAGATTTTGGCAGTGGTGGAAGGGGTACCCCTGCGCGACTTGGTAGACTCGAGCAGCACCCACAATTTTATTAGCTGGACGACCATTGAGCATCTACACCTTGACTATGTCGGCGAGATAAGGGCCACGGTAGCCGTAGCTAATGGAGACAGCATCAAATGTGTGGGTATTTGCAGAGGAGTCCGTTTCACCATTGAAGGACATGACTTCCACGCAGACTTCATGATCATTCCCTTATCTGGATTCGACTTGGTATTAGGCACACGATGGTTGCAGACCTTGGGCCCCATTCTCTGGGACTTCTCCGCACTCACAATGGCATTCCAAAATAATCGCAAGGAGGTGCGACTCCAAGGACGAGTCACGACGGTACAGCCTCACCTCCATCTGGTCGAGGACCGTTCCGAGGAAGATGCTGCATTGGAGAAACTATTAATGGAGTTTGATAGTGTCTTCCATGAACCCACGGGCCTTCCGCCACTCCGCAACTGCGACCACCGCATTTTCTTAGAGCCCGACACAGGTCCGGTGGTCGTCCGACCGTACAGGTACCCTCACTTACAGAAGGATGAGATAGAAAAACAATGTGGGCAGATGTTGCAGCAAGGAATCATTCGGCCGAGTCACTCGCCATTTTCCTCCCCTTTCCTGTTGGTCCGAAAACAAGATGGCACTTGGCGATTTTGTGTCGATTACCGCGAGTTGAATAGCAAGACCATTAAGGACAAGTTTCCAATTCCGGTGGTGGAAGAATTGCTAGATGAGCTATATGGAGCACAATTTTTTTCTAAATTGGATCTTCGATCCGGTTATCACCAAGTCCACATGTTTGACAATGATGTGGAGAAGACGGCTTTTCGCACACACCATGGGCATTTCGAATTTCTCGTTATGCCATTCGGCCTATCCAATGCACCGTCAACGTTCCAGTCATTGATGAATGAAGTCTTCCGGGATTACCTCCGCAAATTCGTCCTTGTCTTCTTCGATGACATTCTAATATACAGCAAGGATTGGACTTCACATCTGCGCCACCTTCGCACAACACTTCAATTATTGCAAACGCACCAACTCTTCCTTAAGAGATCCAAGTGTGCGTTTGGAACAACGAAGGTGGCATACTTGGGACATCGCATTTCCAAAGAGGGGGTCACGTTGGATCCCACCAAGGTCCAAGCAATTGTCGATTGGCCAAAGCCACAGAATGTCACGGCCCTTCGTGGTTTCCTTGGGCTAACCGGCTACTATAGGAAGTTTATCCAAGATTATGGCCAAATTACGAGCCCCCTCACTGCAATGTTGAAACGCAACGCCTTCACCTGGACGGCAGCCGCCGAGGCAGCATACGCACGACTGCAGGAGGCGCTCTCTACCAGCCCTGTCTTGCAGCTTCCCAATTTTACCCAAGCATTTGTCGTCGAATGTGATGCTTCCGGCAGCGGTATTGGGGCTGTCCTACAACAAAATCACCACCCCATTGCGTACTTTAGCCGACAACTGGCCGTGAGACACCACAAATTGGCAGCATATGAAAGGGAGTTGATAGGGTTAGCCAAAGCTGTGCAACACTGGCGTCCTTATTTATGGGGCAGTAAGTTTGTCATCAGAACGGACCATTATAGTCTCAAATTTCTGCTGGATCAACGCATCACGACGTCCCCACAGCAGCACTGGCTTAGTAAGCTGATGGGCTTTGATTTCGATGTCGAGTATCGGTCCGGACATTCCAATAAGGCCGCAGATGCCTTGTCTCGCTGTCACCACGACATGTTGGAGCTGCATGCCATTAGTCAGCCTCGTCTGGACCTTTGGGAGGAGATAAAGGAAGAAACAGCCCGCGACACCAACATCCAACAGCTCCGCGACAAATTACAGCAAGGGGTACTGGCGGGACCGTGGACTGAACAGGCGGGAGTCCTCTGGTACAAAGGGCGAATCCACTTGTCACACACCTCATCGCTCATTTCTGCCATTTTGTCTGGTATTCATGACAGCACGCACGAGGGTGTCCAGAAGACGTTACACCGGCTGCGCAAGGATTTCCATTGGCAAGGTATGAAACGTACGATCCAAGAGTATGTGCATCATTGCCCGGTATGTCAACAGCACAAAGTGGACTGCTTGCGCCCTGCGGGCTTGCTGCAACCATTAGAGCTACCTACTCAAGTCTGGGCCGACATATCCATGGATTTCATCGTGGGGTTGCCCAAGTCGTGGGGAAAATCTGTCCTACTAGTGGTTGTTGACCGTTTTTCTAAATACGGCCATTTCGTCGCAATGGCACATCCTTATACAGCCAAGCGAGTGGCCCAACTATTCATGGAACACATTGTTCGCCTCCATGGATTTCTCGAATCCATCGTGTCCGACAGGGATGTCACTTTCACCAGCAATTTTTGGAAGGAGTTATTCCGCCTTAGCGGAACTAAATTGGCTTTTTCATCGGCATATCATCCGCAATCCGATGGACAGACGGAAGTGGTCAACCGAACTATTGAGATGTACCTTCGCTGCTTGGCAGGAAGCAGTCCTAAGGCTTGGGTGGAATGGTTACCGTGGGCAGAATATTGCTATAACACCTCGTATCACACCGCGCTCCAGGATACCCCCTTCAAAGTTGTGTATGGTCGAGAGCCTCCCCGCCTCACTGCTTACATTCCAGGTACCACCAAGGTGGACGCTGTAGATGACGCCCTTGCCGTCCGTGACCAAATGCTTGGGGAAATTCGCGCCCAGCTCCAAGCTGCCCAACACCGCATGAAGACTCACTACGACAAACATCACCGAGAGGTCACCTTTGACATGGGTTCTTGGGTTTGGCTCTGCCTACATCCCCACCGACAGCTATCCTTAGCAGGCCGCCAACTCCACAAGCTCCAGCCAAAGTTTTATGGTCCCTTCCAAATCGTTCAAAGGATTGGGTCGGTAGCTTACCGGTTGCAATTGCTCGCTAATGCCAAGCTACACGATGTTTTTCATGTATCCCTACTCAAACCATATCGAGGTGACCCCCCACTTCAACCACCGCAGCTGCCCTTGGTTTCGGATGGCCGCATTCTACCAATTCTAACGGCCATTTTGCGTTCCCGCTTGAATCGAGGTCAGTGGCAACTACTGGTGCAATGGGCTGGCACCGACGCCACAGATGCCACTTGGGAATAGTTAGAAGACTTCCAGCAGACCTACCCTACATTTGAGCTTGAGGACAAGCTCGATGTCCAGGAGGGGAATGATGTTAGGGACGCATTTGTGGGAAAAAAGTATACACGGAGGAGTAACAGAACTGCAACCACAACGCAAGGAGGATCTCCATGAGGCAACACGTCACTACTGTGCAAGGTTGAGACAAAAGAGGAAATTATTTAGGCAGATTCCGCATAGGATCAATTCAATCTTAGATAATTAAGTACTTATTACATATTAGGATTGAAAGGATCATTTCCATTATTGTATCTCCAGATTAGGAGATAATCCTTGGCAATTAGAATAAGGATCTAAGAGAATCTAGCTAGAAAAGGAAAGCAAAACAGTATGTATTGGGAATTGAAGGAAGAAATAAAGTAAGCACATTTTATCCTAATCTATTGAGGTCGGATTCTCTCTCTTGCTAAGGAGGTCCCAGGTTTTCAGATCCCTGTTAAGATCTGAGTTGTCGTTGTTCCAGCCACCATAGGGAGATCACGGACAAGTAACAAGGGAAGGTTTTCCCAACTAGATTTAGACCTTCCGGTGAACCGTCCGGTGACACGATCTTGGGCAAGGGACAATAACACCAAGATTCTGGTCTTAAAAACTAACAATGCCAAAGAGTACTTCAAATTCGTTATGGGTTCTTATCTCCTAGAATAAGGTATAGTTTACTTAAGTTCCTATGTTGATACTCCCCAACAAAATGGGGTGGTAGAAAGAAAAAACAGACATTTACTTGAGGTAGCCCGATCTCTAATGTTTTCCACACATATTCCAAAATTTTTCTAGGGAGAAGCTATCCTTACATCTGCACACCTCATAAATATAATGCCATATAGAGTTCTTAAATTTCAAACTCCCTATCACATCCTCCTTCAACACTTTCCACATGCCAAAATCATCACATCATTAGATCCAAAAGTGTTTGGGTGCTCAGCTTTTGTTTATATACACCAGCAAAACTGCAACAAGTTCGATCTAAAATCCATCAAATGTATCTTTCTTGGGTATTCCTTAAAAAAAAAAAGGCTATGGATGTGACCTTCTTTGAACACCAAACCTACTACTCCAAAACTAAAATCCAGGGGGAGAACTTGAGGGAATATCAGCTTTGGAAGCCTCACCCTAATCATTCAATCCAACCTCTTGATCCTCCATCACCTTCACTACAGCTTTCTGTCAAGCCATTTCAACCTGATTCAATCATTTATCCTCTCATCCTTGATACACAAATAGAAAGTCAACCACCACCAACTTCAGTTTCATTTGTTCCTAACTAGCCTAAATCACCACAAACTGCGAACTAGGAGCTTCGTGTCTATGTTGAGAGGAAGAGGCCTATTATAGGGATGGAACTCTCAAATCTTCTCACACTTGTCCAAGAGCCTGAACTGAGTCCAAGATATGCTCAAACTCACTTGGGTAAGGGAAATTCTAATCCCAAGATTGAAAGTATCTTTGATGACTTTGATATGCCAATTGCTCTGAGAAAGGGTATAAGAACTTGTACACAACATCCTATTCAAAAGTTTGTCTCATATGATAAATTAGATCTTTCCTATTAGGCATTTGTTTCAACTCTTGACAATGTGTAGGTCTTTAATTCCATTTAAGAAGCCCTAAAAAAATATAGAATGGAAAAAGGCAATCTACAAAAAAATTAGGGCCTTAGAGAAAAATGGCACATGGGTGATCTTAGAACTTCCTTCGGGAAAGAAGCCTGTTGGTTGTAAGTGGATTTTTACTATTAAACATCAAACTGATGGTAGTATTGAGAGACTAAAAGCCCATCTTGTTGCTAAGGGCGTTACTTAGTCCTATGGAATAGATTACCAATAAACATTCACTCCGATGGCCAAATGCAACACTATTAGAATTCTTCTCTCTCTCACAGCAAACCTAGATTAGCTGTTACACCAACAGGATGTAAAGAATGCTTTTCTCAATGGTGATCTAGAAGAACAAGTTTACATGGAGATACCCTCGGGATTGGAAACATCATCTAACAACAACTAAGTGTGCAAACTTAGAAAATCTTTATACGGGCTCAAGCAATCTCCTCGTGCTTGGTTTGATAGATTTGCAAAGACAATTATGAGGCATGGATACACCCAATGTCAAGCCGATCACATACTATTTGTAAAATTCTCTCCAAAAAAGAAAATAGTGAAGAATTAGGAGAAAAAAATTATTTTATTACTTCTCAATCTTTTTACATAAGAAAATAGGATTTATATACAATTACAGAAACCCTATATTAGGAAATATAATATTATAGGATCCTTATATTAGGAAATATAATAACACTTCTAATCTAAATATAGTTCTTACAACTAGCATAATAATCTTATTTACACATAAGTCAACACTCTTCCTCAAGTTGGAACATAGATATCACACATGCCTAACTTGCAAACTAAAGTATGATAAGTCCCATGACACAACCATTAAGTGAACACATCAGCAAGTTACTTATCAGATGTCATGTGATATAAGCTTAAGATACCATTAATCACTTTCTCTTTGATGAAGTGTCTATCAATCTTTATATGCTTGGTTTGATCATGATGAATTGGATTTTGTGCTATATTAATAGTAGCTTTATATTGCAGTATAAGGATAGTTCTTCTTTGCCTGATAGATTTAATTCTTCCAATATCTTCTACAACCACAAAAGTTCACAAACCCCCTGAGCCATAGCTTTGTATTATGCTTCAGCACTTGATTGAGTAACTACATGTTGTTTCTTGCTCCTCCATGTTGCTAAGTTACCTCCTACAAGTGTGCAATAACCAATGGTGGATCTTCTATCACTTGGAGATCTAACCCAGTATGTATCTGTAAAGCATTCTATCTGAAGGTGACAATGCTTGGCAAACAATAGTCCTTTTCCTGAAGCAAACTTCAAGTATCTTAAGATGTGAAACATCACTTTGCATGTGTGATTCTTGTGGATCATGCATAAATTGACTCACTAAATTGACTACATATGCAATGTCCAGTCTAGTGTGCGAGAGATGTATCAGTCTTCTCACCAATCTTTGGTATCTCCCTAAATCAATTAAATCACCAATTTTAGCTTGCGACTTGTGATTGTCTTCAATGGGAGATTCTGTTGGTTTACAACCTAACATGCTAGTTTTTTTCCAAGAGATCTAAAATATATTTTCTCTAAGAAATGAAGATGCCTTTCTTTGATCTAACAACTTCAATTCCTAGGAAATATTGCAGCTTTCGTAAATCTTTGATTTCAAATTCCTGAGTCAAAAGTTTCTTCAATCAAGCCATCTCTTCTCTATCATGTCCTATCATCACTATATCATCAACATAAACTATGAGAATAGTGCCTTTACCCTTGTTATGTTTAATAAATAGGGCATGATCTACATTGCTCTATTGATAGCCCAAAGAGATTATGGCTTTACTAAATTTGTCTAACCATGCTCTGGGAGACTGCTTTAGTCCATATAAGGCCTTTTTTAGTCTGCATACTTTTCCTTGTGTTGTTTCATTATCAAATCTAGGAGGGATCTCTATATACACTTCTTCTTCTAAATCTTAATGTAGAAAAGCATTTTTCATATCAAATTGCTGTAATTACCAGTCAAGATTAGTTACACACGATAACAATACTCTGATTGTGTTCATTTTAGCTACTAGATCAAAAGTTTCTTAGTAGTCCACTCCATAGGTTTGACTGAATCCTTTAGCCACCAATCTAGCTTTGAACCTTTCATTAATCCATCAACTTTGTGTTTCATAGTGAGCACTCATTTACAACCTACTAGTTTCTTTCCAAGTGGAGAAGTGACAAGCTCCCAAGTCTCATTTCTTAGACAAGGCTTTCATTTCTTCAATCATTGCTCCTTTCCATTTCGGATCTTTTGGTACTTCCTTCCAATACTGTGGAATAGACACAGACGAAATGGATAAGGCAAAAGCTCTATAAGTGGAAGACAAGGAATCATAGGAAACAAAATTAGATATAGATATTTAGTATAAGCCTTGGTAACTTTTCTTTGAGAAATAGGTTTATCTAAATTATCAAAAGGTAACTCACCGGAAGAGGATGATTCTTAGCATACAATAGGTTATATAATGGCTTCTTCTATCTTGTCTCTATCTCTCCTTGAGTACCTCTTCAAATTAGGTTTATCTAAACACCTAATTTTCTCCCCCTGGATAATAGTCTTCCTTTGATCATCACTTTCCCCTAGGGTAAGATCGGTAAATGTCACAAAACTAGGTAAGATCTCTTCCTTCTCAACATTCTCCCCCCTGAAGAGATGACTAGATCAGACTGAAGTAAGGTTTAATTTCTTTGAAAGTAACATCCATACTAACAAAATATTTCCTAAATGGAGGATGATAGCATTTGTAACCCTTTTGTGTCAGTGAATACCTAATAAACACACATTTAAGGGCTCAAGGATCTAGTTTCCTAGCATTCTTAATATGAACAAAACAAACACGCCCAAACACCTTTGGAGGAATGGTGTAAGCATTTTTCCCATTTAAGGTTGCTAAAGGACTCTGATGATTAAGGGCTTTAAGAGGCATTTAGTTGATAAGGTAAGCGGTTACTAGAATTGCATCCCCTCGGTTAGGCTTAGGAAGATTTACAGTGAACATAAGTGACCTAGCAACTTTCAATAAATGCCTATTCTTCCTTTCAGCTACCCTATTCTATGCACTTGTATAAGGACAACTAGTCTGATGAATTATCCCATGTGACTCAAAATAAGAACCGAATCTCCCATTCATATATTTAGTGCCATTATCAATCTTAAGAATCTTTATTTTAGCATCAAATTGAGTACAAACCATCTTATGAAAGATTGAAAACAAGAAAACACATCACTTTTAGCCTTAAGCAAATATACCCAAGTCATCTTGGTGTAACAATCAATAAAAGTAATAAACCATCGACTACCAGATTGATGTACCTAAACCCACTTGGAAGCACAATAAAAAAGACTCAAGAAAAGAATCTCAAATCAATCACAAAACCGGTTCCCCTAGTAAGCAATTCTCGTGACACCTTTCAAGATTTTGATGGAAAATGTTGTTCAAATGATTTAATTGTAATCTCTATTGATAACATTAACCAAATAACCACAATAAGGATGAAATGTCCGTGAAATCAGATCAAAGAAAGCAAAAAACCCATGAAATCCACCTTCCCTTTCAATCACTAGTTCACGCCAACAATAACAATGAAGTATGTAATCCAAGTGATCAATAAAACAATCAATCTTACAAGATTGTAGTTCACGAAAATAGAACCACAAATAGATCCAAGAAAGATCCAAATCTACCCTAGATATGACTCACTAGAGAAGAAATGAACATACAACAAAATTGAATTGATATGACTCATAATTCGCCTTCGTCGCACTCACCACAATTCCAATTCTTGGGTTGAAATTGATAAGAGTTTGGAACTAATAAAAGAACCCTAATTCATACGTGAAATGTGCCTCTCAAATCTGTAAAAATTAGCCTCTCAAACTCTCTCTTAAGCAAATATTTATACTCGCTACTCCTAGGGTTAAAAGTGCTCAAAATTACAAGTTTGCACTTTTAAGGTGGCTATCCCTAAATGAAAATTACAAGGAAATAAAAGTATCCCAAAACCAAATACAACCAAAATAGTTCATAAAAGAAGAAATATATAAAAGACATGGTCTTCAAGGTACCAGTCTTCTATAGGATCCATCGGCCCAACTCATCGCCGGTTCAGGTCGGTTCATGGATAGCCCACAAGCTGAGTCTGAGAGAGTTTGTCCATTACCCTATAAAATATGATAAGTGTTAAATCGAAATCCTTTAGTTCTTACCCTAATGATAGGTCTTGTCGGATTTTGATTCCTATCATAGATAAGGAAGTAGTCTGAGTAGGTCCCCAAACATCAGAGTGAATAGTCATGAAAGGGAACTTGCTTTTATTAATACTCAAATGATAAGAGTTGCGAGAATGTTTAGCATATTCATAAGCATCATAGAATAATGAATCAAACCGAGTCTTTGAAAACAAAACTAGGATATAATTTGCTTAACACAAAAAAGGAAGGATGTCTTAAATGCCTATGCCACTATAATATTTCTTGATTAACATCTTTATTTCCCCCATAAAAAGCCAACTAAAGACTAGAACCTTGACTCCCATCCAGCATATATAAGCCATTGTGCAATCTATCATTGTCAATTCTCTTCCCTATTTGAAGATCCTGAAAGATATAATGATTAGGGAAAAACTCAATTTTACAGTTGAGATTTTTTGTAAGTGTACTAACATAAAAGAGATTGATAGGGAATCGAGAGACATAAAGTATTGAGGATAGTTTAATATGGGTAGTATAGAAAATAGAACCTCTTCCAGATATAGGAGTAAAAGAACCATCCGCTATTTGGACATTGGCCCTTTTTAAACATGGTGAGTCTTCAAGAAGATTTTTGAGGAGCTCGTTGTGTGTCTATTTGCACCAGAATCAATAATCCAACAATTAGTATCATGGTGAGTAGTAAAAGCATTATCCGACTTCATAAAGTTGGATTTGGCACTAGAGGAAGAGTATGCATGAGACAAGAGATGCTTGAGATGTTGAATCTCATTAGGAGAGAAGAAATCAGAGGGAGTCATCTCAGGAGTTGATTCCATAGTTTCTGACAACTTGGCTTGAGTGTTTGTATAATTGACTCGTTTGCCTCTACGACCTTTCTTTGGTCGTCCATGTAACTTCTAACAAGTCTTTTTAGTATGATGTTATTTCCCACAATAGTCACATTATAGATGATCTTTATTAGAACTATGTGCCTTTGGCTGCTCAAGTGAATCAATAACTACTGCCAATCCAGACTTTTCAACTTGCAGGATATAGAGCATAACATTACACTTGCTTTCTTCTTTGCTAAACATAGGAATATGCCTCTTCAAGAGAAGGAAAAAGAGTCTTACCCAGAACACGAACTATGATTCGATCAAATTTATTGTTCGCTAAAAAATCATAGACCCTTTCGTTTGTAAGCAATTTATGAAACTTGACTACATATCTAATACAATTTGCTTGAAAATCTTGATAATAGTCAAGTTCTTGCCACATACCATTTAACTTAAAAAAATACTGTGAGATTGTCATCTCTCTTTGCTTCATATTATGAACCTTGTTTCAAATCTCATAAATTTGCACATCATTTTCCATTTGAGTAGGTGAGTCACTACATTCTATATTTTAGTTGTCATGTCAAGCAATAAATATATCCTTGAAATTTGGGGCTGTATGGAATTGGTAAGTTAGGCTATTACCAATGAATTTTATTGAAGGTAGGATCAATTGCTATTGGTTTGATTTTAGCACCGATAATATAATCTTGCATTCCCCTAGCTTTGATAAACAATAAACAAGACCATGACTATGTAAGGTAATTATTCCCATCAAGCTTTATAGGGCTGATTTGCAGTGAAGGATTATTAATATTAGTGGCAACAATTTTCTTATCATTTTTCATATTTAAAAAAATGCAGAAAAATAACCCCAGTAATCAAGACACAAAAAATCCAACAAGGTCTTCTACTTGTAAACTTTAAATCCACATACACAAATAGAGAGAAGCATAAATTAGCGTTCTAAGGTAAACTATAAATTGTAGAAAATTTACCAAATTGGATTGAAATCACTTGGAGGACAGTTAGTTGGCTTTGAAATCACCTAGGATAACCAATAGAGAGCCGATCAAGAAACTAAGAGCCGAAATGACCTATACGCACATTGGAATAGAAAAATAGACCTCTCGTCTCGATGAGTTGTATAAAATGAGGCCGAAATAATCCACATGCGCACTGGAATAGACCATGCATGCCTCTTGGTCCAACAAGTTGTAGAAGATTCGTGTAGCACGTGTGATTCACATGTACGGGTTTTGATGGTAAAAAAAAAGAAAAAAGAATAGGTTGAAAATCGGGTGGCATAGCTTTTAGGATAGGTAGTGTCGAATACCTCTCACTCCAACTAGGGAAGTCCTTATTTGAGGTGTTTTAGGGTTTCAAAGACTACACCAAAAATTGGAAAATTTTAACAAAAAAAATTGGTTTTATGCTTCAATACCATGAAGAATTTAGGAGAAAAAAAAATTATTTTATTACTTTTCAATCTTTTTACATAAGAAAATAGAATTTATATACAATTATAGGAACCATATATTAGAAAATATAATAAAATAAGAACCCCATATTAGGAAATATAATAAAACTCCTAATCTAAATATAATTCTTACAAGTAGCACTAAAAAAGAATTGCTGAGATTAAAGGGACTCCTAGCCAAGTAATTTGAAATTAAAGAACTTAGTGATCTTAGATACTTTCTTGGTATGGAAGTAGCACGTTCCAAGAAAGGGATATTCGTCTCTCAATGTAAGTATGTTTTAGACTTACTAAAGAAGATAGGCATGCTTGGATGTAATCCTATTGACACTCTAATGGATCTAACCAAGAAGCTAGGAGCTAAGAAAGGTAGTACACCAATCAACAAGGAGAGATATCAGAGACTTGTGGGACATTTAATCTACCTCTCACATACACGACCTGATATTGGTTTTTTTGTTAGTATTGTGAGTTAGTTCATGAACAACCTAACAAAAGAACACATGGGAGCAATGCATAAGATTTTGAGGTATCTCAAGATGACACTAGGAAGAGGTTTGTTATATAGAAATAATGAGAGCTATGTAGTTGAAGTCTTTTCAGATGCAGACTGGGCAAGAGACATCTTAAACATATGATCTACATCTAGATATTGTTCCTATGCTTGGGGAAATCTTGTGACTTCGAGAAGTAAGAAGTAATCCAGTCTCAAGCAATAGTGTAGAAGTTGAATTTAGAGCACTTGCTCTTAGTATCTATGAGGGCATATGAATATAGAGACTTCTTAGTGAACTTAAAAGTATCAAGTGAAAAGCCTATGAAGATATTTTGCAACAACCAAGCTACCATAAGTATTGCAAAGAATCTGATGCACCATGATAGGATGAAGCACATCAAAATCGATTGAAACTTCATCTCAAAAAAGATTGAGAAAGGAATTATGCAACTAATTTATGATCCTACAAAGTCTCAAGCAACAGTTCTCACCAAAGCTCTTCCAAGAACTAACTTTGAAAAATTGAGTCACAAGCTGTGCAACTCAACTTGAGGGAAAGTGTTGAAAATCTTTCAAACTTAGTATTCAGATTCTAGGAATTGAATAAGGAAAATTTATGGCTAATTGATAGCTATTGAATCTGGTTTATAGACTGTAATTTGATAGTTTTTGTTTTCTTGATTTAGTTTTCTATCCTTTTTTAGATTAGGAAAACGGGTTGTATATTCTGTTGTACTAGTATATATATAGCACTCTTGTATCATTTTGAAATATTTGGAATATATTCAAAATCTCTCTTCTTTTCATTCTGCCAAACTAAACATTCCAGTTAACTTTTGGGTACTTCCATCAACTCATAACATATAAATAAAAAAATTCAAAAGCTTAAAGACTACACCTATAAGTAGGAAAAATTTCAGAGACTCAACTGAGTGTTATGAAGCTTAAGTATTCTCATGGAAAGAAGAAATCGAACAACGCAATTCGAATGTCAAGAAACGTACTTACCTTAATTGCATAAGAACTGGAGCCTTGGTATGGAAATCACTCTAATTTAAGTATCAGAGAAGAGATTCACAGTAAGGTGATAACTGAAGTCTGAGCATGAACTATGTTTTATTCAAAGCCTATGCAGTATTTCTTCGTGTTTGTCATTGTGCTCTTGTATTATAAAATGCAACGTTCATCAGACAACACCAGGTGAACACAGGATTGCCTATTCATGCATAAAAAAGAAAATGTAAGTTGTATAATACAAATATTAAGATAAAGGTCTAGCATACAATCCAAATGTACAACAAATAAAAGACAAGGAAAAATACGTCGCTTATGTGAGGGATGAAAAGAGAAACGTGATTTTTTTTCTCCATTTTTATTTTGTTTTGTTGTAAAGGAGACAGAAAGCAATAAGTTATTTTGGTGGTGCCTTTATGAAGAAACCCCATTGTTCTGTATTTGCAGTCCAAGCATGGCACTGACATGAATGCTGTGAGGATGACATCTATGAATTTCCTTCAAATTATAAATGGATCCTGAAAAGTTGAGGGGGGAAGAAAACAGTGTCATTAAATTGGAAAACTGAAAACACAGATTGATATGTTATTACTTGGTGAATAGCCGTACACTTCTTCAATGAGCCTGTGCAAGAGCATCAACAATGCATTAAGTTAATCAAAGACCAAAATGTTCACTCCAGGAGGGATTGAATTGTTATGCTTCTGTGTCTAATTCCGGGACAATTGCTGATGACAACTCTATATGAGAGACACGGACAGCTCCAATTAGTCTCTCTGGCAATTCATCAGTGGTGTTAGCCTGAAAAACATACACATCAAGAGTAATAAGTTAACCCATCCAGGAGGAACCTATTATCTGCAGCCAAACAACCCAAACAAGTTGATCATTAATTAACAACCAAATTGGATTCATAATTAGTCAAGCTGTTCCCCAAAATGGAGGGAACATACAGATAATCAAACTCAATTTCTTCCATGGACTGGTTTCCATGCATTGCAAGGAAACATATACGTCTTGCAGGTGGATACATATGATCATGCTATTAGCTCGGTCTAAGTGTAACCAAAGAGGACAAAATTTCCAAAGAAATAAGCTTACAACAACACTAATCTATCTTGCCTCCTCTCACGATCATCTAATTGTTAGGACTTAAAATTATGTTATGAAGTTTGAATTTCTGGAGACAAGGGAACACATGGAGGATTTTTTAATTTTGGAAGTCAAGAAAATTTGTCAAACATATAATTATATAGCTTAGTGATGAAGAGATAAGATAGCACAGGTGGTGTTAAATAATGGGTCACATAACATCCAGTACAAGAAATGAATTGAATAAACACCTACAGATATCATTAAGCTCTCTTATGTTATGCCATGTCATCTTTTGCGCCTATAAGGTCTAAATTTCGTCCCATTTTGATGTAATTCATCACTTTCTTCACAAAATTAGCATTTTTTTCACAGAAGTAAGAAAGACTAGACAAGAAACAAGGGAAGCTTGGAACCTTAGTGTTATGTATACTAGCCCCACATCCCTTAGTTTATACTAAGTTTGTATACTGTAATGTATACTAGTCCCACATCCCTTAGTTTATAGAATATACTAAGTGTGTATACGTATATAAATACTTTTATAGTTCAATAAAAAATATGATTTAGAGTGTCTCTTCTTTCTTTATTTTCATCCTTTCCTCTTAACATGGTATCGGAGCCTAGGAACGAGAAACCCTAAATTAACCTAAATACTTAAAAAAAAAAAACCTATTTTCGGAGGAGAGTACTGTTCACCGAACCCTAATTTCGGTGGAGAGGCATTTTCCGGTGTCGGATTTAAAATCTAATCACATCACCGTGTTCCTCTCTTCTCCGATGTCAAATCCCAGAAGTCTTGTCGTCAGAAGCTTCTCCACGCGCCATCACGCGCCGCCACGTCGTCGTCATCTCTTATATCTGCTTATTCGAGGGTTCAAAGCTCCTTCACATCGTCCACCAAGCTTGTTCATCGTCGTCCGTCAACAAGCACTACTATTCATCGTCGTCTGCCACCGTCCGCCGCCATCCGCTGCCCACCGTCACCAATCACCACTGTTTGTTTGTTCTTTTCACCTTTCTCATTCTTTTTTAAGGTGCTCTCTTAATCCAATATGGCTTATGATAGTTCATTATAAAAAATTAGTCCTTTTTCGAGCTTATTATCTCCCTCTCCTGCCATTGCAACTGAGAAACTACTGAGTAGTTCAAATTATTTATCCTGGTCTACCGTAGTTGAGTTATGGTGTATAGGTCAAGGATTACAGGACCACTTGATCACTAGAGTAGAGGACGTGGAGAATGAAAATAGAAATAATTGGATACGAGTTGATGCATTACTATTGAGTCTTTTATGGCAATCAATTGATTCTTCATTCAATCTATAATCATTATTACACATGCTATGATGTATGGATTCAAGCAAAGACTCTTTATACTAATGACATACAGCGTCTATATTCGATAATTTCTAACCTGCTTAATTTGAGACAGTCGGATATGTCTATTACCGATTTTCTTGGGAAATGGGCATCTATTAAGGCTGAGTATAACTCTCTCATTCTTCCTGGACAGTCACTTAATGATGATTTAGCTCAGAGGGACAAATTCTTTATGGTCTGCATTCTTGCTACACTCGGTCCTGATCTTGCTCCAATTCGTGATCAAATATTGGCTAGTCCTATTGTACCATCTATGGATGAAGTTTTCTCCCACCTTCTTCGTGTCTCATCCATCCCTAATGCACCTTTATCTGAGTTTCCTCTTGTGGACAATTCAACTTTTGTTGCTCATGTGGCTCCTAAAGCTCGAATAAATTCAAGAGAAGTACAAGGTGGAGATCGTGGAGGCAATAAAGGAGATCGTCCTAGATGTACGTATTGTCATCGGTGGGGACATACTAAAGACAAATGCCATAAGTTACATAGATGTCCTCCACGTGCTAACATCATCCAGAATACTACTTCTACATCATTTGAAGAACAGCATCAGGACTCTTCTACTTACAGGAGCTGATCTAGAAAATTATCTTTAGTATCAAGCTTCAAAGCAGTCATCATCTTCTACTGCTTCCTTTGCGCATACTGGTAAATTTGTTGTGTGTCTCACTCAGTCTTCTTCTTCTTTAGGCCTATAGGTGATTGATTCTAGCGGTTCTGAACATATTTCTGGTAATCCTCAACTATTTTCTCATTTTGTTAAATCTACTTCATTACCATCAGTAACTGTAGCAAATGGTTCACATACAATTGCTAAAGCAATGGGTAATGCTCAACCCTTGACATCTCTACCATTGGAACATGTTCTTTATATTCCTCATTGCACTTTTAATCTTGTCTTTATTAGTAAAATCACCCATGCACTAAACTGTTCTATTAAATTTGACTCTCACTCTGTTATTTTCTAGGACCTCAATATGGGACAGACGATTGGCACAGGATGTGAGTCACAAGGGCTTTACTACATTAATAAATCGCCAACTTCTTCCATTACATGTTCTGCTACAGTCTCTCTAACACTTCTTCATAATCGGTAGGGCCATCCTAGTTTTGTCAAACTTCAGAAGATGGTTCCTCATTTATCGCATTTATCTACTTTAGAATGTGAGTTGTGTCAACTTGGAAAACAGTCTAGGACTTCATTTCCCAAGAGAGTCAATAATCGGGCTACATCTTCTTTTTCTATAGTTCATTCAGATATTTGGGGCCCAAGTCATGTCATCTCTGTTTTAGGTTTTCAATATTTTGTAACCTTTATTGATGACCATTCTTGATGTACTTGGTTATATTTAATGAAAAATTGTTCTAAATTATTTTTTATTTTTGAGTCTTTGTGCTGAAATCAAAACTCAGTTTAATATATTTGTACAAGTCTTGCATAATGATAATGCTCCTGAGTATTTTTCTACTCAATTTATGTCATCTCATGAAATTTTACATCAATCTTCTTGTGTTTACACACCTCAACAAAATGGTGTTGCTGAACATAAAAATCGACATCTAATTGAGACTGCTTGTACACTTCTTTTACACCATTATGTTTCTACTCACTTTTGGGTTGATGCTGTGCTTACTGCATGTTATCTTATTAATAGAATGCCTTTCTCTATCCTTCAGCACAAAAGTCCTCACAGTATCTTATTTCCCGATCAATCATTATACACTCTTCCCCTTCGTGTCTTTGGTTGTACATGTTTCGTTCATGATATGTCTCCTGATCAAGAGAAACTCTTAGCTCGATCTATTAAGTGTGTTTTTCTTGGTTACTCTAAACTTAAAAAAGGGTTACAAATGTTATTTTCCCATTACTCATCGTTAGTATTTGTCTCCTGATGTCACTTTCTTTGAATCTTCTCCTTTCACCTCATCTTCATCCGATAGTCATATGTCTAAAGTTCTACCTATTCCATCTCAATTATCTCTTCCTGAGTCTGTCCTTGCCATTCCTGAGTCTCTTGTCTAAAGTCTGGTTCTTCCCCTTTACCATTGCAGGTATACCATCGACGCTCTCAAAATCTACCATCCTTAGCATCTCTATCTCCTTTAGATGCTCCTACAGACTCACATTCTAATCCAATGCCTCCACCGACTGAGGACCTCCTTGAAGCAGACCTTCCAATTGCTCTCCGAAAGGGTATTCGTTCTACTCGTAACCTTCACCCTATATATAATTTTCTCAGTTATCATCTATTGTCTCAATCGTATTGCAATGTTGTTTCATCTTTATCTTTTGTTTCTATTCCTAAAAATGTAAATGAGGCACTTTCAGATCCAGGATGGACACAGGCAATGGTAAAAGAGATGACTGCATTACATGCTAATGATACTTAGGACTTAGTTCCTTTACCTCCTGGAAAGTCTCTAGTTGGGTGTCGATGGGTTTATACTATAAAGGTCAGTCTTGATGGTCATGTTGATCGGTTTAAGGCTTGATTGGTTGCTAAGGGTTATACTCAGGTGTATGGTTTGGACTATGTTGATACTTTTTCTCCTGTTGCTAAGATATCATCTGTTCGCCTGTTTTTATCCATTGCAGCTATGAAACACTGGCCTTTATACCAGTTGGACATAAAAAATGCCTTTCTTCATGGTGAACTCTAGGAGGAAATTTATATGGAACAACCACCTGGCTTTGTTGCTCAAGGGGAATCTAATCTGGTATGTAAACTTCGTCGCTCACTTTATGGGTTGAAACAGTCTCCTCGTACTTGGTTCGGCCGATTCAGTATGGTGGTTATAGAGTTTGGTATGACTCGTAGTTCATCTGATCATTCAGTATTTTATAAGCATACATCTACGAGAAGATGTATTTACTTAATTGTCTATGTAGATGATATTGTCATAACTAGTAATGATCGGGATAGTATTACTGACTTGAAAGCACATCTTTTCAAGAATTTTCAGACCAAAGATCTTGGCTTGTTAAGGTACTTCCTTGGTATTGAAGTGGCTCAATCCAGTTCTGGTATAGTTCTTTCCCAAAGAAAATATGCTTTAGATCTTCTTGAAGAAACTAAGATGCTCAATTGTAAGACGTAGACTCTAATGAATCCTAATGTGAAATTATTACTAGGATAGGGGGAGTTATTTGCAGATCCTGGTAGATACCGTCGGTTGGTTGGTAGACTTAGTTATCTTACTATCACTCAACCTAATATATCATTTGCGGTTAGTGTTGTTAGCCAATTTCTTTAATCACCTTGTAACAGTCATTGGAATGCAGTTGTTAGGATTCTTAAATATATTAAGAATGCTCTAGGTAGAGGGTTATTATATGAAGATCATGGTCATTCCCAGGTAATTAGATATTGTGATGCTGACTGGGCAGATTCTCCATCTGATAGAAGATCTACCTTTGGTTATTGTGTGCTGATTGGAGGTAATCTAATATCATGGAAAAGTAAGAAGCAAGATGTTGTGGCTAGATCTAGTGTAGAAGCAGGATACCGTGCCATGGCCTTAACAACTTGTGAGCTAATTTGGTTGAAACAGTTACTTCAGGAATTAAAGTTTTGTGAAATATCACAAATGCAAACTAATTTGTGATAATCAAGCTTTATTACACATATCCTCCAATCCAGTCTTTCATGAAAGAACTAAACATATAGAGATTGACTGTCACTTCATTCGAGAAAAGACCATCTCTGGTTGTATTATCAGTAGCCATGTCAATTCAAATGATCAATTGGTTGATATTTTGACTAAATCTTTTAGGGGCTCTCGTATTAGGTATATTTGTAACAAGCTTGGTGCATATGATTTATATGCTCCAGCTTGAGGGGAAGTGTTATGTATACTAGTCCCACATCACTTAGTTTATACTAAGTTTGTATAATGTAATGTATAATAGTCCCACATCCCTCAATTTATAGAATATATTAAGTGTGTATATGTATATAAATACTTGTATAATTTAATAAAAAATATGATTTAGAGTTTCTCTTTTTTCTTTATTTTCATCCTTTCCTCTTAACACTTAGGATAGAAAATTTTGAGTTAAAGAGGAAAGCTTACTTTGAGAAATAATAAAAAAAACAAAAACAGCAGCTACAGGCACTGCAAGAGTCACACAAACCTCAGGCGGGAAATATGACATGAAAAATAACATAGCGGACAGCATAAATAGCCCAAAACTTGTGTAGGAAAATTTATACTTATATTACTTCAGCGTCTATTATTAAGTTTTGATTGGTTACATGTAGTCTTCATTGTTTTAGGGGTTAAATTCAGTTATATGATAGCATTCCTAAAACATCAAGCTATGCCACTGGTTTTGCTGCTTTTACATGCTCCTACAATTGTTCTTGATGAAGAACTTCACTCAAATATCCTAGTAATTGACTATCAAGGTAAGCTTCTGAAAAATTTGACCTTCTCATCATTTCATTTTGCAGTCCTGTGTTACTATGAAACATAGTTAAAGCATCATGCAACAGAATGGAAACAGAAAAAAGAGTTAGACAGGCAGCCCCCAAATAAGACGAACACCTTCATCACAAAGAGAAACATTATTTGACATTAAACTAAGTTACATGTTGATGGAAGTCATACCTGTACAAGAAATGCCATATCAACCACCAGTGTTGTAATGACACCAATTACAAGCCCCAAAACTCCATTAGCCACAGTAGAGGAACCAATGTCAATATCAATCTGGAGGAAAGAAGACATGGTATTAAAACAGATATTGTTTTGAGGCCATTATAACAATTGTATCAAAATCATCAAACAAGATCATTACTTCTAAGTACCGAGGCCCTCGTATATAATTGCAATCAACAGCTTTCCCCAACAAACATGGAGTGCTTCCCACACTTTGACGAACTATCCATGAACCCTGAATAAGCGATCACTGTTGTTATATACATGAAGTAAAGAACTAAACAAAAAGGAAAGTTGACACCCAAAATGGGACTCCACAGCAGGAGAAGCTACTGGTTCCAACAAACAAAATTTTAGCTGAAACCAATGCTGTACTTGAGATGATTGTAAGTTGTGGCCAGAATAATAATAATAATTGGGAGGTTCAGTTGGAATTGAAAGGAATCTTTCTGTGCCTTAGAACAATGGCACAGGCATTTTCCATATAGTACATGATAAAAGCTTTCGTAGGAGCAGTTCACAGTTTCCCTCCCAAAAAAAGTCTTACGTGGCAATTGTTTGTATAATAGATTCGCAAAGAATGGCAATAAAGAAAAATGGAGGAAAGTACCTTAGGAACAGAAGGTATCAGTTTGAATCTACTGTTACGGAATTCATCATCCATATCCACGAACTGCTTCAAAAGAGATCCAGGGAGTAATTCCCTTGTCACAAAATAAAAAACCATGCTGTAATTTGTTGACCCGGGTACCTAATAGAGATGGAAATAATATCATTGTGAAGCTTATGGTACACCGATCAAGTAAAAGAACACTATAATTACAAAACTTACTTGCACATTAATGACCAGAGAGAAAAACCCCTTTTCTGAAGCAACCTGCTCAGATTATAAAAGAAAATGATAAGTTCATTGTCTGCTTATACAATATTAGAATGCCAACATCATCCTATGGCCAAGATGGTCAGTATTTTTTTTGTTGGTTAGATGGCCAGTATTTAGCTGATTATACATCTGAAAATTCTAAGAAATAGTGTTAATTAAAATATTACGTATATTTTAGAACAAGCATTGCCCAATTACATGCATATCTGAGTGTGTTTTTCTCAATATATCTAAATGATTTACTTAAATTACAATACAAAATTTAGCTCAGAAGCAAGAGCATGTATAGAGATAAGACTAATATCTCTCACATCCCCCAACATTGACCAAACAAATGCTGCTGATTATAAGATATTGTAGTTAAATATTTACTCAACTCTGGATCTTTGATCACTTATAAGACTTCCCAATATCCCTCTCCTTCTCTCTTTGTCAATTTAAACTTACAGGCTGATAAGCATGGGTTCATAGATTATTCTAGAAATAAGAGAAAGAATATCTCAGTTCCAAGCTTCAGAGAATATCTTCCAAGAGCTACTGCTCCCTAACTGAATTACTTACTTTCGTCAAAAATATCTGCTGCCTTACTGGCTTGACTTTCAACTATTTATACTCCTTTTCCTAACTAACTGCCTTCAACTGGCTACACGTGTTAAGACACAAACACTACAGCACAACATACGGCACACATCGTACAAATACTACAACACAACATACAACACTCCTCATTACAACACAATCCACAATCAGAACAACAAACAAGAAGCACACAACACTCCACAAAGAAACATGCCTAGCATTATGTACAAACCACTACTAACTCCCCACACCCACAGATACTAACTAAGCTGCCCCTTATCTTTCCGCTTATACACATAATGAATGGGATGAGACACCCCTGGGATCTTATCAGAGGCCATCCCAAATCAAACTGTTTACACTAGATGAAATAAATACCCAAGGACTTACAATCACAATTCTTAAATTCAGGGAAAGAAATGGAATTTGTACCATAGTTCTTACACCTCCTTAGAAGGTATATCCTCCATGAAACTTGAAAATTAAAGACCTCTTCTGAAGATCCTATACTTCATAGAACTCTACATCAAACAGTCACAAACATAATGATGCTTTGTAAGGGTGTTTGTATTTCTACACAAACCCTACAAGCAAGCAACCTAATGGTCTCTTGTAAAGCATCTTGAGAAAAATAACAAGAATAGATATAGGAATTATCCTCCCTTCTTGGATCAACTGAAGGGACAGTGGTGCATACTAGCAAAAGTTTTTATCTCACAATCTGAATTAATGGTGAGTTGACCTCTCTGTGTGACTATTTAGTGTTCAGATGATCATCCATGATAAATTCTTGCTTCTGGCCAAAAATAAAATAAAACGGCATTTGCTTTTAGAGTGCAGAGTAGCATGTCTCTAGTTGACAAACTTTAGAAAACCTTTTCCATAGCATCTACTCTTCCAATATGCATCTGTTACAGGATCATCTTTGGGATCTAGTTATTGGGTGATTTAAAATAATATTCTCTCTTTAAATATTCTTGCCCTTACTCACTTTTCTACTGAACTTTCCTATTTTTGAAAATGTGTTAGGGATGCTTGGAAAGAACCCTAGATCTCACAAAAGTAAGACAAAATTTGGGATAGAAATTCTAGAATGATCATTACACAAGCCAAAGCTCTTCTGAAACAACAGTAGAACCAGTTACAAGGCAGTCATACAATTCCATAACTGCTGCCCATCATCCCACCATTCTAGCACCCCTATCCCTTAACAACCGACCACACTACTTAACTACCATGATCCATACACATAGACAAGAACAACAGACACATCACCAGACGATTATAACATACACTACTGACCCACTCAACACAATAACATAACAACAAACAGAGTACATCCAAGAATAATATACCATGACTAATACAAAGTCAAATATAAACAAAATACAGCGACATATAATTATCTAGCTCCTTTAGAAACTCTCCTATTCTTGCGTGTATAAACATGCCCAAATGGAACAACTTCATATAATTATCAAGAGCGTGCCTGACCACAGGTGCGAATGTGGTGTAGCATTGAAATATCTTATCTGCTTCCTCCCATGGCACTTCTGCTAGAGAATATCCTTCCCAATGTAGTAAAACTTCAGGCTGGTTCATCTTCGTACGAATGTCCAACACTGCCTTGGGATGGGGACTACTTGTCCTTGCTAAGTAGTAGGAATTATTGGCTGGACATTCTGGTCTCCCTTAAATTTAATTTATTTACGTATTTATTTTTTAATAAATAGGAAACATGAAAAACAGGGTGTATCCTTACATGAGAGGGCAAGGTGAGCTTATACAATGCTGCCCCCTTTGGCTTTGACAGGAGACAAACCATAAACTCTGGGTCCCAGCTTTTGATTCCTTATTTCTGCTGCAGAAGTTTGTCAGTGTGGCTTTAGCTTGAGTAAGACTAATTCTCCCACCAGAAACTACATGTCACGATGTTTATGGTCATGCCTCACCTTCATTGCAGTTTGTGCCTGTAGAGGGCATTGTCATAGCACCTTTAACATTGCATCTCTATTGTGCAAGGCTTGTTCAGCAGCCACAAATTTGGCTGTCCCTGAACAGTACACCAAGAGCTTTGGCCGTGCTTGGCCATACAGAGTCTCAAACATAGTTACTTTCAAAGCAGTGCGATATCCCGTGTTATAACAAACCCTGCCCATGAAATCCACTCCACCCACATTTCTGGCCTTTCACACTCGATTGTATGATTGGCCACTTCAACTGGCCATCAGTTTAGGGGTGATAAGCTAAAGAGAAGGCCAACTCATTTCCGAACAGCTTAAATAATTCTCCCCAAAAAGCGCTAGTGAATGTCACATCCCTATCACTTGCTATTGATTTAAATAGCCATGCAATTTAAAGATATTGTCAAAGAATACCCCTACTACCATTACTGCTGAATAGGGGTGGCTCATAGGGATAAAAATGAGCATATTTTGAGAATTTATCAACCACCACCAACAATACTGATTTGTAATGCGATAAGGTAACCCTTCTACAAAATCCATAAAG
The DNA here is from genome assembly GCA_037954665.1 of Laguncularia racemosa. Classification (NCBI taxonomy): domain Eukaryota; kingdom Viridiplantae; phylum Streptophyta; class Magnoliopsida; order Myrtales; family Combretaceae; genus Laguncularia; species Laguncularia racemosa. The sequence continues at coordinate 2,584,291 of JBBMOL010000067.1, forward strand.
ATGTCATACAAAATATAAGTAGAAACCTGAAGTGGTTGTAACAACCTTGCTGGTAGCAAATTTTGTGATTTATTATGTTGAAAAATTGGGCAAGCTCATACGATTCCTGAACTTGTTGCTTCAATCCCTCCCAATAAAACTCCCTAGCAATCTGGTGGATTGTTTTCTCATACCCCTCATGAAAGTTGCCATGCATGGCCTCCAAAATATTTGGACAAAGGGCTGAATCCAAGTCTAAATAGATTCTTACAGAAAAATGATAGCCCCTCCTTTACAGTCCATTCCACCCCTAAATCCCCTGCTTGTAGTTGTATCCACTGATATAGCAGCTATAGGTGCAAGTGAAGGCAAATTTCCTCTCTAATCAGGTCAAAGAGATGTGCTTGAGAGGCTATGTAATGAAATAGAAGATGGGAAAAAACTGTAGTTTCATTGATAATAATATTACAAGAAACATCAATATATATAGACAACTTATACCTAGTAGGTGTATTGATAATTGGTGTACCAGCTCTACCTAACACATAATTAATTATCCCATCTAAAAGATAAAATAAAAACGAAACTCAAGCTAAGGGATAGACATCTATCATTCTTAGCTTGGAAATAATATCATGAAAGCTTGCACTATTCAATCCCTTTGTTAAAAAATTCATGAGTTGCCTTCCCCCAGAAACATATGGCATACAAACTAGACCTTCCTTGATGGGAATCTGAAGAATTTAGGAGGAAAGAGATAAGTTTATTATTCCTCTTCTTCTTAATCTTTTTACATAATGATATAGTGTATATATACACTTACAAGAATGCTATATTAGGAAAGAAAATAAAATCTCCTATCTAATATTTAAATCTTACAGCTAGCACAATAATATTATATATATGTCAACACTCCCCCTCAAGTTGGAGCATAGATATCACACATGCTCAACTTGCAAACTAAAGTATGATAGGTCCTGTGACACAACCCTTTAGTAAATACATCAGCCAGTTGCTTATCAGATGTCACATGATATAAGCTCAAGATGCCCTCAGTCAATTTCTCTTTGATGAAGTGTCGATCAATCTCTATATGCTTGGTTCGATCATGTTGAACTGAATTTTGTGCTATACTGATAGCAGCTTTATTGTCACAATACAAGGATGGTGCTTCTTTATCTGACAGATTTAATTCTTCCAATATCTTCTGTAACCACAGAAGCTCACAACCCCCCTGAGCTATAGCTCTGTATTCCGCTTTAGCACTTGATCGAGCAACTACACTTTGTTTCTTGCTCCTCCATGTTACAAGGTTTCCTCCTACAAGTGTGCAATAACCAGTGGTAGACCTTCTATCACTTAGAGATCCAGCCCAATCTGCATCTGTAAAGCATTCTATCTGAAGGTGACCATGCTTGGCGAACAGCAGTCCTTTTCCAGGAGCAGACTTCAGATATCTCAAGATGCGAAATACTGCTTGCATGTGTGATTCTCGTGAATCATGCATAAACTGACTCACTAGACTAACTACATATGCAATGTCCGGTCTAGTGTGCGAGAGATATATCAGTCTTCCTACTAATCTCTGATATCTCCCTAAATCAACTGAATCACCAACTCCAGCCTACAGCTTGTGGTTGTTTTCAATGGGAGATTCTGCTGGTTTACACCCCATCATGCTAGTTTCTTCCAAGAGATCCAGAATATATTTTCTCTGAGAAATGAAGATACCTTTCTTTGATCCAGCAACTTCAATTCCTAGGAAATATTGCAGTTTCCCTAGATCCTTGATTTCAAATTCCTGAGCCAAAAGTTTCTTCAATCGAGCCATCTCCTCTTTATCATCTCCTGTCATCACTATATCATCAACATAAACTATGAGAATAGTAACTTCACCCTCATTATGTTTAATAAATAGCGTATGATCCGCATTACTCTGTTGATAGCCAAAGGAGATCATGGCTTTGCTGAACCTGTCGAACCATGCTCTGGGAGATTGCTTTAATCCATACAAGGCCTTTTTCAATCTGCATACTTTCCCATGTGTTGTTTCATTATCAAATCCAGGAGGGATCTCCATATACACTTCTTCTTCTAAATCTCCATTTAGAAAGGCATTTTTAACATCAAATTGCTGTAAATCCCAGTCAAGGTTGGCTGCACATGATAACAAGATTCTGATCGTGTTCATTTTAGCTACTGGAGCAAAAGTCTCCTGGTAATCCACTCCATAGGTTTGAGTGAATCCTTTAGCTACCAATCTTGCTTTGAACCTGTCAACTGATCCATCAGCTTTGTGTTTTATAGTGAACACCCATTTACAGCCTACCAGTTTCTTTCCAGGTGGAGAGGCGACAAGCTCCCAAGTCTCATTCTTAGTCAAGGCTTTCATTTCTTCAATCATTGCTCTCTTCCATTTTGGATCGTTGAGTGCTTCCTTCCAATCCTGTGGAATAGACACAGATGAAATGGACAAGGCAAAAGCTCTATAGGAGAGAGACAAAGAATTATAGGAAACAAAATTAGAAATGGGATGTTTAGTACAGGCCCTGACACCTTTCCTTTGAGAAATAGGTTTATCTAAATCATCAAAAGGTAACTCACCAGAAGAGGAGGATTCTTGGCAGCAGAGAGTAGGTTGCACAATGGCTTCTTCTGTCTTGTCTTTGTCTCTCCTCAAGTACCTCTTCAAATCAGGTTTGTCTAAACGCCCAATTTTCTCCCCCTGGATAATAGTCTCCTTCTGACCATCATTTTCTCTTGGGGTAAGATCAGTAAGAGTCACGGAACTAGGTATCAACTCTTCCTTTGCATTATTCTCCCCCTGAAGAGATGACTGGGTTAGAACTTCAGTCTCTCTGAAAGTAACATCCATACTTACAAAATACTTCCAAGATTGAGGGTGATAGCATTTGTAACCCTTTTGTGTTGGTGAATACCCAATAAACACACACCTAAGGGCTCGTGGATCTAGTTTTCCAGTATCCTTAATATGAACAAAACAAACGCATCCAAATACCTTTGGAGGAACAGTATACGTATTTTGTCCTTTTAAGGTTTCTAAAGGACTCCGATAGTCAAGAGCCCTAAGAGGCATTCGGTTGATAAGATATGCAGCAATTAGAATTGCATCCCCCCAGTAAGGCTTAGGAAGATTCATGGTAAACATAAGCGACCTAGCAACTTCCAAAAGATGCCTATTCTTCCTTTCAGCTACCCCATTCTGTGTACTTGTATATGGACAACTAGTCTGATGAATTATCCCATGCGACTCCAAATAAGAACCAAACCTGCTATTGATGTATTCAATGCTATTATCAATCCTAAGAATCTTCATTTTAGCATCAAATTGAGTGCAAACCATCTTATGAAAAGACTGAAAACAGGAAAACACATCACTTTTAGCCTTAAGTAGATATACCCAAGTCATCCTGGTGCAGCAATCAATAAAAGTGACAAACCATCGACTACCAGACAAAGAAGTAGTCTGAGTAGGGCCCTAAACATCAGAGTGAATAGTCATAAAAGGAAACTTGCTTTTATTATTACTCAAAGGATAAGAGTTTCGAGAATGTTTTGCATATTCGCAAGCATCACAAAATAAAGAATCAGATTGAGTCTTTGAAAACAAACTAGGAAATAATTTGCGTAACACTAAAAAAGAGGGATGGCCCAAACGCCTGTGCCACTACAATATTTCCTGATTAACATCCTTATTTCCCCTAAAAAAGGCCTGCTGAAGACTAGAACCTTGAACCCCATCCAACAGATATAAGCCATCGTGCAATCTACAACTGCCAATCCTCTTCCCTGTTTGAAGATCCTGAAAGACACAATGATCAGGAAAAAACTCAATTTTACAGTTGAGATTTTTTGCAAGTGCACTGACAGATAAGAGATTGACAGGAAATTGAGGGACATGAAGCACAGAGGATAATTCGATATGAGGAGTACAAAAAACAGAACCTGTTCTAGAGACTGGGGTGAAAGAACCATCGGCTATTCGGACATTATCCCTTTTCAAACACGGTGAGTATTCAACAAGATTTTTTGAGGAGCCCGTCATGTGTCTATTCGTACCAGAATCAATAATTCAACAATTAGTATCGAGGGTAGCAGAAAAAGCATTACCTGACTGCACAAAATTGGATTTGGCACTGGAAGAAGATTCTTGATGAGACAAAAGACGCTTGAGATGCTGAATCTCATCAGGAGAGAAAAAAACCAGAGTGAGTCATCTCAGGAGTTGACTCCATAGCTTCAGACAAATTGGCCCGAGTAGAGTTAACCCGTTTACCTCCACAACCTCTTATTGGACGTCCATGTAGCTTCCAGCAAGTCTCTTTAGTATGTCGTGGTTTCCCATAATAATCACATCGTAAATGATCTTTATGAGAACTATGTGCCTTCAGCTGCTCAGATGAATCACTAGCAGCTACCAAACCAGACTTTTCAACCTGCGGGATATAGAGCATGGCACTGCGCCTGCTTTCTTCCTGTTGAACATAGGAATATAGGAAAAGGTGTCTTATCGAGAACATGAACTCTGATCTGATCAAATTCATTGTTTAACCCAGCTAAAAAATCATATACCCTTTCTTTTGCAAGTAATTTCTGGAACTTTACTGCATCTCCGGTACAATCTGCCTGAAAATCTTGATAATAGTCAAGTTCTTGCCACAAACCATTCAACTCAGAAAAATACTGGGAAATTGTCATTTCTCCTTGCTTCAAACCATGGACCTTGTTCCGAATTTCATAAATCTGAGCATCATTTCTCACCCGTGAATAGGTGAGGGTTACAGCATTCCATATTTTTGCTGCTGTGTCAAGCAGTAAGTATGTTCTTGAAATATAGGGTTGCATGGAATTTATAAGCTAGGCCATTACCAAGGAATTTTCAGAATCCCACTAATGGAATAATGGATCGGTTGCTACTGGTTTGACTTTAACACCGGTAATATAATCCTGCATTCCCCTAGCTTTGATAAACAATAAACAAGACCGTGACCAAGCAAGGTAATTGTTCCCATCAAGCTTGACAGGGTTGATTTGTAGTGAAGGATTATCAGTACTAATTCCAGCAATTCTCTTATCGGTTTCTATAATGCAAACAGTTAACCCAAGCAATTAAGACAACTGACTTAAATAGCCTCGAAGGAAGAGCAAACAGAATAGTTCGTAAACTTTCAAACCCGTACCCGTACACAAACTGTCAAACCCGTATGAATACACACAGGGAAGTGATGAGCGCAACCTAAAGCAAAAAACACCTGGACGCAACCTAAAAAGGAAATGATATCACTTGGAAAACAGTGGGAGGGTGTCGGAAAAGAAGGGTGAGCAAGACAGCGGAAAGCCCACGAAAAATGGTGGCCGGAACAGTTCCCACGTGCCTCATGCGCCGACGGTCGGCCGAAGCTTCAGGACTCACACGCTCGGTTTTCGGTGGTCGGAGAAGAAAGGGTCGGTCGGAAAAGGGTGGCGCTCCTCTTGGGATAGGTGGTGTCGACTACCTTCGAAGAAAAAACCTCTTGTACGGTGTTCTAGGGTTTCAAAAAATAAACTGCGCCAAAAAAAAAAAAAAAATTGACCCAAAAAGTGGTTTTAGGCTCTGATACCATGAAGAATTTAGGAGGAAAGAGATAAGTTTATTGTTCCTCTTCTTCTTAATCTTTTTACATAATGACATAGTGTATATATACACTTACAAGAATGCTATATTAGGAAAGAAAATAAAATCTCCTATCTAATATTTAAATCTTACAGCTAACACAATAATATTACATATATGTCAACAGAATCAAACCACTGCAATGATAGAATCCATTAACCGAGCAAAGAGCTAGAGGACTACAGAACCTAGCATTGAGAATCCTTCTTTGAATAATTAGATCCCAAAAACATTCGTTTAGTATCTTCATTTACATTATATAATTGTTTTGCATTTCATCAGGTACATTTGTCGGTATTACAAGATGTCGAACCAACAAACTAATGCTTGATGTGTGAGCTATTCTTAGACCTACAAAAAGCAAGAGAAACCGGCCATACATTGCTTTGCATTTCACGTGGAAAATGGGTTGGCAAATTGCTCCAAAAGAACCGGTTTTAAGCACCATTTTGTCTTGTTGATTTTCCTTATTTAAAGTAGGTATAAATACTTGTAAATGAGGGTTTTTGGGTAGACATTTGAAACTCAAAAATCAAATACAATTGCCGTTGAAAGCTTCCTCTTTCACGCATCCAAACTCTTACCAATTTCTACATTAGGGATTGTGGCGAGTTAGTTTGGGATTATTGTGTGTAATATCAATAATTTTCAAGTCATTTCCTAATTACTACTAGTGTATAACATCTGGTAAGTGATTGGATTATCATTTCTTTCTCAATTATCACACAAATTAGGGTTCCCACACAAGTTAGGTTTCACGCCACTTGATTGGGAATTGTTACATAGTTTATTCCATCCTTATTTTATATTGCAATTGCCATTGCAGCACATCATAATTTGGTATCAAGCTACGTTTTGAGAAGGGAATTCATGATTTACAATTTAGGGATTTTGGGTTCTTGTTCCATTTCTCAATTGATATTGTTTGAAGTGGAATTGAAGGTCTTGTGTTGAATTGTACCGTATTCCAATTGTCATTATGAGTTGAATTTGAAGAAGGGATTGATTTAGGGTTCCTTGTTGGGATGAATTTGAGGAATCATTATAATAGATTCCATTAGAGTGTAATTGTGTTGATTGTGTCGTGTTATCCTTGCTTGTTGCGGAATTAGAATTGTGGGATTAAGATTTTCCATTTTGTTTCTCCTTCTTGCCGTGAGATCATAGCTTGGAAGAATTGGGAAGTCATTTCAATTGATTCCATAATTACTTTTGTGTAGTAATTGTGCATTAACTTTCTATGAATGCACTTTGACTAGAGGTTGGAATCATTTGCTGTCGTGATTGTGGGTGTTCTTGTTGGCATGAAGGTGTGTTGTGTTGTGAGTGTCGTGGAGTGTGTTGTTGTTGTGAAGGAGTGATTATGAGTATAAAAGAAAAAAAAACCATGTCAAATGATTGTGTGAATGGTGGGATTGAAAATGAGGCCAACAGTCAAGTTGGAGGAGGTCAGGGTCGTCGTGCTGCAGGTGGAAGAACACTAAAGAAACAATTACAGGATCTCACCACTATTGTTGCTATATTACCAACACGGGTAGATCAAATGACATTACCACAACCACTAGTGACAAATCCATAGGCACCCCCACCTCGGGTAGCCCATCAGAATGCACGTAGAGAAGGAGCTGTTGGAGGAAATATGTAAAGTTGCAGATGCTTTCATTTGTTGGAAGGGGTTCTGTAGAAAATTATTTGGATTGGGAGGATAAGGTAGTGGGCCTATTTGAGTGTTATGAGATTAATGATCACACTTAGGTTTGTCTTGCAGCTGTAGAGTTTACAAGTTATGCCGCCTTATGGTGGAAGAATCTTATAGCTAATAGATGAAGAGATGATGAGGTTGAGATACATACCTGGCAGGAAATGAAACGGGTTATGAAGAGGAGGTTTATACCAGAGCACTATAGATAGGAGTTGTTTATGTGTCTTCAGACATTGAGGTAGGGAGGCAAAACTGTTGACAAATATATACAGGAGTTTGAGACATTGATGATCAAATGTGAGTCAGTCGAATCTCCTGAATAGACCTTAGCACGATTTGTGTCAGGGTTAAAGTATGAAATTGCCTGTATTGTGGAGCTCCAAAGGTATAACACCCTTGATGAGGCCATCCAGCTAGCTCTGAAAGTGGAGAGATAGAGGTGATCCAACCCATTTCGAGTAGCGAGCAACAAGTATGGAACTTCTACAAAACCTCATGGGTTAAATAGTCAGCAGGTTAAACAAAAGGGAATAGGGGGGATTGATAAGACTGTGGACACAAATACAACTATTATTGATAGGGAGAGGGAAATTTCTAGAAAGGGAAAGGCGATTGTTGGGGCAGATATCCGACAAACAGTGCCAGGGTCATCAAGTGGAAAGATGCGTCAAACCAAATGCTTCAAATGCATGGGCTTTGGACATATGGCTGCTCAGTGTCCCAACAAAAAGGTGATGACTGCTATGGAGGTGGAAAATATGTAGGGTAAGGAAGAGATACTTGAGCCAATTGATTTGTCAACGGTACTATAGGAGTATTATGATGATCCTGATGTTGAGGCACGTGAAGACAAGGGAAATGATAAATATCTGTCTATTAATGTGTTGCACAAGGTAAAAACTACATCTCCAGATTGAGGACATACAAAAGGAAAACCTATTCCATACTCCTTGTCAGGTTCAAGGTAATCTGTGTGCTCTTTTTATTGATGGTGGTAGCACAAATGTAGTAGCTGGTAAATAGATTGCAACTAGTCACTAGTCCACATCCTCATCCCTATAAATTGCATTGATTGAGATGTCACTCAGAGGGCTAAGGTTCTGAAGAAAACTATGTTTTTCTTATTTCAAAAATATATATACATTCTAATATATATATCCTAAGATGGTTGTCATACCAATCCATAAAAAAAAAGGAAACCGGATTTCCTTTTAATTGGAAATCTCAACAAAATAGGAAACTATATAATATCTAAAAAAATATCTAATTTAAATAAAGAAACAATAACTAATTCTCTAAATAAATAAAAGCTGTAATCTTTTCTACACTCTCCCTCAAGCTGGGTTATACATATTGTTGAAAATTTTCCAAAGTTAGTATGTAGATAAATAAGGAAAGCATATGGCTAATTGACAGTCATATAATCTTGATATTTATAGCAGAAGAATCAAATCTTATAGGATTTAATGTGATATATTTTTATTCTTTATTTAGTCTTCTTAGATTAAGGAAAGATAGGTTGTACACTAGTATATATATACAATACTTGTATCACTTTCTGAATAAGAGAAAATAAAGAATTCCAAATCTCTTCATGGTATCAGAGCCTTCCTCCTTCTATTTTTTTCTTCTGCCGTGACTCAATTTCTGCTTGACATATCTCTCATTCCGACCAATTTTTTTTCTGCCGTGATCCATTCTGATCGTGCTTCTGTCGGAGCCTTTCACGTGTCTAACGTGATTCTATCATTCCCTTCTCAACCATAGCTAGTAATCCGACAGCATACACACTCTAGTATCACGACATTCTCCTTCAACCAACTGGTTAATCCTCCATCTCCTAGAATTATTGAATCTGTCTTCACCAGGAAATGATGAACGAGAGAGACTCTGCCTCATCCAAAGTCACGTCACTCCCTGCCCCTATCAAAACCAGCCATGGAGGAACTGAAAATGCATCTCTTCTCATCACTGGACACAAACTCAATGGTCACAACTTTCTCCAATGGTCCCAATCTGTGATGATGTTCATCTGTGGAAGAGGAAAAGATGAATATCTCACTGGAGAAGGTGTCATTCCAGAGAAAAATGATCCACAATTCAAGACATGGAACACTGAGAATCACTTAGTGATGTCTTGGTTGATAAACTCCATGAATAATGAGATAGGTGAGAATTTTCTCCTATATAAGACAGCAAAGGAAATGTGGGATGCAGTTAGGGAGACGTATTCCAGTTCTGAAAACACCTCAGAACTTTTTGAGGTTGAAGCCAAGCTGCATGATCTTCGACAAGGAGAGCTTACGGTTACTCAATATTTCAATACCCTTACTCGCTATTGGCAACATCTTGACTTGTTTGAAGTCCACACGTGGAAGTGCCCCGAAGACACAGCTTTATACAAAAAGATAGTAGAACAAAAACGAACCTTCAAATTCCTTCTTGGTCTCAACAAAAATCTGGATGAAGTCAGAGGCAGAATTATGGGAACCAAGCCTTTTCCTAGCATCCGAGAAGCCTTTTCTGAAGTTAGACGTGAAGAAAGCAGAAGGAAGGTTATGATGGGATCACAAAATTCCACTCCAACCTTTGAAGGTTCTGCCCTTGCAACACGAGGACCACCACCGAACAACAATGACAACCGGCAAAGGAAAGGGAGACCTTGGTGTGATCACTGTCGTAAACCTGGCCATCTTAGGGAAACCTGCTGGAAAATCCATGGGAAACCGGCTGATTGGAAGGCATCACGAGCAACCAATGCTAACATTGCAGCATCCTCAGATGACAACACAACTTCAACCTCAAACGGGTTAAGTCCCTTCACCAAAGAGCAATTGGAAGTTCTGCAGAAACTATTCAATCAAAACACGGTCTCGCAGCCTCAATCCAACACTTCTGGGTCTGGAACCAGCTTGTTAGCACAGCAAGGTAATTCCTCGTTGGCTCTTATGGTTGACAAATGGCACACAAAACCGTGGATTGTTGATTCTGGAGCTTCAGATCACATGACAGGAGATGCAACAATATTTTACAAGTACAGTCCATCCAATAGCAACTCCACAGTCCGAATAGCTGATGGTTCACTATCAAAAGTTGAGGGAATTGGTTCAGTCAAGATTAATAAGAATCTGACTTTAAATTCTGTTCTCCATGTTCCTAGTTTGGATTGTAATTTACTTTCCATTAGTAAATTGACTCGTGATCTAAATTGCATAACTAAGTTTTTCCCAAACTTATGTGAGTTTCAGGAATTGGATTCGGGGAAGACGATTGGCAGTGCTGAGATGTGTTCTGGACTTTATCTCCTCAAAAACCATTCTCCTCAAAATACACAAACTCAACCCACAAGTGGAGCTCCTGTTACAAGTCAGTCTGTTTTCAATTCCTATGTCAATAAAGATAGTGAAATTATGTTGTGTCACTATCGTCTTGGGCATCCTAATTTTGTGTATTTAGAGAAGCTTTTCCCTTCAATGTTTATCAATAAAAATCCAAAACATTTTCAATGTGAAATTTGCCAGTATTCCAAACACACTCGTAATACTTATCCTAGTTGCTTGTACAAACCATCTCGTCCATTTGTCATGATTCATAGCGATGTATGGGGCCCCTCAAGGGTGAAAAATATAACAGGAACTCGTTGGTTTGTATCATTTGTTGATGATCACACTAGGTTGACTTGGATATTCCTCATGAAAGAAAAATCAGAAATATGTCAACTTTTCAAAAATTTCAACTCTATGATACAAACACAATTCCAGACCAAGATTCAAGTTTTTAAAACAGATAATGCCAAAGAATACTTCAAATCTGTTCTAGGTTCTTATCTCCTAGAACAAGGCATAGTTCACATAAGTTCCTGTGTTGATACTCCCCAACAAAACGGGGTAGCAGAAAGAAAAAACAGACATTTACTTGAGGTGGCCCGATCTCTCATGTTTTCCACACATGTTCCAAAATTCTTCTGGGGAGAAGCCGTCCTTACATCCGCATATCTCATCAATAGAATGCCATCCAGAGTTTTGAAATTTCAAACTCCCCATCAAGTCCTCCTTCAACACTTCCCACAGACCAAAATCATCACATCACTAGAACCAAAAGTATTTGGGTGCTCAGCATTTGTTCATATACAGCCACAAAACCGCAGCAAGTTAGACCCAAAATCCATCAAGTGTATTTTTCTTGGGTATTCCTCAAAACAAAAAGGCTACAAATGTTATTCTCCCAGCACCCGCAAATTCTATAACTCAATGGATGTGACATTCTTTGAACATCAATCATATTACCCCAAAACTGAAATTCAGGGGGAGAACTTGAGGGAATATCAGCTTTGGGAACCTGATCCCAGTCATCCAATCCAACCTCTTGATCCTCCATCACTACAGCCCTCTATCGAGTCGTTTCAACCTGATCTAGTCACTCATTCTCTCACACTTGATACACCAGCAGAAAGTCCACCACCACAAACTCCAGTGTCATCTATTCCCAACCAACCCAAATCACCACAAACCGAGGATAAAGAACTTCGTGTCTATGTTAAGAGGAAAAGTCCTATTACAGGGATGGAACTCTCAACACCTCTCACACTTGTCCAAGAGCCTGAACCAAGTCCAAAGCCGACTCAAACTCACTCAGATAAGGGAAAGTCCACTTCTAGGATTGAAAGTATCACTGACAACTGTGATATGCCAATTGCTCTGAGAAAGGGTGTAAGAACTTGTACACAGCATCCTATTCAAAATTTTGTCTCATATGGTAAATTATCTACTTCCTATAAGGCATTTCTTTCGACTCTTGACAAAGTGCAGGTACCTAACTCCATTCAAGAAGCCTTAACAAATTCTGAATGGAAAAAGGCAGTCTATGAAGAGATCAGGGCTTTGGAGAAGAATGGCACATGGGTGATCACAAAACTTCCTCCAGGAAAAAGGGTTGTGGGTTGTAAGTGGATCTTTACAGTTAAACATCAAGCTGATGGCAGTATTGAGAGATTAAAGGCACGTCTTGTTGCTAAGGGTTTTACTCAGTCCTATGGAATTGATTACCAAGAAACATTCGCTCCGGTGGCCAAATTCAATACTATCAGAATTCTTCTCTCTCTTGCAGCAAACCTAGACTGGCCATTACACCAACTGGACGTAAAGAATGCATTTCTAAATGGTGATCTAGAAGAAGAAGTTTACATGGAAATACCCCCGGGGTTGGAAACTTCATCCAACAGCAACCAAGTGTGCAAACTTAGAAAATCTCTATATGGGCTCAAGCAATCTCCTCGTGCTTGGTTTGACAGATTTGCAAAAACAATTACAAAGCATGGATACACCCAATGTCAAGCCGATCACACTCTATTTGTAAAATTCTCTCCAGAAAAGAAGATAGCCATACTAATTGTGTATGTGGATGATATCGTTCTGACAGGTGACTATGAAGAAGAACTACCAAGATTGAAGGGACTCCTAGCCAAGCAATTTGAAATCAAAGAACTTGGTGATCTTAAATACTTTCTGGGAATGGAAATAGCACGGTCCAAGAAAGGAATATTTGTCTCTCAACGTAAGTATGTCCTAGACTTACTAAAGGAGACAGGCATGCTTGGATGTAAACCTGCTAACACTCCAATGGATCCAACCAAGAAGCTAGGAGCTGAGAAAGACAGTACACCAGTCGACAGGGGGAGATATCAGAGACTTGTGGGACGTCTAATCTACCTCTCACATACACGACCAGACATTGGTTTTTCTGTTAGTGTTGTGAGTCAGTTCATGCACAACCCAACAGAAGAACATATGGGAGCAGTAAACAGGATTTTGAGATATCTCAAGATGACACCAGGAAGAGGCTTGTTATACAAGAAGGATAAAAGCCGTGAAGTTGAAATCTTCTCAGATGCAGACTGGGCAGGAGATATTTCAGACAGAAGATCTACATCAGGATACTGCTCCTATGTTTGGGGAAACCTTGTGACTTGGAGAAGTAAGAAGCAATCTGTAGTCTCAAGAAGTAGTGCAGAAGCTGAATTTAGAGCACTTGCTCTTGGTATCTGTGAGGGCATATGGATACAGAGACTTCTTAGTGAACTCAAAATACAAAGTGAAGGGTCTATGAAGCTGTTTTGTGATAACCAAGCTACCATTAGTATTGCAAAGAATCCAGTGCACCATGACAGGACAAAGCACATCGAAATTGATCGGCACTTCATCTCAGAAAAGATTGAGAAAGGAATTATACAACTAATGTATACTCCTACAAAGTTGCAAGCAGCCGATATTCTCACCAAAGCTCTTCCAAAGACTAACTTTGAAGAATTGAGTCACAAGCTGTGTTTGTACAACATTTACAACTCAGCTTGAGGGGGAGTGTTGAAAATCTTCCAAAGTTAGTATGTAGATAAATAAGGAAAGCATATGGCTAATTGACAGCCATATAATCTTGATATTTATAGCAGAAGAATCAAATCTTATAGGATTTAATGTGACATATTTTTATTCTTTATTTAGTCTTCTTAGATTAAGGAAAGATAGGTTGTACACTAGTATATATATACAATACTTGTATCACTTTCTGAATAAGAGAAAATAAAGAATTCCAAATCTCTTCACATATTTTATAAGCTCAGCTTGGAATTCAATTCATCAAAACTAACTCTTAGTAGTGCTTTAGTAAGAATATTAGCAATATGAAGTTTTGTTGGAACATAACTTAGCTGAACAATCCCATTGTTGACCTTCTCTGATATAAAATGTCGATCAATTTCAATATGTTTTGTTCTGTCGTGGTGCACAAGATTTTTGGCTATGCTAATGGTTAATTGACTGTCACTTATTCATGTGTGACTCACTACACTTACTGAGTATGCAATATCTGGTCTTGTGTGTGATAGATAAATAAGTTTGGCAACAAGTCTTTGATATCTTCCCTTGTCAACCGGAATGCTTCCTTCACTTCTATTCGGTCTTTTCTTGGAATCCATTGGTGTGCCAGCAGGTTTGCACCCAAGTAGGCCAGTTTCATCTAACAGATCTAAGACATACTTTCTTTGAGATATGACAATTCCTTCCTTAGACCGAGCCATCTCCATTCGTAACAAATATCTGAGAGTCCCGAGATCCTTAATCTCAAATTCTGTTGCCAGCATCCTTTTGAGATTGATAATTTCCTTTGAATCATCACCTATCAAGATGATATCATCTACATATACTATGAGAATAGCAATCTTACCTTTTGGTTTGGTCTTGACAAATAGTGTATGGTCAGCTTGACACCGATGGTACCCATTTGCAATCACAGTTTTAGTGAATTTGTCAAACCATGCGCAAGGGGATTGCTTCAAGCCATATAAGGATTTTTTTAACTTGCAAACTAACTCGCTGTTTGAACTGTTTTCATATCCCGGTGGTATTGTCATACAGACCTCTTCTTCAAGATCCCCATTCAAGAAGGCATTTTTAACATCAAATTGGTATAGAGGCCAATCTTGATTCACTGCAAGAGAGAGTAGAACCTGAACAGTATTAACTTTAGCAACTGGTGCAAAAGTCTCTTGGTTGTCAATCCCATATAATTGTGTGGAACCCTTTGATACAAGCCTAGCTTTGAATCTCTCGACACTTCCATCTGCTTTATATTTGATAGTGAATATCCACTTGCAACCTATAGGGTTTTTGCTGTGAGGGAGTTTAGTAAGTGTCAATGTATCATTACTTTCTAGAGCTCGAATTTTTTGCTCCACTGCTTGTTTAGATGTTGGAATCTTTAGCGCCTCTTGAATAGAATTGGGAATCTGCACACTATCAAGATTTGACACAAAAGCCTTGTAAGAAGGTAGCAATTTCCCATATGCTACATATTGTTCGATTGGATGATCAGTACACCCTCGGACACCTTTCCTGTGTGCAATTGGTTGATTGGAGTCATTAACCATTGGTACCAAAGAGTCATGAGTTGAGAAATCCATACCATTATGATTATCAGATGCAGGAGGACTTGGTTCTGATTCTTGACAATCCTGGGTCTGCATAGTGGCCTCTATATGCTCAGTTGGTCTTCTCCTTCTATAGACACGAAGTTTAGGATTATTAGTATCAGGTTGAGGTTGATTTGAGACTATTGGGATAACTTCAGTAGTAGAAACTGAAGTGACAGCATTTGGTTCAAATGAAATTGGGGCAGAGTTTGGTTGAGTGTCTTGAATGAGATCCCAAATTTGACATCCCCTCGAATTCTCCCCTTGAATGTCAAATTTGGGAAAGTAAGATTGGTCTTCAAAGAAGGTGACATCCAAGGAGTTATATATTTTTCGAGTGATTAGAGAGTAACACTTGTATCCTTATTAATTAGAAGAATAACCAAGGAAGATGCATTTGAGGGATTTGGGATCAAGTTTGGTGCGGTGTTGTTGGTGGACGTGAACAAAGGAAGAACAACAAAAAATCTTCAATGGTAGATCAGAAGAAAAACACCGGATATGTAGGTATGCTTGCATGAGGACATAATGAGGATTTTGGAATTCTAAGACACGACTAGGCATCCTATTGATGAGATATGTGGTTGTAAGAATGGCTTCTCCCCAAAAGTGTTTAGGCACATTATTAGAGAACATAGTAACACGGGCCACCTCAAGTAAATGCCTGTTTTTTCTTTCGAGGACACCATTTTGTTGAGGTGTGTCAACACATGAGCTTATATGAATGATCCCATTTTTTGAAAGATAAGAACCAAGGACAGAATTAAAATATTCCTTGGCATTATCTGTTTTAAGAACTTGAATGTTGCTTTGGAATTGAGTGGAGACCATGGAATGAAAGGATTGAAATATGGTTGCTGTTTCGGATTTTTCCTTCATAAGAAATGTCCAAGTAGTTCTTGTATGATTATCTATAAATGTTACAAATCGCCGAGCCCCATTTATATTTTTTACTCATGAGGGTCCCCCAATGTCATTGTTTATCACAGAAAAAGGATGTGAACGATTGTATTTCAAACTTGAATATGCATGTCTAGTATGTTTTGCAAGTTGGCAAATTTCACAATGATAAGGATTGGAGTTTTTATTGAAAAACAAATGAGGAAACAACTTTTCCATCTATCTAAAGTTTGGATGACCAAGACGATAATGCCATAACATAACTTGACTCTCGACTAGACTGGACTTTGTAATAAACATATAATTACAATTAAACTTAGCTGACCTTAAACTAGACTCGGGAACACAACTTGATGGATGAACTTATCTACTAAGGAAATCATTATCTTTGAGTAAATATAGGCCACCACGCATCTCAGCACTACCAATCACCTTCCCCGAATCCACTGCCTAAAAATCACAAAGATTTGAATAAAACTTAGTTACACATTTCAAGTCATGAGTAATTTTACTAATTGAGAGTAGACAGCAATTTAGTTTAGGAACATAAAGGATAGAGAAAAGGTGAAGATCCGCTGTCGAATGGATTGATCCGATCCCTAGCACCGGTGAGAAAGAGCCATCAGCTATTTGTATAGTAGAGTGACTAGTGCATGGGCGGTAGTTTTTGAGGATGTTGATGCCTCTAGTCATGTGATCCGAAGCTCCAGAGTCAATTATCCAAGGTTTCTGAGTACTGTTTTGGGCAATATGAGTGTAGGATATAATACCTTGGTGTGTTAATAGGCTGGTATGTTGCTCAACTGAAGATTGAGATGCTTGACTAGAACTGGAGATGCCACTAAACATTTTCTAAAGTGCTTTAATTTGCTCCTTGGTGAATGGAATGGCTTCGGCATTATCATCAGTTGTAACAGTAGTATTTGCACGAATTTCCTTGTCATATCGACTATTGGACGACTTCCAATCTGCAGGTTCTCCATGTAATTTCCAGCATGTTTCATTCATATGACCAAGCTTCTCACAATGTTCGCACCATGGTCATCCTTTTCTAGGCTTATTATTCTGAGATGAATTGTGAGTGTACAATGCCGATCCTTCAATAGCAGATGTGTTGGCTGTCATCATCAATCTCCTTCTGCTCTCCTCTCCGTACTTCTGCAAAGGCTTCCCGAAGAGTAGGAAGGGGTTTATTTCTCATGATTCTCCCCCTTACCTCATCTAGGTCTTTATTTAGACCAAGAAGAAAAATAATTATCCTTTTTTGCTCAACAATTTTCCTATATAATGCAAAATCTTCAGTATAATTCCAAGAATGAGTCTCATACATATCCAATTGCAGCCAATAGCGAGTGAGAGTGTTAAAAGTATTGAGTAACACTCAAGTTTCCATGACGTAGATCATATAATCTGGTCTTAATCTCAAACAATTCTGAGGAGTTTTTAGTGCTAGAATATGTTTCATGTGCTGCCTCCCATATTTCCTTAGCTGTCTTAAAGAGTAGAAAGTTTTCTCTAACCTCTGTGGTCATTGAATTGATTAACCATGACATGACCAGGTGATCATCAGTTTTCCAGATTCTATATTTAGGATATGTAGCTTCTAGAACTGAGATTTCGCCGGTGAGATGTCCATCCTTTCCTCTACCGTAGATATACATGAAGACTGGTTGTGACCATTGAAGAAAATTATGGCCATGGAGTTTATGATTTGTGACAAGATGAGAGGAAGTATCGGGAACAATGGTAGTTTCTGAAGAGGAACATTGTGAGGCCATGCCGTATTTGGTCATAATTAGAGAGGCAGGAATGATCTTTCTCCAAAGAAGACAGTAGAAAGGCAGGAGAGATGACGGTGGTGCAGCAGGGCTTAAAGAGGATAGCGGTGCAGTAGAAGGGAGTGTAGTGATTAGGGTTT